>CM026564.1:24601743-25201743 GCA_015143295.1 Tetracentron sinense | reverse complement strand
TGAGCTTGGAGGGGCCCTCGGATGCCTTTAGGGTTTTTTCAGGTGAGGGTGAAGCACTGGTAGGCGAGTTCGGATTTTGACAGGGGTTTGAGATGATGAACCAGGCCTCTCTTTTTTGCATGGGGGTGGCCGTGCTTTATAGAGGAGATGGGAGGAGGTGGCAGGGGCATTACAGTCATTAAGAAGGTCAGAGAGGACCAATAGGGAGGCCCCAAGGTGGTCAGGTGGCTACAGGGGGAGCCTGCACACGCAAATACAGAAACCAGGAATGACGGTAATTGAATTACCGCCATTCCCAAATGAAGGGATCTTTGGAGTGTCAGTAATTCGATTACCGACACCCTAGATTTTGTTTCCAATTCGGGCCAGGCCCAATCTCACTAGGGCCAAAAGCAAGTAGGCACCCATTTCGGGCATTTCCCGCCCAAACTCGAATTTGGAGGGTTGTGGGTCCCACCCATGTGGTCCTCATGGGTTGAGGTGGGCCCAAGTGGGCCCTAAATTGTTTGGGCTTTAGGACTTTTGTGGTTTTGGGATTGGGTTGTGTAGTGGGCCTTGAGCCCATAGGGCTTTGGGCTAGGGTTGAGCTAGGGCTAGGCCTAGGGTTTAGTCTAGGGCTTCTCTAGGGCTCACCTTGGGTTTAGCCTAAGGTCTTGCTATGGTTTAGCTTGGGTTTTGGAATTTGGGCCTTGAGACCGAGGTTGAGGCCTTAGGATTTTAGGGTTCTAGGGTTTCACTAGGGCTTGTCCTAAGGCTTAGGGTTTCACTAGGGTTCGTCCTAGAGCTTGGGGTTTCACTAGGGTTCATCCTAGGGCTTGGGGGGTGTAAAAATTGGGTGCTTACAGCTGCCCCTCTTTGCCAGAGAGTGCCAGGATGGCAGTTGAAGGGCAAAGACTAGAATCATCCTATTTTTACACCGAGATTTATTGGGATGGATGGTGAGATGAATGCATGTTGTGCATATGGTGAGTGCGGTGAAGTGATAGAGACTACTGCTAGGGGATAGCGAGTAGCTGGGGATGAAATATGGATGCTGAGATGGCGTAGCCCAGAGGCGTTGGCCCAAAGCAAGGTGTCGCTCGGAGGCGGTGAGGGGATTAATCAAAACAGTGTTTCCCGGAGGATATTAACCGAGTCGGTCGAGAGACACACGGGTTGTCAGGAACACACGGAGTGTCGGGAACATACGGGGTGTTGGACAAGCGAGGTGTCGGCATATTGACTCGGCGTCAAAGGAGACCTGGTATGTCGAGGACATACAGGGTGTCGAAAGATAGGACATGCGGTGAGTTTCGGAGAATCGGATGTCGAGATCACACGGGGCTGTCTCTGGGGGTACATGCAGTGAGTTTCGAAGACTCATATGTAAGGGGACATGCAAGGTGTCGGCATTTTCACTCGGCGTCAATGGAGACCTGGGATGTCGAGAACGTACGGGGACGTCTCTAAGGGGACATGCGGTGAGTTTCAGAGACTCGTATGTCAAAGACACACGGGGGTGTCGAGAGGTGTACACTATCAAGGTACAAGAGGTTCAAAGTTGAGGCAAATGATGCCAGATTGACTTTGGTATGGCCGAGAGGCGCTGAATTTGATCATGTTGGATGATACTGAAGTGTTGGCCATGCAAGGTATGACGCTATGCCAGTGATGTCATGCAAGGGATAAAGACGAGGAAGCATTCCCATGACTCTGCTGGCTGCTGCTTGCTGGGGAGATGTGGAAGCTGCTTCTTCTGCTTGTCTCGCCGAGGCTACTTGGTGCAGGTTGGTTCAAGCGTATTTTTTGAAACCAAAGGTTCGTTTTTTGAAAACCTTTTTTGAAAAAGTGTAGAAGACCTTTTGTAGAAGATTTTTTATTTTGAAAAAAGTATGCTTTGTTAGATTTTTGATTTGCCAGTAAATTACCTTAGTTTAGGGCTTAAGGGGGATTGCAAGTTTCCTTTTACTCTCAGAGAGTAGAGTATGACTCAAAGCAGAATGCTGCTGGGGATAGACGAGTTTGTCTAAATGCTGTTGCAAACTTCTAGACTCATGCTGGGGGGAAGAGTTTTTCCGCCGGGCTTCGGAAGCTGACTGAACTATTGCTGGGAGAGAGTATTGTTGAGAGCTGTCGGAAGTTTCCGCTTAGGGATCTACTGGGGATTGAAGACTGTTACGACGTGTTGTCGGGAAGTCTGCTAGGGACTAGGTTTCTGCGGTAGACTACTGCTGGGGAATTTGGGATTTCCATTCTGCTGGGGATTTCCCGATGTTTGACTGTATGCTGGAGATATGTCCTGGTGTAACACATATGCTGAGGGTATTCCCTGTTGGAATTTTTGCTGGGGCTATGTCCTGGAGTGAAAAATCTACTGAGGATATTCCCTGTTGGAATCTCTGATGAGGATGCTGGCCTGTCGAGAGATACTGACTGTTGAGGGTGACTGGGGAGTCCGATGCGCCTGATTACTGCCGAATTGTATTGTCAAACTGGTTTTTCAGCTTTTTCTCCATTTTTTACCCTTGGAATGACCAAGTCATGGGGTTCGCATAATTTTTGCACGATGAGGCTGTTGCCAGTTTTTCTCATGCCTGCGAAGCTGATTGGTTTTTGGTCCCTCTTTTGCCCTTAATCGAAAGACTAGGTCTGAGTATCGCGTAATTTTTGCGCAATGAGGCTGTTGCCAGTTTTTACTCATGCCTGCGAATGGCTGGGGAAGTAAGTATACTCCCTTCATCACCTTGGACTGTATTCCTTGTGGGGAATTGTACTCCGCTGAGGATATAGAAATGATATTGCGCTTGCACTCACAATTTCTAAGGGATCTAGGACGACTTAGAATGGGACGAAATGTAGGTTGGGGGATCGAAGTTTGGGACACCCTGAAATGATTTCTTTTGCTGCAACTGGCTTGCATGGGATTTTCTGCTAAGGATTTGTACCTTTGGTATTTCTCGTCTCCACTGGGGATTGTCCTCTCTGGTAAAGGTTGACTCTTTGGGGGTTTTCCCTGTTTGAGGGATTCTTCTATGAAGAGTTTGTTTCCACTGGGGAGGTGCTTTTGGAGAAGTTGATTCTATTGGGAAGAGGCCCGGAGATTGTTTTTCTCGGGGAATCCCTAACTTGAAGAATGTTTCAACTTCTATTTTGGGTTTTCCTTTGATGGAATACTTGTAAATTTTGTGTCGACTCCGCCGGAAAAGTTGGAAGAGTTTGTCTCTGCTTGGGGAGTGACTCTGTGGGGAGAGTTGATGACTCCTTTTGGGGAAAGATGGACTCTGCTTGGGAGAGTTGGGGAATGATTACCCCTCTTATGACTGCACCTGTTTTGTCAGGTTGCCTACGTACCATTTGCAGGATCAGGTCATGACGTAGTTCAGGTAAAATGCCAAGGATGGCGAGGGAGGGTGTCCCTGAAAAGTGTAATGAAAGAAAGGCTGTCAGGTTCGAAGGGCTAACTAGCGGTTTTTTCATTGATTGTAAAACGGGTTTACATTGTAAAGGGATAAAGAGTGTGCCAAGGATGACCTTCTGTCATTTCCCGGAGATCCTACGAGTGCAAAGCGCCTATTAGATCTAGACCTTAAGCGTAGTATCGTTTGACTTTATCCATGTTGACGGGCTCGGGGAGGTCTTCGTCATCCATACGTCCAAGTCGAAGGGCGCCACCTGAGAATTTGTCTTGGACGATGTATGGGCCTTCGTAGTTTGGAGTGAACTTGCCCCTAGGATCAGAGCGACTTGGCAACACTTTCCAGAGAACCAGGTCACCGACTTCAATGCTGCGAGGTTTGACTCTTTTGTTGAATTCCCTAGCCATGCGCCTCTGATAGGTGATCGTCAGTCAATCTTAAATTATTCATTCTTAGTAATAATTCCGTAGAATAGTACTAGCAAGGGTATCGTTCCTTTCAGGACTGCGCTGGTTTCGTTGCTTTTTATTCAGATTAATTTTAAACTAATAATTGAGACAATTGAATTTGATTGATTTGATTAAACTAAAATAATGAATTAAACTAAGGGAGATTTTTAAATTAATTATCAACTACTGATTTTAAATCCTTTGAAAGAGAAAATCTAGGATTTTCAAATCTACCACTAACCTAATAACTAATCCTTATTTTGAATTTATTCGAACCTCTTAAATTGCAAACATTCCAGTTAGAGTGACAGCACGTCCCCTCTCAACTGATCAAGAAAAGTTCAAGGGATTATATTCTAAGCATATCGTATCTTCGGTTAGCACGAATAATACACACTAATCTACGGTTGAGTAATCACTCGTCTTCCCTTAGCATAAAATATCTTCGAATTTAATCTCTCGATATGTTAAAACCATTGTACAAAACTCATGTTTAAATTCTAACGAAAATTAACACAAGTGATTTTAATTCCAATTTCATAATACCTAAGACAAGGTTGAGAATTTCATTGAAAACAAATATAATTCAAATAAATCCGGTTGTTGAAACAACCCTCTCATTATGCAATCAATGTTTCACAAATAAGAAATCAAAATAAAACAAAATAAAAAGACACAGTTACTTGGCTAGGGTTTCATCGAAATCCTAGAATAGAAATTAGTTCATCGCGAGGGAGGAATGCATCATCTTGATAGACAAAGCTGTTGCACTCTTCTTCATGGCTTCCTTGATCTCCAGAGCTTCTCTTATTCAGATCCAAAAATCTCTACAATTCTAATTATGATCTCTACAAAGAATCTCTCCTTTTATAGAGAAAAAGAGAACAATAGAGTCCTCATAGAATAAGGACTCCTAATTGAGGTCCAACTCTTCTTTTTCTCTCTCTAAACTCTCTTGGGGTTGAATGAGGATCAAACCCACATTTATAAAGGCAATAATAGAGTTGGAAAGTGTTTAGAAGTACTAAAACACTATTCACGAAACACTATTCACGGAATACTATTTCACCCTATTTACAGTTTTGCCACTGAACTTCAAATAATTCTAGAGAGCTCAATTCTAATCGGATTGACCCGAAATTTGAAACATAGCTCCTTTAGGTCATCTAAAATCTACCCAAAAAGTTTCATTAATTTTGAATGAAGAAAAATTACCAAACTACCACTCTATTGATAGAATTACGATTTTGTCCAATCGATCCATCAAGGTAGATTTCCGCGATTTCGCTCTCACTTTTCTTCTTCTTTCTTTTGCTCTTCTCTTTTCTGAGATTCTTTGAGTCTTTGAAGCTTGTAAATCTTCCATTTTATCTTCTTTTCCTCGCATGAACCTGAAACAAGAATAAACAACCAAGTAGCATAAAATAATGCAAACAATTACTCTAAAGAATTTAACAAGTTAAGTTTGAGGTGCTTTTATGTATAACATTTAGCACCGATCACAACCCCAAACTTAGACATTGCTAGTCCTCGAGCAATGAAAAATAAAATAAAAACTAAACTAAAAATTAAACTAAACCTACATCCCCTTTCGTGGGATCCCCGGTTGCATTTTGAATATGCAACAAGCCTTTTAAACCCCTAGGTGGCCCTAGAGGACGAGTGAAGTCTCGTGAAGGTTTACAGTGATGACACCTACATACATCTGTACTACCCTGTAACTGTTCAATATATTCAAGTAAAACATGCAAATCTCAACAGTGATTGAATCATATTCAAAAATTTTCCAGAATCACAATGCATACAAGATAATCCACAAATTATTAACAAGATTGAATTTTCAATTCTCCACATTCTCAATTTCACACTATTCTTAACTATTTTTGAAAATTTTAGCTCAAAAAAAATTTGTCAGAATTTTGTTTGATGTGTAATGTGACTAACAATTGAATGTGTGATCTCAACCTTACTTTTCAACAGTTTTTCAGTCTTCTCATTTATCATTGAATTTTCTTTCAATTTAAACTACCAATTTCAAGGCTTTCATTCAATCCTTTTTTTTTTAAAGTATGACTGTGCAAATTCTAAGTCCATTAAGCATTCTAGACAACCCATGTAACAAGTGTTAGGCTGGTGACTCCCAAACCAGATGGCTTTAGGGCACTAGCTGTCAAGACACCTCTAAGGGCTTAGTAACTCGAGTTAACTAGGCTACGAACTCAAACTAGTCACACTAGGTTATTTTATCAATTCCAAAAATCACACGTTTTGACGCGAACTCTCTATGCTTAGTGAGGCAAGAGGCCCGGTTACTAAGTGTAATGTCTGGTTAGGTAACCCATTCTTCTATCAATTTTTTTTTATTTTTAAAAATTTTTTTTTTTTAGCCAAGGTTGGTGTTCAATTTCTAGATCATCCAATTTTTTATGAGTTAACAAAAGTACTAATCAATTAGTTTGGTTTTAAACCCCACTAGACAATATGTTAGAGTGCTCGTGCAAATGTCAAAGTGTATTCATGACTTAAAAAAATTCAGCTTTTGTAAGGTTAAAAACAGTCACAAACAGTGTGTATTTGGGATTATGTGTTCTCAAATTCAACCCTATCAATAAGATTTGGATTATCCTATACGCTTCACAATCTTTCAAATTTAGAATAGAACAATCTAAAGAAATTCAGTGTTTTGCATGTTCTACCCTAATCATGGTTGCACAATTATCAAAAATAAAATAATAGTGTAGCCTATTATTTCCCAACCCCAAACTTAAACTTTACATTGTCCTTAATGTAAAAATTGAATGAAAATATAGAAGAGATTAGAACAATAATACCTGACCCGTGAGAAGCAAACCATGATGAGAAAGGTGAAGGGGGGTGAAAATAGATCAAGAATGTAGACAAACCACCCCAAACTTCATCCAAACAATACCTAACAGGGTTAGTACAAAAGAAGAAATATCCACACAAAAAAAATAGATGCAAAGAAATAGAACATAAAATAATAAGCATCTGAAGTTATAACAGTGGATAAAATTAGGGACAGACGGATTCTAGAAAAATAAAAAAAACGAAAAAGTAGAGCGAAGCTCCATACAACTGACTCAAGAAAATATAAAAATCCTAACTAAAGACTAGAAGAACAACCTACTGAGGAGGAGGAGGAGGTGGTGGAAAATGGCCTGGTGGAAACTGAGCCTCTAAAGCAGCTCTCATCATTTGCTGAAAGTCAAAAGTGCTCTGGGTCTGCTGCTGATAAAAGGTGTCGGCCTGATCCCATCGCTGTGCAGCCTGCTCCCTGAAAGCATGCAAATCTGCCTGATGCTGCTGGAGGAGCTGTCTAGACTCCTGCTGAAACCGATGATCACTCTCCCAGTGCTGCTGTTGGGCCTCCCATCTCTGATTCTGAATCGTCCATCTCCGCTCCTGAATCGCCCATCTATGATCCTGAATGGTCTGATATTCCTGAAACTCCTGACGTGTCATGTAAACAGGTACTTGTGGCTGAACACTTGACTGGGTAGGTGGCCTTCTAGGGATAGGCTGGGAGGGTGGCCTTCTAGGGATAGGCTGGGAGGGCGGGGGAGGTACATGAATCTCATCAGGAAGAATCTCATCCTCAGAAATATCATCTGGCATTTTCTTGTCAGTTACTTTTTTCAAAGCATTATAAGTCTTACTCCAAGAAGATTCCCCAAAATATACAAGAGGTATACTAGGCTCATTCTCATTTAGCACATACCCATGGTCAATTAATAATTGGGTAATTAAATTACCAAAATAAAGACCCCATGTGATTGACCCAGAAGCAGGCACAACAATTGCCTTATCATAAAATTTTTCCATAGTGCGCCAAATATATTCAGCAACATCAACCCATTGGCCACTCCAAAACTCATACAGGGCTCTTAAAAGAAGATCTCTTCTTTCAGTTTTATGCCCTATGGGGAACAAATTCAGTTTAAAAATTGAATCTATAAACCATAACTCTGGAGGAAGTAGAGCCCTTCTAGTACAATGTTTCTTCCCATTATCGTGATATTTACCATTACACATCACTTCTATGATTTCATGAGTGTCAGGACTCTTAATTGGGGAAGGTGTAAAATCTACCTCATCTGGTGGACTAATAGGGCATCCCAAGGCCATAGCAATAGACTCTCTTGTGACATCAAAACTGACCCCATCCACTGAAACGGAGAGAACTAGACACCCACCTCGATTATTCTTAACCATATTTTGATAAAATAATCTCACTAATCGAGGATGAGTCATGGTGGAAGGCATGAGCAAACACAAAAGTTCTCTCATCTCTAACTCTTGAATGGTAGAGGATGTAGGCCTATGATTTCGAAAAAAATCAATATGAAAAGTAGTCATAGGCTCTACTTCCCTCAACATAAATTCGGCATTAGGTTCATCACTTGCCTCAAGGGGTTGTTTTCCAGTGTTTTTCCTCTTTCTAGAGGCCATTTAATTCACACAATCTCTTTGAGGAATTTTTACAAACACTTGGTGGGCACACTATGAAGCACCCAAAATCACCTTCAAAACAATTCACAAATCGCCAACCCGGCCTCACACAACAAATAGAAACCACAATCCACACAATATATCACACACTCGGCCCACCCGGCCTCCCACAATCACAAAATATACCAAATCCAACTCAAACCATCTAGGAAAAGTAAACAAAATTGAAAGGATGAGATGTGGAGTGTTACCTTTGATGGAAAAAATGGTGAGGAATGCACAATCTCCCTTGAAGATTTTCGCCACTAGATGGAAGAATGAGCTTTGCGATGATTTTTGGATCAAAAAGTTGGAAGAGAGTGAGAGGGAATGAGAATGAATGAAGAAGAATGAGTGAAGGAGGAGGGGTTCACGGGTATGTTAAGAAAAATAAGAAAGTTGACATTAAAAACAAAACAAAATAGACCCTTCCGTAAGTGGGCGATCGGTCGCCCAAAACGCCGATTGCCCGAATTGATTCTTTTGAATTTTTTTCTTTTTTTATTAAAAAATTTAGGCTTGGTCTTCCCGTAAGTGGGCGATCGATCGCCAAAAACGCCGGCTCCCTCCAACTTTTTGTGTGTTTTTTTTTTTTTTTTTAAGTACGTACGATGGGCGATCGATCGCCAAAAACGCCATTTGGAGCCGATTAACTTTTTTTTTTTTTTTAAAGACTCAAAATAAGTAGGGACTTGAATTCACCCTCAAAAGACTCAAAATCCACCCTACCGACTCTACAAAAAATAGGGAACTGTCTCTCTAAATGAGTAGGGGGATATAAAATCCTCCCTACTGACTCTAAAAAAAAAATTAAAAATTAAAAAAAAAAAGAGAACTGTCTCACTAAATGAGTAGGGGGATATAAAATCCTCCCTACTAACTCTAAAAAAAAATTAAAAATTAAAAAAAATAGAGAACTGTCTCTCTAAATGAGTAGGGGGATATAAAATCCTCCCTACTGACTCTAAAAAATTTTAATGGATACTTATCCACCCCAAACTTAGAATCTAACTCTCTAAACAAATAAAATAAACTACAAAATCAATGGGTTGCCTCCCACAAGCGCTAAGTTTTACGTCTTCAGCCAGACATCCTCCAATTAATCAATCGTCTTGATAGGCGGGATCATTTAAAATAGAGGTTTCAATTAATTCACCTGAAACAATACCCTCTGCATAGGGTTTCAACCTTTGTCCATTTACCTTAAAGATATGTCCATCTTTTTGGTCTTTGAGCTCAACTGCTCCATGTGGAAAAACTGTGGTCACAATATAGGGCCCATCCCATTTTGAATGAAGCTTACCAGGAAAGAGACGTAATCTAGAATTGAAAAGCCAAACTTTTTAATTCGGATGAAAAGACCTTCGTAAGATGGTCTTATCGTGAAAAGCTTTAGTTTTGGCTTTATAAATTTTTGCATTCTCATATGCGTCATTACGCATCTCTTCCAATTCAGAGAGTTGGAGTTTCCTATTAGATCCCACTAAAGCCATATCAAAATTAAACTTTTTTATGGCCCAAAGGGCTTTGTGTTCCAACTCCACAGGAAGGTGACAAGCTTTTCCAAATACGAGGCGGTAGGGAGACATTCCAATTGGAGTCTTAAAAGTTGTACGATAAGCCCAAAGGGCATCGTTAAGCCTTATAGACCAATCCTTTCGATCAGTTCTAACAGTTTTCATTAGAATATTTTTAATCTCCCTATTTGATACCTCTACTTGGCCACTCGTTTGGGGGTGATAAGGAGTAGCTACCTTATGAGTGATAGAATATTTGAGAAGTAGAGACTCGAAAGCTCGATTCATAAAATGTTTTCCTCCATCACTTATAATTGCTCTAGGTGTACCAAATCGACTAAAGATATTATCTTGAATAAATTTAACTACAACTTTGTGATCATTAGTCTTAGTGGCAACTGCTTCCACCCACTTGGATACATAGTCCACAGCCACCAAGATATATTCAAATCCGAAAGATGGTGGAAAGGGACCCATGAAATCAATACCCCATACGTCGAAAAGTTTGACAACTAGAATCGGGGATAAAGGCATCATGTTTCGCTGGGATATTGCACCTAATTGTTGGCACCTTAAACAAGCCTGACAAAAGTCATGGGCATCTTTAAAGATTGAGGCCCAATAGAAACCACTTTGCAACACTTTTGTTGCAGTCTTTTTCCCTCCAAAGTGACCTCCGCATGCAAGAGAGGGACAAAATGTAAGGATACTTTGAAATTCACTCTCAGGCACACATCTTCGAATCACTTGATCGGAACAATACTTAAACAATTCTGGATCTTCCCAGAAGTAGTATTTGATTTGGGAGAAGAAACGGGATTTATCTTGCTTAGACCATGAAGATGGAATTTGTCCAACTGCCAGGTAATTGGCAATATAAGCAAACAACCTAGGTTTAGTGTCCTTCTTGGCAAGGAGATACCGCAAAGCGGCATGATCAGTATACACTAAAATTTTGGAACCTAGGAGATAGGATCGAAATTTGTCGAGGGCAAATACTACAACTAATAATTCCTTCTCGGTAGTGGTGTAATGTAACTGGGCATCCGAGAGAGTTTTACTTGCATAATAGATAGCATGTGGGGTTCTATTCACCCTTTGCCCTAAAACAGCCCCGACTGCATAGTCTGAGGCATCACACATGAGCTCGAATGGGAGTGACCAATCTGGAGGCTGAATGATAGGAGCAACAGAAAGTAGAGTGCGGAGCTTATCAAAAGCTTCATGACAGGCTTCATCAAAGGAGAATGAGACATCCTTGCACAACAAATTGCTTAAGGGTGCTGAAATTTTACTAAAATCCTTAATGAAGCGACGATAAAATCCCGCATGGCCTAAAAAAGATCGAATCTCTCTCACCGTGGATGGTGGAGGAAGACTCGCTATAAGGTCAATCTTTGCCTTATCTACCTTTATCCCTCTTTTGGACATAATGTGTCCCAAAACTATCCCCTCTTGAACCATAAAATGGCTCTTCTCCCAACTCAATATAAGATTTGTCTCCTCGCATCGTTGCAAGACCAAAGATAAATGATGGAGACAATCTTGAAAGGAAGTTCCAAAAATAGAAAAATCATCCATGAAGACTTTAAGAAAATTTTCAACCATATCGGAGAAAATAGAAATCATACACCTTTGAAAAGTCGTCGGTGCATTACATAGTCCGAATGACATGCGCCTATAGGCAAAAGTGCCAAAAGGGCATGTAAATGTAGTTTTCTCTTGATCTTCAGGATAGACAGGCACTTGATTGTATCCGGAATAACCATCCAAAAAACAATAATGACTCTTACCTGCTAGCCTTTCTAGGATTTAATCAATGAATGGGAGTGTAAAATGATCTTTCCTAGTCATGGAATTCAGCTTCCTATAATCAATTCACACACGCCAACCCGTGGTTATGCGTGTTGGAACATCTTCACCTTCCTGATAAGTGATCATAGTGATACCGGACTTTTTTGTTACCACTTGAATGAGACTCACCCATTTACTATCCGAGATGGGGTATATGATACCAGCATCTAACAACTTCACAACTTCCTTCATCACTACCTCTTTCATATTGGGATTTAACCTCCGTTGTGCTTCCCTTGATGTTTTGGCATCCTCTTCAAGATGGATGCGATGCATGCACACGGAAGGGTCGATACCTTTCAAATCTGCTATGGTCCACCTTATTGCTCCTTTGTGCTTTTTGAGCACAACCATCAATTGACTCTCTTGTTCATCAGTTAAATCAGATGCTATGATGACTGGGAGAGTATCTTTTGGTCCTAAAAAGGCATATTTAAGTGAAACTGGAAGGGGTTTCAACTCAAGAGTCGGCGCGGCCTCTAAGGATGGGATGGGAGGAGTGCTAGAAGTGGGAGGTAATGGCTCTTTCCTGGTTTTCCAAGGTGGGAAATCTATTTGAGAAGTCGAATTCAGCAAATTGTGGACTTCTTCAATGGATCCCTCTACATCGAATTCATCTGTATTAAAGTGAGACAGATAAGCTTCATATGGATCATTGGATAAGATGTAAGGAAGTGAATCCTCAACCATCTCTTCGAAAGAATCGATCATGAAACATGCCTCATCATCATCATGAAGGGGTTGTTGGGATGTGCTAAAAATATTTAACCTGACTTTCATGTTCCCAAAAGACATCCATCACCCCGATTCGACAATTTATACATGCATTGGCTGTAGCCAAGAAAGGTCGACTAAGGATCACAGGAATTTGCTTAGTGGGATTCCGAACCGTTTCCATATCAAGCACAAGAAAGTCGACCGGAAAATATAATTTGTCGACTTTAATAAGGACATCCTCAACTATCCCTCTAGGAATTCTAACTGATCTGTCAGCTAGTTGCAAAATTACTGATGTAGGGCGAAGTTCGCCCAAGCCTAATTTCTCATAAACCGAGTAAGGAAGAAAATTTACACTTACTCCTAAATCAAGGAGGGCTCTGTTAATGGTATAATCTCCAATGATACAAGAGATGGTAGGAGCACCCGGGTCTTTGAATTTAGGAGGAGTGGAATGTTGAAGCAAAGAGCTCACTTGCTCAGTTAGAAGGATTTTCTTGGACACATGAGTCCTTGATTTACGCTTTTGGGTGCATAAATCCTTCAAAAATTTGGAATAAGCCCGAATTTGCTTGATTGCATCAAGTAGAGGAAGATTTATCTTAACTTGTTTGAAAACCTCAATCATGTCTTCCATTTTTGTTCCATTTTTATCAAAGGGTGAGGAATCATTCAAACAAGTAGGATAAGGGGCTTTAGGCATGTAGGGTGCCTCGGGAATAAGATTTGGAGTGGAAGAAGGACCTTGATCCTTTTCATTAGTATCATTTCCCTCGCCCTCAATTTCAGAAGATCCTACAATGGGCTGATTTTTCTTAACATTGTCTTCAACTACCTTCCCACTCTGTAAGGTTGTCACAGCCTGAACTTGTTCATGATTTATTTCATTGGCTTGATTGACACCTTTAGGATTACTCACAGGTTGACTTGGAAGTGTTCCATCAACTCTCCTATTAATAGCATTAGCAAGTTGTCCCATTTGGGACTCAAGCTTTTGAATAGATTGAGAGTGTGAATGAAGCAATTGTGTATTGTTTTCCAAGCCTTTTAAAGCATTCAACACCTTTTCCTCAAAAGATGGATTTCTTTGGTTAAAATTGGGAGGAGCTAGTTGTTGAAATTGTTGGAGTTGGTAGTTGGATTGACCTTGAAAAGGCCGACTGAATGGCCTTTGAGGTGGAGGAAAATTATTCCCTTGAGTTTGTGGCTGCCATGAAAAATTAGGATGATTCCTCCATCCCGGGTTGTAGGTATTTGAGTAAGGATCATTACCCGGACGGATATAGTCAGCATTAACAAACTCTTGGACAAGATCCGGGAATTGGGCAGCTGATGGAGACTCTTGAACATAATGTTCAGGGTTAGAACAAATAGGACACACCTCCATCTGATTAGGATTTGGTTGAGGTGGTGTGTAGGAAGGTGGCCTTGAAGTCATTAGTTTATCCAATTTTCGAGACAATTCATCTACTTTAGATGAAACATCTATTGAATTGCCAACTTCATAGATGCCTTTCTTAGGATTTGATGAAGATGAAGGTCTCTCAGAACGACTATTCGAGGCATGGTGGAGAGAGTTTTCACTAAGATTTTCAAAAAGCTCCCATGCCTGATTCTCATTTTTCATCATAAATGTTCCTCCACAAGAAACATCAACCAACTAACGGTTGAGTGCAGGCAATCCATCATAAAAAGATTGGACTAACTGCCACTTTGGAATTTGGTGGTGGGGACACTTACGGAGAAGATCTTTGAATCTCTCCCAAGTTTCATGAAATAGCTCACCATCAACTGGAGCAAAGCTGGTGATGGTTCGCCTCATTAAGTTTGTTTTTCCTATGGGAAAGAATTTCATAAGAACTTCTTGCTGCATTTATGCCCAAGTAGTAATAGAATTGGGCTCTAAAGAATTAAGCCAATATTTGGCTTTGTCTTTCAAAGAAAATGGGAAGAGCTGCAATCTAAGGGCATCATTAGAAAATCCCTGCAACTTGAAAGTTGTGCAAATTTCGTGAAATTCATTAAGATGTTTGTAGGGATCTTCATTATTAAGTCCATGAAAAGATGGTATCATCTGAATAATGTTGGACTTAATTTCATAATGGGCTGCTGTTGTGTCTGGCAACCGGATGTATGAAGGGGATGAATATGTAGAAGGAGTAAAATACTCCTTCAAAGATTTCATTGGGTCATGTTCTTCCGCCATGATAGGGAAATGAATAGCTTCTAAGTTTTCTCTAGGAATGGTAGAAGCTTTCGCTTCCGAATTAGATTCAAATAAGGCAGAAGCCTTGACCCCTAGCAATACGCTCTAACTCAGAGTCAAGGGGGAATAAATCTAGATTACAAGACCTCCTACCGTCCATACGCCTTAAAGGAAAAACTATATGTTTGACAGACACCAAATTAAAAATAAAATATCTACTTAAAAAGTAAATAGTCACAAAAACTCTCCTGCTTTCCACGATGTTGAATAAGCCTTTTCAATCCCTTTAGTTTGAGCGATTTGGTACCTGAAAACACAAATATTTCCAATTAAATAAAAAAGAAAAATATTTTTGGATTTTTTAATTATGATTAATTTAAATTTAATCTTTCAAATTAACAACTAGACCGTTCCAGCAATCCCCGGCAACGGCGCCAAAAATTGACCGTTAGTCAATCTTAAATTATTCCTTCTTAGTAATAATTTCATAGAATAGTACTAGCAAGGGTATCATTCCTCTGAGGACTACGCTGGTTTCGTTGCTTTTTATTCAGATTAATTTTAAACTAATAATTGAGACAATTGAATTTGATTGATTTGATTAAACTAAAATAATGAATTAAACTAAGAGAGATTTCTAAATTAATTATCAACTACTGATTTTAAATCCTTTGAAAGAGAAAATCTAGGGTTTTCAAATCCACCACTAACCTAATAACTAATCCTTATTTTGAATTTATTCTAACCTCTTAAATTGCAAACATTCCAGTTAGAGTGACAGCACGTCCCCTCTCAACTGATCAAGAAAAGTTCAAGGGATTATATTCTAAGCATATTGTATCTTCGGTTAGCACGAATAATACACACTAATCGACGGTTGTGTAATCACTCATCTTCCCTTAGCATAAAATATCTTCGAATTTAATCTCTCGATATGTTAAAACCATTGCACAAAACCCATGTTTAAATTCTAACGAAAATTAACACAAGTGATTTATTCCAATTTCATAATACTTAAGACAAGGTTGAGAATTCCAATGAAATCAAATATAATTCAAATAAATCCGGTTGTTGAAACAACCCTCTCATTATGCAATCAATGTTTCACAAATAAGAAATCAAAATAAAAAAAAATAAAAAGACACAGTTACGTGGCTAGGGTTTCATCGAAACCCTAGAATAGAAATTAGTTCATCGCGAGGGAGGAATGCATCATCTTCATAGACAAAGCTGTTGCACTCTTCTTCATGGCTTCCTTGATCTCCAGAGCTTCTCTTCTTCAGATCCAAAAATCTCTACAATTCTAATTATGATCTCTACAAAGAATCTCTCATTTTATAGAGAAAAAGAGAATAATAGAGTCCTCATAGAATAAGGACTCCTAATTGAGGTCCAACTCTTCTTTTTCTCTCTCTAAACTCTCTTGAGGTTGAATGAGGATCAAACCCACATTTATAAAGGCAATAATAGAGTTGGAAAGTGTTTAAAAGTACTAAAACCCTATTTACGAAACACTATTCACGGAAGACTATTTCACCCTATTTACAGTTTTGCCACTGAACTTAAAATAATTCTAGAGAGCTCAATTCTAATCGGATTGACCTGAAATTTGAAACATAGCTCCTTTAGGTCATCTAGAATCTACCCAAAGAGTTTCATAAATTTTGGATGAAGAAAAATTACCAAACTACCCCTCTATTGATATAATTACGATTTTGGCCAATCGATCCATCAAGGTAGATTTCCGCGATTTTGCTCTCTCTTTTCTTATTCTTTCTTTTGATCTTCTCTTTTCTGAGATTTTTTGAGTCTTTGAAGCTTGTAAATCTTCCATTTTATCTTCTTTTCCTCGCATGAACCTGAAACAAGAATAAACAACCAAGTAGCATAAAATAATGCAAACAATTACTCTAAAGAATTTAACAAGTTAAGTTTGAGGTGCTTTTATGTATAACATTTATTACCGATCAATAGGCTTGTGAATGATTGATGCCTTTCTGTCGCCGCTATTCAATCAGATTCAACTGTTCAAACCGGGTCTGTACCCATTCTGCCTCTGCGACCTTTGCTTCCATTAACACACGGAGTGATGGAATCTCAACTTCGATGGGGAGGACTGATTCTATACCGTAGGCCAAAGAAAAGGGTGTTGCTCATGTTGAAGTTCTGATGGACGTTCTGTAGGCCATGAGTGCGTATGGGAGCATCTCATGCCATGCAGAGTAATTGGTTGCCATCTTCTCAATGATCTTTTTCAGGTTTTTGTTGGCCGCTTCCACTGCACCATTAGTTGGTGGCCTATATGGAGTGGAATTGTGATGCTGTATCTTGAATTTCCGGTAGAGATTGCAGAAGTTAAGAGCATTGTCTGTCACAATCTCAAACGGAACACCGTATCAGCCGATGATGGCCCTTTTTAGAAAGCGCCGAACCACGGAGGCTGTCACATTGGCATAAAAGGTTGCCTCGACCCATTTTGTGAAGTAATCGATTGCAACCAGGATGAATCGATGACCGTTAGATGCTTTTGGAGCTATGGGTCCGATAACGTCGATGCCCCAGGTAGAGAAAGGCTAAGGGGCAGTCAGATTATGCAGCCTTCTCGGTGGTGCATTGACTTTGTCGGCGTAGATTTGGCAATGGTGGCACTTCTGTACATGCGTGTAGCAGTAAGCTTCCATGGTGGACCAGTAGTAGCCCAGCTTAAGAATCTTCTTTGAGAGCATCAACCCGTTCATGTGTGGGCCGTAGGTTCCTCCGTGAATCTCTTTGACTACCTGTGCTGCCTCACTGGTGTCTAGGCATCTGAGCCAAATCAAGTTCGGTGATCTCTTGTACAAGACTCCCCCTGATAGGATGAACTAAATAGCCAGTCTTTGGATTTCCCGACGGTCTGTTTTGGTAGCATCGAGAGGGAAAGTCCCATCCTCGAGGTACTGCTTGATGTCTGCATACCAAGGCCGGTTGTCTGTGACTGCATCTAGCTCGAAGTAGTAGGCAGGCTGATCCTGTTGCTGAATTTCAATCGGCCAGAGCATGATGCCCTTGGGGATCTGAACCATGGAAGCGAGAGTGGCCAGTGCATCGGCGAATCTGTTGTGGTTCCTGGATCTGTGACTGAATGTGATTCTCCTGAACTGAGTGATCAGCACATTGAGGTAGGCTAAGTACGGAACCAGCTTGGCTTCTCGGATGGCCTAAGATTCATTTGCCTGACAGATTACCAAAGACGATTCGCCGTAGACGTCTATCTCCTCGATCCCGATGCCCAGGGCTTCTTTTAAACCGGCTATGCACGCCTCGTACTCCGCCTCGTTGTTGAAGCATGTGAACTTCAGTTTGATTGAGATAGGGAGGTGTGCTCCCTTAGGTGAGATCAGGACTGCTCCTGCCCAGTTATATGACTGTTAGCAGCTCCTTCAAAGTACAACTCCCAGCCGGAGTACTCTTGCTCATCTGCTTCTGTGTACAGGATGACTTCATCTGGAAAATGATTATGTACAGACACGTAGTCCGGGGTCGGACTGTGGGCGAGGTGATCTGCTATCGCCTGCCCCTTTATTGACTTCTGTGTCATGTACGTGATGTTGAATTCAGACAACATCATGAGCCATCGGGCAGTCATTCCGGTGGTGGCTGGCTTTTCCAGCAGATATTTCAGTGGGTCCATCCGGGAGATCAGAATTACCGGGTAGGAAAGCAGATAGTGCTGAAGACGCTGAGTTGCCCAGACAAGTCTTCTCAAGAGGGCTATACCGCTCTTCATACTCAAGGAGATGCTTACTGATATAGTAGATGGCTTGCTCTGTCCTCCCCGTCTCGTCATGCTGTGCCAGGACGCACCCCATGGAGTTTTCTTGTACAGAGATGTAGAGTAGTAGGGGTCGTCCCGGTGTAGGAGGTACCAGTACTGGAGGGTTGAGAAGATACTGCTTTATTCTGTCAAAGGCTTCTTGGTATTCTGCTATCCAGAGTGTCGATGTGTTCTTCCGGAGAAGCTTGAAGATCGGCTCGCAGATCGGAGTTAGCTGAGAGATGAACCGACTAATATACTGAATTCTGCCCAGGAAACTGCGGATCTCCTTTTCAGTTTGGGGTGTTGGCATTTCGATGATAGCTCTGGTTTTAGCTGGATCGATCTCAATGCCCCTCTTGCTGACTATGAAGCCAAGGAGCTTTCCTGATGAGGCTCCAAAGACGTATTTGGCCGGATTCAGTCTCAGGCCGAACTCTCTGAGTCTGTCACAGAGTCTCTTCAGGTCTGCTGGGTGCTGCCAGGCAGTCAGAGATTTGACGATCATGTCATCCACGTAGATTTCAGTGGACTTGTGTATCATGTCATGGAATAACACTGTCATGGCCCTCTGGTGGGTAGCCCCTGCGTTCTTGAGTCCGAAAGACATGACCTTATAGCAGAACGTGCCCCAAGATGTGATGACGGAGGTTTTCTCCATGTCTTCCTCTGCCATCCTGATCTGGTTGTATCTAGAGAAACTATCTATGAATGAGAGTGTCTCGTGCCCTGCAGTATTGTCGACCAGGATGTTGATGTGCGGGAGAGGGAAGTTATCCTTGAGACTGGACTTGTTTAGGTTCCGGTAGTCGATGCACAGCCGTACTTTGCCATCATTTTTTGGCACTGGCACAATGTTGGCCAACCACTCGGGGTAGTTTGCTACTACCAAGAAGCCTGCACTGATATGCTTTTCAACTTCTTCCTTGACCTTCTGCGACCATTCGGGCCTCATTCGTCTCAGTTTCTGCTTAACTGGTCTCACGTCAGGATTCAGGGGTAGTCTGTGTACCACCAAGGCTGGGTCTAGGCCGGGCATGTTTGTATATGACCAGGCAAAGACGTCACTGTAGCTCCTCAGGAAGCTGATCATGTCTGTCATCTGCTGTTGGCTCATGGTTGTGCCGATCTTGACTAGCTGAGGATTGTCTGTGGATCACAGGTTGACTGTCTCGGTGTCCTCAATGTTGGACTCCAGAAGCCCTTTGCTGTGTTCTAGGAGGTCCAGTATCTCCTGAGGCGGTTCCTCATCCTGCTCTGCTTCTTGCTCTGAGTCATACTCAACTTCAGATAGCTCAAGGAGGGTTTCAGGGGTAGCCTTGTCAGAGGCGATTTCTTGGCAAATAATCAAGCTTAGTTTAGCATGCTCATGTTTTTTATTTTGTTGGCTTCAGGACACTACGCCTTCCAGGGGAAGAGCCCGTGTGATTTCGTCATCAGCCGATGCAAATGTTTTTTTTGAAAACATATTTTTGAGTCAAAATTTCAGATTTGTATTGATAAAAAGTGGACTTTTACAAAATTGACTCTGACAAAAAAGGGCCTACAGAGGGCCGACACTTTGGATTTTGCAATGGGAGCAAAAGAGAGATAGCTTAAGAGAAGAAAGGGGATGATGCTGGATCACTGCTTATCCGAAACAACCTTCCTTGCACTGTGCTGCCCCCGGCCCTAACCGGCCTCGACAGTAAGAGCCTCGGTCCACCAACGGATCAGTGGTCGGCGGCTGGAAGATGCTTCTGCGCTGTTGGAGAGGGTGCAAACCTGCTCTCCCGCTAAATATTTCGGTTCTGCTTCTACATCTTTGACAGCTAGCTCTTCGAACATCTAGGCAACGCTGAAGACCTCTGGTTCGGGAATCCTTGAAGATTCTGTGTCAGATTGAGGGTAAGGGATGTTAACAACGGGTGCAAGGGGAGTTTCTGGATAGGTTTCGAAGATTCCCACGGTAAAGGTGACAGAGATGTGGGGTCGGGGTTCCGGTTTCGCCGACTGCTTGCTCTTCTGGGTTAACTTTGAGAGATAGCCCTCATAATTGGGCTTGTACCCCAACTCGAATGGTGAAGTGTAGCGAGGAGGCACGTATCTCTTTTTCATGCCCTGGTTCCTGGCCCCGAGGCCCTGCCCTGGCAAGTACTTCATTCTGGCCATCATCCTGACAAATGGTGGTACTGCTTTCTTGCTGTGCTCTTCTACCTGGGAGAAAGAGCTGACTTGTTCAAACTGGAAGGACATGAAGGCTGAACCCTACCCCAGCTCTTGGATATCCCCGAAGGAACTCGCCAATTCCTCTGACGGAACGATGACTAGGTGGTCATCCTGTATGAATTTGATCCTCTGATGCAGGGAGGAGGGAATGGCTCCGGCCGTGTGGATCCACGGCCTTCGCAAGAGCAAGGTGAATGAGGTTGGCACATTCACGACCTGGAAGTTCGTTGTAAACTGCGCTGGTCCGACCCCTATTGTCAAGTCTATGTCTCCCAGGTTCTGCCAGGAGGTGTTGTCAAATGCCCTGATGGTCATGGGCCTCTGCTTGACTTGGCTGAGATCCAAGCCCAAGCTTTGCAGAGTAGACAGTATATAGACGTTCATGCCGGAGCCGTTGTCGATAAGCACTGATAAAAGGGTTCTGTCCATGCACTGAACTGTAATATATAGGGCCCAGGTATGGTCCTTGTCTCCGTCTGGTATCTCCTCTTCAGTGAAGGAGATGATCATTGACTCGAGTACCTGCCCCACCATCTGCCCTAGTTTTTCAGCCGAGATGTCCGGTGTGACATGGGCATTGTTGAATACCCGTAGGAGTTGCTTCTTGTGATGTTCCGATGTCAAGAGGAGGCCGAGAATGGAGATCTGTGCCTGAATCTTACCCAACTGCTGGGTGATGTTAAACTCTTCTGCCTTCTTTAGGATTTTCAGTAGGAGAGGCGAGTCTGCCACCTCTTTCTCTGGGTCTGACATCCTTGCCTTGTCCTTTGCCTTGTCTTTTACCGGCTCAGCTACTGGAGGTTGGTACACCCGGTCGGATCGGGTAAGATTGGCTATGTACTCGCTCTCTAGGATGAGAGAGCGAGGGGTGGGTACATGGTTAAGGCTGAAAGGCTTAGATGGGATGTAGGGGATCTTGACTGGGCCAGAAGAGGTGGAGGCTTGAGCAGAGGCTGTGGGCCAATTGGCAGGACAGGGAATGGTGTAGGCAATTTGCTCTCTGTCAGATTCGAGAGCGGGTAATTGTATTGGGGCTTGGATGGCCTGGATATTTGACTGAGGGAGAGAGATTATCACCGGTGGTCGGTATGAGGGCCCGGTGATGCCGCCATGAACTGCGGGTGCGTAAGGTCTTAGATGCCCTGCCCCGGGCTCTACCCACTCAATGTTGTGTGGAGGCAGTGGCACCTGATTGATGCTGGTGTTTCCGGGAACCAGCTCAACCTTACCTGCGTCCAGAAGATCCTGGATGGCGCACTTTAGGCCGATGCAGTAGTCTGTTGCATGGCCTGGGCCTTGGTGAAAGGCGCAGTGTTGGTTAACATCAAAGTTTTTATTCTGTTTGTCGGGTGAAAGGAGAGGGGAAGGGCCTCTCAATTCGAGAAGACCCTGCTTGGTCAGAAATTCAAGGACTTGACTAAGGGTATAAGGGAGAGGAGTAAAGTTTCTGGGGGGACGATCTTGCCCCTGGTTTTGTCTAGCCGGCCGGGTGTTCCCTGGTGCTGGCTTTTGCGGTGTAGCCGGAGCTGGTAGTCTGATCGGTGCTACGGAAGCCACCAGGTTGACATTCTCTTTTCTTTTTTGGTCACGGGGACTGTTGTTCCTGCTTGTAGAAGCTGCTGCTGTTCTCGGAGGATCGAGCCCAAGACTAGAATGGATGGCTCCACTCTGTATTGCCGTTTCAATACAGGCACCTGTCTTGAGGATCATGCCAAAGTCTACTACTTTTAGAGTGACCATCAGGGTCGAATAGGGCTACTTTAGAGTGCCCATGAATATGCTTGCCAGGTCCTTCTTAGGGATAGGAGTGGAGACTTTTGCGGCCATCGCCCTCCATCGAGAGGCATACTCCAGGAATGTTTCATTATTCCGTTGGCTCATTTGTTTCAGTTGGCTCCGCTGAGGCCGAAGCTCTTGGTTGAAGGAGTACTGCTCCACAAACATGTCCATGGCATCTTGCCAGGCCTTGACTCTCTGCTTGTCAATGGACATCCACCAGGTAAGGGCTACCCCCTTCAGACTCTTCTGGAAGTACTGGATCAACAGCGGCTGATTCTTGTTGTATAGGAGCATGTTCCCCAGGTATATTTGCAGATGTTGTCTCGGACAGTCGGAGTCGTCATATTTGTCAAAGTCTGGCACTTTGAATCCTGGGGGCATAGCATCCCCAGATGAGAATGTCAGATCCTTAAGAGATAGAGTGGGGTTGGTAGATGCCCCTCTTATCGTTCTCATCTCCTCCTTCATCTGCTTGATCTCCTTATACTGATCTTTGAAGGATGGTGTAGGGTCGAACGAAGATGGCCTGTCCTGAAGGACATGTGAGGCCCTGAGCTGCTCCTCATATTGATCGAACTCTGCTTCTCCTTCGCCTGTTGCGGGTCCAGGATTAGGAATGATGATTGAGATAGGCTGATGTGGCTCTGGATGAGGCTGATCAGGGGCTTCTGTGTTCGGGATTCTGGTGGAAGGTTCTCCGGTACGGGCACCAAGAAGAATGTTCATGGATTCCAAAACTCAGTCCAGTTTGTTCTGCATGGCGACGATGTCCCGGTCATGCGACTGTACTAGCTCATCGATTCTCTGCTGATGGTCCAATGGTTCTGCCATTGTGTCTGAGCTGCTCTCAGATGGAAGCCGGTATTGTACTAGCTCCATGACTGGTATCTCTGTGAGGACTGCTTCTGCGACATCTGCGAGAATCGCAGTCATAGAACGAGTCATGGGTCGGCTCATGCAAACTGAAAAGATGCAACGATTAACCATGAATATGCATGAAGGCAGGAGAGATGATGCTAGAAAGAGATTTTTTATTGATGCATGCTAATGGTGCAGTGAGTACAAGAATGTGCTGTGTAGTGAGTACAAGATTGTGACTCAAATAAAGAAAAAGACTCGATCCTAGGTAGGCCCATCTGGGATCGCGAAGTTAAGTTGCCGGGGGATGCCCTCTACGTCCATGATCTGTTGCTGGAGGGATGTAACCTCAACCTCTATGTTGGCGAGAGACTCTGTAGCACCGTACATCCAGTATCCGAACTGTCGGATACTGTCGGTCATCTTCGCCTTTGCACTATCAAGCTGTTCCTGATAGAAGTGCAACTGTGCCATGAGGACGGCTGTCTCTTTGGCGTCACCTTTCCGCTTCTTCTGGTAAGAACGGACTGTCTGCTCAAGGTGCTGGATTTGCTCTTGCCTGGCTTGGAGTTCACGGTCCCGTTTCGCTTCCTGTAGCCTGAACACCTGTCGGGAATTCCGAAGCCGCTGTTCTTTCATCTGAATGTGGAGCTGTCTCTCCATGAAGATGTTTATCCAGGGGACTACCGTCTCAGATAGGGGTATGGTGCCCTGTGAGGGTGTTGAGACCGGAGTGGGTAGTTCCCTAGATGCAGGCATGGGGGATGGAATGTCAGGATCTTCCACCCAAAGCTGGTACGCTGCATCTGTAGGTGGTTCTGATGTGATCACGAAGTCTGGCCACTGATCTCACCTGGAGGTTCACCAACTGGACAGGAACCGGCTGGTGAGGCGCTCAGAGTGCACGGTGAAGTCGAAAAAATCATTTCCCTGTCGGTTTATGATTAGGATGCGCTGAGGGAGTCCAAACTGGCGGAGGACTCTGAGTGGTACATAGGTTGCAGAGCCTGTAAGACCGGCAAGGATCATGTACCGTCTCCCTGAGATGACGACACGAGGTAGTCTCGGCACGACTAGCCAGTCACACTGCCACACGATGTCCTTTTCTGTCAGGTCTTGGAGAAGCTGGTAGAGCTCTCGGACGTCTGTGGTTACGATCGGACCTTGACCCTGAGAGATCTTCCAGGGAATGCTGTAAGCTTCACGGAGGTCGTCCGGTATAGCTATGATCGTTGGCAGGTGTGCTACTAACCAGAGGTGTAGGAGCGGCGTGCTAACATAGAAGATGCCCTTCCGACGGCCTGCTGCCTGATTGAGAGCCCTGAGAAGCTCTGCTAGGATGACTGGTATGATGGTTCTGGAATTGCAGGTGTCCTCGATGATCCCAACCAGTACTGACTCTACAAGTGTGCGGCATCTCGGGACAACAACTGAGATACAGTTATCAGCGTAAAGGCGTTGAGACTGGGAAGTTCTGCTACGAACCGGTCAGGGTTCCACTTGGGGCGGTACAGCCTCCCCAAAGGCCGTACGGGGATCCGATCAAAAGTGCCGTTAGGATCGGGCTACAAACAGGCAGGCTTGAGATGCAAGAACCTTGATAGGTTTGCCTGGTAATTTGTCTTGTAGCGCAGTACTATGGCATCGCCGTCCATGTTTAACATCAGAATGCGCTGAATTTCCTCCAAAGTCGGACATAGTTCGTTCTTACCAAAACGAAAGACCATGTTCGAGTGGTTCCAACACTAGATTGCAGCGTTTAAGAGGCGCGGATCTGAGTTAACCATGGATAGGTATAGGACGGATCCCAAATGATAATGCTGGGCCCAAATCAAACGCTGACCGAAAGTGAGGGCCTCTACTGATTCTTGGAGGTTTCGGCCACATGCCCCTTCGAAAGTCAGATGCATGGGCCGCGAGGGTTGACCAGCTGTTTGTACGATCCCTGAAGGACCTGTCATCTATAAAGACAAGGACAGACTCGATGAATGTACTGTGAAATGCAGATGATGCAAAAATGCAAGCTGATTATGCAACATGATGCAATTTTGATTTTTTGATTGGGTGGGACAAAACACATGTGAGCCAATAAGGCAGTCGGACAGAGTTCTGACATGCTTTACCCGGGTTGTTGGAAACCGGGGGCCTATCAGGTCAAGGCTAGGGGTAGGCCCGGAGAAGGCCTATCCGCCTGGGATTTGAACCCCAAATGCTATGTCAGGACATGGGGTCGGTTGTATTTTATTACAAGCACAAGTAAGGCTCAGTACATGCCCCTGGATGGGTGATTACTCGGGTAAAGTGCTCGGATAGCCAGCCAAGATGGGGACAGGTATAGGGTGCAAGCAGGTTAGGGTTAGGGGACCCTTCCAGATTGGATTACTTGTAGACTATACCCTAGCCTAGGCTATATGTATGAATGCAGGTGTATGCAAGTATGTTCCTAAGGATGGGGAGGTCACTTAACACCGTATATGCTGCTCCCCGGTATAGAACATACCTAAAAAGGGATGATTGGTGTAAGTGGAAGCGTTCAGAACCGTTTCCTGAGGGTCATCACCTAGCAGGCAAGTTCCGCGGACCTCCAAGACTTTTAAGCCACTTACACCGAAGATCATCATCTATCGGCCGTTAGCATAATAAGCCTAACTAAGGGTATTAGGTTTGATTACACTATTATGATATGAATGAAATGCACAGTACACAAATCATTTAAAAGGTGTAAAATGGATTAGTATTAAGCTAAACACTAAGGCACTTGATTAGTTTTGAGGTTTATTTTGGCTTAAACCTAGGTTCTGGGTTGAACCTATAAGTCCCCAGCAGAGTCGCTAGAGCTGTGAGCACAGGATTTCACTCCCTAAAAAATCTCACGGGATTTAGAGTCGCCACTTTGGAGTTCCCAGGAGAATGAATGAAATGCACCGTGGTTATCAGCCCGACACTTCCACACATGGTGGTTCCCTACTTGCTAGGTTTAAGACAAAATTAAGATCAAGATTAATCGAATGCCATTAGTGTTTAAGTTAATACTAATCGGAAGAAAGTAAAAGCTAACTAGGGTCGGGCCCATGTTGGGCTGCCTACGTACTCACATTGGGGTGAGATTAGACCGAGTGTAGTTCTAGCACTTGAGCCGGTGCTAAGGCGAGGGGGCGTGTGTGTGTGCACCGAGAGGTGGCTAATGGACCTAATCCGGTAGATTAGGGTTTTGCTTGACCGAGGTTGGTTAATGTGCAAAGTGTTGGGCCCGATAGGCCGAGGGGTAGTCCAGTAGACTAGGGTGAGGCCCGGTAGGCCAAGGATAAAGCCCGGAGGCAAAGGGATGTGTTAACCGAGAGTTAGGATTGCTAACCAGGGTTAAGAGGGTGTTAACCATGGTTAGGGATGCTAACAAAGGTTAAAAAGGTCAAAAAGTTGATTTTTTGGTCTTTTGTATTTTTATGAATTTTTAGGGATTTTTCCATATATTTTTTGTGGGGTTAAGTGGTGCTTAACAGTGGTTAAAAGTTAATCGGGGGCCGTTTTAACCATGGTTAAGGGTCATGGTCAGTCAAGAGTGGGCCCAAAAGGTATGGTAGGGCCTAGAGTGGCCTCCTACTAGGTTTGGGCCCTTCACAAAGCCTAAAATCAGAATTTTATAGAATGGAGGTAATCGGATTACCTCCATTTCTGCAAAATTTAAACCAGGGTTTGTGAGGGAGTAACTGAGGTTAGGGACCTCTCCTGGGTGAAATAAAAGCATGGACAGGAAGCCTGGGATCTAGGCTTTCCAATGGGATAGGTGGCAGTCTCTGAAAAGGCCAGGTGTGGGCCCCACAGGGGCCCAAAGTTGAGCAACAGGTACTGTAATGTCGGTAGTTGGACTGCCGACACACTGTGCAGAAATTTTACTTGGGTTGAGAGGCCTGATGACCACGGTTAGGAATGGAGTTAAGCCCTGAAATTTTGCAAGCAGGTAGAGGGGTCTCTGGGCTTTCAAACAAGCCTGGGGTGGACCCCATAGCTCAAGCCATGTGGGCCCCACAGGGACCCGAAATCAGGTAAAAACAGGCCCAAACTGGCGGTAAACAGAGTGCCAACAGGCTACTTTCAGAGTTTTTAGAGGGGGTCGGTAATCTTATTACCGACCACCAGCAGTTTTGTTTAAAAAACTAATTTTTCCATTACTGTCTGCACTAGTTATGGGTCTAGGGGTACCCTCATGGACTGAGGGACCCCCAGACCCTATGGGGAGTTTACCATGCATCGTATATGGGCTTGACGCGAGTTAGGCCTCGAGGAATCACCCCCTGCCTATGTGGAAAGCTGGGGAGGTCCTCTCCTCGGCAGTAGAGGCTACTGAAATGCAAGAAAGAAAAAGATGGACCCCCTTAAATAGAACCAGGGGGTCCTTACAGTGCTGAACAATAAAAGCTAAAGGAGGGGATGGAGATTATCCTCACACAATGGCTGACGTGGTGGCTGGGCCAGGCTACGGTGGCTGGTGCCAGGTGGTGCAGAGGCTAAGGCGAGCTTGGAGGGGCCCTCGGAGGCCTATAGGGTTTTCTCAGGTGAGGGTGAAGCACTGGTAGGCGAGTTCGGATTTTGACAGGGGTTTGAGATGATGAACCAGGCCTCTCTTTTTTGCATGGGGGTGGCTGTGCTTTATAGAGGAGATGGGAGGAGGTGGCCGGGGATTACAGTCATTAAGAAGGTCGGAGGGGACCAATAGGGGAGGCCCCAAGGTTGCCAGGTGGCTGCAGGGAGAGCCTGCACACACAAATGCAGAAACCAAGAATGGCGGTAATCGAATTACCGCCATTCCCAAAAGAAGGGATCTTTGGGGTGTCGGTAATTCGATTACCGACACCCTGGATGTTGTTTCCAATTTGGGCCAGGCCCAATCTCACTTGGGCCAAAAGCAAGTAGGCACCAATTTCGGGCATTTCCCACCCATACTCGAATTTGGAGGGTTGTGGGTCCCACCCATGTGGTCCTCATGGATTGAGGTGGGCCCAAGTGGGCCCTAAAGTGTTTGGGCTTTAGGACTTTTGTGGTTTTGGGATTGGGTTGTGTAGTGGGCCTTGAGCCCATAGGGCTTTGGGCTAAGGTTGAGCTAGGGCTAGGCCTAGGGTTTAGTCTAGGGCTTCTCTAGGGCTCACCTAGAGTTTAGCCTAAGGTCTTGCTATGGTTTAGCTTGGGTTTTGGAATTTGGGCCTTTAGCCTGAGGTTGAGGCCTTAGGGTTTTAGGGTTCTAGGGTTTCACTAGGGCTTGTCCTAAGGCTTAGGGTTTCAGTAGGGTTCGTCCTAGGGCTTGGGGTTTCACTAGGGTTCGTCCTAGGGCTTGGGGGGTGTAAAAATTGGGTGCTTACACTTAGAAGAGGACCTTGTGGTCCGTTTATCAGTACTCCATACATTTTTGGCCTATGTAAGAGAAAATGGGATGCTAACTAGAAGTTCTTAATATATGACAATGTAATTTGATGCCATAAATGATGACATACTTAATTGTCTCTAAAGAATATGCAAATACTGAAAGACTCAGTGGATCCCATAACTAATACATGAGCTAGCTTAATAATAAACTTTCATAAAAACCTGAAAAATGCATCAACTCTGGATATAATTTTCTTAATTAAAAAACTAAAATGAAGAAGTAAAAACACACTTTTTATCTTTTACAGTTTCTTTCTCACAACAAATCAGTACCATCGATCTATGAAAAATAAAACAAAATAAAATTGCAAATTGCATAAAGACCAGAGAGCTTCATCAAAAACCATTAAACAAAAAGGAATAAAATATTAAAAACGATAGAGGCAGCAAGGTTCAGTAGCTTACATTGGTTCAACATTAATTAGTCCAACATTAATATGATCATATTAATCATTTAAACTCATGAGTTTAAATTATAAACAAAGGTCTGTGCAAGAGAACCTGCGCAGAGTCCACAGTCGATGATGGGCGTGGAGTTGGTGGCGCTAATTGAACCTGCACAAAGTCCACAGTTAGAGAGAGAATAGAGTAGAGAAAGAGAGACTAGAGCAGAGAGAGAGAATAGAGCAGAGAGAGATTGAGAGAGAGAGAGAACAAGAGCGAGAGAGACAGAGTAGGAGAGGGAGAGAGAAGAGAGAGAGAGAGAGCTCGTTAGAGATAGAGAGCGAGAGAGAAGTAGATAGGAGAGGGATAGGGAGCTTACGTACAGTGCGTCTCGGTCGCATTGGGCGGTGGTCGGAGCTGGTCGACACCGGCGGGGTGGTCGGAGCTAGTCGGAGCCGAGAGAAGGAGAGAGAGAGCAGAGATAAAATTTGGGGAGAAGAATGATTTTCGCGGGTTAGGGATTAAGTAAATGCATATAACATTGTTAGACACATAAATATTTCCGTGTCTAATAAGATTTAATCATTAGGAACAGAAATATTTCCGTCTCTAATACTCTATACGTTTCAGAAACAGAAATATTTTCGTTTCTAATGTTCATTTAACTTAGTGACGAAATGTTTTCGTGACTAACAACACTTCCATTTCTATCGAAATTAGAGATGAAAAATATTCCGTTACTAATATATATTTTATTAAGCAAATATACGGAAATGTTGTGATATATATTAGAGACGGAATTTGTTCCGTGTCTATAAGTCACATATGAGAGACGGAATATTTCCGTCTCTAGTATTCTGTTGCTAGTTGATAGATTTGTTGTATTGTAGTGTATAATCTATTCTACACAAAGAGAAATAAGTGAAAAAAATCAAAATATTAAAAGCCCTTTTAATCTCTCTCATGTTTTTCTAATTTTCTCTATTGATTCTCACCATGTGGTGAATGGAGAGGCTATGCCAACTGTAATACTTAAGCATTTGCCAATGAAAATCTGTTTTCTTGAAGGAATTGATATATTCCGTTCCTGTTCAAATAGCAACGGATTTTCTCTGGCATAGCATCTTTGCCCATATCGTTTGAAAAGACTATAACTAAGAAGATTATAGCATGCATGTGCACCTACTATTAAGCGGTGCGCGCACACTTCCCTAGCTAGCCATGCGTTTTTTTTTTTTTTAAATAACCTTACCTTATGATTTTTTAAATAACCTTACCTTATGATTCACTCACTCACGTGTTTAATTTTTTCTTTAAATATTTTTTCTAAAACCAAAGGTTAGATCATTTAATCCTAGGGATAAGTGAATCTTAACCACAATTAATGGATGTCAATGAAGATCCGGAGCGAGCTGAGAAAGTGTGCAATTGTGCGCATGGATGTTATTACCTCCTTAGTTAAACTCATTTTCACGGATTGATCAAAGAGGCTCTGCCCGAGTATAATACTCGGGCATCTGCCGAAGGAAATCTGTTGCCGGTTCAAGTGGGGCTTGTGAGCATGTGCAATCGTGCCACCATGTTTTTGCAGACACAACCGGGATTCAAGTGGAGCATGTGAGCATATGCAACAGCACAAGCGCTCTCACAAGACATCTCCAAACATGGCCACTTGCTTTCCCTTCTTGGGATTTGGTCGGTCAACTCTAATGCATTTGTCTTTTCGTGGAGAAAAGAGTTTTGAAATAGGTGTTACATTGATTGTAGCATTCCTCTCCTATTCAAACAACTAGGATCATTCGTTCTCCACTAAACTTCTCTTCAGGGAAGATAAGTGAGGGCTTTCTGAGTCGGAAGTTAGAGGAGAAAAAAATGGCAGAGAGTGTTGTGAGCTTTGTACTTGATAGGATTGTACCCTTACTTGAGGAAGAGGTCAAACTGTTGGGAGGGATACGCCCAGAACTTGAGTATATCAGAGACGAACTGCAAAGCATTCGAGGCTTCCTAAGAGATGCTGATGCAAGAGAAGAAAGAGAGGAAGCTGTGAAAGCCTGGGTGGATCAAGTGAGAAATATAGCTTATGATATTGAAGATATTCTTGATGAATCCATGCTTATCCTGTCACCACAACATCAGAGTCATGGATTTGTAGGTTCTCTTCAGAAAAGTGCCCAATTTTTAAAGCACTGGAGACCACGCCATCATCTAGCCACTCAGATACAAGATATCAAAGCAAGAGTCTGTGATGTTGCAGAGAGAAGGACGAGATACGATCTCCAAATCCTTGATCAAGGCTCAAGTTCAAATTCTACGAGTTATATGTGGCATGATCTTCGAGGGGATGCTCTTTTGCTTGGGGAAAATGAGTTAGTAGGCATCGATAAGCCCAGAGAGATGCTGATTGGGTGGCTTGTGGAAGGCGAATCGAGGCTTGTACTAGTTCCAGTGCATGGTATGGGTGGATCCGGGAAAACTACTCTTGTCAAAAAGGTCTATGATCACCAAAGAGTGAAGGACTATTTCCAGCACCATGCTTGGATTAATGTCTCCCAATCATTCAAGATCAATGAGCTCCTAAGAGATATGATAGAGCAACTCTTCGGTGAAATTAAGCAACCAGTTCCTCAAGGCGTAGACACCATGAACGAGATCGCACTCAAAAAGATAGTCAACGAATTTCTGCAACAAAAGAGGTATGTAATTATTTTGGATGATATATGGAGCATCACTGTATGGGAAGCTGTAAAATATGCACTACCTGATAGCAATTGTGGTAGTCGGATAATGGTCACAACACGTTCTTCTGATATAGCTTCTTCTTGCATAGAACCTCATGGTCACGTCTATAATCTAGAATCTTTGGATCCAAAAGATTCTTGGTCTCTATTTTGCAAGAAAGCATTTGGGCAAAATAGTTGTCCTCCCGAATTGCGAGGGCCTTCTCAAAATATCTTGAGAAGATGTGGAGGGTTGCCGCTTGCAATTGTGGCAATCGGTGGTGTTTTGTCGACAAAGGAAAAGATTGTGATAGAATGGGAGATGGTCCATCGCAGTCTTGGTTCTCTTTTAGAAAGCAACGACAAACTCAAAAGTATGAAGAATATACTATCACTTAGTTACAATGATCTACCATACTATCTAAAACCTTGTCTTTTGTATTTGGGTATTTTTCCGGAGGACTATGTATTTGGGTCTACGAGACTGATTAATTTATGGATAGGGGAAGGATTTGTAAGGGATAAAGAAAGAATGACAATTGAAGAGGTCGCAGAGAGCCACTTACATGAGCTCATTAATAGGAGCTTAATTCAAGTGGTGGAAACAAGTTCTGAAGGAAGGGTCAAATGGTTTCGTGTCCATGATTTTATACGTGAAATCATAATTTCAAAATCAAGGGACCATAACTTCGGAGCAATTGCTGTTGAACATAACACAAAGTTCCTTGAGAAAGTCCGACGCCTATCCATCCATAACACTGTTGATAATGTACCACAAAACAAGAGTTTCTCCCACCTTCGCTCACTACTCATGTTTGGAGTGGAAACAATTCCCAAATCATATATGAGTCCATTCTTAAGTAACATTAGGCTGCTCAGGGTCTTAGATTTGAGAGACGCACCGTTAGAGAAGCTTCCAAATGAAATTGTGAACTTGTTCCATTTAAGGTACTTGAGCCTGAGGAGGACAAATATAAAAAAACTTCCAAAGAGTATCGGGAAGCTTCAGAACCTAATGACCTTGGATCTTAAGGGTACCAATGTTAGGGAATTACCAAGTGAGCTCTTCAAGCTCCAGCGGTTACGCTATCTTCTAGTTTACAAATCTGGATTTAAATCAGAACCACCAATTTTCAAAGTTTTTGGATTTTATGGGCTAGTCGGCATAGGGAGTTTAGTCAACCTACAAGAGCTCTTCTTTATAGATGTAAACCAAGGTGGAGTTGTAGTTAAAGAGCTGGGAAGGTTGAGCAAATTGAGGAGGGTAGGAATTTTGGGGCTAAGAAGAGAAGATGGGCCAGAGTTGTGCTCTTCAATTGAGAAGATGAGAAATCTTCGTTGGTTATCTGTGGAGTCACTAGAAGAGAAAGTTCTTGATGTCCAATATCTATTTTCCCCTCCGCTTCTTCAAACTATAGAATTGATAGGGAAACTTGAGAAGTTTCCCAACTGGATATCTTTGCTTCACAACCTGAAAAGGATACTTTTAGTGGGGTGCACATCAAGAGAAGATCCACTTGAAGTCCTCCAAGCTTTGCCTAATCTAACGGATCTTAAACTTGCTGATGCTTATGATGGATACGAATTGTGTTTTAAGACAGGAGGATTTCAGACACTGAAGATTTTGTCCCTTAGTAAATTTGAAAGATTGAAATTGGTTAGAGTGGAGGAGGGAGCAATGCCTCATCTTGAAAAGCTAATCATTGCTGAATGTAAAATGCTAGAGAAGGTTCCATTAGGCATTGAATGCCATGCCAACCTCAAATTCTTTTACTTCAAGGACATGCCTAACGAATTTATTACAGCCTTGAATCCTAGCATACAACTCGGAAATTATTGGAGGCTTGTCAATTGGAGAGACAGACATCTGGAGGGCCATTCTGTAGAATGATTTGATTCGGTTGGTGGCATTATCCATTAATGGATTCGGTAAGTTCCTAAATATTATCGTTTCTCCTACTCCATTTCATTAATAGGAATTAACTTTTCATTTTCCCTAAATCTCTTTCTGGAATTGTTTTCATCAGGTTCGATTTCTACAACAAGATTTCTCTTTCAGACAACCCATCATAAGGCTGCCGTACAAGGACATGTACTTGCGATGCAGGTGAGCTATGCATTTATAAATGGATTTTGCTCGTAAGACTGGTCCCGGGACCTTGTCTTACAACACCCTATTTTAGTGCACAAATTAGTTAGGATTCTGAAATTTCAAAATCCCAACTGCTTTCTGCCCTAAAAGAGGGCATTCTAAATTCTAAAGGCAAAATCTCTGGTGCCCACAAGCTTTATCCTTTTAAATACCGTCATTTTTTTTTGTTCAAGTGAAACATGCTTGTGCAAAATTACTAAATATTAATCAAGTAACTAAATGAATCCTACTTTAGATCAACCTTAAGCCTATCTCCTATCCTGCTTAAAATTACTAAATATTAATCAAGTAACTAACTGAATCCTACTTTAGATTGTGACATATTTTATATTTTTATCGTAAAATTAACTAATATATAATTGTATATATTTTCGATAAGTATAAGGTTAACCCAAATCCGAACTCATTCATCAACGGACTAAGAAACTAAACTCTACCTGATCTTTAAGTTCAAAACGTCAGCCTGAAATACAATGGTAGTCCAAAACATGTTCTCTTTGCAAGACCACAAAACATTCTTAGATTTCCGCCCACTCTTATTACCGTTCTATCTCGCTTTTAGATCAAGGTCATCTTCTACTGCTTCTTTCTTTCTTATTAATCAATGAACTTAAACCATATTTTCTTCTACTAATTATATTTACTGTTGCATGAAAGGTAGGTATTTTCATACGAATGACAGATGGGTTTTTTTTTTCTGGTCCAATGACAGATGGCTTTGATGTTCAGGAGATAAAAGTGAAGGAGGGTGCATCAAAACCACTTTGAATATATATATATATATATATATATATATATATATGTATATGTGTGTGTGTGGGTGTGAATTTCTTTGATTTGGAAGTTGTTGGTAGATAAACTACTCTCATTCTGTAGGTTTTGTGTCATGAATTATGTTGCTGAGCGATTAGTGATGATAATAATAGCACATCTTTGGCTTCTTTGCTCTTTTATCGCAGTTTAATTACATTTAAACAACTCTTACATAAATGCATGTATCTATTAAGGATTTTGAGGACATATTTCTACCTAAGTAATAGTTGCCGGACACTAAAAATATATCTCTTGAATCATTTTAAGGAGATCATTCCCCTTAATTACAAGTCATTAGTTAGATATTTTCAAGTTTGAGTAATGACATTCCACTTCTTTTTTTTTCATTTTTTGAGCAAATGCATAATGGATTGGTATGTGGGTCGTGAGTGTGTGGGCTAGTGCAATGTCTAGGACTCTCTCCAACTTCATTTCTAATGTATCTTCAGATAAAGTTGAGATCATTCCTTTAAAAAGGAGAATAGTCCTTAATAACATACAAAAATAGTAGTGGATATAATGGAATCATGAATCTGGATCATGTGTCCAAGACGGTACATAATTTTCGTGAGCACCTGACTTCACGTAATCATGCACAGATATGTTGGTAAAATGACCCATAATTAAGGAGAGTAATTTTATCTCATAAAAATAAATGTTTTTACCAATATATCCCGCGAATGGGTATGACACACTCTGGTAGGGGACACAGAATCTGAGTGTGTACTTTACATGGACACCAGAATAAATAAAGCATAGAAAAAACAGGAAAAATGCTTAGAAAGGCCATCTGAGCCAACTCAATCTCTATTAGGTCGGCACATCTTGTTTTTGTTGGAGTAAATTAACTTGATCCAAAACTCAATTTGATACAATTTAGACTGAGCCTGACTCAATCAAAACACAATTCTCTCATAAGCAGATTTGGATCATTATTCATATTATTAATCATTTAATTAGTTCGTATATTTCAGTTTAAGAAAGATGTAATAAGACATAATTAAAGATGTTGCTTAGGTTTTAAATTATACTTGAGATCACAATGGATGATCGGATGATTATATTCTGTTAGTTAGTCAACAGTTTTCTATTGATGATATGTTTATATTGAAGTTTATATGATTAAATATTGAAGCAATTTTCAAACTCATTATTTAGTTGTCTTGCATTTGTTATGCGGACATGGAAAATAGTGTCACGGGCCCAAGGTCTCATTGACCAACATGGGATTTTGGGACTTTACAAGTCCACCTCTCTTTCATCGCAAGTGGGCCAAGGTGTGCTTATTCAGGCAGTTGTGTTAGTCATACCAACTTATACTATGAGCTATGATAAACTTCCTATTCGTTGGATCAAGGAGGTTAACTCTATTATTTCCCCTTTTTGGTGGGACCAAACAAAGGAGAGGACAATCCATTGGCTCAGTTAGCAAAAACTTCGTAGACCAAAAGATTGGGGGTTTGGGCTTGCAAGACCTTCATGCTTTCAATTTGGGTTTATTAGTAAAACAAGGCTGGCAGATTCTCACTCAACCCAATGCTCTATGGTTAGATTATTGAAAGCAATCTATTTTCCAACTTCTTCTTTCTTGGAAGCAAGGATCGGCAATCATCCCTTTTGGTTTTGGAGCAGTTTATTGGCGGGACGACTTATTTTGAACCAAGGTATCCGATGGCAGATAGGGTCTGGCTTAGACAGTTAGTGCTTTTATTGATCCCTGGATTCCTTCCTTGCCCCAGTTCAAACCCCTTCCTCGCACCGGCAGACCCTATCCTCACATACTCCACTTTTTCTACAGGAAGAAGGCATTTGGGACATGACCCAACTTCAACGATTGTTCCTTCCATCATCTATTCAGGAAATTCGGAAAATATCGGTGAGCTCCTAGAACTCATCCGACAGATTGGTTTGGCATTATACCCAAACTGGATTAATGTATTATTAATAGCCTGGGAGAGGGGAGGAGCCGGGGAATAGGGGCTCTAGTCCCCCTAAACTTTTGAGAAAAAAATATATTCTAGCAAATAGTCTAAAAAGATATCATGCTCATGAACTTGGCCCTCAAAAAAAAATGGGCCTATGCCCCCAAACCCCATTGTTAGCCCGTGCAAGAGAATTCTTTAGTTTTGTGTCATCTTTGAAGGCGAAAAGTCAAACCCTGTTGCTACTATTCATCAGATTAACCAATTCTCAAGAGCTTTGGGAGCACTGCAACACCCCAAGGCCTCCGATTCTTTGCAGGACATGCCAAGAGACGTAAAATGGGAGCCTACTGGCCAGGGCTAGATCAAGATAAACGTGGATGAGGTGGCTCTTTCGTCTATCAAAGCAGCAGGTGCAGCGGCTATTGTGATGAACCATGTTGGTTCCATTTTGACAGCTTGGAGGGAGGATCGGCTCGAAGAGCTGAAGCAAAAGCAATCAGGATAGGATTGCAATTGATTGCCACAAGTGGGATCGGGTGATCGTCGAGTCGGATGCAAAGGAGATCATGAATTTCACCTTCATTCTCTGTGAGGCAAATTCTCTGGCCCACCACCAAGTGCAGCAGGCCCTTAACGACAGCATTGCCCGTTTTGTTCTCCCTAATCATGTAATAAAAGTTCAGGGCCCCTTCCCATCGGACGAGGCTTCCTTTTGTTTCTACTTTCTCTTGAGCAATGCAAATATCTTTTTACCAAAAATTAACTAAATACTTAGCATTATTAACTTATATACGTATAGGGTCATGATACTTTGCACACTCACATTCCGCCAAGTGGAACACATGCGCGCCTACAGCCCACCACATACCCCCTTTATCTCTCTTAATCGTGGTTAAATTTAATTAATGTAAAGTTAATAATTTTTTTAATTTTTTTCAAAAACCAAGGTTAAATGGATGAACCCTAGGGGTGAGTGACTCTTAAACCACATTTTATGGGTGTTAAAAGGGACACGTGGCATCACGTGGAGGCATGCAATCATCTATTTTCCCTCTCTTAATCATGGTTAAGCTTAATCAATGTAATGTTAATATTTTTTTTATAGTTTATTCTAAAAATAAAGGTTAGATAGATGAACCCTAAGGGTGAGTGAATCTTAACTACAATTTATTGGTGTTAAATGGGACAGGTGGCATCTCGTGGTGGTATGCGATCGTTCATTTCCCTTCTTAGTTGTGGTTAAGCTTAACTAATGTAAAGTTAATATTTTTTATATTTTATTTTAAAAACCGAGGTTAGATAGATGAACCCTAAGGGTGAGTGAATCTTAACCATGGATTATGGGTGTTAAAAGAGGAACGTGGCATCCTGTAGAATTGTTCGCGTGAACGATATGAGAGCATGGAAAGAATCATTCTTCATATATATAGAGTCAGTCTAGGGTACTCCCTATTTTTACACCCTATAGGCTATATAAGTCATTCTTTAAAGAAGATCAATGACTCAAAATATTGTTGAGTTGACATCTGTTACAATAATAAATAGTTCCAAAATTACCTTTTCTTTAAAAAATATTTTGAGTCATTGATCTTCTTTAAAGAATGACCTAGATAACGTGTAAGAATATGAAGTATCTCTATACTGATTAATATATATATATATATACACAAAGCATCTAATACATTGACAGCCCTAATTCCAATTGTTTTTTTGGTTAACACAAACACACCCACACACTAATCGATCCTCCCCCTTGTTGGCTCTGAGACCACAAAAAGAATAAAGTGACCCTTATCGACAATTTTCATCTTTCGGTGAGTAATTGACTGATAATGGTAAAAAATTAATATTGGTGTGTAATAAGAAAATATTAGTGTGCTCGTAGAGAGATTGGATCACAATCAATTGCGATTGAACTCCCCGTACCCATAAGTCAACATGTGTCTCTTTTAACCTCTATTAACTATGGTTAAGATTCAATAATCCTTGAGGTTTAATAATATAACCTTGGTTATTAGAAGAAAAAAAATTTAATTCTACTTACAAAAATTTAATCCTTAAGATTAATATTTTAAAAAACAACTAAGGATTAATAAATCTTAACCACAATTAATAGGTATTAAAAGGGGCACTGTTGACTTGTGGGTGCAATTGAACTCTCTTGACTGCAATTGAGCTATGTTCATTTGCCGAGAAAATGAAAGAAAGTAAAAGAAAATAGGAGAGAGAAGTGTTCGGTTGAGAGGAAAAGAAATTGCAAGAATCTGTGGGGCCCACAGATTCTTGTCTTTTAGTTCATAACTTTCTTTCAAAATTTTCCTTTAAAAATGTAGGTTCTTTTGTAAGAAAGTAATGTTAAAAGTTTTGATTTCCTATTTTATCATTAACTAATGTCACATCTTCTATTACATTTAATGTAAAAATGAATTATTATCAAGGGTAACTTAGAAATATCAACCTACTTTCTTTCACTTTCTTTTCTTTGATTCCAAACACCAAAAAGAAAATTTATTTTCTTTTCTATCACTTTCTTTTCTTTTACTTTTCCTTCAATCATTTCTAGCAAAATGAACAGACCCCTGAAGTCTCTGATTCGAGGAGCACCCTTTTTTATTATAAAAATATTAATATTAACTATATCTTATATACGGACATTTAATAATATAATATAATAGTGAATCTTAACCAAAGGATTTCATTTAGTGACACGAATTGACCTTGGGTGCGCCCCATCAGACTCTGATCCCCTACTTAAAACAATGTAAGCAAACCAAAACTTATATAATATGTAGGAAAATATTCACCTCCTCAGTCGGTGACGAAAGGAAGGGCGTCTTGGGTCCCTTATTCATGCCATGTGTCCCCCTTTCAATCCCCTTTTAACTGTGCACTACAAGAAATGTACCGATTAGCAACGGATTATTTCCGTCTCTAATAATCGTTTTCCATTACTAAGAGTATTAGAGACGGAAATATTGTCCGTCTCTATTCCATGGCGGATGCTCCCGTGACTAATGGTGTAGAGTATTAGACACGGATTATTTCCGTCTCTAATGTTTTTAACTATTAGAGATGGAAATATTTCCGTTTCTAAAACTAATTATTAAAAAAAAAATAAAAAAATTAGCCTTCTCTTTCTTCCCTCTAGTGAGAGAGAGGGTAGAAGAGAGAGAGAGAAAATAGGTCCCCGACCATTGTCGATGGAGATGGTGATACCGGAAGAGATGATCGAAGTTAAATATCGCCAGAATGATCACAAAATGACGAGATGGGGAGAAATCAAACTCTCTGCTACTGCAGATCAGATCCAGGAGAGTGGATACCGGATTTTTGATTTTGATCTCGCTTCTTCTAATGCGTGTAGTTCGACCCAAGCTAAGTGTGAGAATTCGTTTCGATAGAATCCGAGGTCGTTTCCCCGATTTGGGCACCGAGAGGCCGGAATCCATACTTAGAAAGTACACTTCGGCCTAAACCTACAAACGCCCACCAATTCCAAACCGAGAGTCGGATTTCAATCCCGTTTCTTCTAACACGTGTATTTCGACCGAACCTAAGTGTGAGCATTCGTTTCAATGCAATTTAAGGCCGTTTACCAGATTTGGGCACCGAGAGGCCCGTAATCCATTTTAGAAAAGTATACTTCGGCCTAAACCTACAAACGCCCACCAAATCCAAACTGGGGGTCGGATTTCGATCAGGTTTCTTCTAACGCATGTATTGCTACTTCATATCCACTGGAATTAATTCATATGGATCTTATGGGTCCTACAAGAACTGAAAGTCTAGGTGGAAAGCGATACATCCTAGTCATGGTTGATGATTTCTCAAGAATGTCATGGGTGGCATTTATAAGAGAGAAATCCGATGCTTTTGACAATTTCAAAAGTATTTGCTTGAAAATTCAAAATGAGAAAAGATGCCCAATCACTCGAATTCGAAGTGATCATGGAAAGGAGTTTGAAAACTCTAAGTACAACGACTTTTGTGATGAGTCGGGTATCAAACATGAATTTTCTGCACCTATTACACCTCAGCAGAATGGTGTAGTAAAGAGGAAGAACAGGGTTCTCCAAGAGATGGCTAGAGTTATGCTTCATAGCAACAATCTAGCTTCTCATTTCTGGGCTGAGGCAGTTAACACTGCTTGCTATATAGTTAATAGAGTATTTGTAAGACCCGGAACAAGGAAAACCCCATATGAGTTGTGGAATAACAAGAAACCTAGTGTCAAGTACTTTCGAGAATTCGGAAGTAAATGCTATATCCTTAAGGATAGAGAGCAACTGGGCAAATTTGAATCCCGAAGTGATGAAGGGATATTTCTTGGATATTCTACCAATAGTAGAGCTTATCGAGTGTATAACTTGAGAACTTCTACGATTATGGAGTCCATAAATGTAGTTGTGGATGACTCCGGTGTTGAAAATGTGCAACTTGAGGATGATGAAAGTGCTGAAAATGAAAATGTTGAAACTGTTTCAACTCCACTTATTGATAAGCAATCATCTCCATCAAAACCTACACATCCTAGGGTCATAAGTCCTCACACCCCCACTGATATAATTGGTGATCTTGAAAGGGGAGTGAGAACGAGGAAACAAATTGAAAATGAAGTTAGCTACATTTGCTATGCTTCATCTTTTGAACCCAAGAATGTAGCTGAAGCTCTTGCAGATGATAATTGGATAAATGCAATGCAAGAAGAGTTACTTCAGTTTACTAGGAATGATGTTTGGTATTTAGTACCTAGGCCTAACAATACAAATGTGATAGGTACCAAATGGATTTTCAAGAACAAATCTGATGAAAAAGGTACTATCATAAGAAATAAGGCTAGGTTAGTTGCACAAGGATACACCCAAATTGAAGGTATTGACTTCGATGAAACTTTTGCTCCGGTAGCCAGGCTAGAATCAATAAGAATTCTTCTAGCTGTGGCTTGCCATATGAAATTCAAAATTTTTCAAATGGATGTTAAGAGTGCCTTTCTGAATGGCATTCTACATGAGGAAGTCTATGTGGAACAACCAAAAGGGTTTGAAGATCCACATCACCTTGATCAAGTCTATCGGCTAAAAAGGGCCCTCTATGGTTTAAAGCAAGCTCCAAGAGCTTGGTATGAGAGGCTGACTACTTATCTCTTGGAAAACGGATTTTCGAGAGGGGGAGTAGACAGAACCCTTTTCATAAAGAATGTGAAAGGTGATATTGTCATCGCCCAGATATATGTTGATGACATAGTGTTTGGTTCCACATTAGACTTACATGCTCGTTCATTTGCTGAACAAATGAAAAATGAATTTGAAATGAGCATGGTTGGTGAGCTAAGTTTCTTCCTTGGTCTTCAGATCAAGCAATTGGATTCTGGGATCTCAGTTTCTCAAATCAAATATGCTAAAAATCTAGTGAAGAAATTTGGCATGAGCTCTGCTAAGCATGTAAGAACTCCTATGAGTTCTACAACAAAACTTAGTAAAGATGCTACAGGCAAAGATGTTGATCAAACTTCTTATAGAAGCATGATTGGTAGTTTACTCTACCTAACTGCTACTAGACCTGACATAGCCTTTAGTGTTGGTGCATGTGCCCGCTATCAAGCGAGCCCAAAAGAGTCTCACTTGCTTGCAGTTAAGCGTATCATTCGATATGTGAGTGGAACTCTATCATTTGGCCTCTTGTATTCTTTTGATACAAATGCCACGATAGTTGGATATTCCGATGCCGATTGGGCCGGAAATGCTGATGATAGGAAAAGCACCTCTGGAGGATGTTTCTATATTGGAAACTGCTTAGTTGCTTGGCTTAGCAAAAAGCAGAATTCAATTTCTTTTTCCACTGCAGAAGCTGAGTACATAGCAGCTGGCAGTTGTTGCACTCAACTTCTGTGGATGAAGCAGATGTTGAATGATTACGGGATTGAACAGAGCACTATGACTGTGTATTGTGATAATTCTAGTGCTATCAATATTTCCAAAAATCCCGTTCAACATTCTCGCACAAAACACATAGACATTAGACATCACTTCATCTGTGATCTTGTTGAGCAAAAGATTGTGTCTATAGAGTATGTCCAAACAGAGAATCAATTTGCGGACATTCTTACAAAACCCTTAGATTCCCTTAGGTTTGAACTCCTTAGGAAATCCATAGGTTTGTGCGGAGTTGAGTAAAGATGTACTTGTTTCATAGCCTATGTGTTCTTCATGTTCTATTTATGTCATAGAGCTATTTTTTTGTTATTTTCTTTAAGTAATAAAAAATCCAAAAACATTCAAAAAATTGAAAAATATTGCAAAAAATAATGTGTTTGTATGACCTACTTTCCAATCATTTTGCTTAAAGTTATTTCTTTGAAATCATATTTGAACATATAATGCAAGGATAAATATTTCATAGGATTGGATAAATTAGGATAGGTCAACTATTGGTTTGATCTTGTGATTGAATTTGGTCATGCTAACTAATCTCAGTTAGAGTTGAGTAAACAAAGATGTTATCTAATGCACATGCACTCTAACTGATTCTTTAGATGGTATTAGTTCCTATTTAAAGGTTCTGATATTATACCATATGGTTTCCTAGATTAATCAAATCTAGTATAACCAATGACATAAAAAATTCCATAAAGTGAGCCCCCTAGTTATAAAAGTTATTGACATGGAGAGGACTACCTGTGAGTTTGTGTGATAGCTACTAGTGAATGCAAACAGTGAGTAATGGCTACCTAGACAAACAGTAGGTATCTATATGGATTGCTAGTGTGAAAGCCCCCACTGTCATTAGAAAGAGCTACCTTCTCACTTGTGTGAAAGTCACCAATGTGCTAAAAACTATATATGTGTACTCCAAAAAGAATTTTCACAATGAGTACAATTTGACTGAAAAAGAAATGAAATAAATCTGTTAGTCAAATTTGGGGTAAAAATTGCTCATCATATAAATATGGATGTTTATTGGTTTTAAAACTAGTTTTTGAAAATTTTAGAGTCCCATTTGTGCTATAATGTCAAAATCTAGATTAAGGAAGGAAACCAATTCAAAGAGTCAAGTAATGAATTTTGATTTCATACTCACATTACTTCTACTTGTTTCTTGACTCTAATTGTGAATTTGATGCAAATACCATATTTAATCACCGGTGAAAATCAATTATTGATTACATAATCCTTGTTTATGACTATACTTGATATATCAATTCTTGGGTGATTATTATTTATGATTTTAATGAAATTAATTGTTGCATATTTTTTTTGGTCAATAGGTCATTTTGAGGTAAACAATGAGTTTAAACCAAACCATAGGTTGAGGGGGAGAAATGGTTATAAATGTAAAATTTTTGAAAATTTTTCAGACTACCGATCGCTCGGTGCTAAAGACCGATCGATCGGTCTTTCGTGAATAGAGTTGTAAAACCCTCATTTCTATTTTTTTTGTTCACTTGTTCTCCGATCTCCAGAGCGATCTCTCGGTTACCTCTCCTCCAAATCTTTCCTACGGTCATTCCATTCTATTCTAAAGGTTTCCCAAGCATCTAAAAGGTAAGCTTTGTGCATTTTCTTGGATTTAGATTGATTTTCTCATCTAGGGCATCGTTTTCTTGCATTTTCTTCCATGGCTTTCGTTTTGTCGTTAATCCTTCTTGCCTATCTCATGTCTGGCGTTCCCAAACGTCGGAGGTTGGTCCTCAACAACCAAGAGGACCCTCCTCAAGATGAGGAAAACCAAGAGCCTTTTACTTTCACTCCAATAGGGCATGGTATTTCAATTGGGGACAGACCAATTCGTCGACTGATAGATTCTACAACTGAGAATCGACAAAAATCTTTAGCTGATAAAACTCGGAAAAATAAAGGTAAAGCTTCATCTTCCCAGTCCAGTCAGTTATCCCAGTTTATAAGTCCTACTGCTGCTCAACTCTATAGTGAGTATTTTAGCAAGAAAGGTGTAATGGTTGAAAGGGACATACATATTTCCGATTTTGGTGATTATTATCTTCCTACACTCATTTCAGATCGTAAATAGGAAGGTATACTTACCTTATCCGGTCCTGCTTCTGTTCAGTTAGTTAGGGAATTTTACTCTAATTTTTCTGAAATCAACCAGAAAAAATGGTCATTCAAATCTCGAGCATTAGAACAATCTGTTGTCATAAATGCTGATTTGATTTCTAAATTCCTTGGCTGTCCTCGAGTTCCAAATGCATATTATCCTTATATTTATAAGAGTGATGAGGATAAAGACTCCATGGAACATGTTGTTACCTTTCTTAGTGGTACTCCTACGTTTTGGGTTGGGTCTCTTATTGAAGTGGCGAAACTCACTAAGGATGCTAGACTAGTAAACCTAGTTATGAGTGTAAATATCCATCCAAAGGTTCATACTGCGGACCTTAGGGAAGATAGAGCTAGATTTCTGTTTAGTCTTCTACGTGGGCGTGATATTGATCTTGCCGCTCACATCATTGACTTGATGATCCAAGCCCATCAAACTAGTACAGTAGTTGGAGCCCTACCATTTGGTTCACTCATCACTAAACTTCTTGGTTCTCAAGGAGTTATCGCTCCTCCTGGTGTTCCTACTCGAGTTCCTAAGGGTCCAATCAACAAAAAGACCCTAGCTCAGAGTTTTTCACATGCCTCAGTTCGAGATACAGAGGAGGGAGCAGAAGTTGGTGCTGGGTCATCTCGTCCTCCTCCGACCACTATGGATGATCTTGGGAGGATGATGCGAGAGATGCAGATGGATCTCCGGACACATGTTTCATCATACGAGGAGTTTACTACAGAGGTTCGTGGTAGACTTGGATCTCTCGATGCAGCCGTGCTAGGAGTACAGAGAGATGTTCAGGATTTTCGAGCTTACTATGAGTCCCAGCTCACTTCTGATGATGAACAGGAGGGATAGTTCGTGATTGGAGTTTATCTTAGTCAAGTGATAGTTTTTGTTTGACATTTTGATGTATTTTGTCTTGGTTGTACTTAGTACAAACCTACTTGGATATTATTGACTTGTTATGGATGTATACATTTGAATGGTTTATGTTCATTATCTTCTATCTCATCTCATTTGGATGGTTATGCATTAATTTCCTAGTCCACCTTTGGCATTTCGAGCCAAAAAGGGGGAGAGTTATGATTAATGTGTATTATGTTAATGTGTTGGATGAGGTTATAAATGTTTTGGATGATGTTATGGAATGCTTAACATGTTATGGATATAGTATTGTGGAATTGTAGATGTTATGTTATACATATTTTCATTCTTCCAATATTTTATCCCATATTTTATTTCCCATGCTTCACAGGTTTTTGATTTAGCATGTGCAGGCAAACAGGTTCTAAGTTTGGTGAATCATGACAAGCTAACATGTCAAAAGTCCTGTAATTATATTTTTGAGTCATGTAAAGGTCAATTTTCCATTTTTGAATCAATTGGGAAAATTTGAACCTAGAATATGAGTTAGTCTTGTTTTGTCCCGGAATTGCCAAAGGGGGAGATTGTAAATCCCTAAATAGGTGTTGGCAAATTCCGTGATCATTAGATAGGTCATGTGAGTCGAGTCGTCGAGTCATGTTCAACTTGTCAGAAGAGAAGAGCTAAAGCTTAAAGAAGATTGAAGAAAGAGAAGAAAAAGCTCCTACTCTGGATCTAGACAGGTAATGGACTTAGAGACCCCTACCTAGGTTGGATTTGGCTTAGATAACTCTAAACATACCTAGGAGGATAGTTTTAAACCTAACAAAGTTGTTTGATCTCATTTGAATCAAATAACAATGAAATGAATCATGGTTTGAAAATAATTTTCTCTCAACCGATCGCTCGGTATTGAGACCGATCGATCGGTGGCCTACCGAGCGATCGGTGGCTATCGACTGGACAAAAAGTTTGTATGGGGTATTTTTCCAGAGAGATGATTTATAACCGAGCGATCGGTCATTTGGACCGAGCGATCCGTTTTGGACTGAGCGATCGGTAGTGAGCACCGATCGATCGGTCCCCGTAAAAGGAATTTTTATTTTTCTGGATTCTTTTTTTTTAAACCCTATATAAACAACTTTTTGGAGACCTAATTCGAGTCTTTGATATTTTTTGAAAGAGTAGAGGTCTGAGAAACTCTTCTAGGGTTTTTCTTATTGCTTTTATTAGATCTTTGTTGATCCCTCCTCTTTCTTTGATCCTAGAGAATGCAAGTATAGATCTAAACCTTTGATCTTGCATTGTGTGATCTCAGATCTGTATGAGATCCCTCTAGGGTTTGAAATTTCCTAAATTGATTCACAACCCTACACCTTGTGTGTGTGTCCGGTGTTTGATCCGGAGCCTTCATGGAAGGAGATCGATCGTGTGTGATCGTGGTTTTGAAGTAGCTTGAGAAGATTTGGTCGGTGTGGAACCGAAGCTGCTACGGCGGAGATCGAACCTGCTGGTTCGTGGAAATCAAGAGTAAGAGTCTATACCTAGGAACGTCGTTTCTGTTTTGGTAAGGTCTTGTCTTGTACTTGATATCTTTTCATAGTGAAGTTTATTGCTGGACAAGGTCCCGTGGTTTTTTCCCGTTAGGGTTTTCCATGTAAAAATCTTATGTGTGTGATTTGTGTGGATTGTCTGATTGAATTGTTCATTGATTTCTAAACATATTAATTGAAAAATTAAAATTGGTTAGAAATTATTAGATAGACCTATTCACCCCCCTCTAGGTCTTAGAGATCATTGATCTGGATAAATTTCAAACTCTAAGGATCTCATAAGGGCTCTAAGCTAAGGAACTCAAAGAACTCATAAGACTTGATTCTCATACGCTCATAAGACTCGTACAGTTTCGGATTTCATAAGAAACTCATAAGGATCTAATAAAGGAAAGCAAAGGAAATTCATAAGGAGCTCACAAGATTAAAGAACTCGTAAGTAAAGGCTCATAAGAGACTCGTAAGACTCATAAGATATTGAAATATGATTTGTGATAGTACAAACTCAAAATATGATTAAAGTATGCATTTCAAGAATATTCAATTATTAGATTGTTTTAAACTTCCGCACTCTGATTATACATATGTTCTGATGAATTGTACTCTGTATGGCATGTTAATGTTTTATAATATTGTGAGTTAGTAGTTTGTAGACGTTGAGTATTCCATGCTCAGCTGTACATTTTATGTTGGCAGGTCTATTTGGCAATTGCAACCTAAAACTATGGGTTAAAAAAGAGTAAGAGGAAGAGGATCCTGCTTGGGGTCATCATGTGAAGATAAGGGTCTTGACAGGCGACCCTATTATTGCTGCTTTGAGTGATGAGAAGGAGAGACACGTATATTTAATTAAGTGGGTATGTCCACTTTGATTTGTCGCACTTGTATGCACTTGGAATATAGTTAAGTTATTAAGAAATTTTCAGGTTCGCCTTTTAGCATACCTTGTATGTTCTTGCAAGATGGTATGTACGCCTTATGTGTCATCATATGATGGTATGACACGGCAATCACGAGCTAAAAGTCTCCTAACTTTTAGGGGGGATTTTGGGCCGTGACATTTTTAGACTATTTTTACTAGGATTGTTGATTGGGTTAAAAATTCAGCTAAATCTTAGGATTTCAACAAGTGGACGAATAGTAGAGAAGAGGACCATTGTCCTATTTTTCATATTTCCTCTGTAGTTCATAAGGTGAAGAAACTTTTACTAAATAGTTATCTCCTTCTCAGGATTGGTTTAGACTTGTACAATCCATATTTTGGTATTGACTTATTTTATTGTTAAAGCAGTGGGTCATGTGTCTTGTGTTCTTGCTTACAAACATTCAAGACAAGTGAAAATGAAGACTGAAGAAGATCAACTGAAAACATTCCGATCATTGTCTTCGTTTCACTTTGTAAGATGGTAAGGATCTAGATACCTAGCCTATACCTTAGGAGGATTGACCTAGAAAAGTTTGTTTGCCTTAGGTGGTTAGTGGCTTGCCTTTGGTTGAAGCTTTCGATTCAAAATAGGTGAAAGCGCCTCTTCATCACCAGAAGGGTATTTTGGTCATTTCCAATGATCTAAAATTTATGAAACTTTAGGGTAGATTCTAGATGACCTAAAGTAGTTATGGTTCAATTTTCAGCTTAATCCGATAAGCATTGGCCTCTGTAGAATTATTCAAAGTTTCAGTGGTAGTGCTGAAAATTGCTAAAAATGCTATGAATAGTGACTTCGTTAGAACGGACCCAAGTCCGTTTGAATGGCCCAAAGACCGTTTGAACAGCCAAGAACGGATGGTCATATTTTGCATTCCAGTAGATGACTGGCGCCCCGTTCAATGGCCGTTCGAATGGACCATTCGAATGGGCATCGAGCCGTTTGAACTACCTGTACCAAAAATGAGTTTTTTTGGCTATTTCTAATTCTATTTTTTGACCCCTATATATTGGTTTGTTCTCAGAACAAACCTAAGAAGATTAGTGAGTTTCTAAAGGATTATTGGGGTTTCCCAAACCCATTCTCCTCTCCTCTTCCATCCTAGAGTTTGCAAGCCTTTGGATTCATTCATTTATGACGTCATTAATTTCTGTCTCTACTGATATTATTAGACACGAAAATATTTCTGTCTCTAATATCGGGTTAACAACAGAACTATTTCTGTCTCTGACTTGATATTAGAGATGGAACTGTTTCCGTCTATAATATTTAATTAGAGACGGAAATATTTTCGTGTCTAATATTAGTTTTTTTTTTTTACAAAACCAGAAACTTGTAACCCAAAACCAATAACCTAAAACCAATAATTAACTTGTAACCTATCACCTGCTTTCAATCATTCCACATAACATAAGGAGTCATCAATCCACATAATTAATTAAAATCCACAACCCACACATCCACATTAATAAATACATACATTCATTAACCTTGTCCACACATCCAAAGTAACATCCACATACTAAATGCAATAACCCTGTCACCACATCATCATCCACATACTTAAAGATGATGAAGGCTCCGCCAAGCAATTGAATCTCCGAGATTCATATTGCAAATTAGGTGATCATACTTAGTAAACTAGAAACAGAAGTTCTACCTTATAAACATGTACAATTACTTGTTAGCTATTAAAATCAACAATAAAGAAACATCTCTTCCAGACACCCAAACGACATGAGCAGAACTCAGAGAAGTAACATGTACATTAAAGAAAAAATCGCTCAAATGAACAATTTCAGTCAGAATCGCTGAAATGAAAGATTAATGTGTGCATCCACAATACCAAAGTCATGAAAAAAATAAGAAGTTTTTTTTAACAGTTTAAATTTCTTTACATGCCAACTAAGCATGTACTGAGAAATATCTAACCTAGGGGGTCATCCGGGGACTGGGTGGCATCATCATCCTGAGATGGGAGGGACTGGGCTGGTGGTGTGGGGAATGATAGGAATGCCCTAGTCTGGAAGAAGCCTACAACCTCGACCATGTACTCCCGGTATGTACCCATCTCAGTATCCAACCTCGCCACAGTCACTCGGTGCGTAGTCTCCTGTGCCAGTCGCGCAGCCTCAGCATCCTGTGCCCTCCGGCTCTAGGGGTCTACATCAGGGGCGTGGAACTGTGAGGGGGTAACACCCAGTCCATAAGTGTGGACACGCCCGTGTTCGTCTGGACCCAACACCTGGGTGATCGACGAATGTCCCATCCCAACGCATATGGAACACCCCAAACATATGAAGCATGTCTCTGAATACAACTTTGAGCTCTATGATTGACATCTGAATACAGCATGTCTCAATCACAGTTTAATAACCAGTGAAATCAACCCCTATTACATTTGGAAAATAATAAACGGATCTCTTCCAAGCGGACCACCCAATTGCTAAGAGACATGTGGCAATAAAAATTTTATTTTCTTTTTTGTCAGTTTCTCTTTCCTAATGTTTTCCAAATGTGTTAAAATTTGATTGGAGAGGTAAGCTTAGAAGAAGACCTTGTGGTTTGTGTTCATCAGTACTGCATACATTTTTGGCCTATTTAAGAGAAAATGGGATGCTAACTAGAAGTTCTTAATGCATGACATTGTAGTTTGATGCCATAAATGCTGACATATTTAATTAACTAAAGAAATCTGCAAATAATCAAGACTTTGTGGTTCCCATAACTAATACATGAGCTAGCTTAATAATAAACTTTCATAAAAACTTGAAAAATGCATCAACTCTGGATATAATTTTCTTAATTAAAAAACTAAAATGAAGAATTAAAAACACACTTTTTATCTTTCTGTAACACATGTTTCTTTCTCACAACGAATCAGTACCATCGATCTATGAAAAATAAAACAAAATAAAATTGCAAACTGCATAAAGATCAGAGACCTTCATCAAAAACCATCAAACCAAAAGGAATAAAATATTAAAAAGGAAGAGGCAGCAAGGTTCAGTAGCTTACATTGGTTCAACATTAATTAGTCCAACATTAATATGATCATATTAATCATTTAAACTCATGAGTTTAAATTACAAAAATATAACTAGTTGACAAAGGTCTGTGCAAGAGAACCTGCATAGAGTCCATAGTCGATGATGGGCGTTGAGTTGGTGGCGCTGATCGAACCTGCACAAAGTCCACAGTTAGAGAGAGAATAGAGTAGAGAAAGAGAGACTAGAGCAGAGAGAGAGAGAGAGACAAAGAGAGATTGAGAGAAAGAGCTCGGTAGAGAGACAGAGATAGAGAGCTCGGTAGAGAGAGATAGAGAGAGAGAGAGAGAGAGAGCTCGTTAGAGATAGAGAGCGAGATAGAAGGAGATAGGAGAGGGATAGGGAGCTTACGTACAGTGCGTCTCGGTGGTGTTGGGCAGTAGTCGGAGCTGGTCAGCGCCGGCATGGTGGTCGAAGCTGGTCGGAGCCGAGAGAAGGAGAGAGAAAGCAAAGATAAAATTTGGGAGGAAATACGATTTTCGTGAGTTAGGGATTAAGTAAACACATATAACATTATTAGACACAGAAATATTTCTGTGTCTAATACGATTTAATCATTAGGAATTGAAATATTTCCGTCTCTAATACTCTATACGTTTCAGAAAAAGAAATATTTCCGTTTCTAATGTTCATTTAACTTAACGACGGAATGTTTCCTTGACTAATAATATTTCTATTTCTATCGAAATTAGAGACGGAAAACATTCCATCACTAATATATATTTTACTAAGCAAATATGCGAAAATGTGAGGATATATATTAGAGATGGAATTTGTTCGGTATCTATAAGTCACATATTAGAGACGGAAATATTTCCGTCTCTAGTATTCCGTTGCTAGTCAGTAGATTTGTTGTAATGTATAATCTATTCGACACAAGGAGAAATAAGTGAAAAAATCAAAATATTAAAAGCCATTTTATTCTCTCATGTTTTTCTTATTTTCTCTCTTGATTCTCACCATGTGATGAATGGAGAGGCTATGCCAACTGTAATACTTAAGCATTTGCCAATAAAAATCTGTTTTCTTGACCGAATTGATACATTCCGTTCCTGTTCAAATAGCAATGGATTTCCTCTGCCATAGCATCTTTGCCCATGGTTTGAAAAGACTTTAACTAAGAAGATTCTAGCATGCATGTGCACCTACTATTGAGCGGTGCGCGCACACTTCCCTAGCTACCCATGTGTGATTTTTTTAAATTTTTTTTTGACACTTATTAATTGTGATTAAGATTCATTTACCTCTTAAGGTTTAATAATCTAACCTTAGTTTTTTTTTTTTTTTAAATAACCTTACCTTATGATTTTTTTTTACTCATTCACATGTTTAATTTTTTTTAAAAATTGTTTTTCTAAATACAAAGGTTAGATAATTTAATTCTAAGGGTAAGTGAATCTTAACCACAATCAACGGAATGAACATCCGGGGCGAGTTGAGAAAGTGTGCAATTGTGCGCATGGATGTTATTACCTCCTTAGTTAAACTCATTTTCCCGGATTGGGCAAAGTGGCTATGCCCAAGGGTAATACTAAGGCATTTGCCGAAGGAAATCCGTTGCCGGTTCAAGTGGAGCATGTGAGCATGTGCAATCGTGCCCCATGTTTTTGCAGACACAACTGGGGTTAAAGTGGAGAATGTGAGCATGTGCAATGGTGCCCCCATGTTTTTACATACACAACCGGATAATTGCGCAACAGCCGGCGCTGTTGCCCATCCCAACTCACAAGAAAATGCGTCAAGACATCTCCAAATATTGAGAGTAGGTTAGCATTCCTCTCCTATTCAAACAACTGGGATCATTCGTTCTCCACTAAACTTCTATTTAAGGGAAGATAAGTGAGGGCTTTTTGAATCGGAAGTTAGAGGAGAAAAAAAAATGGCAGAGAGTGTTGTGAGCTTTGTACTTGATAGGATTGTACCCTTACTTGAGGAAGAGGTCAAACTGTTGGGAGGGATACGCCCAGAACTTGAGTATATCAGAGACGAACTGCAAAGCATTCGAGGCTTCCTAAGAGATGCTGATGCAAGAGAAGAAAGAGAGGAAGCTGTGAAAGCCTGGGTGGATCAAGTGAGAAATATAGCTTATGATATTGAAGATATTCTTGATGAATCCATGCTTATCCTGTCACCACAACATCAGAGTCATGGATTTGTAGGTTCTCTTCAGAAAAGTGCCCAATTTTTAAAGCACTGGAGACCACGCCATCATCTAGCCACTCAGATACAAGATATCAAAGCAAGAGTCTATGATGTTGCAGAGAGAAGGACGAGATACGATCTCAAAATCCTTGATCAAGGCTTAAGTTCAAATTCTACGAGTTATATGTGGCATGATCTTCGAGGGGATGCTCTTTTGCTTGGGGAAAATGAGTTAGTAGGCATCGATAAGCCCAGAGAGATGCTGATTGGGTGGCTTTTGGAAGGCGAATCGAGGCTTGTACTAGTTCCAGTGCATGGTATGGGTGGATCCGGGAAAACCACTCTTGTCAAAAAGGTCTATGATCACCAAAGAGTGAAGGACTATTTCCAGCACCATGCTTGGATTAATGTCTCCCAATCATTCAAGATCAATGAGCTCCTAAGAGATATGATAGAGCAACTCTTCGGTGAAATTAAGCAACCAGTTCCTCAAGGCGTAGACACCATGAATGAGATCGCACTCAAAAAGATAGTCAGCGAATTTCTGCAACAAAAGAGGTATGTAATTATTTTGGATGATATATGGAGCATCACTGTATGGGAAGCTGTAAAATATGCACTACCTGATAGCAATTGTGGTAGTCGGATAATGGTCACAACACGTTCTTCTGATATAGCTTCTTCTTGCATAGAACCTCATGGTCACGTCTATAATCTAGAATCTTTGGATCCAAAAGATTCTTGGTCTCTATTTTGCAAGAAAGCATTTGGGCAAAATGTAAGATTAAACTGAATCTCATAAAAATACTATTCTATGTCGAATAATATATGTGAGGATCTAGACCATGCAATATTAAATTAATCTAGTGAACATAAATTCAGGGATAAAATATTCGTACCTTTTAAGATCAATGAATAATGCCTATGACAATATGAACGACCTTATGAATCCAGAAACCTGCAAAATAAAATCAAGAATCTCCTTTTGGGAGTCTTCTCTTCTCCTCTCAAGTTTATCGATGGGGCTTGAAAATAACGTGAGTGAGAAGAGGGACTTTCCCAAAACTTATAAGATAAAAAACCCTCGTAACCACCCATCACGATCCAAGGGTCATGGGAAGTCACACCAAATCTAACGGTGAGTCATCCAACCGTTTCTCCTTAATTATCGAACATGTGAGAGTCCCATGTTTGACCACATCTTAGTGGGACCCACCAACTTAAACATTCTCTGATAGCAACCTTATCAATCCGGGATTTTGAATTAACCAAAACATGATTGCGTGGGCCACACTAAGAGTTGTAAAATATTAAAACTCTTACAATCTCCCACTTGGCCCAAGCAATCCCTTTAAAAGAATAATTAAAGAAAAGACTTCCCGGATTGAAACCTTTAAAAAACGTGAGTGGCCACTCTATTTTATTTTAAAAAATAGTTGCCGAGAATTACATGTTCTTAAACTTTCACTCTAAAACAAGAGTGCCACTAACAGTGATCATGGAAGCACATAGTATCTACTAGTTTTCATTACTATGATACAGGCCACTCCATGGTCAAACTGCTAGTAACACTAATATCTTCGAGAGGAACTTTATGATGACTATTATGGTGTGACATGGAAAATACACAACTTTATGTGATCAATATGCGTATATCCATAAGTGTCCACGCTACATGCATTTAAGCATATGCATGTCATTCTGATACCTTACGACATCCGTCATGTGAAATCCATCACCTTATATCCAGAATGAAGGCCTCAAACATGGTGCCCAACCATATTCAACCCAAGCGACTTGAGAGCTTTGTGCACGCTCTCGGGCTTAACTTGATATCAATGGCATCCGCCATGTGAATACCATCACTTGATGTCTATACTTTCGCACGTGCATTCAAAAACATAAGAACAACTAAAATGATGCATCAATTATTTCCAAAACCATAACATTTAAATGAGAGTATATCAACATAATATATGAATCATAAAAAGGACTGGAATGAGATAATAAATAAATACTCCCACTAAACAAAGGAATCAAAAGACTCTAAAACTCCCATACGGGTTACATGCTCTTTGAAAACTCTAACTGAAAGACCCTTAGTCAATGGATCAGCAATCATGATTAAGGTAGAACAGTGAGGGATAATGATTAAACTAGCTCGAACTTTCTCTCGCACATATAGATATTTTATCTCTATATGTTTGTTCCTGCTTGTGACATGGTCGTTCTTAACATATTGAACGACGGCTGCATTATCACAATGAATTTTGATCGGTCGCTCAATGGAGTCCACTATTTTGAGCTCACTGATAAAGTTCTTTATCCAAATGGCCTGTTGTGCAGCCTCATAACAAGCAACATACTCTGCTTCTATGGTAGAAGATGCCACCAAGGATTGCTTGGCACTTCTCCATGAAACTGCACCTTGAGCTAACATGAAAACATATCCCGAAGTCGACTTCAAACTATCCTGACATCCAGCATAGTCAGAATCTGAATAACCAACAACTTCCAGCTCATCACATCTCCGGTAAACCAGCATGAAATCTTTAGTCCTTTGAAGGTACCGAAGTACTTTCTTAACTGCAGTCCAGTGAACAGCTCCAGGATTCTTCTGATATCTTCCCAACATCCCAACAATGAAACTCAGGTCAGGCCTGATGCAAATCATGGCATACATAAGACTCCCAACTGCGGAAGCATAATCAGTAGAATCAACTTGAAGTCTTTCAACTTCATTCTTGGGACATTGACGATTATTGAAGATGTCTCCCTTAACTACTGGAGCATCTCCGGGAGCACAATTCTGCATCTTGAATCTGGTTAACACTTTGTCAATGTAAGCCCTTTGTGATAAACCCAAACATCCTGAACTGCGATTTCTAGTGATCTTGATGCCTAAGACATAACTTGCCTCTCCTATATCTTTCATATCAAAATTCCGAGACAAGAATAGCTTGGTATCATGAAGCATATGAACATCATTACTTGCTAAAAGAATGTCATCGACATACAACACAAGAATGATAAACCTACTCCCACTCAACTTGAGGTATATGCATCGATCCATTGGATTTTCATGGAAACCTTGTTGAATAACAACTTTATCAAACTTCAGGTACCATTGCCTGGAGGCCTGTTTCAAACCATAAATCGACTTCTTCAGATTGCAAACAAGTTCTTTACTTCCAGGAGTAACAAAACCTTCCGGTTGATCCATGAAAATAACCTCTTCAAGTTCACCATTCAGAAATGCAGTTTTAACATCCATTTGGTGAAGTTCTAGATCGAAATGCGCTACTAGAGCCAAAATAATTCTGAGGGAATCTTTCTTTGAAACAGGCGAGAAGGTCTCAACATAGTCAATGCCTTCCTTCTGCTTAAAACCCTTGGCCACAAGCCTTGCCTTAAATCTTTCAATTTTACCTTCAGAATCCCTTTTGGTCTTGTAAATCCATTTACACCCAATGATTGAGGAATTAGGAGGTAAAGATGTAAGATCCCAGACTGAATTCTTCTCCATTGACATCAATTCCTCTCTCATCGCATTCAACCATTCTCGAGAGTGCAGACTCTGCAGAGCATCTTGAAAACTGGATGGATCCACAGAATCACTAATGTCACCTTCATTCAAATACACTTCATAATCAGAAGACATAGCTGATCTTCTATCCCGTGAAGATCTTCTCAGAGATACTGGTGCAGCAACAGTTGGAGCAACAACAGTTTGAGTTGGTGCAACAATATCAGCTGCTATTGTCGCACCCTGTTGTTCTTCTTGCACTGGCACTGCAACTGTACGAGTGACCTGAACAACCGGTGAAAGCGGTCTAGCTAGAAGTGGTAGTAGTGAAAATGAACTACCATCATCAAGTACTTCCTCAAAAACAACTTCTCTGTGAACTGAGCTTCCAATTTCACCATCTTCCAGAAATCTCGCATTATTGGTCTCCCCAAACTGAGATGGTCTAGAAGGACAGTAAAATCTAAAACCCTTCGATCTCTCCGGATATCCAATGAAGCGACAACTCACAGTTCTAGGATCAAGCTTCTGCAAGGTGGGATCATAAATTCTTGCTTCAGCATGACAACCCCAGATGCGAGAATGATGAAGACTAGGCTTTCTCCCAGTCCAGAGGAAAAAGGGGGTTTCAGGAGTTACCTTGTTGGGGACCCTGTTCAAAATATAAACAGTGGTCTTAAGGGCTTCACCCCAAAAGCTATCAGGTAAATCTGTGTGACTCATCATGCTGCGAACAGCATCCATATACGTTCGGTTCCTCCTCTCAGCTACACCATTCTGTTCCGGAGTCCCAGGAGTGGTGTACTGAGGCACAATACCGTGTTCACGAAGGAAACTGACAAATCCACCGTGGTTAACCCCATCAACATCAGCTTTCCCATAGTATTCACCTCCTCTATCAGAACGGACAGCTTTAATCGGCCTGTCCAACTGCTTCTCCACTTCAGCCTTGTATTGCTTGAACATCTCTAATGCTTCAGACTTATGATGAATTAGAAATACAAAGGCATAACGAGAGAAGTCATCGATAAAACTGATGAAGTATCGCTGACCACCTCGAGATGCTGTAGGGAGAGGTCCACATACATCAGTGTGTATTAGGTCCAAAAGACCAGTACTTCTAACTGCATCCAAATTCCGACTCTTAGTCATTTTTCCCTTAATACAGTCTATACAAGTCTCGAAGTCAGAAAAGTCAAGGGGTTCCAGAACTTCAGACTTAACTAAAGACTCTAAACGCTCCTTTGATATATGACCCAATCTACGATGCCACAACATAGAAGAATTTCCATTTTGTCTAACACGTTTAGAACCGGTAACTGGAGTAGAAGAATCAACTGTCATGCATAGTAAGGATGATGCAAAACTAGAATCCAAAACCAACTGATAAAGACCATCAATCAAAATACAATTTCCAATAGTCTGCAAATTATGTCTAACAGATAGCACACTCCCCTCAAATAAAAAACTGTAGCCAGATGTACCAAGTCTAGAAACTGAAATAATATTCCGTCTAAAAGACGGCACATAAAAAGTATCATCCAAAAGCAAAACATGACCAGAGTCTAAAATCAGTCTGCAAGTCCACTTTCTGTCCTGTGCACTGTAATTAACTTTGAATGCATCAAAGGAGTGAGGAAGAGAAGCCACAGCTAAATGGACCATGAGGTCATCCTCAATGGTCAAACCCAACTCTCGGAGAGAGATAACTAACTTCGAGATTTTGAGAAAATGTTCTCGAACGCTCCCAGCACCATCATACTTCATAGAAATCAACTGAGTCAGACTGCTGTACTGTCTGGATCTAACTGACCCCATAAATTGCTTCTTGATAGTCTCAAGAAGCTCTTTAGCTGTCTCAGCCGAAGGGATACCTCCTCTGATGGCTTCCTGAATAGAAGCCCTGATGATCATCATGGCCATCCGATTGGCCTTCTCCCATTTCGAAAACAAAGACTTATCTGAGTCCGAAGACTCAGCAATGGGAGCATCCGGCTTTTCCTCCAGGAGGACAAAGTCATAGTCTAGGCAGCCTAGAACAATGTCTAGCTGCATCATCCAAGAACCATAGTTTGAGCCATTCAATGGCTCAATCCCAGTCAAATGCCTGTGTACAACAGATCCGTCCATAGCTGCAAATAATGATGTCTATATATGTTATGGTTTGTAATACAAATTATCGCACAAATTATAAAACTTTATTTGGTTCTTGTAGTTGCTAATTAATAATTCTAACCGGTCTAGGGGTTGAGCCGGATTAGCTAAAGTGGTTTAATATTTTTAAAAATGATTTCTTCCACTTTACGGGACAGGTGGGCGCATCATCTAATCACACCTTTGGGCAAGAGATTTCGATATGCAATTCACCCCCCAAATGGCGACAATAGTCGCGCACAGAACTAACCTATCATGCTTTGGATTGATCAAGACACTTCCACACCTTTGGGCAAGAGGGTTATCCTTCTCTCACTTCCACATATAAGTTATTCTGTCCCACTTATAGTACAAGAAGTCCCTAGACACCTTTGGGCAAGACTAGTTATTCTATGTATTTAAGTGCAAACTTGCAGATTACAAGAGATCAAAATCTCCTATTCAAAGGATCATAACTTCTTTAGGACGGTCACCTTTGGGCAAGACAATCTAACCTAATTCAGTTATGCTCATTCGAATATCTGCCTTACTGGTCATTCCTAAACCCCTTTAGGAATGACCCAAACCTTAAAAATGCACTAAAACAGTCATTTATAGTGCTCAGAAGTCCAAAAGGACCCAAAAAATGAAACCAGAACACTCAAAAACCTCAAAAGAGGTAAGACACTTCCCTGGACGTGTCCTGGAAACGCATCACGCGCACCAGACACGTCCCTGCGAGTGTCACGCGCATGACACGCGCGTCTCAGAAGCTAGGAGTGCGCGTCACGCGCGGGAGTGCACGTCACGCGCGGGAGTGCGCGTCGCAAGCTGCAGTGCGCGTCACGCGCTTGCGCTTACGGCTTCCGGTCTGATTCGGTCCGGTCTGACCGGTTCGATTCGGTTAGACCGGTCTGGTTCAGGTGGACCGGCCTGGATACAAACGGGCCGGGTCCAAATTCGGTCCGGTTTGACCCATTAGAATTCGGGTCCGGGTTCAAAAACGGGCCGGTCTGACCCATAGGTTTTCGGGTCCGGGTCCGGCCTGTAGGGTCGGACCGGGTCAACGGGTCGGTTTGACCCTCGTGACTCTCACCCGAATTTTATTTTATTTTTTTTTTTTTTTTTTTATAACTACCTTTAATAAATTAAAATATTCCGAATTCAACTAAAGGTATAACATTACCCCAAAAATTCCAGAAAAATTATTTATAATTAAAAACAATAATTATAATAATTAATCTGAATTAATCCATCATTGTTAGATTAATTTAAACGCATGGTTCGAGCCTGTGCTCTGATACCAATTGTAAGATTAAACTGAATCTCATAAAAATACTATTCTATGTCGAATAATATATGTGAGGATCTAGACCATGCAATATTAAATTAATCTAGTGAACATAAATTCAGGGATAAAATATTCGTACCTTTTAAGATCAATGAATAATGCCTATGACAATATGAACGACCTTATGAATCCAGAAACCTGCAAAATAAAATCAAGAATCTCCTTTTGGGAGTCTTCTCTTCTCCTCTCAAGTTTATCGATGGGGCTTGAAAATAACGTGAGTGGAAGAGGGACTTTTCCAAAACTTATAAGATAAAAAACCCTCGTAACCACCCATCACGATCCAAGGGTCATGGGAAGTCACACCAAATCTAACGGTGAGTCATCCAACCGTTTCTCCTTAATTATCGAACATGTGAGAGTCCCATGTTTGACCACATCTTAGTGGGACCCACCAACTTAAACATTCTCTGATAGCAACCTTATCAATCCGGGATTTTGAATTAACCAAAACATGATTGCGTGGGCCACACTAAGAGTTGTAAAATATTAAAACTCTTACACAAAATAGTTGTCCTCCCGAATTGCGAGGGCCTTCTCAAAATATCTTGAGAAGATGTGGAGGGTTGCCGCTTGCAATTGTGGCAATCGGTGGTGTTTTGACGACAAAGGAAAAGATTGTGATAGAATGGGAGATGGTCCATCGCAGTCTTGGTTCTCTTTTAGAAAGCAACGACAAACTCAAAAGTATGAAGAATATACTATCACTTAGTTACAATGATCTACCATACTATCTAAAACCTTGTCTTTTGTATTTGGGTATTTTTCCGGAGGACTATGTATTTGGGTCTACGAGACTGATTAATTTATGGATAGGGGAAGGATTTGTAAGGGATAAAGAAAGAATGACAATTGAAGAGGTCGCTCAGGGTCTTAGATTTGAGAGACGCGCCGTTAGAGAAGCTTCCAAATGAAATTGTGAACTTGTTCCATTTAAGGTACTTGAGCCTGAGGAGGACAAATATAAAAAAACTTCCAAAGAGTATCGGGAAGCTTCAGAACCTAATGACCTTGGATCTTAAGGGTACCAATGTTAGGGAATTACCCAGTGAGCTCTTCAAGCTCCAACAGTTACGCTATCTTCTAGTTTACAAAGTCGGAACCATACCAATTTTCAAAATTTTTGGATTTTATGGGCAAGTCGGCATAGGGAGTTTAGTCAACCTACAAGAGCTCTTCTTTATAGATGTAAACCAAGGTGGAGTTGTAGTTAAAGAGCTGGGAAGGTTGAACAAACTGAGGAGGGTAGGAATTTTGGGGCTAAGAAGAGAAGATGGGCCAGAGTTGTGCTCTTCAATTGAGAAGATGAGAAATCTTCGTTGGTTATCTGTGGAGTCACTAGAAGAGAAAGTTCTTGATGTCCAATATCTATTTTCCCCTCCTCCGCTTCTTCAAACTATAGAATTGATAGGGAAACTTGAGAAGTTTCCCAACTGGATATCTTTGCTTCACAACCTGAAAAGGATATTTTTAGTGGGGTGCACATCAAGAGAAGATCCACTTGAAGTCCTCCAAGCTTTGCCTAATCTAACGGATCTTAAACTTGATGATGCTTATGATGGATACGAATTGTGTTTTAAGACAGGAGGATTTCAGACACTGAAGATTTTGTACCTTAGTAAATTTGAAAGATTGAACTTGGTTAGAGTGGAGGAGGGAGCAATGCCTCATCTTGAAGAGCTAAACATTTTCGAATGTAAAATGCTAGAGAAGGTTCCATTAGGCATTGAATGCCATGCCAACCTCAAATTCTTTTACTTCAAGGACATGCCTAACGAATTTATTACAGCCTTGAATCCTAGCATACAACTCGGAAATTATTGGAGGCTTGTCAATTGGAGAGACAGACATCTGGAGGGCCATTCTGTAGAATGATTTGATTCGGTTGGTGGCATTGTCCATTAATGGATTCGGTAAGTTCCTAAATATTATCTTTATAAAATTCTATTATCGTTTCTTCTACTCCATTTCATTAATAGGAATTAGCTTTTCATTTTACCTAAATCTCTTTCTGGAATTGTTATCATCAGGTTACAATTGTTTTCATCAGGTTCGATTTCTACAACAAGATTTCTCTTTCAGACAACCCATCATAAGGCTGCCGTACAAGGACATGTACTTGCGATGCAGGTGAGCTATGCATTTATAAATGGATTTTGCTCGTAAGACTGGTCCCGGGACCTTGTCTTACAACACCCTATTTTAGTGCACAAATTAGTTAGGATTCTGAAATTTCAAAATCCCAACTGTTTTCTGCCCTAATAGAGCGCATTCTAAATTCTAAGGCAAAATCTCTGGTGCCCACAAGCTTTATCCTTTTAAATACCGTCATTTTTTTTTGTTCAAGTGAAACATGCTTGTGCAAAATTACTAAATATTAATCAAGTAACTAAATGAATCCTACTTTAGATCAACCTTAAGCCTATCTCCTATCCTGCTTAAAATTACTAAATATTAATCAAGTAACTAACTGAATCCTACTTTAGATTGTGACATATTTTATATTTTTATCGTAAAATTAACTAATATATAATTGTATATATTTTCGATAAGTATAAGGTTAACACAAATCCGACTCATTCATCGACGGACTAAGAAACTAAACTCTACCTGATCTTTAAGTTCAAAACGTCAGCCTGAAATACAATGGTAGTCCAAAACATGTTCTCTTTGCAAGACCACAAAACATTCTTAGATTTCCGCCCACTCTTATTACCATTCTATCTCGCTTTTAGATCAAGGTCATCTTCTGCTGCTTCTTTCTTTCTTATTAATCAATGAACTTAAACCATATTTTCTTCTACTAATTATATTTACTGTTGCATGACAGGTAGGTATTTTCATACGAATGACAGATGGCTTTTTTTTTTCTGGTCCAATGACAGATGGCTTTGATGTTCAGGAGATAAGAGTTAAGGAGGGTGCATATATATATATATATATATGTATGTGTGTGTGAATTTCTTTGATTTGGAAGTTGTTGGTAGATAAACTACTCTCACTCTGTAGGTTTTGTGTTTTGAATTATGATGCTGAGCGATTAGTGATGATAATAATAGCACATCTTTGGCTTCTTTTGCTCTTTTATCGCATTTTAATCACATTTAAACAACTCTTACATGAATGCATGTATCTATTAAGGATTTTGAGGACATTTTTCTTTTTTTTTTTCATTTTTTGAGCAAATGCATAATGGATTGGTATGTGGTTAGTGAGTGTGTGGGCTAGTGCAATGTCTAGGACTCTCTCCAACTTCATTTCTAATGTATCTTCAGATAAAGTTGAGATCATTCCTTTAAAAAGGAGAATAGTCCTTAATAACTTACAAAAATAGTAGTGGATATAATGGAATCATGAATCTGAATCATGTGTCCAAGTCGGTACATAAATTTCGTGAGCACCTGACTTCACGTAACCATGCACAGATATGTTGGTAAAATGACCCATAATTAAGGAGAGTAATTTTATCTCATAAAAATAAATGTTTTTACCAATATATCCCGCGAATGGGCATGACACACTCTGATTGGGGACACAAAATCTGAGTGTGGACTTTACCTGGACACCAGAATAAATAAAGCATAGGAAAAAAGGAAAAATGCTTAGAAAGGCCATCTGAGCCAACTCAATCTCTATTAGGTCGGCACATCTTGTTTTTGTGGGAGTAAATTAACTCGATCCAAAACTCAATTTGATGCAATTTAGACTCAGCCTTCACTCAATCAAAACACAATTCTCTCATAAGCAGATTTGAATCATTATTCATATTATTGATCATTTAGTTAGTTCGTTTATTTCAATTTGAGAAAGATGTAATAAGACATAATTAAAGATGTTGTTTAGGTTTTAAATTATACTTGAGATCACAATAGGTGATCAGATGATTATATTCTGTTAGTTGGTCAACAGTTTTCTATTGATGATATGGTTTATATTCGATTAAATATTGAAGCAATTTTCAAACTCATTATTTAGTTGTCTTGCATTTGTTATATGGATATGGAAAGTAGTGTCACGGGCCCAATGTCTCATTGACCAACATGAGATTTTGGGGCTTTACAGGTCCACCTCTCTTTTATCGCAAGTGGGCTGAGGTGTGCTTATTCGGGCGGTTGTGTAAGTCATACCAGCTTATACTATGAGCTATTTTAAACATCCTCTTCGCTGGATCCAAGAGCTTAACTCGATTATCCCCTTTTTGGTGGGTCCAAACAAAGGAGAGGACAATCCATTGGCTCAGTTAGAAAATTCAATTTGGGTTTATTAGCAAAACAAGGCTGGAAGATCACTGAACCCAATGCTCTATGGGTTAGATTATTGAAAGCAATCTATTTTCCAACTTCTTCTTTGAAGCAAGGATCGGTAATCATCGATTGCCCTCTTGGGTTTGGAGGAGTTTATTGGCGGGACGACCCATTTTGAACCAAGGTATCCGATGGAAAATAGGGTCCGGCTTAGACAATTTGTGCTTTTATTGATCCCTGGATTCCTTCCTTGCCCCAGTTCAAACCCCTTCTTCTCACCAGCTGACCCCATCCTTACATACTCATCTTTTTCTACAGGACGAAGGCATTTGGGACATGACCCAACTTCAATGATTGTTCCTTCCATCATCTATTCAGAAAATTCGGAAAATATCGGTGAGCTCTTAGAACTCATTCGACAGATTGGTTTGGCATCATACCCAAACTGCAATAACGCGTTGGAAGTTGCTTCAAATCTCTAGTCGCGGAACATCTCGGTTGATCCCTTATGCTCCTTCTGTCAGAAGGAGGAAGAAACAGTTTCCCACCTACTGTTGGAATGCCCTTTTGCTAGGACTGTTTGGTTCGGATCTTTTCTCTCCATCACGGGTACCATCACTCACGAAGCTTCCTTTTTGAGCTGGTGGCAACATTGGGCAAAATTGTCGGAGTTTAAATCGGAAAACCTTTTATTATGTTCTTAGTTTTGTGTCATCTTGTGGCACATCTGGAAAACTCGCAACGAGGTCATCTTTGAAGGGGAAAAGCCAAACCCTGTTGCTACTATTCATCGGATTAACCTCCGATTCTTCGCAGGACATGCCAAGAGATCAGGGACATTCTGAATGATCCTTCTAGACTTGGGCACTGGGAAATACATACCATTTTAGCAGACATCCACTCCTTGAAAAATCAATGTGGACTCGTGAATTTCACCTTTCATTCCCCGTGAGGCAAATTCTCTAGCCCACCTCCAAGTGCAGCAGGCCCTCAACGACAACATTGCCCATTTTGTTCTCCCTGATCATGTAATAAAATTTCGGGGCCCCTTCCCATCGGACGAGGATTCCTTTTGTTTCTACTTTCTCTTGAGCAATGCAAATATCTTTTTACCAAAAATTAACTAAATACTTAGCATTATTAACTTATGGCGCCAAATCCTCTCCAGTGATAACCGGATGTGGCAAATCCGGTTATCACCCCTAGAGGTCGCCACGTGTCTCCTTTGACACCCCTTAACCGTGGGTAAGGTTCACCCACCCCTAGGGTTCACCCACCTATTTTTGGTTTTTTTTTTAAATTATTAATTCTATTTTTAAAATTAAAAAACTGTTTTTAATATTAAAAAAACTTTTAAAACAGTTTTTTAATTTTAAAAATAGAATTAATATTTTTTTTAAAAAAAACCAAAAATAGGTGGGTGAACCCTAGGGGTGGGTGAACCTTACCACGGTTAAGGGGTGTCAAAGGAGACACGTGGCGACCTCTAGGGGTGATAACCGGATTTGCCACATCCGGTTATCACTGGAGAGGATTTGGGCCCTTAACTTATATACGTATAGGGTCATGATACTTTGCACACTGGCATTCCCCCTAGTGGAACACATGCGCGCCTACAGCCCACCACATACCCCCTTTATCTCTTAATCGTGGTTAAATTTAATTAATGTAAAGTTAATAAATTTTTTCAAAAACCAAGGTTAAATGGATGAACCCTAAGGGTGAGTAACTCTTAACCACATTTTATGGGTGTTAAAAGGGACACATGGCATCACGTGGAGGCATGCACTCATCTATTTTCCCTCTCTTAATCATGGTTAAGCTTAATCAATGTAATGTTAGTATATTTTTTATAGTTTATTCTAAAAACAAAGGTTAGATAGATGAACCGTACCCTAAGGGTGAGTGAATCTTAACCACAATTTATGGGTGTTAAATGGGACATGTGGCATCTCGTGGTGGTATGCGATCATTCATTTCCTTTCTTAGTTGTGGTTAAGCTTAACTAATATAAAGTTAATATTTTTTATATTTTATTTCAAAAACCACGGTTAGATAGATGAACCCTAAGGGTGAGTGAATCTTAACCATGGTTTATGGGTGTTAAAAGAGGAAAGTGACATCCTGTGGAATTGTTCGCATGAATGGTACGCGAGCGTGGAAAGAATCATTCTTCATATATATATAGAGTCAGTCTAGGGTACTCCCTATTTTTACACCCCATAGGCTATATAAGTCATCAATGACTCAAAATATTGTTGAGTTGACACCTCTTACAATAATAAATAGTTCTAAAATTACTTTTTCTTTAAAAAAATATTTTGAATCATTGATCTTCTTTAAAGAATGACCTAGATAACGTGTAAGAATATGAAGTATCTCTATACTGATTAATATATAAATATATATATACAAAGCATCTAATACATTGACAGCCCTAATCCCAATTGTTTTTTTGGTTAACACAAACATACCCACACACTAATCGATCCTCCCCCTTGTTGGCTCTTGGGCAGGAGACCACAAAAAGAATAAAGCGTCCCTTATCGACAATTTTCATCTTTCGGTGAGTAGTTGACTGATAATGGTAAAAAATTAATATTGGTGTATAATAAGAAAATATTAGTATGCTCATAGAGAGATTGGATCACAATCAATTGCGATTGAACTCCCCGTACCCACAAGTCAACATGTGTCTCTTTAAATTTCTATTAACTATGGTTAAGATTCAATAATCCTTGAGGTTTAATAATATAACCTTGGTTATTAGAAAAAAAAAAATTCTACTTACAAAAATTTAATCCTTAAGATTAATATTTTAAAAAAAAATTAAGGATTAGTAAATCTTAACCACAGTTAATAGGTATTAAAAGGGGCACTGTTGACTTGTGGGTGCAATTGAACTCTCTCAACTGCAATTGGGCTGTGTTCGTTTGCCGAGAAAATGAAAGAAAGTACAAGAAAATAGGAGAGAGAAGTGTTCGGTTGAGAGGAAAAGAAATTGCAAGAATCTGTGGGGCCTACAGATTCTTGTCTTTTAGTGCAAAACTTTCTTTCACTTTCTTTCAAAATTTTCTTTTAACAAATGTAGGTTATTTTGTAAGAAAGTAATGTTAAAAGTTTTGATTTCCTATTTTACCATTAACTAATGTCACATCATCTATTACATTTCATGAAAAAATGAATTATTATGAAGGGTAATTTAGAAATATCAACCTACTTTCTTTCACTTTCTTTTCTTTGATACCAAACACCAAAAAGAAAATTTATTTTCTTTTCTATCACTTTCTTTTCTTTTACTTTCTCTCATTTTCTTTTCCTTCACCCATTTCTAGCAAAACGAACGGACCCCTGAAGTCTGTAATCCGAGGAGCACCCTTTTTTATTATAAAAATATTAATATTAACTATATATTATATACGGACATTTAATAATATAATATAATAGTGAATCTTAACCATAGGATTTCATTTAGGGACACGAGTTGACCTTGGGTGCGCCCCGTCAGACTCTGATCTCCTACTTAAAACAATGTAAGCAAACCAAACCCTATATAATATGTAGGAAAATATTCACCTCCTTGGTCGGTGATGCAAGGAAGGGCGTCTTGGGTCCCTTATTCATGCCATGTGTCCCCCTTTCAATCCCCTTTTAACTGTGCACTACAAGAAATGTACCGATTAGCAACGGATTATTTCCGTCTCTAATAATCGTTTTCCATTACTAAGAGTATTAGAGATGGAAATATTGTCCATCTCTGTTCCGTGGCGGATGCTCCTGTGACTAATGGTGTAGAGTATTAGACACGGATTATTTCTGTCTCTAATGTCTTTTACTATTAGAGACGAAAATAATTCTGTTTCTAAAACTAATTATTAAAAATAAAAATAAATTAGCCCTCTCTTTCATCCCTCCCTCTAGTGAGAGAGAGGGTAGAAGAGAGAGAAAACAGGTCCCCGACCATTGGTGATGGTGATACCGGAAGAGATGATCGGAGTTAAAGATCGCCGGAATAATCACAAAATGACGAGATGGGGAGAAATCAAACTCTCTGCTATTGCTGATCAGATCCAGGAGAGTGGATACCGGATTTCAGATTTTGATCCCGTTTCTTCTAATGCGTGTATTTCGACCTAAGCTAAGTGTGAGAATTCGTTTTGATAGAATCCGAGGTCGTTTATCCGATTTGGGCATCGAGAGGCTCGGAATCCATTCTTAGAAAGTATACTTCAGCCTAAACCTACAAACGTCCACCAAATCCAAACCGGGGGTCGGATTTGGATTCCGTTTCTTCTAACATGTGTATTTCGACCCAACTTAAGTGTGAGAATTCGTTTCAATGCAATCTGAGGTCGTTTGCCCGATTTGGGCTCCGAGAGGCCCGTAATCCATTCATAGAAAGTATACTTCGGCCTAAACCTACAAACGCCCACCAAATCCAAACTGGGGGTCGATTTTCGATCACGTTTCTTCTAACGCGTGTATTTCGACTCAACCTAAATGTGGGAATTCATTTCGATGGAATCCAAGGCCGTTTGCCCGATTTGGGTACCGAGAGGCCCGAAATCCATACTTAGAAATTATACTTCGGCCTAAACCTATAAACGCCCACCAAATCCAAACCGGGGGTCGGATTTCGATGCAATTTCTTCTAACGAGTGTATTTCGACCCAACCTAAGTGTGAGAATTTGTTTCGATGGAATTCGAGGTCGTTTGCCTTATTGGGGGGGGGGGGGGCAAGTATACTAAAAAAAAGAAAAATTTAATTGAGTGGCCCTCTATTCATAGTTCATACTACAGGATTTACAAAAAATTTGCCCCCCCCCCCTCCCCAGCGGCTCCGCCCCTGGATAGAAGATACAAATGGAAAGAGTGAGTAGAGAAGATGAAACGAATGAACTTTCCAATCCAAAAGATAACATATGGAGTGGGTCCGACCGAGTAACTAAAGGGAAGAGAAGAGAAGATAGGTTATGATCACTTATCCCATAAGAGCCTCCCGGCATCAAGTTTCATACCCTTTCGTTTTTAAATTTACATGAGATATGTTTCAATCTTTAAAGGTGATTTTAGTTAACTTTTTATTTAATTTTGCTTAGTTTTAATTATTTAATTACCAAGGTTAGTGGTTAGGAGGTTAGCAGGGTTAACAGTTTTATAGTGGGCGACAACGGCCACACCAAGACAAGGCCACACCAAGACTCGAACATGAATCACACTTTCCCAATGGGAGATAGATACACAAGTCACAACCACTCGGTGACCTGGAAGATACATCAAATGACCTGGAAGATTCTGCCAATTAAATGCGGCAAAAGGTTTACTCTGTTGCTCACTAGAGTATCCATATGGTGAGCAATAGAATCAGTGGACAAAAAAAGGCCACCTCACCATAAGTCATTTTTTTTCCACCCAAAATTTTGACTTCTACCCATAAATTTTTTTCTTCTTCTTTTTTAACACACGTCCACTGATCCGTTGCTTTCCAGAGGGATACTATGGTGAGCAACAGAGTAAACCTTTTGCTTTTAAATGCGTACACAGGAAAATTGGACAACTATGTGGGCCAGCTGGTTGGTGGTTGGCTGCATTTGAGAGAGATGGAATCACAGCCAATAGTGATTGAACCCATTCTGGGAGAGTTCAATCACACCCATAGGAGGTCAACACGTGTCCCTTTTTATCCCAATTAATTATGGTTAAGATTCACTAATCCTAAGGTTTAATAATCTAACCTTGATTTATAGAATTTTTTTTAAAAAGATTAACCTTGGGGTTAAAATTTCTTAACCTTAAGGTTAATTTTTTTCTAAAAAATAAGGTTAGATTGTTGAAGGCTAAATGTTAGTGAATTTAACCACGGTTAATATAGGTTAAAAGAGAATGTTTTGACTTGTGAATGCGATTGAACTCTCCCCATATTCAATACCTATTGGCTGTGATTCGATCTCCATGTGATAGAGAAATCAGACTTAATATTAAAATAATAGATGGTGATTATAAAAAGTGGATTATGTTAAAAGCATGTGAAGGAGAAATGGAATCCTTGAGTTAATTTTAGGTCAACATGTGTTTTCTAATAATTTTAGTATTATTAGTTAAGATTCACTATGATTCAAGAATCTAACCTTGGTTCTTAGGAAAAGATATTTAAATTTTTTTAACTCTCGTTAAACCCTTGAGTTAATTTTTTTTAATATTTCTAAAAATCGAGGTTAGATTGTTGAATCCCAAAGTGAATCTTATCCATAGTTAATAAAGGTTAAATGGGACATGTGTTGACCTGCGAGTGTAATTGAATTCCAACTGGGACACGTGTTGACCTGTGAGTGTGATTGAATTCTCCCCGAATTCAATCGTGATTGGCTGTGATATGCGAAGGAAAGCAACAGATTTCCTCTAGCAAATGCGAGAGTATTATCACTACAACAAAGTTACCGACTAGCAACAGAATTTTTCTATTTCTAATACAATTTTTTCGTGTTTAATAATATTAGACACGGAAATAATACACGTCTCTATACCGTGGCTGATGCTCGAGTCACTGATGCTATTAGACACGGAAGAAGAAGTCTGTTTCTAATATTGAATTAGACATGGAAATGTTCCGTTTCTAAAGCCTTTATTCGTCACAAATCCATACATTTATGAGGTCATTAATTTCCATCTACTGATATTATTAGATACGAAAATATTTTCGTCTCTAATATCGGGTTAGCAACGGAACTATTTCCGTCTCTGACTTGATATTAGAGATGAAACTGTTTCCGTCTGTAACATTTAATTAGAGGCGGAAATATTTCCGTATCTAATATCATTTTTTTTTTTTACAAAACCAGAAACTCGTAACCCAAAACCAATAACTTGTCACCTGTTTTAATCATTTCACATAATATAAGGAGTCCTCAATTCACATAATTAATTAACATCCACAATCCACACATCCACATTAATAAATACATATATTCATTAACCTTGTCTACACATCCACAGTAACATCCACATACTAAATGCAATAACCCTGTCACCACATCATAATCCACATACTTAAAGATGATGAAGGCTCTGCCAAGCAACCGAATCTCCGAGATTCATATTGCAAATCAGGTGATCATACTTAGTAAACTAGAAACAAAAGTTTTACACTAGAAACATGTACAATTACTTGTTAGCAATTAAAATCAACAATAAAGAAACATCTCTTCCAGACACCCAAACGACATGAGCAGAACTCAGAGAATTAACATGTATATTAAAGAAAAAATCGCTCAAATGTACAATTTAAGTCAGAAATGAAAGATTAATGTGTGCATCCACAATACCAAAGTCATAAAAAAAAAAAGAAGTTTGTTTTAACAGTTTAAATTTCTTTACATGCCAACCAAGCATGTACTGAAAAATATCTAACATAGGGGGTCATCCGGGGACTAGGTGGCATCGTCATCCTTGTAAGCACCCAATTTTTACACCCACTTGCCAACTATATGATTAGGTCCTAAACCCTAGCCTAGCCCTAACCTAAACCCTAGGTGAACCCCAACAAAGCCAAAAACCTAGAAAACGCCAAGCCCTAGTAAGCCCTAGGCCCTTAGGGCTCAAGCCCTAAGGCTTCTAAGTCCCATAAAACCCCAAAAATCGAGCTGGGCCCAAACTGAGGGCCCAACAATTCAAAAAAAGACCCACTTGAGAGCACCTGCAGGCCTTGGCAGAGCCCAACGGACAAAATCCAAGGGTGTCGGCAATTGGATTGCCGACACCCATTTTTTCAAAGAATTTTGGGTGTCGGTAATTCTAGTACCGACACCCTGGTTTTTTCGGTTTTTCAGCACAACCACCCACCTGCAGCTCAGGCACGCCTCTGCAGCCCATCCCTCCTTCCTCAAAACCCCTCTCCGACCTCCTGTAGCTTGCCTACCACTGTACTAATCCCCTCTATATCCTCCTTGGTCTCTCTCTGTAAATACCAATAACCCCCTCCACCAAAACTCACTGCTCAACTCCCAACTCGAACCCCTGCCCAAGTTCGGTCCACTCCTCAGGTCCCCAGAGCCTCCTAGCTCACCTCAGAACCCCAGCAGCCCTCCAGGCTCCGGCAACAGCGCCACCCAGCTCCTCCACGAGCCACCGCCAAGCACCAGCACGTCCACCCGTGTTCCAGTAGGGTAAGGCTACCCCCTACCCCATTTTTCTACTTGCTTTGAATTATTGTGAGCCCCTGGTCCATTCCAGGGGACTTTTTTATAGTGTCTTGCAATTAACCCCCATTAAAGGGGCTTTCCCCACCTTCCCTATAGGTGTGGGGAACCCCCCAAGGGAAAAGCCTCATCACCATGAGCTCCATAGGATTCTGGGGGTCCCTCATGTAGTGAGGAACCCCCTGGTGCCACCCCCAGTAGCACCCCGTGAGGGGATTTCAAGTTCTGGAAGAAATCCAGGGTGTCGGTAATCTCAGTACTGACACCCTGGAGCAGTAGTGTTTCAAGGGCTGCGGGGCCCACCTGAGAGATCTTTGGACCAAACCAAAAGTGGGGTTTTGTTCCCCTGGGTCTCCCCTACAACTTCTATGAAGGGACCAAGTCCCAGAAAGGAGCCTAACTAGGGTTAAAACCCTTGTTTTTGCAAATTGCCCAGATTGTCAGCACTCTTAGTGCCGTTATTCATCATTTTATGTGACCTTGCATACGGGCCACTTTGGAAGGTTGTAGGGTCCACACCAGGCATCCCCTGAGACCTAAACCAGGTTCAGTGGACTCTCCTCATCCCAGGATTCAAAAGCATATGCTGTGGGCCCCCTAACTCTTGGTATAACCCAAGTTACAGGTCTTCAAAAATGGGGAAAAATCACAGAAACTATCGGTAATTCAATTACCGACAGTATGCATTTTCGGCTTTTGGGCCCAATTCAGCGGGCCCACCACAGACTCTACCTTGACCCCTGGGACCCAGCCCAGGCCTGCCCTTGCCTTTCTTGGCTTAACCAGGGGTTAAACTAACCCCGATTACACTTTAACTATGGTTAACTCACCAAACCCTCTTTAAAAAAATCCCAAAAAATCCCAAAAAATCAATAATATTCTAAAATGGCAGAATGCAACTTTTGGGACCTCCCTCATGGCCTAATCATGGTTAAATGAGCTTAACCACGGTTAAACCTCGGTTATAATATGGTTAAGCCCATCAAACCTCGGTAAAATTGGGAAAAGCCCCCTCAAATCAACAAGGGCCATAAAACTGAATTTGGACCTTAACCGCAGGCCTACCGGGCCGATCCAAGCCTACCGGGCTTAATCCCAGGCCTACCGGGCCGAACTTAGGCCTACCGAGCCAAACTCAAGCCTACCAGGCTTAATCCTAGGCCTACCGGGCCGATCCAAGCCTACCGGGCTTAACCCTTGGCCTACCGGGCCACACCCCAGTCTACCGGACTCGATCTCGGCCTACCGGGCCTAAGCCTACCGGGCTTCCATCCGGACCTACCGGGCCCAATACCAAACACCTGACCAACCCGGTCAATCACCCCTAGCCTCCCGGCTAGACCCTAAGCCACCCTTGGTGCACGCACAACACAACCCCTAGCCTCGGCATAGGCTCATGTGCCAAAACTACGCTCGGTCTGATCTCACCCCAATGTGAGTACGTAGGCAGCCCAACTCGGGCCCGACCCTAGTTTAACTTTCCTCTTCTTGGGTTAGTATATACTAAATCAAATGGCATTTGATTAATACTTGACATTTAAATGGCTTAAACCTATGAAGTAGGGAACCATTGTAAAACGGAAGTGCCGGGGTGCCTAACACCTTCCCCGGGCTTAACCAAACCTCTTACCTAGATCTCTAAGCGGACCAAGACCTTATCTATTGACTAGGACCTATCCCTACCGAATCAATAGGTGGTGACTCTAAATCTAAAATCAACCGACCATCGCCAGGGGCATAGCACCCATCCCTGTGGGCGGGACCAAAATCCTTGTTCACAGTCTGGCGACTCTGCTGGGGAATAACTTCCCTAACAGTCATAAGTTTCAACCCGGAACCTAGGTTTAAGCCAATTAAACAACAAGTTTAATCAAATGCCTTAAGATTTAGTCTAATACTAACTCTTTTACATCTTTTTGGTTGTATTGTGTATTGTGCATCCCATACATGTCATAGTAGTGTAACAACCCTATACCTATTAGACAGGCTTAGTACGCTTACGACTGCTGGATGACTATCTTCAGTGACAGAAGCTTAACAGTCTTGGAGGTCCGCGGAATTACTCCTGCTGGGTGACTACCCTCAGGGAAGGATTCTGAATGCTCTCGCTTACACCAATCGTCCCTTTTAGGGAGTCGCATATACGGTGTTAAGTGATCCCCCCATCCTTAGGAACATAATTCTGCATACACCAGCATACATACATGTAGCCTAGGTCAGGGTATAACCCACAAGCAGCCAATCTGGAGGGCTACTATAAACCCTAAACTTGCTTGCACCCTATACCCGTCCCCGATCAGGGTTAACTATCCGGGTACGCCCTACTCGGCTAAACACCCATCCAGGGGCATGTGATGAGCCAAACTTGTGCTTGTAATAAAACACATCCTACCCCCACATCCTGACATAGTACATGGGGTCCAAATCCCCGGCATATGGATCTTCACTTAGACCTACCTCTTGCCTTGTCCTAATAGGCCCCCGGTTCCCAACAACCTGGATAAAGCATACTGGACCTCTGTCCGACTGCCCTATCAGGACACATGTGCCACGTCACACCCTAACAAAAACATTGCATCATTTGCATTGCATTTTTCACCTGCATACACAGTACACTTACACAGAGTCTGTACATTTGTCCAGGTAGATGGCAGGTCCGTCAGGGATTGTTCCGTCAAACAGCCAGCCTTCACGGCCCATGCACCTTACTTCTCAAGGGGCATGTGATCAGACCTTCCTTGACTCGATTGATACCATATCTCGGGATTAACATTTCGCCTGGGCCCAGTACTACAGATTGGGTAACACCCTAGACCTATCCATGGTTAATCCGGACTGGCGCCTCATTAACGCAGCCATCCAGTGTTGGAACCCTACCTACATGGTATTCCGTTTTGGTAAGAACGAGATGTGTCCAACACTGGAGGAAACACAACGCATCCTCGGACTAAACATGGACGGTGATGATATTATGCCGCGCTACAAGACAAACTTTTAGGCAAGCCTCTCACGGTTCTTACGAATCAAGCCTGCCTCCTTGGAGTACGACACAAATGACACTTATGACAGGGTGTCCATTCATTTCCTTGGAAAGCTATACAGGCCCAGGTAGGACACTAACATCCCAGCATCCGAGCTCCCTGGTCTCAGCGCCTTTACACTCATCATCATGTCGCAACTGGTGTTCCCGAAAAGCCGCGCCTATGCAGACTCAGTGCTGACAGGAATCATCGATGACATGCGGGAGTCAAAAACGGTTGTCCCAGTTATCCTTGCGGAGCTACTCAGGGCTCTCAACCTAGCAACAAAGCACAGAAAGGGCGTCTTCTACGCCAGTGCACTACTCTTGCATCTGTGGCTGGTCTCATACTTGACCACCATCATCCCGGTACCTGACATACCCTATGATGCATACAGCCTGCCCAAGAAGATTGCACAGAATCAAGGCCAGATCGTGACTATTAACGTCAAAGTTCTCTACCAGCTTCTTCAAGACCTGACAGAGGATCAGATTAAATGAGAATGCGTGTGGCTTGTACGCAGATAGCTACCACGCGTTGTCATAACAGGAAGACGATGTATGGTCCTAGCCGGTGTCACCAGCTCAGCCGCTTACGTACCACTCCGAGTCCTTAGACAGTTTGGACTCCCTCAGCGCATCCCGGTTATAGACAACCTGGAGCAGGACTTCGTCGACTTCACAGAGCAGTCTGAACGCCTCACCCACCGATTCCAATCAGATTGGCGAAGCTCCCGGAGAGACCAGTGGCCGGACTTTGTGGTCACAACAGGACCATCAACTGATTCTGCGTACCGACAGTGGGTAGAGGATCCTGACATTCTATCCGGTATGCCTGCACCCAGGGAACTGCCTACACCAGTTGCAGCTCTATCTCGAGGAACCATACCCATAGCCGACATGGCGGTTCCCTGGACAGACTTCTTCTTGGAAAGGCAACTACAGATCCAGGGGAGAGAAAAGCAGCTTAGACGAACCCAACATGCATTCAGGCAGCAGGAGGCAGAGCAGAACCGCGAACTCATAGCCATGTAGGAACAGGTTGACTGTCTGGAGCATTAAGTCCGATCCTTGCAGAGGAGACACATGGGTGATATCAGAGAGAACTCCGTCCTCCGGGCCCAGTTGCACTTCCATCAGGAACAGCTTGATAGTTCAAAGGAGAAAATGACCAGCTGAATCTGACAGTACGGGTCCCACATGTATAATGCCTTGGAGACAATCGAGCGCATGGATGTCGAAATCACATCCCTCCAGCAACAGGTCATGGACTGTGATGGCGTGCCCCGGCCGCTTGACTTTGCTATCCCCGATGGGCCTACCTAGGGTTGAGTCTTTTTTCACTTTTATTGAGTCAGTCCTGTATCACACTCACTCAATCACTGCAATCAATGAGAATCTTTCCTGCATTTTCTGTCTTGCACCTCATGCATAATCATGATTAGTCACTGCATTCCTTTCAGTTGCATGAGCCGACCCATGACTCGATCCTTCACTGCCCTTCTCGCAGAAGTAGAGGACGCAGTCTTGACAGAGATACCAATCTCCGACCAAGTACTAGTCAGAGCACAGTCCGAAAGCAGCTCAGACACAATGGTAGAACCAACTGACTAGCAGTAGAGAACCAACGAGATCCTGCAGTCTCACGAAAGGGACATCGCGGCCATACAGTCTAAATTAGACAAGGTTCTGGATTCCTTGACAATTCTTCTGGGTACCCGGATCGAAGAACCCGCTTCCTGAAACTCAACCGGCGAATCAGCAGAACAACCTATTCCTGAGCCTCACCAAAACCCGTTCCTCATACCTAACCCCGGACCCACTGCAGGTGGAGGAGAGGCAGAGTATGAACACTGTGATGGGGCGGAGCAGCCCAAGGCCTCCCACATTAATCAGGACAGACCATCCTCTTTTACAGACACAATAACCGCTCTTCGTGATCAGCACGAAGAAATCAAGCAGATGAAAGAAGAATTGAAAAGGATGAGAGTTGCTTTTACCAGCACTAGTCTGTCACTGGAGGACTTGACCTTCTCTACATGAGAGGTTGTACCAGGAGGCTTCAAAGTCCCAGACTTCGACATGTATGGTGGGTCAGGCTGTCCGAAACAACATTTACAATTATACCTGGGGGACATGCTCCTACACCAGAAGAACCAGCCTCTCCTCATACAGTATTTCCAGAAAATCCTAAAGGGAGCAGCTCTGACTTGGTGGATGTCTGTGGATAAACAGAAGATCAAGACATGGCAGGACGCCATGGACTGCTTCTTCGAGCAGTACTCCTTTAACCAGGAACTCCGGCCTCAGCGGAGTCAACTCGAACAGATGAGCCAGCGTAACAACGAATCCTTCTTGGAGTACGCCACCCAGTGGAGGGAGATGACAGCCAAGATCCCTAATCCTATCCTGAAGGAGGAGCTCGCGAGCATGTTCATGGGCACACTGAAACAGCCCTACTCTACACTAATGGTCACACTGCCCGTAGTTGACTTCGGCACCATTGTCAAGACTGGTGCCCGTATTGAGACAGCCATCAAGAATGGGGCAATCCACTCCAGTCTAGGGCTAGCTCATCCGAAAGCAACAGCCTCCTCCAGCAAGAACAGCAGTCCACGGGACTATAAATGGAAAGAAGATGTACACATGAAAGCTTCTACAGTACCAATCAGACTTCCAGCAGCTCCGGCTCAGCCAGCCAGAAACGCCCGGCCAGCCTGACCTAACCAGGGGCAAAATCATTAGAACAAACCCCCTCGGAACTTCACCCCTCTACCTTACTCTCTCAACCAATTGTTAGAGTTTCTGACCAAGTAGGGTCTTCTTGCCTTAAGAGGCCCTACACATCTTCTACCTCCAGACAAGAGAAACAAGAATTACGATGTTAATCAACACTGCGCCTTTCATCAAGGCCCAGGCCATGCAACAGACCATTGCATCGGCCTCAAGTGCGCCATCCAGGATCTCCTGGATGAAGGTAGGGTGGAGTTGGCTCCTAGAAATGCCAACATCACCCAGGCACCACTGCCCCCACAGAACAGTCAAGTCAACTTCATTCAGTGGGAAGAGCCCGGGGCAGGGCAGCCGAGACCTATCGCACCTGCAGTAGATGATGACATCATCAGGCCTACCTACAGACAACCAGTCATTATTCCCCTTCCTTCAACAAACATCCAGGCCCCAGTCCAATTACCCGCTCTCGAAACTGACAGAGAGCAAATTATCTACACAATCCCGTGTCCAGCCAATCGGCCCACGGCTCCGGCTCAGGCCTTAACCTCTACTGGCCCAGTCCGAATCCCTCACCTCTCTGCCCAGCCTTTCGGCTTGAACCATATACCTGGTCCCCGCTCTCTCATCATCGAGAGCGAGAGCATAGCCAACCTAACCAGGTCTGGCCAGGTGTACCAATCGCCAGCGGCTGAGCTGGCAAAAGGGAAAGGAAAAGAGAAGGAAACAGAAAAGGCAAGGGTATCAGACCCTGACAAGGAAGTAGCAGACTCTGTAGTTCTGCTAAAAATTCTTGAGAAAGCAGAAGAATTTAATATCACACAACAGTTGAGTAAGATCCCCCCGTAGATTTCTATCTTGGGTCTCCTTCTGACCTCTGAACATCACAGGCAGCAACTCCTCCGGGTATTTAACAGTGCCCATGTAACTCCAGACATCATGCCCCATAAGCTAGGGCACATGGTGGGCCAAATACTGGAACCTCGAGTCATCTCCTTCACAGAAGAAGAAATACCGGATGGAGACAGGGACCATACCCGGGCCCTTTACATCGCAGTCCAGTGCATGGATATGACCCTGTCCTCAGTACTAATTGACAATGGCTCCGGCCTAAACGTCTGCACTCTATCAACACTGCAAATCCTGGGAATGGACCTTAGCAAGGTGAAGAAGAGACCCATGACAATACGGGCTTTCGACAACTCAACAAGGCAGAATCTGGGAGATATAGATCTGGCTATCAGAGTCGGACCTGCTCAATTCACTACAAACTTTCAAGTGGTAAATGTGCCTGCCTCATTCACCTTGCTCCTCGGACGACTGTGGATCCACGCAGCCGGAGCCATCCCCTCCTCTCTGTACCAGAGAATCAAATTCATACAGGACGACCACCTAGTCGTCATTCCGTCAAAGGAATTGGTAAGTTCCTTCGGGGACATACAGGAGCTCGGGCAGGGCATATCCTTCATGACATATCAGTTTGAGCAGGTCAGCTCTATCGCCCAGATAGAAGAGCAGAACAAGAAGCAGATCCCACAATTTGTCAGGATAATGGCGAAAATGAACTACCAACCAGGGGCAGGTCTTGGAGCCCGAAACCAGGGAATGAAGAAGAGATACACTCCTCCACGGTACACCGTACCATTTGGATTGGGCTACAGGCCCACCTACGAGGATTATCTCGCCAAGCTTACACAGAAAAACAACCGGTCGACAAAACCAGAACCTCGACCTCACAACTCAGTGACCTTCCCAGTTGGAACCTTTGAGCCTTATCCCACTGCACCTGTTGCCTCAAACCTTCAACCCAATGTTGAATTGTCAGGGAATCCAGTCCCAGAAGTCTATAGTATGGCCACTTTGTTCGACGAGCTGACTGTCGAAGATGCTGCAGCAGAAGCAGAATATCTAACGGGAGAGCAGGTTTGCTCCCTCTCCAACAACGCCAAATCGTCACCCAGTCGCCAGCCACTGATCCGTTGGTGGACTGGGGCTCTCACAATCGAAGCCAGCCAAGGCCGGGGCAGCAGCAGTGCAGGAAAGGTCAAGCAGTGAAGAAGCATCACCCTTCTCCTCCTTCTATTTCTCTTTGCTCCCATTTGCAAAATCCAAATGTCAGGCTACTGTCGGCCTCTTCATCTTTTGCTTGAGTCAAACTTTTGTAACAACAATCATACTTGTTTTATAAATGAAACCTGATCATTTTGACTCAAAATCATGTTTTGCATCAAAATATTTTGGTTGATGACGAGAATCACACGGAATCTTCCCCTGGAAGGCTTAGTGTCCTGAAGCCACCAAACAAAAAATCATAAGCATGCTAAAAATAGCTAATTGATTTGCCAAGAAATTTCCTGCACTAGGGCTACCCTTGAAACCCTCCTGGAACTGACAGAGGTGGAATATGACTTAGAGCAGGAAGAGGAACCGCCTTAGGAACTCCTGGACCTTCTGGAACGTAGTGAAGGGTTTCTGCAGTCTAACATTGAGGATACCGAGACAGTGAACCTTGGGTCCGAGGACATCCTGTAGCTAGTCAGGATTGGCATAAGCATGAGCTCTCAGCAGAAGACAGACATGGTTAGCGTTTTGAGGAGCTATAGTGAAGTCTTTGCCTGGTCATACACAGACATGCCCGGCCTGGACCCAGCTTTGGTGGTACACAGACTGCCCCTGAACCCAGACGTTAAACCAGTCAAACAGAAGCTGAGACAAATGAGGCCCGAATGGTCGTAGAAAGTCAAAGAGGAAGTAGAAAAGCAGATCAATGCAGGCTTCCTGGCTGTAGCAACCTATCCTGAATGGTTGGCCAACATAGTGCCCGTACCTAAGAAAGACGGCAAAGTCCGGATGTGCATCGACTACCGAAATCTGAACAGGGCAAGCCCCAAGGACAACTTCCCCCTCCCACACATCGACATTCTGGTCGACAATACAGCGGGGCACGAGACTCTCTCGTTCATGGATCGTTTCTCCGGATACAACCAAATCAGAATGGCAGAAGAGGACATGGAGAAAACCTCCTTTATCACACCCTGGGGCACATTTTGCTACAAGGTCATGTCATTCAGACTCAAGAATGCAGGGGCAACCTATCAGAGGGCTATGACAGCACTGTTTCATGAGCTGATCCACAAGTCGACTGAGGTCTATGTGGACGACATGATTGTCAAATCGCCTACTGTCAGGCAACACCCAGAAGACCTGAAAAGACTCTGTGACAGACTCAGAGAGTTCGGCCTAAGACTGAACCCGGCCAAGTGTGTCTTCGGAGCCTCATCAGGAAAGCTCCTCGGCTTCATCGTCAGCAAGAGAGGCATCGAGATTGATCCAGCCAAAGCCAGGGCTATCATTGAAATGCCGATCCCTCAAACTGAAAAGGAAATCCGCGGTTTCCTGGGAAAAATTCAGTACATCAGCCGGTTCATCTCTCAGCTCACTCTGATTTGCGAACTAATTTTTAAGCTTCTCTGGAAGAATACTCCAACAGTCTGGACAGAAGCCTTTGACAGGATAAAGCAGTATCTACTCAATCCTCCAATACTCGTGCCTCCTACGCCAGGACGGCTCCTACTACTCTACATCTTAGTACAAGCAACCTCCATAGGGTGCGTCCTAGTGCAGCACGACGAGACAGGCAGAATAGAGCAAGCCATCTACTACATCATTAAGCGCCTGTTAGAATATGAGGAGAGGTACAGCTCTCTCGAGAAGACATGCCTGGCACTGGTCTGGGCAACACAGCATCTACGGCACTATCTGTTATCCTACCCGGTAATTCTGATCTCCCGGATGGACCCACTCAAGTATCTACTGGAAAAGCCAGCCACCACCGGAAGGACTGCCCGATGGCTAACGATGTTGTCTGAATTTGACATCAAGAGGTAGGTGATAGCAGATCACTTGGCCCACAGTCCAACAGAAGACTATGTCTCAGTACATAATCAGTTTCCAGACAAGGCCATCTTGTACGCTGAAGCAGAAGAGCAGGAGTACTCTGGCTGGGAGTATATTTTGACGGAGCTGCCAACAGTCACGGGCACGGGGCAGGAGCAGTCTTAATCTCATCCAAGGGAGCACACCTCCCTATCTCAGTCAAGCTGAAGTTTAGATGCTCCAATAACGAAGCAGGGTATGAGGCGTGCATAGCTGGTCTGAAAGAAGCCCTAGGCATTGGGATTGAAGAGATCGACGTCTACGGCGACTCGTCTCTGGTAATCTGTCAGGCAAATGAATCTTGGGCCATCCAAGAGGCGAGACTAGTCCCGTACTTGGCTTATCTCAACCTACTGATTTCTCAGTTCAGAAGAATCACATTCAGCCATAGGGCCAGGAATCATAACAGGTTTGCCGATGCACTGGCTACCCTTGCCTCCATGGTTCAGATCCCCAAGGGCATCTTGCTCTGGCCAATTGAAATTCAGCAGCAGGAGCAGCCTGCTTACTGCCTCGAGCTAGATGCAGTATCAGATAACAAGCCTTGGTATGCGGACATCAAGTAGTACCTCGAGGACGGAACCTTTCCCCTCGATGCCACCACAATAGACCGGCGGGCAATTAGAAGACTGGCTATCCAGTTCGTCCTCTCAGGAGGAATCTTGTACAAAAGATCGCCGAATCTGATCTGGCTCAGATGCCTTGACTCCAGTGAAGCAGCACAGATAGTCGAAGAGGTTCACGGAGGAACCTGCGGCCCGCACATGAACGGGTTGATGCTATCCAAGAAGATTCTCAGGCTGGGCTACTACTGGTCTACAATGGAAGCTGACTGTTGTAAACATATATAGAAATGCCACCAGTGCCAGATCTATACTGATAAGATCAATGCACCACCGATAAGGCTTCACAATCTGGCTGTTCCATGGCCATTCTCTATTTGGGGCATCGACGTCATCGGACCCATAGCTCCGAAAGCATCAAACGGACATCGATTCATTCTGGTTGCAATCGATTACTTTACGAAATGGGTTGAGACAAACTCTTATGCCAACGTCACAACATCTGTGGTTCAGTGCTTTCTGAAAAGGGATATCATCTACCGATACGGAGTCCCATATGAGATTGTGACAGACAATGCTCTTAATTTCTGCAATAAGGGGATGACAGATCTCTGCCAGAAATTCAAGATTCAGCATCACAATTCCACACCATACAGGCCTCAGACTAACGGTGCAGTTGAAGCGGCCAACAAAAACCTGAAGAAAATCATTGAGAAAATGGCAACAAACTACTCCGTCTGGCATGAGATGCTCCCCTATGCACTCATGGCCTACAGAACGTCCATCAGAACCTCGACTGGGGCAACACCATTTTCTCTGACTTATGGTATGGAAGCAGTCCTCCCCGTCGAAGTACAGATTCTGTCACTCCGTGTGCTAATGGAAGCAGAGCTGTCAGAAGCCGAATGGACACAGACCCGGTATGAGCAGCTGAACCTGATTGAAGAGTGGCGACTGAAAGCTATCAATCACTCACAAGCCTATCAGAGGCGTATGGCTAGGGCATTCAACAAGAAGGTCAAGCCTCGCAGCATCGAAGTCGGTGATCTGGTTCTCCGGAAAGTATTGCCAAACCGCCCTGACCCGAGGGTAGAATTCACACCCAACTACGTAGGTCCGTACATCGTCCGGGACAAATTCCCTGGCGGCGCCCTTCGGCTCGGACAAATGGACGATGACGATCTCCCAGAGCCCGTCAATATGGACAAAGTCAAGAGATACTACGCTTAGGGTCTAGATCTGATAAGCGCTTTACACTCTTAGCTTCTCTGGGAAATGACAGGGGGCCATCTTTGGCACACTCTTCTTCCCTAATATTGTAAACCCTTTTTACAATAAATGAAATCCGCTAGAGCCTAACAGCCCTTCTTTCATAAAAACCTTTGCAGGGACACCCTCTCTTGCCAGATGATGGCATTCAGCTGAACTACATCATGACCTGATCCTGCAAAGGGCACGTAGGCAACCTGACAAATCAGGTGCGGTCACAAAAGGGGCAGTTACCCCACAACTCTCCCCAAGCAGAGACCCTTCTCACAAAAGAGATCCCTCCCTGATTCTCCTCACAGAGTCATCAACAACGCAAACAATCCCCTCAACCTCCCTTGGCAGAGTCGACACTAGAGTTTACAAAATTTCCATTCAGGGAAATCCCAAAATAGAAGTTGAAACATTTCCAAGCCTCAGGGATTTCCCCCGCAAGGTTTCATCCCCAAAAGAGTCAACTTCTCCTCACCCCCAGTTGAACCAAACAAACTCCCAAGTAGAGACAACCTCTCTCTCCCCGGTAGAGACAACCTCTCTCCCCCAACGGAATCCAACTCTTTCACAGCGAAAAAAATTCCCCAGAAGAGTCAACCTCTATCATAGTGATTTTCCCCAGTGGAACAAAAAAAAAATCCGAGGGAGTGCAAATCAACAATTCCCCAGGGTGTCCCGACTTCGGTCCCCAAGCCTACGCTTCGTCCCACTCAAAAGTCCTCCTAGATCCCTTAGAAGCTCTGAGTGCAAACGCAATATCATTTTTAAGTCCCCAGCGGAGTACAATCCCCACAGGAAAGCGCCATTCAGGGCAATGACGGGAGAAGATCTATTTTCCCCAGCAAAGCAAGTCTCCCAAACCTTGTCTCGGGCATGAGTGAAAACCGGCAACGGTCTCATTGCGCAAAAATTACGCGACTCCCAGACCTAGTCTCGTGACTAGCGGCAAAAAAGGGACAAAAATTCAATCAGCTTCGCAGGCATGAGGAAAACCGGAAACGGCCTCATCGCGCAAAAATTATGCGAACCCTATGACTTGGTCATCCCAAGGGTAAAGAGGGAGAAAAAGCTGAAAATCCGTTTGGCAATAACATCCGGCAGTGATTAGGCTCATCGGATTCCCCCTAAGCATCCCCAGCAATCAGCCTCTCTCAGTGGTACTGCATCCCCAACAGAGATTCCGGCAGGGAATACCTTAGCAGAGGGCCAACTTCCCAAGCATTCCAGCAGAGAGTTAGCCAGAAGACATCTCCTCTAACAGATGCGAAACAGTGGGAAATCCCCAACATTCCCTAAATCCCTAACGGATGCCTAGCAGAAGCCCAGCAGCTCGCAACAATACTCTTCCCTAGCAGGAGATCAGAAGCCTATCAGTGGCTGATCAGAAAAACTTGTCTATTCCCCAGCAGCATCCCGCTCTGAGTCATACTCCTCGCTCCCGAGATTAAAAGATGATTCACAAATCCCATAAGCCCTAAACATAGGCAATTTACTGGCAAATCACAGCTAACTAAGCATTCTTGTCAAAAATAAATCTTTACAAAAAGTCTCCTACACTTTTTCGAAAAAAAAGATTTTCAGAAACAAACCTTTAGTATCAAAAGCCTGTTTGTACCAACCTGCACCAAGCAGTCCCGGTAAGTAAGCAAAGGCAGCCGAGGTCGTGCATCTCCATCAATTGAAATCACCGCAGAGTCATGGGAAAGCATCCTCGCCTTCATCCCTGCATGACAGCATATCAAAATCTAGTTTCATTTAGACATCATGTCTTGAAACCCCAGACATCCTGTGTGCTCTGTGGCAATCTCGCCACATAACAGCATTACCTCCTGCATGACTCTCTTCTATGCGACACCCTCGTGTGTCCAAAGCTTCCTGGTGCTCCGTGACAGCCTCGTCACACCGCAGTCTCACCAGTAGGACATCCCCGTATGTCCCAGACATCCTGTGTGCTCTATGGCAATCTCACCACATAACAGCATTACCTCCTGCATGTCTCTCTTCTGTGCGACACCCCCGTGTGTCCAAAGCTTCCTGGTGCTCCGTGACAGCCTTGTCACACCGCAGTCTCACCAGTAGGACATCCCCATATGTCCTAGACATCTTGTGTGCTCTGTTGTAATCTCGCCACATAACAGCATTACCTCCTGCATGTCTCTCTTCTATGCGACACCCCCGTGTGTCCAAAGCTTCCTGGTGCTCCGTGACAGCCTCGTCACACCGCAGTCTCACCAGTAGGACATCCCCGTATGTCCCAGACATCCTGTGTGCTCTGTGGCAATCTCGCCACATAACAGCATCACCTCCTGCAAGTCTCTCTTCTTTGCGACACCCCCGTGTGTCCAAAGCTTCCTGATGCTCCGTGACAGTCCCGTCACACCACAGTCTCACTAGCATATCCATCTTTTGCGACACCCCGTGTGTCTTAAACATCCTAGTGCTCCGTGACAGCCTCGTCACACCGCAGTCTCACTAGTATGTCCCCTTTTTCGACACCTTGCGTGTCCTCCGATCGATGCCATTTCGACCACATTGCCCCATTGAGCGCCTCCGGGCCGCGCCATCTCCGTACCCATTGTTCTCCCTAGCTACTCGCCATCCCCTAAAAGAAGTCCATAGCACTTCATATACACTCACCACGTGCACTTCACGCCATGCTGCATTCCCCAAAACCCTATCTCGGTGTAAAAATCGGATGATTCCAGTCTTTGTCGTTCAAATCGCTAATCATGGCATTCTCCGATAAAGAGGGGCAGCTGTAAGCACCCAATTTTTACACCCACTCGACAACTATGATGAGCTCCTAAACCCTAGCCTAGCCCTAACCTAAACCCTACGTGAACCCCAACAAAGCCAAAAACCTAGAAAATGCCAAGCCCTAGTAAGCCCTAGGCCCTTAGGGCTCAAGTCCTAAGGCTTCTAAGTCCCATAAAACCCCAAAGATCGAGCTGGGCCCAAGCTGAGGGTCCAACAATTCAAAAAAAGACCCACTTGAGTGCACCTGTAGGCCTGGGCAGAGCCCAACGGACAAAATCCAAGGGTGTCGGCAATTGGATTGCCGACACCCATTTTTTCAAAGAATTTTGGGTGTCGGTAATTCCAGTACGGACACCCTGGTGTTTTTGGTTTTGCAGCACAACCACCCACCTGCAACTCAGGCACGCCTCTGCAGCCCATCCCTCCTTCCTCAGAACCCCTCTCCGACCTCCTGTAGCTTGCCTACCACTGTACTAATCCCCTCTATATCCTCATTGGTCTCTCTCTATAAATACCAATACTCCCCTCCACAAAAAATCACTGCTCAACTCCGAACTCCAACTCCTGTCCAAGTTTGGTCCACTCCTCAGGTCCCCAGAGCCTCCCAGCTCACCTCAGAACCCCAGCAGCCCTCCAGGCTCCGGCAATAGCGCCACCCAACTCCTCCACGAGCCACCGCCAAGCACCAGCATGTCCACCCGTGTTCCAGCAAGTTAGGGCTACCCCTACCCCATTTTTCTACTTTCTTTAAATTATTATGAGCCCCTGGTCCATTCCAGGGGACTTTTTTTATAGTGTCTTGCAAGTAACCCCCATTAAAAGGGCTTCCCCCACCTTCCCTATAGGTGTGGGGAATCCTCCAAGGGAAAAGCCTCATCACCATGAGCTCCAGAGGATTCTGGGGGTCCCTCATGTAGTGAGGAACCCCCTGGTGCCACCCCCAGTAGCACCCCGTGAGGGGATTTCAAGTTCTGGAAGAAATCCAGGGTTTCGGTAATCTCAGTACCGACACCCTGGAGCAGTAGTGTTTCGAGGGCTGCGGGGCCCACCTGAGACATCTTTGGACCAAACCAAAAGCGGGGTTTTGTTCCCCTGGGTCTCCCCTACAACTTCCATGAAGGGACCAAGTCGCAGAAAGGAGCCTAACTAGGGTTAAAACTCTTGTTTTTGCAAACTGCCCAGATTGTCGGCACTCTTAGTGCCGTCATTCATCATTTTATGTGACCTTGCATACAGCCACTTTGGAAGGTTGTAGGGTCCACACCAGGCATCCCCTGAGGCCCAAACCAGGTTCAGTGGACTCTCCTCATCTCAGGCTTCAAAATCATATGCTTTGGGCCCCCTAACTCTTGGTATAACCCAAGTTACAGGTCTTCAAAAATGGGGAAAAATCAAAAACTGTCGGTAATTCGATTACCGATAGTATGCATTTTCGGCTTTTGGGCCCAATTCAGGGGGTCCACACCCCATGGGGGGCCAACCACAGACCCTACCTTGAACCCTGGGACCCAGCCCAGGCCTGCCCTTGCCTTTCTTGGCTTAACCACAGGTTAAACTAACCCCGGTTACACTTTAACTAGGGTTAACTCACCAAACCCTCTTAAAAAATTCTCAAAAAATCAATAATATTCCAAAATGGTAGAATGCAACTTTTGGGACTTCACTCATGGCCTAACCATGGTTAAATGAGCTTAACCACGATTAAACCTTGGTTATACCATGGTTAATCCCATCAAACCTCGGTAAAATTAGGAAAAGCCTCCTAAAATCAACAAGGGTCATAAAACTGAATTTGGACCTTAACCCTAGGCTTACCGGGCCAATCCAAGCCTACCGGGCTTAACCCTAGGCCTACCGGGCCTCACTCGAGCCTACCGGGCTTAATCCCAGGCCTATCGGGCCGAGCTTAGGCTTACCGGGCCAAACTCAAGCCTACCAGGCTTAATCCTAGGCCTACCGGGCTGATCTAAGCCTACCGGGCTTAACCCTTGGCCTACCGGGCCACACCCCAGTCTACCGGACTCGATCTCGATAGGCCTGGGCCCGACCCTAGTTTAGCTTTCCTCTTCTTGGGTTAGTATATACTAAATCAAATGGCATTTGATTAATACTTGACATTTAAATGGCTTAAACCTAGGAAGTAGGGAACCGTTGTAAAACGGAAGTGCTGGGGTGCCTAACACCTTCCTCGGGCTTAACCGAACCTCTTACCTAGATCTCTAAGCAGACCAAGACCTTATCCATTGACTGGGACCTATCCCTAACGAATCAATAGGTGGCGACTCTAAATCTAAAATCAACCGACCATCACCAGGGACATAGCACCCATCCCTGTGGGCAGGACCGAAATCCTTGTTCACAATCCTAAATAGGAGGGACTGGGCTGGTGGTGTGGGGAATGATTGGAATGCCCAGTTTGGAAGAAGCCTACAACCTCGGCCATGTACTCCCGGTATGTACTCATCTTAGTCTCCAACCTCGCCACAGTCACTCGGTGCGTAGCCTCCTGTGCTAGTAACGCAGCCTCAGCATCCTGTGCCCTCCGCCTCCAGTGATCTACATCAGGGGCATGGAACTGTGAGGGGGTAACACCCAATCTATAAGTGCGGACACCCCCGTGTTCGTCTGGATCTAACACCTGGGAATGTCCCATCCCGCCGTGTATGGAACACCCCAAACATATGAAGCATGTCTCTGAATACAACTTTGAGCTCTGTGATTGACATCTGAATAGCATGTCTCAATCACAGTTTAATAACCAGCGAAATCAACCCCTTTAGATTTGGAAAATAGTAAACGGATCTCTTCCAAACGGACCACCCAATTGCTAAGAGACATGTGGTAATAAAAATTATATTTTATTTTTTGTCAGTTTCTCTTTCCTAATGTTTTCCAAATGTGTCAAAATTTGATTAGAGAGATAAGCTTAGTGTGAGCACGGGATTTCACTCCCTAAAAAATCTAACGGGATTTAGAGTCGCCGCTTATTAATTCAGAAGGGATAAGTCCCTGGAAATATTGGATAAGGCTTGGTCCGCGATCAGGGATTGGGGTAAGAGGTTCTGTTAGGTTCGGGGAAGGGGTTAGGCACCCCGATACTTCCACACATGGTGGTTACCTATTTGCTAGGTTTAAGCCAAAATTAAGATCAAGATTAATCGAATGCCATTAGTGTTTAAGTTAATACTAACCGGAAGAAAGTAAAAGCTAACTAGGGTCGGGCCCGTATTGGGCTGCCTACGTACTCACATTGGGGTGATATCAGACCGAGCGTAGTTCTAGCACTTGAGGCCGTGCTAAGGCGAGGGGGCGGGGGCGTGTGTGTGTGTGCACCGAGAGGTGGCTAATGGACCTAATCCGGTAGATTAGGGTTTTGCTTGACCGAGGTTGGTCAATGTGCAAAGTGTTGGGCCCGGTAGGCCGAGGGGTAGTCCAATAAACTAGGGTGAGGCCCGGTAGGCCATGGATGAAGCTCGGAGGCAAAGGGATGTGTTAACCGAGGGTTAGGATTGCTAACCGGAGTTAAGAGGGTGTTCACCATGGTTAGGATGCTAACCAAGGTTTAAAATGTCAAAAATTTGATTTTTTGATCTTTTGTATTTTTATGGATTTTTAGGGGTTTTTCCATATTTTTTTGTGGTGTTAAATGGTGTTTAATCGTGGTTAAAAGTTAGCCGAGGGCCGTTTCAACCATGGTTAAGGGTCATGGTCAGTCAAGAGTGGGCCCAAAAGGTATGGCAGGGCCTAGAGTGGCCTCCTACCAGGTTTGGGCCCTTCATAAAGCCCAAAATCAAAATTTTACAGAATGGAGGTAATCGGATTACCTCCATTTCTACAAAATTTTAACCAGGATTTGTGAGAGTGTAACTGGGGTTAGGGACCTCTCCTGGGTGAAATAAAAGCATGGACAGGAAGCCTGGGATCCAGGCTTTCCAATGGGACAGGTGGCAGTCTCTGAAAAGGCCAGGTGTGGGCCCCACAGGGGCCCAAAGTTGAGCAAAACAGGTACTGTAATGTCAGTAGTTGGACTGCCGACACACTGTGCAGAAATTGTACCTGGGTTGAGAGGCCTGATAACCACGGTTAGGATGGAGTTAAGCCCTGAAATTTTGCAAGCAGGTAGAGGGGTCACTGGGCTTTCAAACAAGCCTGGGGTGGACCCCATATCTCATGCCATGTGGGCCCCACAGGGACCCGAAATCAGGTAAAAACAGGCCCAAACTGGTGGTAAACAGAGTACCGACAGGCTACTTTCAGAGTTTTTAGAGGGGTCGGTAATCCTATTACCGACCACCAGCAGTTTTGTTAAAAAAACTAATTTTTCCCTCACTCTCTGCACCACTTGTGGGTCTAGGGGTACCCTCATGGACTGAGGGACCCCCAGACCCTATGGGGAGTTTACCATGCACCGTATGGGCTTGACCCGAGTTAGGCCTCGAGGAATCACCCCTGCCTATGTGGAAAGTTGGGGAGGTCTTCTCCTCGGTAGTAGAGGCTACTGAAATGCAAGAAAGAAAAATATGGACCCCCTGGAATAGGACCAGGGGGTCCTTACAGTGCTGAACAATAAAAGCTACAGGAGGGGATAGAGAGTAACCTCACACAGTGGCTGAGGTGGTGGCTGGGCCAGGCTACGGTGGCTGGTGCCAGGTGGTGCAGAGGCTAAGGTGAGCTTGGAGGGGCCCTCGGATGCCTTTAGGGTTTTTTCAGGTGAGGGTGAAGCACTGGTAGGCGAGTTCGGATTTTGACAGGGGTTTGAGATGATGAACCAGGCCTCTCTTTTTTGCATGGGGGTGGCCGTGCTTTATAGAGGAGATGGGAGGAGGTGGCAGGGGCATTACAGTCATTAAGAAGGTCAGAGAGGACCAATAGGGAGGCCCCAAGGTGGTCAGGTGGCTACAGGGGGAGCCTGCACACGCAAATACAGAAACCAGGAATGACGGTAATTGAATTACCGCCATTCCCAAATGAAGGGATCTTTGGAGTGTCAGTAATTCGATTACCGACACCCTAGATTTTGTTTCCAATTCGGGCCAGGCCCAATCTCACTAGGGCCAAAAGCAAGTAGGCACCCATTTCGGGCATTTCCCGCCCAAACTCGAATTTGGAGGGTTGTGGGTCCCACCCATGTGGTCCTCATGGGTTGAGGTGGGCCCAAGTGGGCCCTAAATTGTTTGGGCTTTAGGACTTTTGTGGTTTTGGGATTGGGTTGTGTAGTGGGCCTTGAGCCCATAGGGCTTTGGGCTAGGGTTGAGCTAGGGCTAGGCCTAGGGTTTAGTCTAGGGCTTCTCTAGGGCTCACCTTGGGTTTAGCCTAAGGTCTTGCTATGGTTTAGCTTGGGTTTTGGAATTTGGGCCTTGAGACCGAGGTTGAGGCCTTAGGATTTTAGGGTTCTAGGGTTTCACTAGGGCTTGTCCTAAGGCTTAGGGTTTCACTAGGGTTCGTCCTAGAGCTTGGGGTTTCACTAGGGTTCATCCTAGGGCTTGGGGGGTGTAAAAATTGGGTGCTTACAGCTGCCCCTCTTTGCCAGAGAGTGCCAGGATGGCAGTTGAAGGGCAAAGACTAGAATCATCCTATTTTTACACCGAGATTTATTGGGATGGATGGTGAGATGAATGCATGTTGTGCATATGGTGAGTGCGGTGAAGTGATAGAGACTACTGCTAGGGGATAGCGAGTAGCTGGGGATGAAATATGGATGCTGAGATGGCGTAGCCCAGAGGCGTTGGCCCAAAGCAAGGTGTCGCTCGGAGGCGGTGAGGGGATTAATCAAAACAGTGTTTCCCGGAGGATATTAACCGAGTCGGTCGAGAGACACACGGGTTGTCAGGAACACACGGAGTGTCGGGAACATACGGGGTGTTGGACAAGCGAGGTGTCGGCATATTGACTCGGCGTCAAAGGAGACCTGGTATGTCGAGGACATACAGGGTGTCGAAAGATAGGACATGCGGTGAGTTTCGGAGAATCGGATGTCGAGATCACACGGGGCTGTCTCTGGGGGTACATGCAGTGAGTTTCGAAGACTCATATGTAAGGGGACATGCAAGGTGTCGGCATTTTCACTCGGCGTCAATGGAGACCTGGGATGTCGAGAACGTACGGGGACGTCTCTAAGGGGACATGCGGTGAGTTTCAGAGACTCGTATGTCAAAGACACACGGGGGTGTCGAGAGGTGTACACTATCAAGGTACAAGAGGTTCAAAGTTGAGGCAAATGATGCCAGATTGACTTTGGTATGGCCGAGAGGCGCTGAATTTGATCATGTTGGATGATACTGAAGTGTTGGCCATGCAAGGTATGACGCTATGCCAGTGATGTCATGCAAGGGATAAAGACGAGGAAGCATTCCCATGACTCTGCTGGCTGCTGCTTGCTGGGGAGATGTGGAAGCTGCTTCTTCTGCTTGTCTCGCCGAGGCTACTTGGTGCAGGTTGGTTCAAGCGTATTTTTTGAAACTAAAGGTTCGTTTTTTGAAAACCTTTTTTGAAAAAGTGTAGAAGACCTTTTGTAGAAGATTTTTTATTTTGAAAAAAGTATGCTTTGTTAGATTTTTGATTTGCCAGTAAATTACCTTAGTTTAGGGCTTAAGGGGGATTGCAAGTTTCCTTTTACTCTCAGAGAGTAGAGTATGACTCAAAGCAGAATGCTGCTGGGGATAGACGAGTTTGTCTAAATGCTGTTGCAAACTTCTAGACTCATGCTGGGGGGAAGAGTTTTTCCACCGGGCTTCGGAAGCTGACTGAACTCTTGCTGGGAGAGAGTATTGTTGAGAGCTGTCGGAAGTTTCCGCTTAGGGATCTACTGGGGATTGAAGACTGTTACGACCTGTTGTCGGGAAGTCTGCCAGGGACTAGGTTTCTGCGGTAGACTACTGCTGGGGAATTTGGGATTTCCATTCTGCTGGGGATTTCCCGATGTTTGACTGTATGCTGGAGATATGTCCTGGTGTAACACATCTGCTGAGGGTATTCCCTGTTGGAATTTCTGCTGGGGCTATGTCCTGGAGTGAAAAATCTACTGAGGATATTCCCTGTTGGAATCTCTGATGAGGATGCTGGCCTGTCGAGAGATACTGACTGTTGAGGGTGACTGGGGAGTCCGATGCGCCTGATTACTGCCGAATTGTATTGTCAAACTGGTTTTTCAGCTTTTTCTCCATTTTTTACCCTTGGAATGACCAAGTCATGGGGTTCGCATAATTTTTGCACGATGAGGCTGTTGCCAGTTTTTCTCATGCCTGCGAAGCTGATTGGTTTTTGGTCCCTCTTTTGCCCTTAATCGAAAGACTAGGTCTGAGTATCGCGTAATTTTTGCGCAATGAGGCTGTTGCCAGTTTTTACTCATGCCTGCGAATGGCTGGGGAAGTAAGTATACTCCCTTCATCACCTTGGACTGTATTCCTTGTGGGGAATTGTACTCCGCTGAGGATATAGAAATGATATTGCGCTTGCACTCACAATTTCTAAGGGATCTAGGACGACTTAGAATGGGACGAAATGTAGGTTGGGGGATCGAAGTTTGGGACACCCTGAAATGATTTCTTTTGCTGCAACTGGCTTGCATGGGATTTTCTGCTAAGGATTTGTACCTTTGGTATTTCTCGTCTCCACTGGGGATTGTCCTCTCTGGTAAAGGTTGACTCTTTGGGGGTTTTCCCTGTTTGAGGGATTCTTCTATGAAGAGTTTGTTTCCACTGGGGAGGTGCTTTTGGAGAAGTTGATTCTATTGGGAAGAGGCCCGGAGATTGTTTTTCTCGGGGAATCCCTAACTTGAAGAATGTTTCAACTTCTATTTTGGGTTTTCCTTTGATGGAATACTTGTAAATTTTGTGTCGACTCCGCCGGAAAAGTTGGAAGAGTTTGTCTCTGCTTGGGGAGTGACTCTGTGGGGAGAGTTGATGACTCCTTTTGGGGAAAGATGGACTCTGCTTGGGAGAGTTGGGAATGATTACCCCTCTTATGACTGCACCTGTTTTGTCAGGTTGCCTACGTACCATTTGCAGGATCAGGTCATGACGTAGTTCAGGTAAAATGCCAAGGATGGCGAGGGAGGGTGTCCCTGAAAAGTGTAATGAAAGAAAGGCTGTCAGGTTCGAAGGGCTAACTAGCGGTTTTTTCATTGATTGTAAAACGGGTTTACATTGTAAAGGGATAAAGAGTGTGCCAAGGATGACCTTCTGTCATTTCCCGGAGATCCTACGAGTGCAAAGCGCCTATTAGATCTAGACCTTAAGCGTAGTATCGTTTGACTTTATCCATGTTGACGGGCTCGGGGAGGTCTTCGTCATCCATACGTCCAAGTCGAAGGGCGCCACCTGAGAATTTGTCTTGGACGATGTATGGGCCTTCGTAGTTTGGAGTGAACTTGCCCCTAGGATCAGAGCGACTTGGCAACACTTTCCAGAGAACCAGGTCACCGACTTCAATGCTGCGAGGTTTGACTCTTTTGTTGAATTCCCTAGCCATGCGCCTCTGATAGGTGATCGTCAGTCAATCTTAAATTATTCCTTCTTAGTAATAATTCCGTAGAATAGTACTAGCAAGGGTATCGTTCCTTTCAGGACTGCGCTGGTTTCGTTGCTTTTTATTCAGATTAATTTTAAACTAATAATTGAGACAATTGAATTTGATTGATTTGATTAAACTAAAATAATGAATTAAACTAAGGGAGATTTTTAAATTAATTATCAACTACTGATTTTAAATCCTTTGAAAGAGAAAATCTAGGATTTTCAAATCTACCACTAACCTAATAACTAATCCTTATTTTGAATTTATTCGAACCTCTTAAATTGCAAACATTCCAGTTAGAGTGACAGCACGTCCCCTCTCAACTGATCAAGAAAAGTTCAAGGGATTATATTCTAAGCATATCGTATCTTCGGTTAGCACGAATAATACACACTAATCTACGGTTGAGTAATCACTCGTCTTCCCTTAGCATAAAATATCTTCGAATTTAATCTCTCGATATGTTAAAACCATTGTACAAAACTCATGTTTAAATTCTAACGAAAATTAACACAAGTGATTTTAATTCCAATTTCATAATACCTAAGACAAGGTTGAGAATTTCATTGAAAACAAATATAATTCAAATAAATCCGGTTGTTGAAACAACCCTCTCATTATGCAATCAATGTTTCACAAATAAGAAATCAAAATAAAACAAAATAAAAAGACACAGTTACTTGGCTAGGGTTTCATCGAAATCCTAGAATAGAAATTAGTTCATCGCGAGGGAGGAATGCATCATCTTGATAGACAAAGCTGTTGCACTCTTCTTCATGGCTTCCTTGATCTCCAGAGCTTCTCTTATTCAGATCCAAAAATCTCTACAATTCTAATTATGATCTCTACAAAGAATCTCTCCTTTTATAGAGAAAAAGAGAACAATAGAGTCCTCATAGAATAAGGACTCCTAATTGAGGTCCAACTCTTCTTTTTCTCTCTCTAAACTCTCTTGGGGTTGAATGAGGATCAAACCCACATTTATAAAGGCAATAATAGAGTTGGAAAGTGTTTAGAAGTACTAAAACACTATTCACGAAACACTATTCACGGAATACTATTTCACCCTATTTACAGTTTTGCCACTGAACTTCAAATAATTCTAGAGAGCTCAATTCTAATCGGATTGACCCGAAATTTGAAACATAGCTCCTTTAGGTCATCTAAAATCTACCCAAAAAGTTTCATTAATTTTGAATGAAGAAAAATTACCAAACTACCACTCTATTGATAGAATTACGATTTTGTCCAATCGATCCATCAAGGTAGATTTCCGCGATTTCGCTCTCACTTTTCTTCTTCTTTCTTTTGCTCTTCTCTTTTCTGAGATTCTTTGAGTCTTTGAAGCTTGTAAATCTTCCATTTTATCTTCTTTTCCTCGCATGAACCTGAAACAAGAATAAACAACCAAGTAGCATAAAATAATGCAAACAATTACTCTAAAGAATTTAACAAGTTAAGTTTGAGGTGCTTTTATGTATAACATTTAGCACCGATCACAACCCCAAACTTAGACATTGCTAGTCCTCAAGCAATGAAAAATAAAATAAAAACTAAACTAAAAATTAAACTAAACCTACATCCCCTTTCGTGGGATCCCCGGTTGCATTTTGAATATGCAACAAGCCTTTTAAACCCCTAGGTGGCCCTAGAGGACGAGTGAAGTCTCGTGAAGGTTTACAGTGATGACACCTACATACATCTGTACTACCCTGTAACTGTTCAATATATTCAAGTAAAACATGCAAATCTCAACAGTGATTGAATCATATTCAAAAATTTTCCAGAATCACAATGCATACAAGATAATCCACAAATTATTAACAAGATTGAATTTTCAATTCTCCACATTCTCAATTTCACACTATTCTTAACTATTTTTGAAAATTTTAGCTCAAAAAAAATTTGTCAGAATTTTGTTTGATGTGTAATGTGACTAACAATTGAATGTGTGATCTCAACCTTACTTTTCAACAGTTTTTCAGTCTTCTAATTTATCATTGAATTTTCTTTCAATTTAAACTACCAATTTCAAGGCTTTCATTCAATCCTTTTTTTTTAAAGTATGACTGTGCAAATTCTAAGTCCATTAAGCATTCTAGACAACCCATGTAACAAGTGTTAGGCTGGTGACTCCCAAACCAGATGGCTTTAGGGCACTAGCTGTCAAGACACCTCTAAGGGCTTAGTAACTCGAGTTAACTAGGCTACGAACTCAAACTAGTCACACTAGGTTATTTTATCAATTCCAAAAATCACACGTTTTGACGCGAACTCTCTATGCTTAGTGAGGCAAGAGGCCCGGTTACTAAGTGTAATGTCTGGTTAGGTAACCCATTCTTCTATCAATTTTTTTTTTTTTTTTTAAATTTTTTTTTTTTTAGCCAAGGTTGGTGTTCAATTTCTAGATCATCCAATTTTTTATGAGTTAACAAAAGTACTAATCAATTAGTTTGGTTTTAAACCCCACTAGACAATATGTTAGAGTGCTCGTGCAAATGTCAAAGTGTATTCATGACTTAAAAAAATTCAGCTTTTGTAAGGTTAAAAACAGTCACAAACAGTGTGTATTTGGGATTATGTGTTCTCAAATTCAACCCTATCAATAAGATTTGGATTATCCTATACGCTTCACAATCTTTCAAATTTAGAATAGAACAATCTAAAGAAATTCAGTGTTTTGCATGTTCTACCCTAATCATGGTTGCACAATTATCAAAAATAAAATAATAGTGTAGCCTATTATTTCCCAACCCCAAACTTAAACTTTACATTGTCCTTAATGTAAAAATTGAATGAAAATATAGAAGAGATTAGAACAATAATACCTGACCCGTGAGAAGCAAACCATGATGAGAAAGGTGAAGGGGGGTGAAAATAGATCAAGAATGTAGACAAACCACCCCAAACTTCATCCAAACAATACCTAACAGGGTTAGTACAAAAGAAGAAATATCCACACAAAAAAATAGATGCAAAGAAATAGAACATAAAATAATAAGCATCTGAAGTTATAACAGTGGATAAAATTAGGGACAGACGGATTCTAGAAAAATAAAAAAAACGAAAAAGTAGAGCGAAGCTCCATACAACTGACTCAAGAAAATATAAAAATCCTAACTAAAGACTAGAAGAACAACCTACTGAGGAGGAGGAGGAGGTGGTGGAAAATGGCCTGGTGGAAACTGAGCCTCTAAAGCAGCTCTCATCATTTGCTGAAAGTCAAAAGTGCTCTGGGTCTGCTGCTGATAAAAGGTGTCGGCCTGATCCCATCGCTGTGCAGCCTGCTCCCTGAAAGCATGCAAATCTGCCTGATGCTGCTGGAGGAGCTGTCTAGACTCCTGCTGAAACCGATGATCACTCTCCCAGTGCTGCTGTTGGGCCTCCCATCTCTGATTCTGAATCGTCCATCTCCGCTCCTGAATCGCCCATCTATGATCCTGAATGGTCTGATATTCCTGAAACTCCTGACGTGTCATGTAAACAGGTACTTGTGGCTGAACACTTGACTGGGTAGGTGGCCTTCTAGGGATAGGCTGGGAGGGTGGCCTTCTAGGGATAGGCTGGGAGGGCGGGGGAGGTACATGAATCTCATCAGGAAGAATCTCATCCTCAGAAATATCATCTGGCATTTTCTTGTCAGTTACTTTTTTCAAAGCATTATAAGTCTTACTCCAAGAAGATTCCCCAAAATATACAAGAGGTATACTAGGCTCATTCTCATTTAGCACATACCCATGGTCAATTAATAATTGGGTAATTAAATTACCAAAATAAAGACCCCATGTGATTGACCCAGAAGCAGGCACAACAATTGCCTTATCATAAAATTTTTCCATAGTGCGCCAAATATATTCAGCAACATCAACCCATTGGCCACTCCAAAACTCATACAGGGCTCTTAAAAGAAGATCTCTTCTTTCAGTTTTATGCCCTATGGGGAACAAATTCAGTTTAAAAATTGAATCTATAAACCATAACTCTGGAGGAAGTAGAGCCCTTCTAGTACAATGTTTCTTCCCATTATCGTGATATTTACCATTACACATCACTTCTATGATTTCATGAGTGTCAGGACTCTTAATTGGGGAAGGTGTAAAATCTACCTCATCTGGTGGACTAATAGGGCATCCCAAGGCCATAGCAATAGACTCTCTTGTGACATCAAAACTGACCCCATCCACTGAAACGGAGAGAACTAGACACCCACCTCGATTATTCTTAACCATATTTTGATAAAATAATCTCACTAATCGAGGATGAGTCATGGTGGAAGGCATGAGCAAACACAAAAGTTCTCTCATCTCTAACTCTTGAATGGTAGAGGATGTAGGCCTATGATTTCGAAAAAAATCAATATGAAAAGTAGTCATAGGCTCTACTTCCCTCAACATAAATTCGGCATTAGGTTCATCACTTGCCTCAAGGGGTTGTTTTCCAGTGTTTTTCCTCTTTCTAGAGGCCATTTAATTCACACAATCTCTTTGAGGAATTTTTACAAACACTTGGTGGGCACACTATGAAGCACCCAAAATCACCTTCAAAACAATTCACAAATCGCCAACCCGGCCTCACACAACAAATAGAAACCACAATCCACACAATATATCACACACTCGGCCCACCCGGCCTCCCACAATCACAAAATATACCAAATCCAACTCAAACCATCTAGGAAAAGTAAACAAAATTGAAAGGATGAGATGTGGAGTGTTACCTTTGATGGAAAAAATGGTGAGGAATGCACAATCTCCCTTGAAGATTTTCGCCACTAGATGGAAGAATGAGCTTTGCGATGATTTTTGGATCAAAAAGTTGGAAGAGAGTGAGAGGGAATGAGAATGAATGAAGAAGAATGAGTGAAGGAGGAGGGGTTCACGGGTATGTTAAGAAAAATAAGAAAGTTGACATTAAAAACAAAACAAAATAGACCCTTCCGTAAGTGGGCGATCGGTCGCCCAAAACGCCGATTGCCCGAATTGATTCTTTTGAATTTTTTTCTTTTTTTATTAAAAAATTTAGGCTTGGTCTTCCCGTAAGTGGGCGATCGATCGCCAAAAACGCCGGCTCCCTCCAACTTTTTGTGTGTTTTTTTTTTTTTTTTTAAGTACGTACGATGGGCGATCGATCGCCAAAAACGCCATTTGGAGCCGATTAACTTTTTTTTTTTTTTAAAGACTCAAAATAAGTAGGGACTTGAATTCACCCTCAAAAGACTCAAAATCCACCCTACCGACTCTACAAAAAATAGGGAACTGTCTCTCTAAATGAGTAGGGGGATATAAAATCCTCCCTACTGACTCTAAAAAAAAATTAAAAATTAAAAAAAAAAAAGAGAACTGTCTCACTAAATGAGTAGGGGGATATAAAATCCTCCCTACTAACTCTAAAAAAAAATTAAAAATTAAAAAAAATAGAGAACTGTCTCTCTAAATGAGTAGGGGGATATAAAATCCTCCCTACTGACTCTAAAAAATTTTAATGGATACTTATCCACCCCAAACTTAGAATCTAACTCTCTAAACAAATAAAATAAACTACAAAATCAATGGGTTGCCTCCCACAAGCGCTAAGTTTTACGTCTTCAGCCAGACATCCTCCAATTAATCAATCGTCTTGATAGGCGGGATCATTTAAAATAGAGGTTTCAATTAATTCACCTGAAACAATACCCTCTGCATAGGGTTTCAACCTTTGTCCATTTACCTTAAAGATATGTCCATCTTTTTGGTCTTTGAGCTCAACTGCTCCATGTGGAAAAACTGTGGTCACAATATAGGGCCCATCCCATTTTGAATGAAGCTTACCAGGAAAGAGACGTAATCTAGAATTGAAAAGCCAAACTTTTTAATTCGGATGAAAAGACCTTCGTAAGATGGTCTTATCGTGAAAAGCTTTAGTTTTGGCTTTATAAATTTTTGCATTCTCATATGCGTCATTACGCATCTCTTCCAATTCAGAGAGTTGGAGTTTCCTATTAGATCCCACTAAAGCCATATCAAAATTAAACTTTTTTATGGCCCAAAGGGCTTTGTGTTCCAACTCCACAGGAAGGTGACAAGCTTTTCCAAATACGAGGCGGTAGGGAGACATTCCAATTGGAGTCTTAAAAGTTGTACGATAAGCCCAAAGGGCATCGTTAAGCCTTATAGACCAATCCTTTCGATCAGTTCTAACAGTTTTCATTAGAATATTTTTAATCTCCCTATTTGATACCTCTACTTGGCCACTCGTTTGGGGGTGATAAGGAGTAGCTACCTTATGAGTGATAGAATATTTGAGAAGTAGAGACTCGAAAGCTCGATTCATAAAATGTTTTCCTCCATCACTTATAATTGCTCTAGGTGTACCAAATCGACTAAAGATATTATCTTGAATAAATTTAACTACAAGTTTGTGATCATTAGTCTTAGTGGCAACTGCTTCCACCCACTTGGATACATAGTCCACAGCCACCAAGATATATTCAAATCCGAAAGATGGTGGAAAGGGACCCATGAAATCAATACCCCATACGTCGAAAAGTTTGACAACTAGAATCGGGGATAAAGGCATCATGTTTCGCTGGGATATTGCACCTAATTGTTGGCACCTTAAACAAGCCTGACAAAAGTCATGGGCATCTTTAAAGATTGAGGCCCAATAGAAACCACTTTGCAACACTTTTGTTGCAGTCTTTTTCCCTCCAAAGTGACCTCCGCATGCAAGAGAGGGACAAAATGTAAGGATACTTTGAAATTCACTCTCAGGCACACATCTTCGAATCACTTGATCGGAACAATACTTAAACAATTCTGGATCTTCCCAGAAGTAGTATTTGATTTGGGAGAAGAAACGGGATTTATCTTGCTTAGACCATGAAGATGGAATTTGTCCAACTGCCAGGTAATTGGCAATATAAGCAAACAACCTAGGTTTAGTGTCCTTCTTGGCAAGGAGATACCGCAAAGCGGCATGATCAGTATACACTAAAATTTTGGAACCTAGGAGATAGGATCGAAATTTGTCGAGGGCAAATACTACAACTAATAATTCCTTCTCTGTAGTGGTGTAATGTAACTGGGCATCCTAGAGAGTTTTACTTGCATAATAGATAGCATGTGGGGTTCTATTCACCCTTTGCCCTAAAACAGCCCCGACTGCATAGTCTGAGGCATCACACATGAGCTCGAATGGGAGTGACCAATCTGGAGACTGAATGATAGGAGCAACAGAAAGTAGAGTGCGGAGCTTATCAAAAGCTTCATGACAGGCTTCATCAAAGGAGAATGAGACATCCTTGCACAACAAATTGCCTAAGGGTGCTGAAATTTTACTAAAATCCTTAATGAAGCGACGATAAAATCCCGCACGGCCTAAAAAAGATCGAATCTCTCTCACCGTGGATGGTGGAGGAAGACTCGCTATAAGGTCAATCTTTGCCTTATCTACCTTTATCCCTCTTTTGGACATAATGTGTCCCAAAACTATCCCCTCTTGAACCATAAAATGGCTCTTCTCCCAACTCAATATAAGATTTGTCTCCTCGCATCGTTGCAAGACCAAAGATAAATGATGGAGACAATCTTGAAAGGAAGTTCCAAAAATAGAAAAATCATCCATGAAGACTTTAAGAAAATTTTCAACCATATCGGAGAAAATAGAAATCATACACCTTTGAAAAGTCGTCGGTGCATTACATAGTCCGAATGACATGCGCCTATAGGCAAAAGTGCCAAAAGGGCATGTAAATGTAGTTTTCTCTTGATCTTCAGGATAGACAGGCACTTGATTGTATCCGGAATAACCATCCAAAAAACAATAATGACTCTTACCTGCTAGCCTTTCTAGGATTTAATCAATGAATGGGAGTGTAAAATGATCTTTCCTAGTCATGGAATTCAGCTTCCTATAATCAATTCACACACGCCAACCCGTGGTTATGTGTGTTGGAACATCTTCACCTTCCTGATAAGTGATCATAGTGATACCGGACTTTTTTGTTACCACTTGAATGAGACTCACCCATTTACTATCCGAGATGGGGTATATGATACCAGCATCTAACAACTTCACAACTTCCTTCATCACTACCTCTTTCATATTGGGATTTAACCTCCGTTGTGCTTCCCTTGATGTTTTGGCATCCTCTTCAAGATGGATGCGATGCATGCACACGGAAGGGTCGATACCTTTCAAATCTGCTATGGTCCACCTTATTGCTCCTTTGTGCTTTTTGAGCACAACCATCAATTGACTCTCTTGTTCATCAGTTAAATCAGATGCTATGATGACTGGGAGAGTATCTTTTGGTCCTAAAAAGGCATATTTAAGTGAAACTGGAAGGGGTTTCAACTCAAGAGTCGGCGTGGCCTCTAAGGATGGGATGGGAGGAGTGCTAGAAGTGGGAGGTAATGGCTCTTTCCTGGTTTTCCAAGGTGGGAAATCTATTTGAGAAGTCGAATTCAGCAAATTGTGGACTTCTTCAATGGATCCCTCTACATCGAATTCATCTGTATTAAAGTGAGACAGATAAGCTTCATATGGATCATTGGATAAGATGTAAGGAAGTGAATCCTCAACCATCTCTTCGAAAGAATCGATCATGAAACATGCCTCATCATCATCATGAAGGGGTTGTTGGGATGTGCTAAAAATATTTAACCTGACTTTCATGTTCCCAAAAGACATCCATCACCCCGATTCGACAATTTATACATGCATTGGCTGTAGCCAAGAAAGGTAGACTAAGGATCACAGGAATTTGCTTAGTGGGATTCCGAACCGTTTCCATATCAAGCACAAGAAAGTCGACCGGAAAATATAATTTGTCGACTTTAATAAGGACATCCTCAACTATCCCTCTAGGAATTCTAACTGATCTGTCAGCTAGTTGCAAAATTACTGATGTAGGGCGAAGTTCGCCCAAGCCTAATTTCTCATAAACCGAGTAAGGAAGAAAATTTACACTTACTCCTAAATCAAGGAGGGCTCTGTTAATGGTATAATCTCCAATGATACAAGAGATGGTAGGAGCACCCGGGTCTTTGAATTTAGGAGGAGTGGAATGTTGAAGCAAAGAGCTCACTTGCTCAGTTAGAAGGATTTTCTTGGACACATGAGTCCTTGATTTACGCTTTTGGGTGCATAAATCCTTCAAAAATTTGGAATAAGCCCGAATTTGCTTGATTGCATCAAGTAGAGGAAGATTTATCTTAACTTGTTTGAAAACCTCAATCATGTCTTCCATTTTTGTTCCATTTTTATCAAAGGGTGAGGAATCATTCAAACAAGTAGGATAAGGGGCTTTAGGCATGTAGGGTGCCTCGGGAATAAGATTTGGAGTGGAAGAAGGACCTTGATCCTTTTCATTAGTATCATTTCCCTCGCCCTCAATTTCAGAAGATCCTACAATGGGCTGATTTTTCTTAACATTGTCTTCAACTACCTTCCCACTCTGTAAGGTTGTCACAGCCTGAACTTGTTTATGATTTATTTCATTGGCTTGATTGACACCTTTAGGATTACTCACAGGTTGACTTGGAAGTGTTCCATCAACTCTCCTATTAATAGCATTAGCAAGTTGTCCCATTTGGGACTCAAGCTTTTGAATAGATTGAGAGTGTGAATGAAGCAATTGTGTATTGTTTTCCAAGCCTTTTAAAGCATTCAACACCTTTTCCTCAAAAGATGGATTTCTTTGGATAAAATTGGGAGGAACTAGTTGTTGAAATTGTTGGAGTTGGTAGTTGGATTGACCTTAAAAAGGCCGACTGAATGGCCTTTGAGTTGGAGGAAAATTATTCCCTTGAGTTTGTGGCTGCCATGAAAAATTAGGATGATTCCTCCATCCCGGGTTGTAGGTATTTGAGTAAGGATCATTACCCGGACGGATATAGTCAGCATTAACAAACTCTTGGACAAGATCCAAGAATTGGGCAGCTGATGGAGACTCTTGAACATAATGTTCAGGGTTAGAACAAATAGGACACACCTCCATCTGATTAGGATTTGGTTGAGGTGGTGTGTAGGAAGGTGGCCTTGAAGTCATTAGTTTATCCAATTTTCGAGACAATTCATCTACTTTAGATGAAACATCTATTGAATTGCCAACTTCATAGATGCCTTTCTTAGGATTTGATGAAGATGAAGGTCTCTCAGAACGACTATTCGAGGCATGGTGGAGAGAGTTTTCACTAAGATTTTCAAAAAGCTCCCATGCCTGATTCTCATTTTTCATCATAAATGTTCCTCCACAAGAAACATCAACCAACTAACGGTTGAGTGCAGGCAATCCATCATAAAAAGATTGGACTAACTGCCACTTTGGAATTTGGTGGTGGGGACACTTACGGAGAAGATCTTTGAATCTCTCCCAAGTTTCATGAAATAGCTCACCATCAACTGGAGCAAAGCTGGTGATGGTTCGCCTCATTAAGTTTGTTTTTCCTATGGGAAAGAATTTCATAAGAACTTCTTGCTGCATTTATGCCCAAGTAGTAATAGAATTGGGCTCTAAAGAATTAAGCCAATAATTGGCTGTCTTTCAAAGAAAATGGGAAGAGCTGCAATCTAAGGGCATCATTAGAAAATCCCTGCAACTTGAAAGTTGTGCAAATTTCGTGAAATTCATTAAGATGTTTGTAGGGATCTTCATTATTAAGTCCATGAAAAGATGGTATCATCTGAATAATGTTGGACTTAATTTCATAATGGGCTGCTGTTGTGTCTGGCAACCGGATGTATGAAGGGGATGAATATGTAGAAGGCGTAAAATACTCCTTCAAAGATTTCATTGGGTCATGTTCTTCCATCATGATAGGGAAATGAATAGCTTCTAAGTTTTCTCTAGGAATGGTAGAAGCTTTTGCTTCCGAATTAGATTCAAATAAGGCAGAAGCCTTGACCCCTAGCAGTACGCTCTAACTCAGAGTCAAGGGGGAATAAATCTAGATTACAAGACCTCCTACCGTCCATACGCCTTAAAGGAAAAACTATATGTTTGACAGACACCAAATTAAAAATAAAATATCTACTTAAAAAGTAAATAGTCACAAAAACTCTCCTGCTTTCCACGATGTTGAATAAGCCTTTTCAATCCCTTTAGTTTGAGCGATTTGGTACCTCAAAACACAAATATTTCCAATTAAATAAAAAAGAAAAATATTTTTGGATTTTTTTAATTATGATTAATTTAAATTTAATCTTTCAAATTAACAACTAGACCGTTCCAGCAATCCCCGGCAACGGCGCCAAAAATTGACCGTTAGTCAATCTTAAATTATTCCTTCTTAGTAATAATTTCATAGAATAGTACTAGCAAGTGTATCATTCCTCTGAGGACTGCGCTGGTTTCGTTGCTTTTTATTCAGATTAATTTTAAACTAATAATTGAGACAATTGAATTTGATTGATTTGATTAAACTAAAATAATGAATTAAACTAAGAGAGATTTCTAAATTAATTATCAACTACTGATTTTAAATCCTTTGAAAGAGAAAATCTAGGGTTTTCAAATCCACCACTAACCTAATAACTAATCCTTATTTTGAATTTATTCTAACCTCTTAAATTGCAAACATTCCAGTTAGAGTGACAGCACGTCCCCTCTCAACTGATCAAGAAAAGTTCAAGGGATTATATTCTAAACATATTGTATCTTCGGTTAGCACGAATAATACACACTAATCGACGGTTGTGTAATCACTCATCTTCCCTTAGCATAAAATATCTTCGAATTTAATCTCTCGATATGTTAAAACCATTGCACAAAACCCATGTTTAAATTCTAACGAAAATTAACACAAGTGATTTATTCCAATTTCATAATACTTAAGACAAGGTTGAGAATTCCAATGAAATCAAATATAATTCAAATAAATCCGGTTGTTGAAACAACCCTCTCATTATGCAATCAATGTTTCACAAATAAGAAATCAAAATAAAAAAAAATAAAAAGACACAGTTACGTGGCTAGGGTTTCATCGAAACCCTAGAATAGAAATTAGTTCATCGCAATGGAGGAATGCATCATCTTCATAGACAAAGCTGTTGCACTCTTCTTCATGGCTTCCTTGATTTCCAGAGCTTCTCTTCTTCAGATCCAAAAATCTCTACAATTCTAATTATGATCTCTACAAAGAATCTCTCATTTTATAGAGAAAAAGAGAATAATAGAGTCCTCATAGAATAAGGACTCCTAATTGAGGTCCAACTCTTCTTTTTCTCTCTCTAAACTCTCTTGAGGTTGAATGAGGATCAAACCCACATTTATAAAGGCAATAATAGAGTTGGAAAGTGTTTAAAAGTACTAAAACCCTATTTACGAAACACTATTCACGGAAGACTATTTCACCCTATTTACAGTTTTGCCACTGAACTTAAAATAATTCTAGAGAGCTCAATTCTAATCGGATTGACCTGAAATTTGAAACATAGCTCCTTTAGGTCATCTAGAATCTACCCAAAGAGTTTCATAAATTTTGGATGAAGAAAAATTACCAAACTACCCCTCTATTGATAGAATTACGATTTTGGCCAATCGATCCATCAAGGTAGATTTCCGCGATTTTGCTCTCTCTTTTCTTATTCTTTCTTTTAATCTTCTCTTTTCTGAGATTCTTTGAGTCTTTGAAGCTTGTAAATCTTCCATTTTATCTTCTTTTCCTCGCATGAACCTGAAACAAGAATAAACAACCAAGTAGCATAAAATAATGCAAACAATTACTCTAAAGAATTTAACAAGTTAAGTTTGAGGTGCTTTTATGTATAACATTTATTACCGATCAATAGGCTTGTGAATGATTGATGGCTTTCAGTCGCCGCTATTCAATCAGATTCAACTGTTCAAACCGGGTCTGTACCCATTCTACCTCTGCGACCTTTGCTTCCATTAACACACGGAGTGATGGAATCTCAACTTCGATGGGGAGGACTGATTCTATACCGTAGGCCAAAGAAAAGGGTGTTGCTCATGTTGAAGTTCTGATGAACGTTCTGTAGGCCATGAGTGCGTATGGGAGCATCTCATGCCATGCAGAGTAATTGGTTGCCATCTTCTCAATGATCTTTTTCAGGTTTTTGTTGGCCGCTTCCACTGCACCATTAGTTAGTGGCCTATATGGAGTGGAATTGTGATGCTGTATCTTGAATTTCCGGTAGAGATTGCAGAAGTTAAGAGCATTGTCTGTCACAATCTCAAACGGAACACCGTATCAGCCGATGATGGCCCTTTTTAGAAAGCGCCGAACCACGGAGGCTGTCACATTGGCATAAAAGGTTGCCTCGACCCATTTTGTGAAGTAATCGATTGCAACCAGGATGAATCGATGACCGTTAGATGCTTTTGGAGCTATGAGTCCGATAACGTCGATGCCCCAGGTAGAGAAAGGCTAAGGGGCAGTCAGATTATGCAGCCTTCTCGGTGGTGCATTGACTTTGTCGGCGTAGATTTGGCAATGGTGGCACTTCTGTACATGCGTGTAGCAGTAAGCTTCCATGGTGGACCAGCAGTAGCCCAGCTTAAGAATCTTCTTTGAGAGCATCAACCCGTTCATGTGTGGGCCATAGGTTCCTCCGTGAATCTCTTTGACTACCTGTGCTGCCTCACTGGTGTCTAGGCATCTGAGCCAAATCAAGTTCGGTGATCTCTTGTACAAGACTCCCCCTGATAGGATGAACTAAGTAGCCAGTCTTTGGATTTCCCGACGGTCTGTTTTGGTAGCATCGAGAGGGAAAGTCCCATCCTCGAGGTACTGCTTGATGTCTGCATACCAAGGCCGGTTGTCTGTGACTGCATCTAGCTCGAAGTAGTAGGCAGGCTGATCCTGTTGCTGAATTTCAATCGGCCAGAGCATGATGCCCTTGGGGATCTGAACCATGGAAGCGAGAGTGGCCAGTGCATCGGCGAATCTGTTGTGGTTCCTGGATCTGTGACTGAATGTGCACTACAAAATTTCAGACTTTTAACGGCGTTTCTAAACCGCCGTGAAAAACCACAAAAACGCCGTTATAGTCAATAACGGCGTTTTAAACCAAACGCCGTTATTGCTCGCGTCGGGGAAGGCAAAGGCGGCATTTATTTTGACGGCACTTTAAAAATGCCGTTATATGTCACTCTATGACGGCGTTTTGAGAAATGCCGTAATAGACACACCTTTAACGGCGTTTTGACAAATGCCGTCATAGACTCACCTTTCACGGCGTTTAGATAAATGCCGTCATACACTTACCTTTGACGGCGTTTATATAAATGCCGTTATAGACTTACCTTTTACGGCGTTTATATAAATGCCGTTATAGACCAATCTTTGGCGGCATTTGTAGAAATGCCGTCATAGACAAACATTTAACGGCGATTCATAAACGCCATTATAGTCACCAATATCAATTATGGCATTTCCCAAACGCCGCGAATAGTCATGACATAAAAAAAATGAAAATGTTTTTTTCGATTTTTTTTAAACCTGTTTTGTACCTGTCAATAATATAAATATTTTTTTACCTGTTTTGTACCTGTCAACAATAGAAATATTTCTTTTACCTATGTTGTACCTGTCAACAATATTAAATAAACAAAATCTTGTCCATAATGACATTATATATAAAAAGAAATTTTCGACATGAAAATCAGTATAAAATAAATTCATCCAATCACAGGTGCCCATCATAATGTAATAATACAATACACATGTCTATAAAAAAGTGTCAATAAATCATAAGTCTAACTATCTTCATCTTGCTGGTTCCCTCCTGCACCTCTAAAACTCGACAAGTGTGTGCTCCCTACTCCCTCCTACAACACAATTAAATAAAATTATTTATTAGAATATTGAAATGATAAAATTTACAGATTTCATAATTAATATGCAAAAAAGATTCAATCACTAACATGCATGCAAACATCAGTAACAGCACACCACACCAAATCTAAGCAATTTCACGCCATATTGAGGGCTTTACTTGAAAGCCATGAATCAAGCATCAAGCAGAACTAGCATCTCAAAAGAAACAGGGCTAACTAACCAAAATCTCTTTAATTTTACTGACACAATAGAGGCGCACATCTCATCAAAAGAATACCCATACCCTAATCCCCTGGGAGCACTATGATTTGTTAAAACATGCATGTATTTCCAAAGAAATTGTTTCCTCTTTCACATATTACAAATTGGTACATAACAGTGATACAACCATGCATTAGCTCTTTAAGTGACAACCATATTATGGGTTGCCAGAGGCTAATCTGCTAACTCAAACACTAATCCTGTATGCGAACCACCATTAGGCCATATGGAGCTTAACCTCATTTACGCCTAGATATGTGATTAGCTCTTCCACATAAATTGGCTAATTTATAAGAAAAACTTTGTGCTCACCTCTCTTTCTCTGATGGATAAGGTTGTGGTGGGGATTGGGGAATTATATGTGGTCAGAAACAACCAAATTTTGTTCAAGAAAGTTGGGAGACATTGGAAATGTCAGTCTTGTACATACTGGGCTTTATCACCAGTAATGTATAAATATCATCCAAGAAGGCTGGGAGACGTGCAATGTAATCCTCAAGTGCAATAGTTGTAAAGGACTGAATAAGTTGTCAATCATCAATTTCCCCGTTTGCTGCGATGGTGAGACCGTAGTTCACAAATCAATCAATGCAAAATATTGCATTTTTTCTTTGCTCGATGAAGAGAAGAATACATAAATAGATAAAGAGAATGTACAAGACTTCAAATCATCTCCACTAGGAACTTGAGGATGGAGAATTTTACTCCAGCATTAACACTTTGTGGATTTGTCCTTAGTCCTTACAGTGGTTCTGTGGTACCATTGCCAGTTTTTGTCTAATTTGTATTCAACTCTAATGTGACAAATGGCGCAACAGTGTAATTACCCGAAGAAAATTCTCCATTTCCTCTGACAACTACTGGAGATGATCCTTCGTCAATGTACAAAAGGGGAGAAGGCGGTCACCAAGCAAAAGACAGCTACCTGCAAAATTCAAAAGCACCAAAAAAAAAAGCACTACTGACTAATAGAAACCAAGCCCAAGTGCAAAAACACGACAGATCAAAGATACCCAAACCCTGTCTAATAGAAACCCAGGCCATCCGCAACTTCCATATGACCAGCTACGTTTTATCCTTTAGGTTGGACACATTGTTGAACACCCATCAGTTCCTTCTTCCAACACATTCCGACAACTGGCCCCAAGAGCATAGACCCAACCACTCTCCAAGGGTATTCCAAACCCCAGATGTTCCAACATGATGAAAGTCAAGAATGAAAGCAAAGAAACCCAAGGAAGTCCAAAGAGAGAAAGGAATGGATGCCAGATCCATTCCACAGGAGGGCAGTGAAGCAACAAATAGTCCAAGGTTTCCTCCTAAGAAAAGCTTATATAACATCTATTGCAAAGATATACTATGAAGGCGTATACTCAACAAAGTGCTCATTTGGAGAATGAGTCTGTCCCCTTACAAAAAATGTAAGGACTTCCATATTCTACCTAAAGCTTAAAGCTTAAAGATTGACTAAAGAACCATAGATTAATTGTTCTAATCTAATGCTATCTAATTAAACAAACATAGAAATTAACAGATTCTAAAACTATCTAGTGATCTTAAGCTAACAAGGCAAGAGAAATGAAAGAGGCTTACCCACTGTTGTCGTGGAAGAGGTGGGAAAGGAGGAGCTGCTGCTAGGCTACTAAAGCTCCTGGACGATCTGAGAAGAGAAGGGAGATGGTGAGCTACGGCCACTGATCTTGGGCATGCTTCCTTGCTGGTGTAAGTAGTGGAGGCTGCTATTGAGGCTGCTGTTGGGCATGAAAACAAGGGTTCTGAGCTGCTGCTCTTAGGCCCGAACATGTGGCTTTGGACAAGTTATTTTGGGGCTGTTAGTGTGGTTTGATGGAGTGGTGTTGGGGACATTCATGGAGGCTAAATGGGGGACTGTTTTACAGGTTTAATGGTGGTTAGATGGGCTGAACTAGAGAGAAAAGGAGAGGACCGTGAGGCAGGGAAGAGAGGATAAGAGGTGTGCTCAACATTGGAAGCCGAAGTAGTTCACTAGTTATAAGAGGTGTGCTTGACCTTGGATTTTAGGGAAAAAACCATGTGACAGCAATTCCCTTTTTTCTTTTTGAACTTTTGCGCTATAGAGGTGTGCTCAACATTGGAAGCCGAAGTAGTTCACTAGTTATAGTTAGTATTATGATAATGATCTGTCTGGTCTTTGGAGTATCCTTTCCCAAAGTCATTTGGACGAGTTTAGACTTCCTGACCCTATGCCGCGGACCCGAGTTTGCTAAGTCAGCCCTCGAAAGATCACAAAAATCCGTAGCATGCCTGAAAACAAGGCAGTAACTGTGCTAAGTGTATTAGAAGTCGAGATCAACACTACACCGACACAACGCAAAGGGAGCTGGTCAGGTCTAAACAAAAGAGAGAAAAAAGAACAATTGCACAAACAATAAATAAAAGAGCAGAACATTTCATTGATTAAACCTCTTTCTGAGAAGAGGCAGCTCTAGACATTAGAATTACAAAAGTTGAAATTGCCAACAAAAAGGAAAAAATGAAAAAATAAAAATCAAAGTTCCTTCGCTCCTGGCCCCTCGACCTGCGCTTTGGCCCCAACACTACGAATTGCTTTAACTCTTAACTACGAATTGTGATCTATGCCAATCGCCATGGCATATTCGGCATTCTAGGAATCCATCAACAAATATTTCGATTTTACAAAATCTACTTGCATAATTTAAATAGAGTTGCTTATATGTAGAATAGCTTTACACTATCATGATCAGCATACCAGCAATGGGTTCGTTTGTTCCACCTACCGCCAACCAAAGACGGTTCAAATTTGACCGCCAAATTTAGACTTTTAATGGCAAAACTAATCTATGCACAACAAAATTCAACTGAAATGTAACTTCCATAACAGAAAAACGAATCTGGAATTGTTGTAGCTTACAGGCTATTTCCTCAAGCTTCTCCTGATGGATTCTTCCAATCACCCTCTCTAGTCACAAAAGTAGAAGTCCATTAAGGCGCACATCGGAGCCATTTCTTGATTCTATGTTTCTGCTGATTCTCTATGTTATCGTTTTATTCTCCTCTACAATATCCTTCCACTCAAAATGTCGGTTCATTTCCTAATTCCAAAATATCATATATAACTTCTGATATTGCTTAGTCGTTGAATATCTTGACATTCTAAAGTTCACCATCAAGTTGTCAACTTAGTTTGTTACCTTGACAGGTTGAGTACCACTGAAACAAAATATCTAAGTACATAACCTATTGTCCGTGGAAGATATGAAAGAGGAGCAACAGAAAATGACCAAAAGTGTTATAACACTGTGATACACCCCAACTAGTTCTTGATTGAGCTCCACAATGATGCAAGCTGTCTGCTCCCTTTGCTTAAAAGCATGGTTTCTTTGGTTTCTTATCTTAAGTTTGTCAAGTGTACCTGGAAAATTAATAACTAAGGGGGAAATTTAAAAAACACATGTATCCCTTTTGAAACTTCTCGTCACCCTTTAAAAAATTCCTTATCCAATGATGGAACTGAGTAGAAAGGAAAAAGTACCCTTTGATTGAATCGAGTGGTCTTTGCAGGATGCTTTGATTGAAGCCAATTTTTCAACAAGCATGAGTTCTGCGTCACTGTCATTACCATGACATCAAGTTCAAATTCCACACTAAGATTCTCATATGCAATAGGATAACAAGCAAAACATATGTATAAATGCAATTGAATTATACTATCATCAATATGCCATTGAACAACCTGTTAATACTTTCACAAGGCATAAGAAGCGATGTAAATGTAAATTGCTCAGTAGATGCCCTACCTGTTAACATATTGATATAATATGTTAATACTACCTGTATACCTTCATATTTTTCCATCTAAGAAGAAATCAAACTAATAAATGGCAAAAACAAAGAACAAATTTCATTATAGTTAAATCAAATTAAATTAATTAAATAAAGGAGGAATCAAACACCCTAACTACTCAAAATCTCACCCACCAGGGAATGTAACTCGATAGCGTCATCGTCATCCCTATCCTCCGAAATCAAGCAAGAGACTGCATTGAAAACCACTTTCTCATAGGAGGTGGCATTTTACCTGTGCCAAAAAGGAATTGCGATTGGGAATTAAAAAAAAAAGTGAATGGAAAGGATGATAAGAAGTTAGATCTCACAGAGAGAATAGTACCCAGAGGCTGTAACAGACGAAGATGAAAAAATTCAGTGTAAAGTGAGAAATTCTTATGAGGATTAATGAAATCTATTTTTTTTAATTTCAATTGAAATTTCAATGAAATCTATTTTTAAAATTTTTCAAAAAATAGATTTCATTAAACCTCGCAATTTTGGACTCAGATATCCTATCACCCAAATTGAAGTTGGAATCCAGAAGGATGGGGGGCTGCCAAATCCCCTGCCGGAATCCAGAAGGATGGGGGGTCCTATTGAATGAAGTTCAAGAACCATTAAGGATGGGGTCGATTAGATCTACTGACAAAGCCTAAAATGTTGGACTGATTAGAATGTGAAGGAACTAGCTTTTCAAAATCAAGTGTCGTTTACACTAAGGCTTCTGTTTTTTTGGTAAACTCAATCATACCACAAGGCAATGACTGAAGGCAAATACAAGGAAATACTCACACCACCCATGCATAACCACACACACACACAGCATGCAAACTCACACACACACACACACACACACACCACACACATGCAGCCCATGTAAGCTTCACCCTAGAGCTCCTCAAAACAGGTACCAACTATTTGAGGCGCCAAGGAACTTATATGGGACAGCATGCTCGGGTAACTACTCGATGTGGGACTAAACACTCACCCTAAGGCTTCTGTTTTTTTTTGTAAACTCAATCATACCACAAGGCAATGACTGAAGGCAAATACAAGGAAATAATTTCTTACATAACTTTATTGCTTTTTTTTATTCCTTTCAGAAAAATTAAAAAAAAATATGGCAGGGGAAAATTAATATTGTACAAAGGGAACTAAGTATCTTTAAAGAGTAGAAACTCATAAATATACAAGCAACAGGCCACTCAATATGAGATCAATACCCTTCACCAAAGGGGATGTTGCAGTATATTTTCCTCTTCCTTCAGAATTTCATCACATGCAAAGGTTAAAAGCTACACACATATATAAATCTAACACATATTACTCCATGTATATTTAAAGCATTTCAGAAATCACACAAAATGCAAGATACATATGAACAATATGCAGACTACAATCTGATGGATTTCAAAGCAAATACGCGTGGCTTCTCTGGAAAATTCCCACACATGTATTAATGCGGATAATGCAATCCTCCCTAGTTTCCAAGTCAGTTGATATGAAGTCCATCAACTTCTACTTTCTACTTTCTGCACCTGATTACTATAATCGTGTGGTCCTTGGCTTAGATCATGGCCACTTAACAACCCCCAAGTGCATAAAAAATATGTCAGTCAACATGAGTTGTATAAATTTCAATTTAAGATCCATGTTGAATCAAATTCCTAAAGTTCATTGCCATATATCGTCTTGATTGATGGAGGGAACCCAAACAACTATGATTGATGGAGGAAACCCAAACCATTGCAAGGATTAGGGTACATGTAACCATTAAAGCAAATAAAAAAAGTGACTCTCATATTTAAATGAGAGAAATGCTATAGATGGAGAGGGGTGGAACAGTACTTACATCCCAAGAAGCACACCACCCCCTCCTATTCTCCCTTTTACCATTGTAAATATAATTAATAATGACAAAAAAAAAACGTTTGAACAAGTTAGCAGCAGAAACTCACCTATATTCAGTCAGGTACTTGTTTATATTCAAAGTAGAGCAGAAAAAAATACTGCTTAATACCAATTTTTGTAATACAAGTGCCGGAAAGGGGTTGAGCAGGGGGTGGCCATGACAGGGCAAGCAAATACTACAAATGCTGGACAGAAATGAAGGGTAATACACATGAATTTGACCTAAGAAATCAAGAACAGTGGCAGCCAAGATTCAGTTCTAATGATCTATTATGGAATCTTTACAAAACAAAAACACACAGGCAATAAATCAACACCTATTACCCCTTTACTAATTCAACCCGATATTACAGCCCATAAAAATTATTTTAAAAATCTGCATTTTTAATATATGCCTTAAAGGTCTCACATGAAGAAAACCCATGTTAAAAAAATTAAAAAAAAAAATCAATCTATATGCATACCTTGGGCGTCGGATTGTTCGGCAAACAATGTGTAAATAAAATCCACTTGGTGATGAAAAAAACCTGTATATACGAGCCAATTTAGATTGATCATATAGAAAGATGAATTACCCAAAAAAAAAAAAATTAATAATAATAATAATATATGATGCACCACAAAGAGAAAAATACTTGCAGCCAAAAGGGGAGGAAAAAAAATTCCTAATCTCATGTGTTGCAGAATTTCGAGAATATAAATTGAAGAGCCGTTTATTGTCTATGTTATTCTTATGGGTTTTCTTGATCTTCAAGGAAAACCATCAATTTGATGCGAAAATTCCTGAATTTTGGTGTTCTTTATAAAACAAAAATAAAAATTGAGAGCTGAAATCAGGATTACAGGCAAAAGGGGAGGAAAAAAAATTCCTAATCTCATGTTTTGCCTCTAAGATTACAGGCAAAAGGGGTGTTGCAGACGAAAGGGGGAGAGTTTTAGGTTAAAGGGAAGACAAAAAAAGAGGGAAATAGTTTTAGGTTTACCGGCGAGAGGACTTGAAACGGCGGCGACGAAGAGTAGTCGACCAGCTTTTTGACGGGACGATGGCGGTAGCCGATGCCTCCACTGTTCTTGTTTTTGTGGTTCAAGACAAATAAAAATTTGTCCAAACACACGACCAGGGGCAGCGCAGGGGAGCCGGAAACGGAGGCAGAGTAGGGGAGCCGGAGCCGGAGCCGGAGCAGGAGCAGGGGAGCCGGAGCCGGAGCAGAGAGCAGGAGGAGGAGAGGGAAAGGGAGAGAAAATGTGGAGGGAAGGAGAAGTGGGAAAGTGTCGGGCCCTAAATTACCAAATATAGGGCCTTTCACGGCGTTTCTAAAAGATGCCGTCAAAGATCCTTAGGTGACGCCGTGGTTGGAGTTTCCCGCCTTGTTTTCCACGGCACTTATTAAAAAATGCCGTGATAGAGTTACCCAATCACGGCATTTTTGCAGAAACGCTGTTATAAAGTCACCCAATCACGGCATTTTTTTTAGAAACGCCGTTATAAAGTCACCCAATCACGACGTTATTTAGTAAAACGACGTTATTTAGTAAAACGCTGTGATAGACTGTACCCGCCATATAATCGGCGACGTTTCTATAGAAACGCCGTAATTGAATGCCTTTCAAGGCATTTTTTGTTAAATGCCGTTAAAAGGCTGCCGCTAAAAGCCTTTATTTTTGTAGTGCAATGGAAGTGAAGTACACTCTTTACAGAGTTTGTGTCTTTTTCGTTTCTATATGCAATAAAGTTGTGGATACGGATAAATTAGATGACATACAAAAGGAGATTGTGGTCACAATTTGTTGCTCGAGAAGTATTTTCCTCCGTCATAATTTGACATCATGATGCATCTAATAGTGACCTCTATTAAAGATGACCAATTACTCATTTTACCTTATAATGTAGGGTAAGTCATTTCTCCCTATATCTCTTATGTGATTTTGATATTTAAAGTATAAATGATTATAATTGCTACTAATTCTTCAAGTTGAAGTATTTATTTGAAATTCTGTTTTACAAATTCAATATTTTTCAATTGTAGGAAACATTGGTTTTTGGCTACAATCCATCCACGTAAATCTTTAGTGCACTGGCTGAACCCATTGCAATATAAAATAAACATCCGTCCAACCATTAAAAGAGTCATCAAAGAGTAATTAATTTCTTATCTTTGCACATGCATACAAGCGCACACACACGTACGTGTTTATGTTTGACACTACCTATTTACTAAATGTTCAAATTATGTCTTAAAGTGCAATCAAATCGATGAAGAGTAAAATGAATGCAAGCATAGGCCTAACTACTTTACATATACATACCTATAAAAACTATAAATATAGAAAGACAACAGTTAGTCAAACACCCGACTCCCACATTTGGACCAACTACATCCCTTATAGTCTTTAAACTTCTTAATCGGTGATTCAACCATATGATCATTTCTCAAACCTAACCAAGAAAATAAACCAATAACAAAACCAAAACATAATTCTTCTTCTTTGTCAGTGCCTTGTCCAACTACTTTGGGTCAACAACATGAATCACAATATACCATTCTAGTCTATCAAGAGCCATATATTTGGTTTAAGCGTGTTTTATTAAATCATTTCTCACTTTCTCCGTTCACGTCCTTTTAGGCCATCCCTTTCCCTTCAGATCCTTCAATTACACAAAAGAATAATGTCATCTAATGTTTTTTTTTAATTCTTTTTCATCCTCTTGTTAGCTCCAAATCTGTAGCGTATGCAAGACTAAGATCACAAATAAATAAATAGATAACAAAATGAGAAAGACCCCCATATCATAAAAAGTTAAACACAGCAGATCACTAAAAAAAAATTTTGAAAAACCCGGACCATAAAAACACAAAATACATAGAACTCGGACCATAAAAACATAAAAATACAAAGAACCCTAGAATCTTACCTTTGTTGGAATATGAAAACTTTGAAAAGATTCGAAGAGAGAGAGAGGGAAGAAGAACTTCAAATATTATCAATCCAAAAGAAATATAGAACTCATAGAACCCCTGAATTTACCCTTTTTATTTGACGTCAATGGAGAACAAATACGATGACAACCAAAACGACAAAGTGAAAATAACAAATGACAATCAGAGTTTTCCACTATGAGATGACAGAGAAACAGGAAATCCAACTAGGTCATTGTTGAGAGCATGATTAAAAGGGATTATATACCGATTATCGTAGATTTGTTTTGCAAGGGGAGGAAAAGAAGTGAGACAACGTGTCATTGACACTTCTAGGAAAATGGGAAAAGGAAATTGTAGCATCACTTCAAAGATCAATGACAAGGAAAATGATGTAAGAGAATCTCCAGGGGCCATCTTCTGACTTCTCCATTAGACTCCCAAATTACAACATTTTTAAAGTCTCCTTCCATCTCAAAGGACTATATAAGCTCAAGCAGTAGCTTGATTCAGAAGATTCAACAATGCTCCGTAGTAGGTAGGAATTAGGAATCTGAATACTTAAAACATGCAAAAGAGGACATTGTTCTTATGCAGAATTCAAGTTCAGTAGAATGGGGCATCTTATTCATGCTTTCATTCCTTGTTATACTCTCAATATGCCCATCGAGTCTCTGTTGTTGAGAGGACTATTGTAGTCTTTTCCAAAACAATTCATGGAGTGCTAAAAGGGGTCAATCTTTCAGATGATTGGATCCTATTCATCTTATTTCCTTGTCGAAAGTTAAATCTTAAAAACCCATGGTTCACAAAATCTTGAAAAATCGCCCTCAAATTAATCTTTGTGAAGGAATCATTCTCATTTCTCACAGCACATGACAATTGAACTAAGAAACACTCGAATAGGGTCTCAAAGAATTAAAGAATTTTCCGCCCAACGTACCTACAGAGAGTGGCGGCAGGAGATGGAACCCATCCAATCTCCGACCAAGATGGATTAAATATACCACTCTCCATCTCCTTTCTGGCAACGGCCTTTTTGCAGATTTAAATCTAGATTAAAACAAATGGAGCCTTACAAAAATGTTTGCCATTCATGACACCGAGTCAAAGGATCACTAGCTGATATGTTCAATAAGGCAATTGGTCGAAATTTCAGAACGGAATGTGGAGATTGATAAAATATACTCAAACCTTTAATTGGGATTTTGAAGGAAGCATCTCGACTTATGAAGATACATGATTATTGAGTGGAGCCCATCACTCAACTAGATACAGCTTCAGGTAGCAAAATTAGGGTTGTTAGGGGGGGGTTCGTTCAATCATTAAAAAGAAACAGAAATTGAGCAGCATCTACTCTTAAATAAATACGAGATTGCAAGGAAAAAGCACCAAATCAATCAAAATTGAGCAGCATCTACTCTTAAATAAATACGTGATTGCAAGGCAAAAGCACCAAATCAATCAAAACAGAAATTGAGCAGCATCTACTCTTACCCCTTTTTATTGAGGTAATTTTTTTCCCTCTTTCAGCTTGTTCAGGTTACCGGTTGCGCAAAACCTACGAGATTTGAAAAACCCCTTTTGTTGTCATCGAGATTGAAGATGGAAAATGAAGAAATGGAAAATGCTTGTACAGGCTCGGGAAGAAGATTAAAAAACATACCTCAGTTCCGGCGATGTTGGACGGTCGGAGATGACTGGCGGAGATAACAACCAAAACCCTTTTTTTTTTTTTTTTCTGAAAACTAAACGACCCGAAGGCGGAGCATGGCCGGAGAAGGTGACCGGAGCTTGTAGCAGGGAGCAGGAGCTTGGATCACGGAGCAAGGGAGCCGGAGAAGGTGGCCGGAGCTTGGAGCACGGAGCAGGGGAGCCGAAGCAGAGAGGAGGGAAAAAATGGAGGGAAAGAAAAGAGGGAAATGCTCGGGACCTATAAGCGCAAATACGAGGCTTTTTACGGCATTTGCTTAAAAACGCCATAAAAAGCCAAGTCTTCCGCGGCATTTCTTTTAAAAACGCCGTCATAGATTGCCCAACAACGGCATTTTTTATGAAACGCCGTAAAAAAGTCTTCCTGCCTCCTCATCAATGACATTTATATAGAAACGCCGTTTTTAAATGCCTTTCGAAGCATTTTTTATTAAACGCCGTTAAAAAATTGCCACTAAAGCCCTATTTTTTTGTAGTGGTGATTCTCCTGAACTGAGTGATCAGCATATTGAGGTAGGCTAAGTACGGAACCAGCTTGGCTTCTCGGATGGCCTAAGATTCATTTGCCTGACAGATTACCAAAGACGATTCACCGTAGACATCTATCTCCTCGATCCCGATGCCCAGGGCTTCTTTTAAACCGGCTATGCACGCCTCGTACTCCGCCTCGTTGTTCAAGCATGTGAACTTCAGTTTGATTGAGATAGGGAGGTGTGCTCCCTTAGGTGAGATCAGGAGTGCTCCTGCCCAGTTATATGACTGTTAGCAGCTCCTTCAAAGTACAACTCCCAGCCGGAGTACTCTTGCTCATCTGCTTCTGTGTACAGGATGACTTCATCTGGAAAATAATTATGTACAGACACGTAGTCCGGGGTCGGACTGTGGGCGAGGTGATCTGCTATCGCCTGCCCCTTTATTGACTTCTGTGTCATGTACGTGATGTTGAATTCAGACAACATCATGAGCCATCGGGCAGTCATTCCGGTGGTGGCTGGCTTTTCCAACAGATATTTCAGTGGGTCCATCCGGGAGATCAGAATTACCGAGTAGGAAAGCAGATAGTGCTGAAGACGCTGAGTTGCCCAGACAAGTCTTCTCAAGAGGGCTATACCGCTCTTCATACTCAAGGAGATGCTTACTGATATAGTAGATGGCTTGCTCTGTCCTCCCCGTCTCGTCATGCTGTGCCAGGACGCACCCCATGAGTTTTCTTGTACACAGATGTAGAGTAGTAGGGGTCGTCCCGGTGTAAGAGGTACCAGTACTAGAGGGTTAAGAAGATAATGCTTTATTCTATCAAAGGCTTCTTGGTATTCTGCTATCCAGAGTGTCGATGTGTTCTTCCGGAGAAGCTTGAAGATCGGCTCGCAGATCGGAGTTAGCTGAGAGATGAACCGACTAATATACTGAATTCTGCCCAGGAAACTGCGGATCTCCTTTTCAGTTTGGGGTGTTGGCATTTCAATGATAGCTCTGGTTTTAGCTGGATCTATCTCAATGCTCCTCTTGCTGACTATGAAGCCAAGGAGCTTTCCTGATGAGGCTCCAAAGACGTATTTGGCCGGATTCAGTCTCAGGCCGAACTCTCTGAGTCTGTCACAGAGTCTCTTCAGGTCTGCTGGGTGCTGCCAGGCAGTCAGAGATTTGACGATCATGTCATCCACGTAGATTTCAGTGGACTTGTGTATCATGTCATGGAATAACACTGTCATGGCCCTCTGGTGGGTAGCCCCTGCGTTCTTGAGTCCGAAAGACATGACCTTATAGCAGAACGTGCCCCAAGATGTGATGACGGAGGTTTTCTCCATGTCTTCCTCTGCCATCCTGATCTGGTTGTATCTAGAGAAACCATCTATGAATGAGAGTGTCTCGTGCCCTGCAGTATTGTCGACCAGGATGTTGATGTGCGGGAGAGGGAAGTTATCCTTGAGACTGGACTTGTTTAGGTTCCGGTAGTCGATGCACAGCCGTACTTTGCCATCATTTTTGGGCACTGGCACAATGTTGGCCAACCACTCGGGGTAGTTTGCTACTACCAAGAAGCCTGCACTGATATGCTTTTCAACTTCTTCCTTGACCTTCTGCGACCATTCGGGCCTCATTCGTCTCAGTTTTTGCTTAACTGGTCTCACGTCAGGATTCAGGGGTAGTCTGTGTACCACCAAGGCTGGGTCTAGGCCGGGCATGTTTGTATATGACCAGGTAAAGACGTCACTGTAGCTCCTCAGGAAGCTGATCATGTCTGTCATCTGCTGTTGGCTCATGGTTGTGCCGATCTTGACTAGCTGAGGATTGTCTGCAGATCACAGGTTGACTGTCTCGGTGTCCTCAATGTTGGACTCCAGAAGCCCTTTGCTGTGTTCTAGGAAGTCCAGTATCTCCTGAGGCGGTTCCTCATCCTGCTCTGCTTCTTGCTCTGAGTCATACTCAACTTCAGATAGCTCAAGGAGGGTTTCAGGGGTAGCCTTGTCAGAGGCGATTTCTTGGCAAATAATCAAGCTTAGTTTAGCATGCTCATGTTTTTTATTTTGTTGGCTTCAGGACACTAGGCCTTCCAGGGGAAGAATCCGTGTGATTTCGTCATCAGCCGATGCAAATGTTTTTTTTGAAAACATATTTTTGAGTCAAAATTTCAGATTTGTATTGATAAAAAGTGGACTTTTACAAAATTGACTCTGACAAAAAAGGGCCTACAGAGGGCCGACACTTTGGATTTTGCAATGGGAGCAAAAGAGAGATAGCTTAAGAGAAGAAAGGGGATGATGCTGGATCACTGCTTATCCGAAACAACCTTCCTTGCACTGTGCTGCCCCCGGCCCTAACCGGCCTCGACAGTAAGAGCCTCGGTCCACCAACGGATCAGTGGTCGGCGGCTGGAAGATGCTTCTGCGCTGTTGGAGAGGGTGCAAACCTGCTCTCCCGCTAAATATTTCGGTTCTGCTTCTACATCTTTGACAGCTAGCTCTTCGAACATCTAGGCAACGCTGAAGACCTCTGGTTCGGGAATCCTTGAAGATTCTGTGTCAGATTGAGGGTAAGGGATGTTAACAACGGGTGCAAGGGGAGTTTCTGGATAGGTTTCGAAGATTCCCACGGTAAAGGTGACAGAGATGTGGGGTCGGGGTTCCGGTTTCGCCGACTGCTTGCTCTTCTGGGTTAACTTTGAGAGATAGCCCTCATAATTGGGCTTGTACCCCAACCCGAATGGTGAAGTGTAGCGAGGAGGCACGTATCTCTTTTTCATGCCCTGGTTCCTAGCCCCGAGGCCCTGCCCTGGCAAGTACTTCATTCTGGCCATCATCCTGACAAATGGCGGTACTGCTTTCTTGCTGTGCTCTTCTACCTGGGAGAAAGAGCTGACTTGTTCAAACTGGAAGGACATGAAGGCTGAACCCTACCCCAGCTCTTGGATATCCCCGAAGGAACTCGCCAATTCCTCTGACGGAACGATGACTAGGTGGTCATCCTGTATGAATTTGATCCTCTGATGCAGGGAGGAGGGAATGGCTCCGGCCGTGTGGATCCACGGCCTTCGCAAGAGCAAGGTGAATGAGGTTGGCACATTCACGACCTGGAAGTTCGTTGTAAACTGCGCTGGTCCGACCCCGATTGTCAAGTCTATGTCTCCCAGGTTCTGCCAGGAGGTGTTGTCAAATGCCCTGATGGTCATGGGCCTCTTCTTGACTTGGCTGAGATCCAAGCTCAAGCTTTGCAGAGTAGACAGTATATAGACGTTCAAGCCGGAGCCGTTGTCGATAAGCACTGATAAAAGGGTTCTGTCCATGCACTGAACTGTAATATATAGGGCCCAGGTATGTCCTTGTCTCCGTCTGGTATCTCCTCTTCAGTGAAGGAGATGATCATTGACTCGAGTACCTGCCCCACCATCTGCCCTAGTTTTTCAGGCGAGATGTCCGGTGTGACATGGGCATTGTTGAATACCCGTAGGAGTTGCTTCTTGTGATGTTCCGATGTCAAGAGGAGGCCGAGAATGGAGATCTGTGCCTGAATCTTACCCAACTGCTGGGTGATGTTAAACTCTTCTGCCTTCTTTAGGATTTTCAGTAGGAGAGGCGAGTCTGCCACCTCTTTCTCTGGGTCTGACATCCTTGCCTTGTCCTTTGCCTTGTCTTTTACCGGCTCAGCTACTGGAGGTTGGTACACCTGGTCGGATCGGGTAAGATTGGCTATGTACTCGCTCTCTAGGATGAGAGAGCGAGGGGTGGGTACATGGTTAAGGCTGAAAGGCTTAGATGGGATGTAGGGGATCTTGACTGGGCCAGAAGAGGTGGAGGCTTGAGCAGAGGCTGTGGGCCAATTGGCAGGACAGGGAATGGTGTAGGCAATTTGCTCTCTGTCAGATTCGAGAGCGGGTAATTGTATTGGGGCTTGGATGGCCTGGATATTTGACTGAGGGAGAGAGATTATCACCGGTGGTCGGTATGAGGGCCCGGTGATGCCGCCATGAACTGCGGGTGCGTAAGGTCTTAGATGCCCTGCCCCGGGCTCTACCCACTCAATGTTGTGTGGAGGCAGTGGCACCTGATTGATGCTGGTGTTTCCGGGAACCAGCTCAACCTTACCTGCGTCCAGAAGATCCTGGATGGCGCACTTTAGGCCGATGCAGTAGTCTGTTGCATGGCCTGGGCCTTGGTGAAAGGCGCAGTGTTGGTTAACATCAAAGTTTTTATTCTGTTTGTCGGGTGAAAGGAGAGGGGAAGGGCCTCTCAATTCGAGAAGACCCTGCTTGGTCAGAAATTCAAGGACTTGACTAAGGGTATAAGGGAGAGGAGTAAAGTTTCTGGGGGGACGATCTTGCCCCTGGTTTTGTCTAGCCGGTCGGGTGTTCCCTGGTGCTGGCTTTTGCGGTGTAGCCGGAGCTGGTAGTCTGATCGGTGCTACTGAAGCCACCAGGTTGACATTCTCTTTTCTTTTTTGGTCACGGGGACTGTTGTTCCTGCTTGTAGAAGCTGCTGCTGTTCTCGGAGGATCGAGCCCAAGACTAGAATGGATGGCTCCACTCTGTATTGCCGTTTCAATACAGGCACCTGTCTTGAGGATCATGCCAAAGTCTACTACTTTTAGAGTGACCATCAGGGTCGAATAGGGCTACTTTAGAGTGCCCATGAATATGCTTGCCAGGTCCTTCTTAGGGATAGGAGTGGAGACTTTTGCGGCCATCGCCCTCCATCGAGAGGCATACTCCAGGAATGTTTCATTATTCCGTTGGCTCATTTGTTTCAGTTGGCTCCGCTGAGGCCAAAGCTCTTGGTTGAAGGAGTACTGCTCCACAAACATGTCCATGGCATCTTGCCAGGTCTTGACTCTCTGCTTGTCAATGGACATCCACCAGGTAAGGGCTACCCCCTTCAGACTCTTCTGGAAGTACTGGATCAACAGCAGCTGATTCTTGTTGTATAGGAGCATGTCCCCCAGGTATATTTGCAGATGTTGTCTCGGACAGTCGGAGTCGTCATATTTGTCAAAGTCTGGCACTTTGAATCCTGGGGGCATAGCATCCCCAGATGAGAATGTCAGATCCTTAAGAGATAGAGCGGGGTTGGTAGATGCCCCTCTTATCGTTCTCATCTCCTCCTTCATCTGTTTGATCTCCTTATACTGATCTTTGAAGGACGGTGTAGGGTCGGACGAAGATGGCCTGTCCTGAAGGACATGTGAGGCCCTGAGCTGCTCCTCATATTGATCGAACTCTGCTTCTCCTTCGCCTGTTGCGGGTCCAGGATTAGGAATGATGATTGAGATAGGCTGATGTGGCTCTGGATGAGGCTGATCAGGGGCTTCTGTGTTCGGGATTCTGGTGGAAGGTTCTCCGGTACGGGCACCAAGAAGAATGTTCATGGATTCGAAAACTCAGTCCAGTTTGTTCTGCATGGCGACGATGTCCCGGTCATGCGACTGTACTAGCTCATCGATTCTCTGCTGATGGTCCAATGGTTCTGCCATTGTGTCTGAGCTGCTCTCAGATGGAAGCCGGTATTGTACTAGCTCCATGACTGGTATCTCTGTGAGGACTGCTTCTGCGACATCTGCGAGAATCGCAGTCATAGAACGAGTCATGGGTCGGCTCATGCAAACTGAAAAGATGCAACGATTAACCATGAATATGCATGAAGGCAGGAGAGATGATGATAGAAAGAGATTTTTTATTGATGCATGCTAATGGTGCAGTGAGTACAAGAATGTGCTGTGTAGTGAGTACATGATTGTGACTCAAATAAAGAAAAAGACTCGATCCTAGGTAGGCCCATCTGGGATCGCGAAGTTAAGTTGCCGGGGGATGCCCTCTAGGTCCATGATCTGTTGCTGGAGGGATGTAACCTCAACCTCCATGTTGGCGAGAGACTCTGTAGCACCGTACATCCAGTATCCGAACTGTCGGATACGGTCGGTCATCTTCGCCTTTGCACTATCAAGCTGTTCCTGATAGAAGTGCAACTGTGCCATGAGGACGGCTGTCTCTTTGGCGTCACCTTTCCGCTTCTTCTGGTAAGAACAGACTGTCTGCTCAAGGTGCTGGATTTGCTCTTGCCTGGCTTGGAGTTCACGGTCCCGTTTCGCTTCCTGTAGCCTGAACACCTGTCGGGATTTCCGAAGCCGCTGTTCTTTCATCTGAATGTGGAGCTGTCTCTCCATGAAGATGTTTGTCCAGGGGACTACCGTCTCAGATAGGGGTATGGTGCCCTGTGAGGGTGCTGAGACCGGAGTGGGTAGTTCCCTAGATGCAGGCATGGGGGATGGAATGTCAGGATCTTCCACCCAAAGCTGGTACGCTGCATCTGTAGGTGGTTCTGATGTGATCACGAAGTCTGGCCACTGATCTCACCTGGAGGTTCACCAACTGGACAGGAACCGGCTGGTGAGGCGCTCAGAGTGCACGCTGAAGTCGAAAAAATCATTTCCCTATCGGTTTATGATTAGGATGCGCTGAGGGAGTCCAAACTGGCGGAGGACTCTGAGTGGTACATAGGTTGCAGAGCCTGTAAGACCGGCAAGGATCATGTACCGTCTCCCTGAGATGACGACACGAGGTAGTCTCGGCACGACTAGCCAGTCACACTGCCACACGATGTCCTTTTCTGTCAGGTCTTGGAGAAGCTAGTAGAGCTCTCGGACGTCTGTGGTTACGATCGGACCTTGACCCTGAGAGATCTTCCAGGGAATGCTGTAAGCTTCACGGAGGTCGTCCGGTATAGCTATGATCGTTGGTAGGTGTGCTACTAACCAGAGGTGTAGGAGCGGCGTGCTAACATAGAAGATGCCCTTCCGACGGCCTGCTGCCTGATTGAGAGCCCTGAGAAGCTCTGCTAGGATGACTGGTATGATGGTTCTGGAATTGCAGGTGTCCTCGATGATCCCAACCAGTACTGACTCTACAAGTGTGCGGCATCTCGGGACAACAACTGAGATACAGTTATCAGCGTAAAGGCGTTGAGACTGGGAAGTTCTGCTACGAACCGGTCAGGGTTCCACTTGGGGCGGTACCGCCTCCCCAAAGGCCGTACGGGGATCCGATCAAAAGTGCCGTTAGGATCGGGCTACAAACAGGCAGGCTTGAGATGCAAAAACCTTGATAGGTTTGCCTGGTAATTTGTCTTGTAGCGTAGTACTATGGCATCGCCGTCCATGTTTAACATCAGAATGCGCTGAATTTCCTCCAAAGTCGGACATAGTTCGTTCTTACCAAAACGAAAGACCATGTTCGAGTGGTTCCAACACTAGATTGCAGCGTTTCAGAGGCGCGGATCTGAGTTAACCATGGATAGGTATAGGACGGATCCCAAATGATAATGCTGGACCCAAATCAAACGCTGACCGAAAGTGAGGGCCTCTACTGATTCTTGGAGGTTTCGGCCACATGCCCCTTCGAAAGTCAGATGCATGGGCCGCGAGGGTTGACCAGCTGTTTGTACGATCCCTGAAGGACCTGTCATCTATAAAGACAAGGACAGACTCGATGAATGTACTGTGAAATGCAGATGATGCAAAAATGCAAGCTGATTATGCAACATGATGCAATTTTGATTTTTTGATTGGGTGGGACAAAACACATGTGAGCCAATAAGGCAGTCGGACAGAGTTCTGACATGCTTTACCCGGGTTGTTGGAAACCGGGGGCCTATCAGGTCAAGGCTAGGGGTAGGCCCAGAGAAGGCCTATCCGCCTGGGATTTGAACCCCAAATGCTATGTCAGGACATGGGGTTGGTTGTATTTTATTACAAGCACAAGTAAGGCTCAGTACATGCCCCTGGATGGGTGATTACTCGGGTAAAGTGCTCGGATAGCCAGCCAAGATGGGGACAGGTATAGGGTGCAAGCAGGTTAGGGTTAGGGGACCCTTCCAGATTAGATTACTTGTAGACTATACCCTAGCCTAGGCTATATGTATGAATGCAGGTGTATGCAAGTATGTTCCTAAGGATGGGGAGGTCACTTAACACCGTATATGCTGCTCCCCGGTATAGAACATACCTAAAAAGGGATGATTGGTGTAAGTGGAAGCGTTCAGAACCGTTTCCTGAGGGTCATCACCTAGCAGGCAGGTTCCGCGGACCTCCAAGACTTTTAAGCCACTTACACCGAAGATCATCATCTATCGGCCGTTAGCATAATAAGCCTAACTAAGGGTATTAGGTTTGATTACACTATTATGATATGAATGAAATGCACAGTACAAAAATCATTTAAAAGGTGTAAAATGGATTAGTATTAAGCTAAACACTAAGGCACTTGATTAGTTTTGAGGTTTATTTTGGCTTAAACCTAGGTTCTGGGTTGAACCTATAAGTCCCCAGCAGAGTAGCTAGAGCTGTGAGCACAGGATTTCACTCCCTAAAAAATCTCACGGGATTTAGAGTCGCCACTTTGGAGTTCCCAGGAGAATGAATGAAATGCACCGTGGTTATCAGTCCGACACTTCCACACATGGTGGTTCCCTACTTGCTAGGTTTAAGACAAAATTAAGATCAAGATTAATCGAATGCCATTAGTGTTTAAGTTAATACTAATCGGAAGAAAGTAAAAGCTAACTAGGGTCGGGCCCATGTTGGGCTGCCTACGTACTCACATTGGGGTGAGATTAGACTGAGTGTAGTTCTAGCACTTGAGCCGGTGCTAAGGCGAGGGGGCGTGTGTGTGTGCACCGAGAGGTGGCTAATGGACCTAATCCGGTAGATTAGGGTTTTGCTTGACCGAGGTTGGTTAATGTGCAAAGTGTTGGGCCCGATAGGCCGAGGGGTAGTCCAGTAGACTAGGGTGAGGCCCGGTAGGCCAAGGATAAAGCCCGGAGGCAAAGGGATGTGTTAACCGAGAGTTAGGATTGCTAACCAGGGTTAAGAGGGTGTTAACCATGGTTAGGGATGCTAACAAAGGTTAAAAAGGTCAAAAAGTTGATTTTTTGGTCTTTTGTATTTTTATAAATTTTTAGGGATTTTTCCATATATTTTTTGTGGGGTTAAGTGGTGCTTAACAGTGGTTAAAAGTTAATCGGGGGCCGTTTTAACCATGGTTAAGGGTCATGGTCAGTCAAGAGTGGGCCCAAAAGGTATGGTAGGGCCTAGAGTGGCCTCCTAGTAGGTTTTGGCCCTTCACAAAGCCTAAAATCAGAATTTTATAGAATGGAGGTAATCGGATTACCTCCATTTCTTCAAAATTTAAGCCAGGGTTTGTGAGGGAGTAACTGAGGTTAGGGACCTCTCCTGGGTGAAATAAAAGCATGGACAGGAAGCCTGGGATCTAGGCTTTCCAATGGGATAGGTGGCAGTCTCTGAAAAGGCCAGGTGTGGGCCCCACAGGGGCCCAAAGTTGAGCAACAGGTACTGTAATGTCGGTAGTTGGACTGCCGACACACTGTGCAGAAATTTTACTTGGGTTGAGAGGCCTGATGACCACGGTTAGGAATGGAGTTAAGCCCTGAAATTTTGCAAGCAGGTAGAGGGGTCTCTGGGCTTTCAAACAAGCCTGGGGTGGACCCCATAGCTCAAGCCATGTGGGCCCCACAGGGACCCGAAATCAGGTAAAAACAGGCCCAAACTGGCTGTAAACAGAGTGCCAACAGGCTGCTTTCAGAGTTTTTAGAGGGGGTCGGTAATCCTATTACCGACCACCAGCAGTTTTGTTTAAAAAACTAATTTTTCCCTTACTGTCTGCACCAGTTATGGGTCTAGGGGTACCCTCATGGACTGAGGGACCCCCAGACCCTATGGGGAGTTTACCATGCATCGTATATGGGCTTGACGCGAGTTAGGCCTCGAGGAATCACCCCCTGCCTATGTGGAAAGCTGGGGAGGTCCTCTCCTCGGCAGTAGAGGCTACTGAAATGCAAGAAAGAAAAAGATGGACCCCCTTAAATAGAACCAGGGGGTCCTTACAGTGCTGAACAATAAAAGCTAAAGGAGGGGATGGAGATTATCCTCACACAATGGTTGACGTGGTGGCTGGGCCAGGCTACGGTGGCTGGTGCCAGGTGGTGCAGAGGCTAAGGCGAGCTTGGAGGGGCCCTCGGAGGCCTATAGGGTTTTCTCAGGTGAGGGTGAAGCACTGGTAGGCGAGTTCGGATTTTGACAAGGGTTTGAGATGATGAACCAGGCCTCTCTTTTTTGCATGGGGGTGGCTGTGCTTTATAGAGGAGATGGGAGGAGGTGGCCGGGGATTACAGTCATTAAGAAGGTCGGAGGGGACCAATAGGGGAGGCCCCAAGGTTGCCAGGTGGCTGCAGGGAGAGCCTGCACACACAAATGCAGAAACCAAGAATGGCGGTAATCGAATTACCGCCATTCCCAAAAGAAGGGATCTTTGGGGTGTCGGTAATTCGATTACCGACACCCTGGATGTTGTTTCTAATTTGGGCCAGGCCCAATCTCACTTGGGCTAAAAGCAAGTAGGCACCAATTTCGGGCATTTCCCACCCATACTCGAATTTGGAGGGTTGTGGGTCCCACCCATGTGGTCCTCATGGATTGAGGTGGGCCCAAGTGGGCCCTAAAGTGTTTGGGCTTTAGGACTTTTGTGGTTTTGGGATTGGGTTGTGTAGTGGGCCTTGAGCCCATAGGGCTTTGGGCTAAGGTTGAGCTAGGGCTAGGCCTAGGGTTTAGTCTAGGGCTTCTCTAGGGCTCACCTAGAGTTTAGCCTAAGGTCTTGCTATGGTTTAGCTTGGGTTTTGGAATTTGGGCCTTTAGCCTGAGGTTGAGGCCTTAGGGTTTTAGGGTTCTAGGGTTTCACTAGGGCTTGTCCTAAGGCTTAGGGTTTCAGTAGGGTTCGTCCTAGGGCTTGGGGTTTCACTAGGGTTCGTCCTAGGGCTTGGGGGGTGTAAAAATTGGGTGCTTACACTTAGAAGAGGACCTTGTGGTCCGTTTATCAGTACTCCATACATTTTTGGCCTATGTAAGAGAAAATGGGATGCTAACTAGAAGTTCTTAATATATGACAATGTAATTTGATGCCATAAATGATGACATACTTAATTGTCTCTAAAGAATATGCAAATACTGAAAGACTCAGTGGATCCTATAACTAATACATGAGCTAGCTTAATAATAAACTTTCATAAAAACTTGAAAAATGCATCAACTCTGGATATAATTTTCTTAATTAAAAAACTAAAATGAAGAAGTAAAAACACACTTTTTATCTTTTACAGTTTCTTTCTCACAACAAATCAGTACCATCGATCTATGAAAAATAAAACAAAATAAAATTGCAAATTGCATAAAGACCAGAGAGCTTCATCAAAAACCATTAAACAAAAAGGAATAAAATATTAAAAACGATAGAGGCAGCAAGGTTCAGTAGCTTACATTGGTTCAACATTAATTAGTCCAACATTAATATTATCATATTAATCAACGCATGAACCGCTTGAAATCAATGCATGATGAATGACCTATTATGACTTGATGTTTGAAGAACCATGATTATGTATGTTTAAATTGTATCAACCTTGAGAATGTATGCTATGTTGAACATGAATGATGTATGATGTTATTTTGCATGTTGTGATAGATGTTCGGATAAACGAAACTTGAATTATGGTTTTGATTGCTTAAGATTTTTATCATTGGAGTATAGGTTGTCATGATGGATTTTCGATGACTCTTGACTAATCATCTATGGTACAACTTATCCAATGGTTTATCACATTTTTAATCACGATAATAATGTATGCACAAGCATGATAAAATCACTATCACAAGTACAACACAAGTATGTTTAGGTTTAAATTGATGGTTGAGAATCATGATGCATGATTCAGATGATTTATGCCTTTGTTTTTATTTATGAATTTTTGTCCCATCGATTTATTAATTGAAGAAATTTGCAGATTCAACTTTTCGTATGCCTTATATGATTTTAACATGACTGTAAGATAAGTAAGTCACGTGCCACGGTCTCATTAACCTAAACAAGATTTTGGAGTGCGACAAAGTTGGTATCAGAGCAAAGGTATTAGGTTCCTTAGGGCCAAGTTTCTCCCAAGTTGGACATATGATTATTCCTAAATCGATATCGGATGCTAACAGAGGCTGATGTAGGTTTGCTAGGGCATAGACTTTTGTGTCATTGTATGCTAGGATAAGTTTATATGATAGATTAAGATTGTTTTCCAAGTCAAACTTATGGTTTACTGTTTGCTCTCAAGATTATCAAAATGAGGTGAGGTAATCGTGATCGTGGGAACATAGGAAGAGCTATTGGAGAAGAAGCTCTAGTGGACAATAATCATCCCAACTTTACTCAGATTCTGGGATTCATTGTTGAGACAATGACACTTCTTATTGCTAGGCAGCCTGCTACAGCTGCAACTGTACCTATACCTCCTATAGAGACCTAAACGTTCTTTCATGCCATTAATGCAAGTAATAAGGGTAGAATAACCTTTTGTTATGTTATTATGCATGTTTTAATTATGTCTAAGCGGTGTGGAGTGGTTAAAATGCTTAATCGCATAAAAGAGCGGAAATCAGTACCTACGATCGATTGCCATGAGTCCAGAATTTGGGTAAGCCCCTGTTTTGTGTACGATCGATCGCATTAATGTGACGATCGATCGTCCTGAACCTAAAAAGTTGAGAATTAAGTTTCTGTTTCATCCGTGATCGATCGCAACAAATGAGATGATCGATCACTAGGTAAGTAATGATCGATCGCCTAGATATGACGATCGATTGCAAATCACGCATCAGGTTTTTAAAAAGGGTTACGGGAATCAGGGTTTTAAACCCCTAAGCTATAAATAGAGGTTCTATTTCGAGGGTTTTAGGGTTCTAACTTTTCTAAACCTAATTTGACAAAAAGAGGAGAGAAAACCTAGGGTTTCAAAGGAGAAATTGCTTGGAGAAGAATGAGATTATTTGGAGGAGGGAGATTTGAAGCTTGGAGATAACCCAAAGCTTCCTTGGAGTGATTTGGATCAAAGTGAATGATCCCAAAGGTCGATATGCCTTCTAACTTACTCTATTATGTAATCTCTAATCTTAAGTATGTTTGAGTAAGAGTTTTCTTACATGATTTTCATGGAAATGGATATATAATGATCAATGAGGAATTTTATTCATGAAATGGGGATCTTGACATGTGTTTAAGATATTGGGAATTAGTAGCTTATGCTCTATGCTTTGTTAATTGATAAATTGTTGGAAATTATGGAAGAGAAATGATGATGGATTGATTTGAATGAATAGTGATGAGATTGTGATGTATGTCTATGATGATACATGCTTTGAATGGAGAACGGGTTATATGAAATGGAGGAAGGGTGTTTGTTTTATGGATGAATGAAAATAAAATGAGTTTAATGTTAGGAAAGATATCATGGAAATGAACGAATTATGTCAAAATGTTTGTTATGATTCTTATGCTAAATTATGCCAAAATGTTAGTTATGATTCTTATGCTAAAATGTTTATTATGATTCTTGTGTTAAATTATACCCTATATATATATTGAATGGTGATCGATATTCGGGTAAGTCAATACTTATAGGAAAATCTTCTAAACCGGGAATTCTCTAGCTATATGGTATAGGACAGTATAGTGGAGTTTCCATGGTGGGAGATCGGAATCTAAGCGATGACCTACTCGAATGCCAATTACGACACTCAAGTACACATTCACTTGCATGGTAAGTCTATAAATCTTATGAGTCTCACAAGCATGCATGCATGAAATCTCAAAAGTATTATCTCACAAGCTTACAAGTATTGGTCTGCGAAATGGACATGGAATCTCAAAAGCAATATCTCACAAGCTCGCAAGTATTCACTCGCACATGGGCATGCATCTTAGAAGAACATGCATCATGTAAAATCAAGTCTAAGAGTCTCTCACGCTCAGAAGTCTACATGAGTCAAGATGAAAATATGATATGTCTCACATGTCTTTACGCACTTTGATTATGTGTTTACAAAATGATTATGATATTGATTATGTTCAAATAATTATCATGTTACTAGTTAGATTACTTATCCGTTGAATGTTTTCAATACTCAGTCGATCTGTTATTGTCGGCAGGTTTAGAGTTAGAAGCGATAGCAGAGACTTGGATAGATGAGGCATACAAAGAAGATGAAGAAGGTGATCTCTTCACTGAGGATGTGAGGGACCTTGATCGGTCTCTTTATTATTAGTTTTTCTTATTTTGCTTTAAGGGAATTGTAATAGACTTATGATACTCAGGTTGATGTTGCTTAGAGTTTTATACCTTGACTGGATTTTAATCATGGTGAGTTATGTTCATGTTGGTCAGACTTATACAGGATGGTTTGGTTATATATTGAATTTTAATATTGTCATTTTTGGAGACTCGTGTTTAGTATGCCTTGTATGTCATGGAATTTAAGTAGGTTTTAAGAAATGTGACGGCCCAAGGTCCCATTATGACCAAGGTGGGGTTTAGGGTCGTTACAGAGGTAGTATCAGAGCTCAAGGCATTAAAATCCTTAGGGCTAGGAAGATGTCGACCTTAGAAAAGCAACATCAAGTCTAGGAGTTAGGCTGGTCATAAAGTTAAGTTTGAAAGTTAGCGATATCCTTTGAATTATTTCTAAAAGATGTATGGTTTATGATTGACCTCAGGATTTGCAAGTCATGAGGAGATGTGCGAGGAACAATAGAGATGGAAGAGGCAGTGTGACTGATGGAGATACCCCAAAAGGTACTTCGTAGCCCAATGTGAGTTGGGCTATGGAGGCTATGGCTGCAGCCATGACTCGACAAGCCAAAATTATGGCTCAGCAGACTACCTTGCTAGCAGTCGGGCAAGCCAGGCAAGAGAGGCCAGGTGAAGTCCACCCACCACGACAACACGGAGTTGAATTTTTTAGGAGGATGGGTCCTCTAGCCTTCTATGCGAGCACGGATCCATCAGTGACAGAGCTGTGGATCATGCAGTTGGAGAAAATATTCTCTATACTTAAGGCCACTGATGAGCAAAGAGTGAGATAGGCCTCACTTGTTATGGAAGGTGAGGCGGAGCATTGGTGGAGGGCCACAACAAGGAAGAGTAATAATGTACGAGCTAGACAAATATGGACATGGGGATAGTTCCTCGATGTATTCTATGAGTGGTATTTTCCAACATCTGTGAGGGAACAGAAGGAGATCGAGTTCTCTACTCTCTGGCAAGGGAGCATGTTAATGGCCGAGTATGAGGCCACGTTTGTGGAGCTGTCCAGGTTTGCACCTCATCTGATCGCTACTGAGAGCATGAAGGCGAGGAGATTCGAGGGAGGCTTGAGATATTACATCTGAGACAAGGTCGAGATCCTACGTCTTGGAACATGCCGGGAGATAAGTGAGCGAGTTTCGATTGTTGAGGAGAGATCGACTAAGTTTTTAAGGAAGAGGGGGATGCAGGAAGGCAAGTATGGCCCGTAGGATAAGATGCCAAGGACGTTATGCTCGGTGCCGATTGCTAGGCCTAGTCCTTATCAGAGGCTTGCTCCAGTGACTCTACAGGCCCCCCGAGTTACTCCACCTGCAGTTTTGCGTAGATGTGGGCAGTGAAATCTCACCGCCTGCAAGACGGGTGTATGGTACACCTGTCCATACCAAATCATAACCCAAGAAAGGGTTGTTGGGCTTCGTATGTGCCAAAGGCACGCGTGAGCTGGCCAAGGGCTAGCTCACCGCCAGCCCGCCTAGCATTAAATGCTGCCAGTAGGGCAATAATTCCCCACAGACACCCTTTGTGTCAGTCCTCAAGGGACTGACACGTGGTTAGGGTTTGCCTTTGCGGACAAACCCCCACTTCAGCTCTGCGGACAAACTCCATGAGTCCATCCGCGGGCTAGTCAAAGGCTAGCCTGGTCCATGGCCATAAATGGCCCTAGACCTGACCCAAACCAAGGGTAGGACCCATGGTCCCACCCTATCTTGGTCCACGGACTAACTAAGGTCAGACCCTAGTCCGCAGCCCCAGTAGGCTTGGGACCTGACCCAGATCGCGGGTGAGATCCATGGTCTCACCACCGGAAGAAACAGAGGTCCATCCAACTCCAGATTTCGAAGAAAGAGGTCAGGCAACAGTCAATGATCTCCTTAAGGTTAATTTGGGCACATAATAGGACCCAAGACCAACATTTGTCAGTGCTTCCCTTTCCCAAACAAAAAAGGAGGAATACCTTTTTTTCCTAAAAGAGTACAAAGATGTCTTTGTATGGAACTATACCAAAATGCCTGGCCTTGACCCGAAAATTGCAGTTTATCATCTCACAATTTGGGATGATGTAAGGCCGATCAAGCAGACACAAAGAAGAGCCCATCCAGAACTGGTGGCTCAAATTGAAGCAGAGGTAGATAAATTCCTCAAAGTTGGATTCATAAGAGAAGTCTAATACCCTATTTGGCTTGCCAACATTGTTCCCATAAAGAAGTAGAACAGATAGATTCGAGTTTGCATAAACTTCCGAGATTTGAATGAAGCATGTCCCAATAACGACTTCCCATTTCCCATCACAGAAATGATGGTCGATGTGACAATAGGCTTTGAAGCCTTATCCTTCATGGATGGATATTCTGGGTACAACTAAATCAAGATAGCCCCAGAAGATGAAAAACTCACAGCCTTCTGCACTCCTAAGAGAGTGTTTTGCTATAAAGTTATGTCATTCGGCCTCAAAAATTCCGGAGCAACTTATTAAAGGGCTATGACCGTCATATTTAGAGACATTCTCCATGATAGGGTCGAGTGCTATGTCGATGACTTAGTTGTCAAAACAAGGCAACAAAGCGATCGCCTCGATGATTTGCGAGAAATCTTCAACAGATTACAAAAGCACCAACTCAAAATGAACCCACTCAAATGCACGTTCGGTGTTGCATCAGGGAAATTCCTAGGCTTTGTGGTGCGCCACCGAGGGATCGAGATCGACCCTACTAAAATAAAGGTCATTCGTAAAATGCCCCCTCCAAGAAATCTATGCGAGTTGAAAGGACTTTAGGGTTGACTTGCTTAAATTCGGAGATTCATCTCCAACTTGGCCGGAAGGTGCCAACCGTTTTCCTGGCTAATGAAGAAGGGAATTCCGTTCGAATGAGATCAGGCTTGTCAAAATGCTCTTGACAGTATCAAGACCTATCTCACAAATCCACTGGTCCTCATGGGCCCTATTAGAGGAAAACCATTAATCCTCTACATAGCAGCACTCGAAGGATCCCTTGGAGCTCTCCTTGCTCAACATAACTATCAAGGAAAAGAGAATGTTCGATACTATCTGAGCAAGACTCTGGTTAGAGCAGAATGCAGGTATACCCTAATAGAGAAAGTCTGTCTGGCCCTCATCTTTGTCTTAAAGAAATTAAAACATTATATGCTTGAGCATTCGATGAAACTGATATCTAGAGCCGATCCACTCAAATACATAATGTCCCGCATAACTCTCTTTGGCGGAATGAAAAAATAGGCGGTACTCTTGTCTGAATTTGAAATCGAATTTGTGCCCCAAAAGGCGATGAAAGGGCAAACCCTCACCGACTTTCTTGCAGCACATCTAGTCGAATTTGTGCTCTATTCGTACAACGAAGCACTCAAGTATCTCAACAACCAAGAAAAACTCATTTCCCGTCATGACAAATGGGTTTCTTACTTCCAAGAATTCACTTTCACACTGAAGCATAAAGCCGGAAGTCAAAACAAAGTTGCCGATGCATTAAATAGAAGAGTTGCCTTACTTAATACTATGTGGGTGGAAGTTCTTGGCTTTGAAAATTTTAAGGAAATGGTAGCTGATGATGATTACTTTGGTCTGATTATCAAAGATGTTTTGTCGGGTAAGAGGTGTGATTACCTTGTGCTTGATGGCTCTCTTTAGAGGTAATGCTTTATGTGTTCCAAATTGCTCCCTTCGATTGAAAATTCTGCATGAAGTACACAATGTTGGATATTTTGGAAGAGACAAAACTATTGATCTTGTTCAAGAAAAGTTCTTTTTGCCTAACATTGATCGAGATGTGCAAAGGTTTGTTTAGTGATGTTACAGTTGTCAAACCTCAAAGGGTCAAACTTCCAATGCGGGATTATACATGCCTTTGCCCGTTCCCGCCTATCCATGGGAAGATATTTCTATGGACTTTGTTTTGGAATTGCTGCGCACAACTAGAGGTATGGACAATATCCTTGCCATTGTTGATAGGTTTTCTAAAATGGCTTTACTTTTTTTTTTGGCTCACTTTGTTGCTTGTAAGTCTACAATGGATGCTAGTTGCATTCTTGAGTTGTTCTTCAAGGAGATTGTTTGCTATCATGGATTGCCAAAAACCATTACATCAGATCAGGACACAAAATTCATGAGTCACTTTTGGTGATGCCTTTGAAAAAAATTGGGTACTAAACCAAATTTCAGCAGCCCTTATCATCCCCAAAGTGATGGACAAACTGAAGTAATTAATAGAACATTGAGAAACTTGTTGCGGTTTCATGTCAAAGTACGGGAAATTGGGATCTCTCTCTACCAAGCATTGAGTTTGAGTTCAACAAGATGCCTAACCATACCACAGGCTTTTCTCCTTTTTCAGGTTGCCTTTGGAAGGAATCCTCAAGGTCCTTTGGATCTAATTACTATCCCAAATCCAAGTGTAACTCATCACAAGGCTGAAGATGTTATTAGTTGGCTTTAAAGCATCCATTAGAAAGTTCGTCACAACATTGAAAACACAAATGCAAAGTACAAAGCTCGTGTGGATGCTCATCGTCGCCACATCGTCTTCAACATTTGTGATTATGTATGGGTTTATATCACTAAGGACCGGTTACCAAGTGGTTCTTACAACAAACTCCAGCCCAAAAAGATTGGAGCATACAAAGTGCTTGAGAAAATAAATGATAATGCCTATCACACAGAGCTTCCTGATCATTTCAGCACTTCAAATGTTTTCAATGTGCAGCACCTTTCACCATTTTATGGAAATTAGAATGATGATGCTTTTGAGAACTCTAGGGCGAGTTCTTTGCACCTTGGGGAGGCTGATGAAGGAGAAGGAACTAACATTGATGTTGAAGAAATATCAGAACAATTCCTAAAATCAATAGAGCAACCAAAAGTTATAAGAAAGTCTCAAAGGTTGAAGGATTGGGCCCATATGCAAGCTGGACTGTTTTTTGGGCCAAACCCCATGCTTCATATGGGTCAAGGTGTGACCCATATTCACAAAGCCCAGCTGGACGGTTAGGAGGGAATTACATTTTTCTTTAAGTCATAATTTCTAGTTGGGTCCTAGAAAGTCATCTTAGTCTACATATCTCTTTTAAGTCCATTTTGTAAGGTTCCAAAGTATCAAGTTCCTAAGTATTATTATGGGTTTCAAGGAAGTTAGTTACTAACTTTAATTGTAAGACGATATATATAGCTGAACGTGTGGGAGAAGGGATAATTATGAATTTGATTTGAAAAAAAGAAAAAACAGTTTAGTTCCATCTCTTGGTTCCATTTCTGAAATATTCTTAATCTTCTTTTCTCAAGGTTAAATAGATGAACCCTAAAGGTGAGTGAATCTTAACCACAATTAGTGGGTGTTAAAAGGCACATGGAAGCCCAAATGTGCAGTTTGCTATCTATTTCCTTGAAAAATATATTTTATTTTCAAAAGTTCAGGGGCAATTGCCCCTTGTCCCATAGCTATGCTCTATTAAAAATAATATAACATAATTTTTCTAGGGGCAACTGTTCCCTTGTCTCGCAATTATGCCCAATTAAATCATCAGACAACTAAGTATAATTTTTTATTTTTTTAAAAGTTTAGGGGGCACCTGCCTCTACTCGCATGGCTATAACCTTAAAAAAAAAATCTTGGCTTTTCAAAAGTTTAGGAGAAACGTGCCCCCATGTCCCCCCTCTCCCCGGGCTCCCCCCTAGTTAGTGGGGGGTGTGAAAACCTAGCCCACCTTTTGGGTTGTTCCATATAAAAAAAAAAAAGGTCCATTTTAAATAGCCTACCTAATTTGACTTAAGACTTAATTCACTATAAAAGAAACTATATTATGTACACCCTGGTTTGCTCTAGTGGTAGGATGTATCTCTTTAGTGGTGGAGGTCATTAGTGGTAGTGGTGGAGGTCTTTAGTGGTGGAGGACTTAGTGGTGGAGGACTCAGTTGGAGTTTGCACTAACCTAACCTAACTCGTAACCAATCTACGAACTTAAATAATTGATGCTACCATACATCCATATATATATATATATATCCTATTGTAATGCCGATGCCCCTATTGAAAACATCGACGGAAGTTTTTCTAATTCAAAATTTGTCCTTTGTAATCAAAGTTGATAGAAACATTGATTACTTTTTTTTGGTAAAATTTCAATATTGCCCTTCTATTACGATAAGATAAAAACATTGATTAATATTTTACTAAATTCCAATACTACCCATTCTATTATCTTATGAGTTCTCTTCTTCTAAGCTAACCCAAGTGTTCCGTATCCCTTTTAACCCCTGTTTAACTATGGTTAAGTTTAGCTAAATTCCACTACTACCCCTTCTATTATTTTATGAGTTCTCTGCTTCTAAGCTGACCCAAGTGTCCTGTATCCCTTTTAACCCTTGTTTAACTATGGTTAAGTTTAGCTAAATTAAAATTAGTAATTTTGTTTTTTGTAAAAACCATGGTTAGATTACATAACCCTAAGGAGTTGACCATAGTTGATGGGTGGTAAAAAAGGGGCTTGGACCAATGAGGTCACTGGAGTTAGCTTCTAAGCTTACCCAGGGGTCCGTTTTTCATTTCCCTTATCTTACCTTCTTATATATGCCCTCCTTTAAAATGTAGTATTTTTTCCAAATCCACATAGGAGTCTGGTTACGTCACTAAGCCTAATGTGTCCCTTTTAACACTCCTTAATTGTGGTTAAGATTTACCCACCCTTAGGATTCAGCCACCTATCTTTGGTTTCTAAAACTTTTTGGGTTCTTAAAATGTCTCTACATCATATTTCTATAACGATTTCCCTCACAATTTTTTATATCTAAATTCTCTCTTAAGTTTTTATACCTAAAATATTTTTTAATTTTTTTCCAAAATGTCCTTATTAGATTCCCTCTTTCCATATACCAAAAAAAAAAGAAAAAAAGAATCCTCTTTCCAATCTCTCTCCCCTTCCCCTAATCTAGATGCACGTGCCGCCCATTAATTAATTAATATATATATATATATATAAACTCTATTATTCATTTCGGGATGAGGTGGTAAGGCGAAGTGGAGGGATGACGTGGCTTGAAGTTCCGCCACCTAAATGTGTGCACATGAAATGGAAGAACTACGTGGGCCTGTCGGTTGTATGTGATAGAAATCATTGACCGCAATGTGATTTTCATTTTAGTTCTTAATTAATAAAATTATATAAAGAATGACTTAATAACAAATAATAGATCGGACTTAGTCTCTCTCTATCTATCTCTATATATATATATATATTTTACACTTTCGCAGCAAGTGAGGGAAAAAAAAAGTCTTCTCCCACCTCGTCAATAACGAGGACAGCAAAAGAAAGAAAAAGAAATGCTAGGAATCACTAAAGCAACGTTATTGGTTTTGTGAAAAGATTAAATTATTTTTAAAGTTATGAAATTTTGATAATTAACGCACTTGTAAAAATACCTTTGTGAAGATTATTAAGTTCATGCACGGAGTATATATATATATACTAGTAAAAGAGCACGTGCTTTGGCATGTGTAAAATTTTCATTTTTAATGATTTAAAATATAATTTTTAACATATTTTCATTAGATTTTACTCTCTGTATATTATAAATTTTTATTTTAGTAATTTATTTTTAGTAATTTAATTTAATTCTTCTTATATGAATTTATATTTAATATTAAAAAGTTAGTCATTATTATAATTCGCAACATATTATATAAAAAGTAACATAAATTTGCTTTATTTTGATATTTCTTTTGATGAGTTTTGCTTGTAATGTTCAATTGAAAAAATTAATATTTTTTCCTGATGGTGCAATGATGGAAAAATACTTTCTTAGGGTACTAATCAACCCTAAGGTGGCTAATCGATCACCTAGCTACATAACATAATCAGAACTTTAATTGAATTCATTATTTGAGAAAGGAATGACAACTATCAACTTCTGTTTCAATTCAATTAGAAAAAATATATAATGCACCAAAACCATAAAGTAAGCCAAATTTCACCAAGGAGATAATATATTTTTGCATAAAGTGATGAAGATAAAAAAAATAAATAGTGAATATCGTAAATGGTCATATTACCTTTTCTTCAAGATGGATTAGATTTCCTCTCTTTTTTCAATCAAAAGAGAGAGATCCTGGAAGAGATCAAACAACACAAAGAATCACACAATATATGGATCAGTAGTTATAATCGATTAAAAATATGTACTTGGTACTCTTGTTTGTATCATTGGATTGCGCTATAATCTTATAGTAGATTCTTATGCTTATATATAAAATAGGAATTTGAATTATAGTATGACTCTACAAATTCTCATTTAATTTATTAGACCCATTATCCATAAGGAAAACTTAGAGAGATCTAAATAAAAGTTTAATTTAAATAGAATTCTACTAATACTAATAAGAGGGAAGTATATGAGTGTCAAATCCTTTCACGTAGAGATGGATATAAATAAGATTCTACAAATAAAATTTTAATTTAATTAACACGCAATCTGTTAACGACAATGGCTTCTAACCATCTCAGTGTATTAGAGTGTAAGAGAATTGTATCTACTGAAAATAACAGAATACAGAGAAGAATGAATAGGCGACTTGAGTTGTCCTGGGTTAGAAGGGGGACACATGGTAAGAAAATGGGAGCCGAGATGCCCCTCCTCACGTCACCGACCAAGGATGTGATTATTTTCCTTGATCATAAATAGTTACAGTGAGTTTACAGAAGTGAGTATGCTTAGGTCTTAAAATTAAATTCATATAATTAAGAAAGAAGGCATAGCATTTCATGATATACTTGAATGTCCAGTAGTATCATGAAATGCTCTTAAAATTTCAATGTGAAAGAAGGCAAACATCTCTATAACTCAAAAGTGAACCAAGTAATATTTAGAAGGAGCAACATAATAAGCTTCTATTCATAATATATATACGTACAGGTAATATACATCAAAATGGCCAGACGTGAGCTCCATCTCTAGCTTTTCACCTTTTTTTGGGTTGAGCGGTTAAAAACACACTTGGTTTACATAAGGCTAAACTCAATCCATCTCGCCAAAAGGGTCCATCTCTTGGTGACAGCAAAGAACTTTATATGGACTCAAGGTTAGCAAGGGCTAACAGATGGTTAGTCTACCCAATTTAGCTTTTCACCTTGGCATGGCCCATTTCTATCAAAAGTCCACCAGGAAAAGTTGTGATCTCCGCAACCAAGTAAAATCAATAGGGAAGTGATTATAAACTCATAGTAGGTACTACCGAGAGCTGGGCCTCCAGATGGAAAATCCAACGACACCAAATATTAATGGGGTCCACCATTATCCATGTGAGCCTTTTTTTTGGGGCTCAGGATCCTCTCGAGTTCAACTCGAGAGAATCTCTCGAGTTGGAACCCCTAGAGGTCGCCACGTGTCTCCTTTGACACCCCTTAACCATGGGTACACCCACCCCTAGGGTTCACTCACCCATCCTTGGTTTTTTTTTTTTTATTAATTATTATTTTTTATATTAAAAAAATATTTTTAATATTAAAAAAATATTTTTAATATTAAAAAAATATTTTTAATATTAAAAAAATATTTTTAATATTAAAAAACTCTAAAAACAGTTTTTTTAATTTAAAAAGTAATAATTAATAAAAAAAAAAACCAAGGATGGGTGAGTGAACCCTAGGGGTGGGTGAACCTTACCCATGGTTAAGGGGTGTCAAAGGAGACATGTGGCGACCTCTAGGGGTTCCAACTCGAGAGATTCTCTCGAGTTGAACTCGAGAGAATCCTGTGCCTTTTTTTGGTTCCGTTGGACTCATATATGAATACAACCGTGGATAAGGATGCAGCCCCTCCGATAGAAGTTCATCGAAAACAAAAATTCTAACTTATATATAACAGGGGATTTGAATTTTTATCTAAAGAATCAGGAATGCTATCTATATAGACAAATGTAATGAAAGTGTTAGGCATGAGATGTTTTTGAATAAAGAACATAATTACTACAGTTTTAGACATGGTTATGAGAACCTAAAATTTTGATATTCTGATTTCTGAGTACTGCAATAAAAATTAAAATAAATGATTCTAAAATTTAGTGTTCTTACCTGTCATAGATGATTTTGAATGATATCACTAATGAATCTTCAAAAACATTGAAGCATGTTTACTTGTCAATATCGGCGATATCAAAACAAAGAGAGAGGAGGGGCACCTTCCTCAAAGGTGTTTGTGATTAGAAAGATATTTTTTTTAAAAAGAAGAATATATATATATAGGCCTGATAGTATGGATTTTCGAAAGCTGAGCTGGGCTGGGATTTAACCTGGGAGCTTATCATTAAATAGGACTTGTAAGTCTTTCTCCTTTTGAGAGGATTTTGTTGATGTGCTGTTAAGGACTCTATTGATGTGCTATATGGGAGGACTCTCCAGCTGTGAAGAGTTTTCATGTTTTGCTCTGAAACGCTTGATGTAGTGATAGGAGAGGCATTATCCATATCCGTGAGAAATCCATATTCGTGAGAAAACCCAACTGAGGATTGTGGTTATAATTTTATTATTTTTAAAGTTTGGTTGTACTTTAAGATATTCATAAAATAAGGGTATTTACGTTCAAGTAAAGTTTAGGTTACTCCTTGTACTTTTATTAGTAGAATGATATATATGGCATGTCTTTTGAGACCCGATTCTTGAATGTTAAGGTGAATCTCACTGAAGACACATGACAAAAAAGTATAGTTTTGTCAGACGATTCTAAATTATCATCATTAACTCCCTTTGAGTTCATAGGAGAGTTCACTAGATCCTACTTAGACTATCAAAATAATGACCGATTTTCCACCTTGGATCTAATAGTCCCCATAAATGTCTAATTGAGTTGAATTTTTGTTATGTGTCTTTCAAGGGACTCACCTTGACATCTAATCATTGGAACATCAAATAACCTGCACGTGTCCATTTTTTAAGGGGTCACTCAATACAACTTATAGTGACGATGCTGTGACTATGGAATTTTATATCATTAAAAAAAATGAAATGAAGAATAGTAAAAAGTAACAAAAGATTAAAGCTACCACCTATTTCACTTAGTGGAAAAATAGGAATACTAAATCTAATGGTAAGGCAAGGTCTAGAACTAAGATCTAGGAAAAAGATTTAGTTGAGTTAGAAGGAGGTGTGTAACTCTAAATTCCAATGAAAGATGATTACTTATTTGCTAAATTGAACTTAAACCAAATGAAAACCTTAAGGCTCCGTTCTTTTGGTGGAACTTTTAAAGTCTAGAACTTTCAATGTTTCATGCCTAATTTTACTTGATGTTTAGAACAATATTATTCCATAGGGTGCAAAAGTTCTACAAATATTGAACTTTTAAGTTTCACTAAAAAATTTGGATTTTTTAAGTTCCAAGCACGTAGAGCTTCTAATTAAATTCAACTCAATAAATTTGTGTCAAAGAGGTAGAAACCCTCTCTCCTCTCGTCCTAGACTCTTGCATCTTGATCCAAAATATTAAAGTTCCAAACTTTTAAGAGTTCTACCAAAAGAACAGAGCTTAAAGGAACTTATTATTTAAAATGATGCTCTCATAGAAATGTAGCAAAAAAACAAAGATGAAAACATGCCAAAACAGTCAATATTCACCCAAAACCATGATCATGGCAATTCAATAAATTAACTAAAATACCAAGAAAAAGTTCCTTATTTTTTAACCTAGAGTTCAATAATCTCACTTTGATTTCTAGAAAAAAAATTTAAAAAACCTTTAACTCTAGTTAAGAACTTTTAATCCGTATGGTTAATATATTTTTTTATATTTTTTTTCTAAAACCTAAGGTTAGATTGTTGAACTCTAAGGGTTAGTAAATCTTAACCACAATTAACAGGGGTTAATAGGGACATGTGTTGACGTGTGGGTGCGATTGAACTCTCCTTAAGTTCAATCACGATTGGCTGTGATTTGATCTCCTAATCTCTTCAAGTTTCTAAACACCAATGAGAAAACTTCAGACAAGCATAAAAGCTCTTTATTTATGTCCGAGAAAAGATCCTATGCATTGCAACATATGTCTATCAATATCTTGGGCATTTCTCATGGTTCTTTACCATTTACTTATCTAGGAGCTCCTCTTTATCATGAGAAAATGAAATCTGCTTTTTTCAACTTTATTATTAACAAAATTTTATCATAATGTTGAGGGGTGGAACACAAAGCTTTTATAGGCAGGAGGTAAGTTAATACTATTAAAGCATGTTCATCTATGCCAATTTATACGCTTATGAATTCTAACGTCCCAAAAGGTGTCCTTAGAAGACTAGAAAGTATTTTCTCCTCATTTCTATGGAATAATAGTATGGGAAATCATCACTCTCATTGGTTTGTTTGGTTTAAAATTGTTAGACCTTGGGAAGAAGGTGGGCATGACATCGGAAAAATATCGGATGTTACTCCAGCTTGCAGAATGAAAATGACTTGGAATCTGATTAGCCGTAAATCTTTATGGAATCAGTATTTTAAAAGTAAATATTTGAGAAATAATCATCTCTGGATGATTGACTTGCTTAAACGAGGTCTGAGACCTTGGAGAGATGTTGTCGCCTAGATTAAATTTACTACGGAGATTTGTAAATGGCTTATTGATAAGGGAGATAACACAAGTTTCTAATTTGATATTTGGTTTAAAAATAGACCTCTGATTGATTCAGCATTGGCTTTCCCAGAAAACTTCCCATACATCAGTGATATTTTAGTCAAGGTGAGTGGAATCTGGAAACTGAACGGATTGGTTACAACAATATCCAGTTATCCCTTGTGGATGATAGAGTTATTTGGACTATGGAGAGCTCTGGAAAGTTCACTATCAGAAGTTGTTGGAATGTTATTCGAGAATCTTATCAAAAGGTTCCTTGGGTTGTGCCGATTTGGGATAAATCGATGCCTTTGAACATTTCTATTTTGCAATAGAAAATCTTTTTTAATGCGCTTCCAGCTGATGAGAATGTGCAAAAGAAAAATATTGCTTTTGCTTGTAGATGTGAATGTTGTAGGCATCCCTCTTCTGAATAGCTATATCATCTGTTTGTCAAAGCAATTTAGAAAAACGATTTTGGACTATGGTGGGTTCAATGCTGAATGTTTCAATTTCTAATCAAGACTCTATTCAAACCCGTCTGATGCAGTTTGTCAATAGAAGGAAGAGAGGTTTGTTAGTAACCGTGGGCTTCTACATACTACTCTCCTTGGCCTAATCTATTGGGAACTATGGCTTTTTAGGAATGCTATCAGGTATGAGAATAAAAAAGATACTTTTTGTAGAACCCCAGAACCGAGTTCACTAGGCTATAAATAGTGTTGTGAATAGTGTGGTGAATAGTGCCATAGGCACAAGTCTTGTGAAGACCAAGGGCCATCTATGTAAATTGGATGATGAGCAATAGTAAGAATGGTCTAAAATAGTTTAAGTAGTATTTTTGGGTGTTTGGGATGAACGAACAAGAGTATAAAATACTGTAAGTGTCGCAAAGAAGGATGTCTAGAAATACCCTCAACTTGAGAGAACTCTAGTTTTCTCATCCGAAATCCGAATTGAGTGATTCTTCAGCCATTAGAAAGATATCTAGATTCTCTTCAAAGTTTATGTTTATCAATTTTTCATATTTGGAGTCGAAGTTAAGTCAAATGTGGGTTTTCCAGCATTTTTCTGCTGAAATTCCAGGATTAGTCAACTTTAAGGGCAATTTGGTCCATGAATAAAGAAGAATTAGAAATTTTGTAAAACAGAAAAGTTGTTCCCTTTTGAAAGATGAGTCCAACACAAGTTGAATTGTTAAAATCCAATAAGCAAGTCAAAAGTTATTGTCAAAATATCAAAATGGAAAAAACCCAGGCTTGTCATAGCATCACTAGTCGACGAGTACCACTAGTCGACGAGTGAGCATCACTCGTCGACGAGTCAGCACCGAAACGGCCAAAAACGATCCTCTAACAGCCTAGAACTCTTCCACTGACCATGGGAGATATTTTGGATTATTTTGCAAAGTTTAATTTGAGTTTTTGGCAACCTTTAGCTTATAAATAGAAGAGATTTCGTGAGTATAGATTCACCCAAACCTAAAGCATAGATTTTGGGGATTTTTGGAAGAGAAGAAGAAGAAGAAAGATGAGATTTTCTTGAGTGTTCTTGGATTTGTGTTTGACATCAAAGGAAGAGTTCTTCTTGCTTTCTTGGTGTTCTAACACCTAGATTTCGATTCCAAAGTGATTCATCAAGCTAGGATTTCCCTGAGGTTAGTTCTTGGTTGTGGTCTAAGAGCAAAAGTGAAGCTCTGTTCTTTTCCAAAATTTCCATATGTTCTCAAAGCTTGGATCTTGATCCCTCAAGCTTTCTAAAAGCTCTCTGTTGAATGAAAGCAATCCTTCAAGAGGTAGAACAATCTACTAACTACTTTGTTATGATTCATTCATGCGTAGAAATTAGAACTCTCAATGTTATATTCATTAATGGCTTATAGCTTTCAATCTACCAGATTTTATGCCATAATCCTTATTGTAATTCAAGATAGAATCCTTTATTTTGAGTTATGAACTAGTAAGAAATTCTACTACTTAGTTGTGATGATGTTATGACTTAAACCAACAAATAAAAAGGGTAACTAGTTTAGTTTTCATTAGATGTTGTTATATTATGATGTTAAGAAGAAAAACATGCTAAAAGACTTAAGTTTTGAGGAAAACCAAAGATAAAAACCAATGATTTATGATGACTCTAAGGTTACAACCAAATGAACCAAGTGATTATATGATGAATTCGAGCATGCGCCATGTGTAAAGGATTATGTGAATTGTTTTAAATGAAAGAGAAAAGCATAGGTTAGGTGTATGTGATGGGTTAAGTGAAATAGAAATTATGTGCCATATGATTTTGTGTTTCCATTATCTACCATGTTCACCATAAGTGTTTATGTGCACGTGTATTGCATGATCGAGATTTACCATGTGTATATGTCAAGTGTAAAGTGAAAGTGTGAACCAACAAAGTGTATGTGTATTTGTATGTGAAGCTAGTGACCTCTACTCCTTGCAGGTAGGCATTAGTGTTAATGGACTCTACTCCTTGCAGGGTAGGCATTAGTAAAATGTATGTGTATTTGTATGTGAAGCTACTGACCTCTACTCCTTGTAGGGTAGGCAGTAGTACTAATGGACTCTACTCCTTGCAGGATAGGCATTAGTGAATACATGTGAAACTAGTGACCTCTACTCCTTGTAGGGTAGGCATTAGGCAAGCTCATATGTGAATCTCAAAGGCTCTAAGTGTTCTAAGTCTCTAAGCTCACAAGAACTCAAGGAGGTTGGTAGCCCAGGATTTTGCGGTTACTAACCTCTTGCTCACAAGAAAGTCTTATAAGAAATCTCACAAGAACTCTAAAGACTCTAATAACTCTAAGGACTCTAAGAACTTTAAGGATCTCATAAGGGCTCTAAGCTAAGGAACTCAAAGAACTCATAAGACTTGATTCTCATACGCTCATAAGACTCATACAGTTTCGGATTTCATAAGAAACTCATAAGGATCTAATAAAGGAAAGCAAAGGAAATTCATAAGGAGCTCACAAGATTAAGGGACTCACAAGATTAAAGAACTCATAAGTAAAGGCTCATAAGAGACTCGTAAGACTCATAAGATATTGAAATATGATTTGTGATTGTACAAACTCAAAATATGATTAAAGTTTGCTTTTCAAGAATATTCAATTATTAGATTGTTTTTAAACTTCTGTACTTTGATTATACATATGTTCTGATGAATTGTACTCTGTATGGCATGTTAATGTTTTATAATATTGTGAGTTAGTAGTTTGTAGACGTTGAGTATTCCATGCTCAGCTGTACATTTTATATCGGCAGGTCTATTTGGCAATTGCAACCTAGAACTATGGGTTACAAAAGAGTAAGAGGAAGAGGATCTTGCTTGGGATCATCATGTGAAGATAAGGGTCTTGACAGGCGACCCTATTATTGCTGCTTTGAGTGATGAGAAGGAGAGACATGTATATTTAATTAAGTGGGTATGTCCACTTTGATTTGTCGCACTTGTATGCACTTGGAATACAGTTAAGTTATTAAGAAATTTTAGGTTCGCCTTTTAGCATACCTTGTATGTTCTTGCAAGATGGTATGTAGGAATTATATGTCATCACAGGATGGTATGACATGGCGGTCACGAGCTAAAAGTCTCCTAACTCCTACGGGGGATTTTGGGTCGTGACATTTTTAGACTATTTTTACTAGGATTGTTGATTGGGTTAAAAATTCAGCTAAATCTTAGGATTTCAACAAGTGGCCGAATAGTAGAGAAGAGGACCATAGTCCTATTTTTCATATTTCATCTGTAGTTCATAAGGTGAAGAAACTCTTACTAAATAGTTATCTCCTTCTCAGGATTGGTTTAGACTTGTACAATCCATATTTTGGTATTGACTTATTCTATTGTTAAAACAGTGGGTCATGTGTCTTGTGTTCTTGCTTACAAACATTCAAGACAAGTGAAGATGAAGACCAAAGAAGATCAATTGAAGACATTCCGATCATTGTCTTCGTTTCACTTTGTAAGATGGTAAGTGACCTAGATACCTAGCCTATACCTTAGGAGGATTGACCCAGAAAAGTTTGTTTGCCTTAGGTGGTTAGTGGCTTGCCTTTGGTTGAAGCTTTAGATTCAAAATAGGTGAAAGCGCCTCTTCATCACCAGAAGGGTATTTTGGTCATTTCCAATGATCTAAAATTTATGAAACTTTAGGGTAGATTCTAGATGACCTAAAGTAGTTATGATTCAAATTTTAGCTTAATCCGATAAGCATTGACCTCTGTAGAATTATTTAAAGTTTCAGTGCTGTGCTAAAAATTGCTAAAAATGCTATGAATAGTGACTTCGTTAGAACGGACCCAAGTCCGTTCGAATGGTCCAAAGACCGTTTGAATGGCCAAGAACGGATGGTCATATTTTGCATTCCAATATATGACTGGAGCCCCGTTCAATGGCTGTTCGAACGGACCATTCGAATGGGCATCGAGTCGTTTGAACTAACATAAGCAGTCATCAATCCACATAATTAATTAACATCCACAACCCACACATCCACATTAATAAATACATACATTCATTAACTTTATCCACACATCCAAAGTAACATCCACATACTAAATGCAATAACCCTGTCACCACATCATCATCCACATACTTAAAGATGATGAATGCTCCGCCAAGCTATTGAATCTCCGAGATTCAGATTGCAAATCAGGTGATCATACTTAGTAAACTAGAAACAGAAGTTCTACACTAGAAACATGTACAATTACTAGTTAGCTATTAAAATCAACAATAAAGAAACATCTCTTCCAGACACCCAAACGACATGAGCAGAACTCAGAGAACTAACATGTACATTAAAGAAAAAATCGCTCAAATGAACAATTTTAGTCAGAATCGCTGAAATGAAAGATTAATGTGTGCATCCACAATACCAAAGTCATGAAAAAAATAAGAAGTTTGTTTTAACAGTTTAAATTTCTTTACATGCCAACTAAGCATGTACTGAGAAATATCTAACCTAGGGGGTCATCCGGGGACTGGGTGGCATCGTCATCCTGAGATGGGAGGGACTGGGCTGGTGGTGTGGGGAATGATAGGAATGCCCCAGTCTGGACGAAGCCTACAACCTCGACCATGTACTCCCGGTATGTACCCATCTCAGTCTCCAACCTCGGCATAGTCACTCGGTCTGTAGTCTCCTGTGCCAGTCGCGCAGCCTCAGCATCCTGTGCCCTCCGGCTCTAGGGGTCTACAGCAGGGGCATGGAACTGTGAGGGGGTAACACCCAGTCCATAAGTGTGGACACGCCCGTGTTCGTCTGGACCCAACACCTGGGTGATCGACGAATGTCCCATCCCAACGCGTATGGAACACCCTAAACATATGAAGCATGTCTCTGAATACAACTTTGAGCTCTATGATTGACATCTGAATACAACATGTCTCAATCACAGTTTAATAACTAGTGAAATCAACCCCTATTACATTTGGAAAATAGTAAATGGATCTCTTCCAAACGGACCACCCAATTGCTAAGAGACATGTGGCAATAAAAATTTTATTTTATTTTTTGTCAGTTTCTCTTTCCTAATGTTTTCCAAATGTGTTAAAATTTGATTGGAGATGTAAGCTTAGAAGAGGACCTTGTGGTTTGTTCATCAGTACTCCATACATTTTTGGCCTATTTAAGAGAAAATGGGATGCTGACTAGAAGTTCTTAATGCATGACATTGTAGTTTGATGCCACAAATGCTGACATATTTAATTAACTAAAGAAATCTGCAAATAATCAAAGACTTTGTGGTTCCCATAACTAATACATGAGCTAGCTTAATAATAAACTTTCATAAAAACCTGAAAAATGCATCAACTCTGGATATAATTTTCTTAATTAAAAAACTAAAATGAAGAATTAAAAACACACTTTTTATCTTTCTGTAACACATGTTTCTTTCTCACAATGAATCAGTACCATCAATCTATGAAAAATGAAACAAAATAAAATTACAAACTACATAAAGATCGGAGACCTTCATCAAAAACCATCAAACAAAAAGGAATAACATATTAAAAAGGAAGAGGCAGCAAGGTTCAGTAGCTTACATTGGTTCAACATTAATAAATCCAACATTAATATGATCATATTAATCATTTAAACTCATGAGTTTAAATTACAAAAATATAACTAGTTGACAAAGGTTTGTGCAAGAGAACCTGCATAGAGTCCATAGTCGATGATGGGCGTTGAGTTGGTGGCGCTGATCGAACCTGCACAAAGTCCACAGTTAGAGAGAGAATAGAGTAGAGAAAGAGAGACTAGAGCAGAGAGAGAGAAAAGAGCAGAGAGAGAGAGAGACAGAGAGAGATTGAGAGAGAGAGCTCGGTAGAGAGATAGAGAGATAGAGAGAGAGAACTCGGTAGAGAGAGATAGAGAGAGAGCTCGTTAGAGATAGAGAGCGAGATAGAAGGAGACAGGAGAGGGATAGGGAGCTTACGTACAGTGCATCTCGGTGGTGTTGGGCAGTGGTTGGAGCTGGTCAGCGCTGGCGAGGTGGTCGAAGCTGGTCGAAGCCGAGAGAAGGAGAGAGAAAGCAAAGATAAAATTTGGGTGGAAATATGATTTTCGCGAGTTAGGGATTAAGTAAACACATATAACATTATTAGACAAAAAAATATTTCTGTGTCTAATACGATTTAATCATTAGGAACGGAAATATTTCCGTCTCTAATACTCTATACGTTTCAGAAAAAGAAATATTTCCGTTTCTAATGTTCATTTAACTTAACGACGGAATGTTTCCGTGACTTAATAATATTTCTATTTCTATCGAAAATAGAGACAGAAAACATTCCATCACTAATATATATTTTACTAAGCAAATATGTAAAAATGTTGGGATATATATTAGAAACGGAATTTGTTTGGTATCTATAAGTCACATATTAGAGACGGAAATATTTCTGTCTCTAGTATTCTGTTGCTAGTCTGTAGATTTGTTGTAATGTATAATCTATTCGACACAAGGAGAAATAAGTGAAAAAATCAAAATATTAAAAGCCATTTTAATCTCTCATGTTTTTCTTATTTTCTCTCTTGATTCTCACCATGTGATGAATGGAGAGGCTATGCCAACTGTAATACTTAAGCATTTGCCAATAAAAATCTGTTTTCTTGACGGAATTTATACATTCCGTTCCTGTTCAAATAGCAACGGATTTCCTCTGGCATAGCATCTTTGCCCATGGTTTGAAAAGACTTTAACTAAGAAGATTCTAGCATGCATGTGCACCTACTATTGAGGGGTGCGCGTACACTTCCCTAGCTAGCCATGTGTGATTTTTTTTAAAATTTTTTTGACACTTATTAATTGTGATTAAGATTCATTTACCTCTTAAGGTTTAATAATCTAACCTTGGTTTTTTTTTTTTTTTAATTAACCTTACCTTATGATTATTTTTCACTCATTCACGTGTTAAAATTTTATTTTTTTTAATATTTTTTCTAAATACAAAGGTTAGATAATTTAATCCGAAGGGTAAGTGAATCTTAACCGCAATCAATGGAATAAACATCCGGGGCGAGTTGAGAAAGTGTGCAATTGTGCGCATGGATGTTATTACCTCCTTGGTTAAACTCATTTTCACGGTTTGGGCAAAGTGGCTATGCCCGAGTGTAATACTAAGGCATTTGCCGAAGGAAATCCGTTGCCGGTTCAAGTGGAGCATGTGCAATCGTGCCCCCATGTTTTTGCAGACACAACTGGGGTTAAAGTGGAGAATGTGAGCATGTGCAATGGTGCCCCCATGTTTTTACATACAACCGGACAATAGCGCAACAGCTAGCGCTGTTGCCCATCCCAACTCCTCACAAGAAAATGCGTCAAGACATCTCCAAATATGGCCACCACTTGCTTTTCCTTCTTGGGATTTGGTCGGTCAACTCTATTGCATTGGTCTTTTCGTGGGAGAAAATAGTTTTGAAATAAGTGTTACATTGATTGAGAGTAGGGTTAGCATTCCTCTCCTATTCAAACAATTGGTTTGGGATCATTCGTTCTCCACTAAACTTCTATTTAAGGGAAGATAAGTGAGGGGTTTTTGAATCGGAAGTTAGAGGAGAAAAAAAAATGGCAGAGAGTGTTGTGAGCTTTGTACTTGATAGGATTGTACCCTTACTTGAAGAAGAGGTCAAACTGTTGGGAGGGATACGCCCAGAACTTGAGTATATCAGAGACGAACTGCAAAGCATTCGAGGCTTCCTCAGAGATGATGATGCAAGAGAAGAAAGAGAGGAAGCTGTGAAAGCCTGGGTGGATCAAGTGAGAAATATAGCTTATGATATTGAAGATATTCTTGATGAATCCATGCTTATCCTGTCACCACAACATCAGAGTCATGGATTTGTAGGTTCTCTTCAGAAAACTGCCCAATTTTTAAAGCAATGGAGACCACGCCATCATCTAGCCACTCAGATACAAGATATCAAAGCAAGAGTCTATGATGTTGCAGAGAGAAGGACGAGATACGATCTCAAAATTCTTGATCAAGGCTCAAGTTCAAATTCTGCGTGTTATATGTGGCATGATCTTCGAGGGGATGCTCTTTTGCTTGGGGAAAATGAGTTAGTAGGCATCGATAAGCCCAGAGAGATGCTGATTGGGTGGCTTTTGGAAGGCGAATTGAGGCTTGTACTAGTTCCAGTGCATGGTATGGGTGGATCCGGGAAAACTACTCTTGTCAAAAAGGTCTATGATCACCAAAGAGTGAAGGACTATTTCCAGCACCATGCTTGGATTAATGTCTCCCAATCATTCAAGATCAATGAGCTCCTAAGAGATATGATAGAGCAACTCTTCGGTGAAATTAAGCAACCAGTTCCTCAAGGCATAGACACCATGAACGAGATCGCACTCAAAAAGATAGTCAAGGAATTTCTGCAACAAAAGAGGTATGTAATTATTTTGGATGATATATGGAGCATCATTGTATGGGAAGCTGTAAAATATGCACTACCTGATAGCAATTGTGGTAGTCGGATAATGGTCACAACACGTTCTTCTGATATAGCTTCTTCTTGCATAGAACCTCATGGTCACATCTATAATCTAGAATCTTTGGATCCAGAAGATTCTTGGACTCTATTTTGCAAGAAAGCATTTGGGCAAAATAGTTGTCCTCCTGAATTGCAAGGGCCTTCTCAAAATATCTTGAGAAGATGTGGAGGGTTGCCGCTTGCAATTGTGGCAATCGGTGGTGTTTTGTCGACAAAGGAAAAGATTGTGATAGAATGGGAGATGGTCCATCGCAGTCTTGGTTCTCTTTTAGAAAGCAACGACAAACTCAAAAGTATGAAGAATATACTATCACTTAGTTACAATGATCTACCATACTATCTAAAACCTTGTCTTTTGTATTTGAGTATTTTTCCGGAGGACTATGTATTTGGGTCTACGAGACTGATTAATTTATGGATAGGGGAAGGATTTGTAAGAGATAAAGAAAGAATGACAATTGAAGAGGTCGCAGAGAGCCACTTACATGAGCTCATTAATAGGAGCTTAATTCAAGTGGTGGAAACAAGTTCTGAAGGAAGGGTCAAATGGTTTCGTGTCCATGATTTTATACGTGAAATCATAATTTCAAACTCAAGGGACCATAACTTTGGAGCAATTGCTGTTGAACATAACACAAAGTTCCTTGAGAAAGTCCGATGCCTATCCATCCATAACACTGTTGATAATGTACCACAAAACAAGAGTTTCTCCTACCTTCGCTCACTACTCATGTTTGGAGTGGAAACAATTCCCAAATCATATATGAGTCCATTCTTAAGTAACATTAGGCTGCTCAGGGTCTTAGATTTGAGAGATGCACCGTTAGAGAAGCTTCCAAATGAAACTGTGAACTTGTTCCATTTAAGGTACTTGAGCCTGAGGAGGACAAATATAAAAAAACTTCCAAAGAGTATCGGGAAGCTTCAGAACCTAATGACCTTGGATCTTAAGGGTACCAATGTTAGGGAATTACCAAGTGAGCTTTTCAAGCTCCAACGGTTACGCTATCTTCTAGTTTACAAATTTGAAACGATATCAGAACCACCATTTTTCACTCTTTTTGGATTTTATGGGCAAGTCGGCATAGGGAGTTTAGTCAACCTACAAGAGCTCTTCTTTATAGATGTAAACCAAGGTGGAGTTGTACTTAAAGAGCTGGGAATGTTGAGCAAATTGAGGAGGGTAGGAATTTTGAGGCTAAGAAGAGAAGATGGGCCACAGTTGTGCTCTTCAATCGAGAAGATGAGAAACCTTCGTTGGTTATCTGTGGGGTCACTAGAACAGAAAGTTCTTGATGTCCAATTTCTATCTTCCCCTCCTCCGCTTCTTCAACATATAGAATTGATAGGGAAACTTGAGAAGTGTCCCAACTGGATATCTTTGCTTCACAACCTGAAAAGGATATATTTATTCGGGTGCACATCAAGAGAAGATCCACTTGAAGTCCTCCAAGCTTTGCCTAATCTAACTGATCTTAAACTTGAAGATGCTTATGATGGAGACGAATTGTGTTTTAAGACAGGAGGATTTCAGACACTGAAGATTTTGTCCCTTAGTAAATTTGAAAGATTGAAATTGGTTAGAGTGGAGGAGGGAGCAATGCCTCATCTTGAAAAGCTAACCATTACTGAATGTAAAATGCTAGAGAAGGTTCCATTAGGCATTGAATGTCATGCCAACCTCAAATTCTTTTACTTCGCGGACATGCCTAATGAATTTATGACAGCCTTGAATCCTAGCATACAACTCGGAGATGATTGGAGGCATGTCAATTGGAGAGACAGACATAGGGCCATTCTGTAGAATGATTTGATTCGGTTGGTGGCATTGTCCATTAATGGATTTGGTAAGTTCCTAAATATTATCTTTATAAAATTCTAGTATTGTTTCTCCTACTCCATTTCATTAATAGGGATTAACTTTTCATTTTACCTAAATCTCTTTCTCGAATTATCTTTCTTTTTTTGTCTAAAAATTGAAAAAGAGATAATTGGAGATTATTGGAAAATTGAACATATCACTTCCATCATTTCATGCAATTATAGTCTTAGACTGACGGGTGGAAGGCTATTCTCTCAAGTGATTTGATTCTAATGGTTACAATTGTTTTCATCAGGCTGGATATCTAACAATAAGACATCTCTTTGGGACAACCCATCATAAGGCTGCCATACAAGTGCATGTACTTGCGATGCAGGTGAGCTATGCATTTATAAACGGATTTTGCTCTTGAGACTGCTCCCGGGACCTTGTCTTACAACACCCTATTTTAGTGCACAAATTAGTTAGGGTTTTGAAATTTCAGAATCCCAACTGTTTTCTGCCCTAAAAGAGGGCATTCTAAATTCTAAGGCAAAATCTCGAGTGCCCACAAGCTTTATCCTTTTAAACTAGCAAATACCCCGATGCATGAGTAGCAAAATTACCAAATTGAAAACAATTTGTTAAAAAATTACAAGAAATTATATTTGTATCAGAATAATGATGAAAAACATAAATCCAGTTAACATTTATGTCTATGATTGTCACAAAAAAAAAAACCTTGAAAAATAAATTACAAATAATTGTATGCAAGTCTCTAAGTGACTAAATGATAATTTATAATATTTAAATTATAAGTAGACTTCAAGAGTTGATGTTGTTCATGGGACATCTATGAGTCCTCTAATCCAACCATTCAAGTTAGGTAGCCTGCATGTGGCAACATGGGGTGGGAGTAAGGTACTATGGTGGATTGTATATAGGAGATCAAAGATTTCTTGGTGGTATAAATTGGGGGTTGCTACGTTAATAATGAATGTTAGTTACATAGGTACCTTTTGGGGAGAGAGACAGAGAGAGATTAATGGGTTTTAATTACGTACTTAACTTGTGGAGATGAGAGAGAGAGAGAGAATATTGGTGTTAGTTACCTAGGTTGTGGGGATAAGAGAGTCTCTTTAGGAAGTGTGTCTTTTGACAACTGAATGGCCTAATTGAACGGTAGGAATTAAAGAGGGAAGCCACATTGCATCTCTCAAATAGAACTTATAGGATTCCTGGGATTGAAGATGGGAGAGCAAAGAGAGGGGGTTAGGTAACACTTATTTCTTTATATTATAGTACTAGTAGAGATTAGGTGCGATGCACATGTAATAATTTAAGAATAACTAAAATTAAATAATATTATTTATTTATTTAAATATTAAGTAATATATTTGAAGAATATTTAATAAATTTTATTTTTAATAATATAATTTTATTTGATAGACATTATTATTTGTATTAATTAACTAACTTATAATAATAATTTTTTATTATTTTAATAATATTTAATAAAAAAATCATAAGTCTTTTAGTATTAAACTTAAATTAATACATCCAAAAGTTGGAGATAAGAGAAGACTATACAATAGTGGAGATAGAGAGGGCTCTAGGATGAGATAGTGGGTCTTAAACATACTTGCAAGAGTTGGAGATAAGAGAGGACTACAATAATGGAGATAGAAAGGTTTTTAGGATGAGATACTGGGTCCCAAACTTGAACGGTGAGGATTAAATAGAAGAGCCACTCGTCATCTTTGAAATAGAACTTTTAAGACTGAAGGGATGGGAGTTTGAAGGGCAAAGGGAGAAAGTCTTATTTCTTTATAGTACTAGCGCATACCTTGTGCAATGCACGGTTGTGAATTTTTTATATATAAAAATATATAATATATTAGAGCGCATCAACCCAGTCTTTAGTTTGGCTCAATTTTTTTTTTTTTTTTTTATGACGATAAACACTTTGAAACACAAATATTTAATATTTTACCTTGAAGAAGTCATCTATGGAACACCATGTAAAACCGAAACACACAGGTGGCTTTAAAATGAAGTAAAGGAAACAAAAAAGATGAAAGAAAATATGCTACCTACAGACTGAAAGAACCCCATGTAAAACAGGAACACACAAGCAACTTTAAAATGAAGTAAAAAATACAAAAGATAAAGAGAAATTATGCTTACTTTCAAATAAGATTGTTTATCTCAAATCTGAAATCACAGGTGCATTAAAGAGGACGAAAGAGATAAGGATGTTTGGAGAGAGAAAGAGGGAAGTAAGGAATTAGGGGGAGGACGACTTTATAGCGGGAGATGAATAGGTGGGAAGAAAGGAGTCCCTCATTTGTAGAATTGTAAACCGTCTAGACTCCTAGCGGGAAGAGGAGTCATATTTGTAGAATTGTAAACCATCTGGGACTCAAATGTTTTTTACTCAATTCAGTCAATGTGACTCTTCCTTGGAAGAGACGCGTGAGTTGGGTGGGAGGAGAGAGTGGGAGGTGGTGTCGGTTTGGGTTGGATGCAACTTTTGCCACATTAGAACCCTTAAAAAAGCTAGGATCCAAGATTAGAGATAGAGAGGGCTCTAAGATGAGATAGTTGGTCCCAAATTTGTATGAGTTTGAGATATGAGAGGACTCTACAATAGTGGAGTTAACAGTTGAGATTAAAGAAGGATGCCACATGGCATCCTTAAAACAGAACTAGTAGGATTCATGGGATTGAAGATTGGAAAGCAAAAAGAGGGGATAGGTGGCACTTATTTCTTTATATTATAGATAGATAAGCAGTAGATAGATACCATCATTTTTTTCTATATTTTTTTTCAAGTGAAACATGCTTGTGCAAAAAAGATTGGGGGACTCTCAACAATCAACCTTAACCGTATCTCCTAACCTGCTTAAAATTACTAAATATCAAATAAGTAACTAAATAAATCCTACTTTAGATTGTACATATTTGATCGAAAAATTAACTAATATATAATTGTATATATTTTCAATAAGTATATGGTTAACCCAAATCCGACTCATTCATTAACGGACTAAGAAACTAAACTCTACCTGACCTATAAGTTCAAAACGTCAACCTGAAATACAATGGTAGTCCAAAACATGTTCTCTTTGCAAGGCCACAAAACATTCTTAGATTTCGGCCCACTCTTATTACCATTCTATCTGGCTTTTAGATCAAGGTCATCTTCTGCTGCTTCTTTCTTTCTTATTAATCAATGAACTTAAACCATATTTTCTTCTACTAATTTTATTTACTGTTGCATGACAGGCAGGTATTTTCATATGAATGACAGATGGCTTTTTTTTTCTGGTCCAATGACAGATGGCTTTGATGTTCAGGAGATAAGAGTTATAAGGAGGGTGCATCAAAACCACTTTGAATATATATATGTGTGTGTGTGAATTGCTTTGATTTGGAAGTTGTTGGCAGATAAACTACTCTCATTCTGTAGGTTTTGTGTTATGAATTATGATGCTGAGCGATTAGTGATGATAATAATAGCACATCTTTGGCTTCTTTTGCTCTTTTATCGCAGTTTAATTCTATTTAAACAACTCTTACATGAATGCATGTATCTATTAAGGATTTTGAGGACATATTTCTACCTAACTAATAGTTGCCAGACACTAAAAATATATCTTTTGGATCATTTTAAGGAGATCATTCCCCTTAAATACAAGTCATTAGTTAGATAATTTCAAGTTTGAGTGATGACATTCCTCTTCCTTTTTTTTTTTTGCATTTTTTGAGCAAATGCATAATGGATTGGTATGTGGTTAGTGAGTATGTGGGCTAGTGCAATGTCTAGTCCTCTCTCCAACTTCATTTCCAATGTATCTTCAGATAAAGTTGAGATTATTCCTTCAAAAAGGAGAAGACCCATACTACCCTTCCTTCAGGGCAGGTGTGAATAGTCCTTAATAACTTACAAAAATAGTAGTGGATTTAATGGAATCACCGAATCTGGATCATGTGTCAAAGTCGGTACATAAATTTCGTGAGCACCTGACTTCACGTAACAATGCACAGATATGTTGGAAAAATGACCCATAATTAAGGAGAGTAATTTCATCTCACAAAAATAAATGTTTTTACCAATATATCGGGCAATGGGCATGACACACTCTGGTAGGGGACACAAAATCTGAGTGTGGACTTTACCTGGACACCAGAATGAATAAAGAATAGAAAAAAAGGAAAAATGCTTAAAAAGGCCATCTGAACCAACTCAATCTCTATTAAGGTCGGCACATCTTGTTTTTGTGGGAGTAAATTAACTCGATCCAAAACTCAATTTGATGCAATTTAGACTCAGCCTTCATTCAATCAAAACACAATTCTCTCATAACCAGATTTGGATCATTATTTATATTATCGATCATTTAAGGGCTGTTTGGATACACTTCCGTTTTTATTTTTTGTTTTTAAAAATTGGAAACAACTTTTTGTTTTCAATTTTTTTAAATAGGAAACGCGTTTGGTATTAGTAACGGTTACTTATTTTAAAAAAAGAAAAACAAAAAAATATGTTTGGTAAATATGATTAAATAATTTCAATTAATGATGGTGGTAGTGGTGAGTGATGGCGGTGGGTGTAGTGTGGTAGTGAGTGTTGGTAATGGTGGTGGTGGTGGCGGTGGTGACGGTGGCGGTGGCGATGGTGGTGGTGGTGATGGTAGCGGTGGCGGCGGTGGTGGTGGTGATGGTGGCGGTGGTGTGTGTGAGTGCCTGAATTTTACCCTCCATTCCTGATCAGGATGAATCCCGACAAGGAATAGGGATAAATTGTAATTGGGTTGAGAGTCGCCACCTATCTAATTCTGAGGGAAATAGGTCCCTGAAATTATTGGATAAGACATGGTCTGGAAATCAAAGGTTAGGGTAAGGGATTCAATTGAGTTAGGGGAAGGTGTTAGGCACCCCTAAACTCCCATCCGGAGATGGTTACCTACTCCCTGAGTCTAAATCAAATAAATGAAACATAAAGAAGCATGCAGTTTGATCTATATGCTGAGCAATGTAATATGAATGAAATAAATAAATTGAGATAGGTAGGATAAGAACAGAATAGAGATTCTATCCTAGGGGAGCTGAACCCGATCAGGGTTGCCTACGTATCTACAGTTAGTGGAATCAAGCCACACGTATTTCCGAAGGGGAGTGGTGGTTTGATTTGATTGATTGGAGGTTTGATTTGATTGTGATCGTGATTGTTTACGCTCATTTGGGAGCGAAATGGTCTTTTAAGCTCGTGCTGAGGAGCGAGGTGACCTTTTAAGCTCGTGCTGAGGAGCGATTGTGATCGTGATTGTTTACGCTCATTTGGGAGCGAAATGGCCTTTTAAGCTCGTGCTGAGGAGCGATGAGGCAGTTTAGGCTTATGCTGAGGAGCCTGGCGAAGTGGGTATCCGAACAGGGTTTGAATAGATAGATAGGGTTTAAGTAGGGTTTAATCGGGGTTAAGCTGGGGTTTACCTAGGGTTAAACTTGGGTTTACCTAGGGTTTAGGTGGGGTTAACTAGGGTTTAATCGGGGTTTGAATGGAGTTAACTGGACGGGGGTTCGACTAGACAAGGCTAGTTTTGAACTGGGATTTGGACAAAGGTTCGACTAGGCTAGGCTAGGTTTGGATAAAACAGGGTAGAGGTTCGACAGGGTAAGCCGAGTTTAAGTAAAACCGGGCAAAGGTCCGATAGGGTAAGCCGAGTTTAAGTAAAACCGGGCAGAGGTTTGACAGGGTAAGCCGGGCTTAAGTAAAACTGGGTAGAGGTTCGACAGGATAAGCCGGGTTTAAGTAAAACCGGGTAGAGGTTCAACAAGGTAAGCCGGGTTTAAGTAAAACCGGGCAGAGGTTTGACAGGGTAAGCAGTCTAAGCTAGAAATTAAAGAAAAAACTAGAAATTAAGCAATAAAGCTAAAAAACTTGAAAGCAAGACTAGGGATAAAGGGATTACCTGCCCAAAAGTACAGCGAACTTTCGGACAAAGAGAGATTTTCAAAAAAACTAAAAACTTAGTGTTTCAGAAATGGAACTCGAAAAACCAAGTAGAGAGAAGTGAAAATAGATGAATTTTGAAGGAAGGGAAGAGGGGTATTTATAGGGTCTCGAAATAGTGCCCGCTCCTTTTTAAAGGGCGCGATTTATTATATTTTAATGAATAGTAAAGCAGTGTGAACAGTGAGTCGGCAACGCGTCGGCAACGTGGATATTACTAAATCCGCGCCTTTTTAAACGACGAGATTTTAATATATTTTATTGTGTACAAAAATAATAATAAAAAATGAAGTTTGCCATGGAAGTGGAGCCCACATGGTCCCGCATCTTTTAAAAAGGCGAGCTTGCCCCTTAGGGCCTGTTTGGCCCTTCAAAAAACTGATTTTTTGGGTTTTTTGTTTATACTCCTATTTGCCGAAAAACTGTTTTTATCGTTTTAAGCACATTTTGAGCCCAAAAATAGTCAAAATTGAACTGGTAAAATCCAGAATAATAGTTTAGATAAAACATGGATTTTTCAGAACTTTTTAAGGGCATTTTGATCATTTTGCACTCTAGGGGTATTTTGGTCATTTTCTACCATTTTAAGTCCAATTTAATCCTCAAAATAGCTAAAATTCATCAAAAAAAATTTAAAATCATTTTGAAGCAAATGATAAATTTTAAGCACATTTTCAGGGGTATTTTGGTCATTTTTCACCCTAGGGGCATTTTGGTCATTTTTCACCCTAGGGGTAGTTTTTGAAAATCGAAGCACTTGAAAAGACGGTTGTAAAAGAGGATTTTTAAAAGGGTTTTTAAGAGTATAAAAAGACTATTGGGGTGCAAAATTGGGGTGCTTACAGTTGCCCCTCTTTGTCGGAGGGTGTGGGCACGTGAACGACAAAGACTATAAGACCTCAATTTTGCACGTGCTAAAACTTGTGAGTTTGAAAACAAAAGAGTTAAAAAGAAATTTAACTTATGCTTAGACTGCTTGACACAAATGAGATCCTAAAGGGCGAGGTTGACGGGAGAACCTGTTCAGTAGATGGGGTATAGATGGAAGAAATGTATGGTTCATGCTCAGTGATGAAACATCCGAGATTTTAGAGAAAAGATGGAAATGAGGAAGGAATGATTCATGCTCAGTGATGAAATCATGACTTGCTTCAGGAGGACGACAGTGATGGAGTGGAAATGGATGGTTCGTGCTTATTGACGGAACAGCAGAATATGACACCAAACGAGATGTCGGAATAGATGAAGGTGACCTCAAATGGGTTGTATAAGTAGATGATTCGGTGGTTGTTAGCCTTATGACAGGATTCGAAGGTTGTCAGTCATATGACAGGATTCGAAGGTTGCCAGCCCTATGACAGGATTCGAAGGTAGTCAGCCCTATGACAGGATTTGAAGATAGTCAGCCCTATGATAGGATTCGAAGGTAGTCAGCCCTATAACAGGATTCGAAGGTAGTCAGCCCTATGATAGGATTCGAAGGTTGTCAGCCCTATGACAGGATTCGAAGGTTGTCAGCCCTATGACATGATTCGAAGGTAGTTAACCCTATGACAGGAGGATGCACCAGACAAGATGCACAAGAAGGACAACAGGATATGTAGGTTTAACCTTCTCGAAGGAGGGCTCAAAGCAGATTCATGAGATTAACCTCATCACAGAAGGGCTCAAAGTAGACTCTACATGCGACATTTGACGAGATGCACAAGGAGATGACATCAGACGAGATGCCAGATGGAAGCATCAGACGAGATGCACGAAGGATGACATCAAACGAGATGTCAAAAGGAATGCATCAGACGAGATGCATGAAGGGGGTGACATTAGACGAGATGTCAAGAGGAATGCATCAGACAAGATGCATGAAGGAGGTGACATTAGACGAGATGTCAAGAGGAATGCATCAGACAAGATGCATGAAGGAGGTGACATCATACGAGATGTCAAGAGGAATGCATCAGACGAGATGCATGAAAGGGGTGACATCAGACGAGATGCACGAAGGATGACATCAGACAAGATGTCAAAAGGAATGCATCAGATGAGATGCATGAAGGGGGTGACATCTGACGAGATGTCAAGAGGATTGCATCAGACGAGATGCATGAAGGAGGTGACATCAGACGAGATGTTAAGAGGAATGCATCAGACGAGATGCGCAAGGAAGATATTAAGGTATGTGAGTGGATAGGTATAATGTGACTAATGTGTGTGCGTAGTGCAGCTAACTATGTGAATGTGTGTGCGTAATGCAGCTAAGTGTGTGAGTGTGTATACAGTGCAGTTAATTGCGTATGTGATTGTGTGTGCAAAGTGCAGCTACCTATGTAGGTGTGCGAACATTGTAATTAAGTGTGTGAACAGTGTGACAACTTATGTAGGTGTGTGGGCGGTGTGGATACCTATGTATAGGTATGTGATGTGGCTATTATGTAAGGAGATGAGACATGAGATGTATGATGATGCCTATAATGAATGGTGATATGCTTAGAATGAATACGAATGAGATGGAATGATAATGCAAAGAGTAGAGAGATGACTCGCTAAATGAAGCTATGATTTCGCACTTGCCCCTGGCTTGCAATTTCTGCGCTTGTTTTCTCTGCGGCTCTTCTGAGAACTGTTTGGAAGGAGATCGATCTTTGACCAAGCCATGATACAGACTATGACTCTTTTGAAGACGACTTGCTTTTGAAAATTTTGAGTTTTGAACACAGTTTGAAAGTGATAATGAGATTTCAAAAATTTTGAATTTAAGATTAAAAGTTTAAAAGGAGGGTGCCTTCTTTGCTTGCTAGTTTATGAAAGGGCCTGTCCTGGCTGGAGTTTGTGGATCTCTTGCTCCTCTTGGGCAGGATATAGCAATGAGCAATCTTAACCTTTTGAGTTATTGCGAATGGAGATAGTTACTCAGTTCTGACCTTTTCGTATGCTGAACCGGGTCTTGCTTGGAGCTAAGGGTATTGGATCCCTATGACATTAGGCCTCTTCGATCTGAGCTTGCAGAGATGTGTTGCTGGGGAGTCAAAGTTATACTCTGTCAATCTTTTGCCATCAAACCAGAATTCAACTTTTTCCCTTTTTTACCCTTGGAATGACCAAGTCATGGGGATCGCATAATTTTTACGCAATGAGGCCGTTTTCGGTTTTTACTCATGCCTGCGAAGTTGATAATTTATTTCCTTTTTTGCCCCTAGTAGCTATACTAGGGCTGGGCTCACATTATTTTTGCCCCTCAGTGCCAATTCTGGTTTTCACTAGGCCTGCGACTTCAAGTTGAGTTGAGCTGAGCTGTCTTCTCCCATCGTCGCCTTGGTGGATTTGATGTGTTGCTTTCAGATACTTGTCTATCAATCTGTCTGTACTCTTAGTCTTTGAGGGATCTAGGAGGACTTAAGATAGGACGAAACGTAGGCTTAGGGGTCGAGGTTTTGGGAACACCCTTTTCGCTTCTGAGCTTTGCTTACTCGAGCACTTCTTTTGAGCTTTTGCTTTTTTCCTTGTTGAGCTTTTTGGATTTGCTCTCTCCTTTTTTTTTCTTCGATTTTCTTTTCTTTTGCTCTTTACTTTTGTGAAGAGGCTAATGTGCTCAATTGATTGATTTGACCGTACCTGATTTTTAGGCTGCCTACGTACCCTTTTTTAGGATCAGGTCATGTCGTAGTTCGAACGCTTAGGCCTACAAGGAAGCTTTGATAAGGGTGTCCCGGTAGATGTGTTTTAAGAAAGAAAGGCTACTAGGCTCGAAGGGCTAACTAGCAGGTTTTGTTGATATGAACTTGATCGGGTGTACGAGTAGGGAAAAATGTGTGCCAAACATGGCCTCCTTTCATGTCCTACAGCGAATGAGAGTACAAACAGTTTCCTGACCAGGTCTTAAGCACAACATCTTTCGACTTGATCTGTGTTGACTGGCTCTGGGAGGTCTTCATCCTCCATACGGATGTGATGACGAATAATCTTAGAAAATCTGTTTCCAACCGTATGGGTCTTTGACAATGGACTGACCTTACCCCTCAGTGTGATGCTTCAATGAAGATAGGGTTCTTGGTCAATCTCTTTGTTGAATGCTTCTTATATTGTTCTGCCCCCTGTCTTGTATACTGGCTCAGTATAGACGATGCATGCTCTGTGCACTTTCTTCTGTATGAATGATTTGCAATTTCAAATCTTGACACTGGTCTGATAGACTGTGCGAGGCCTTTTTGAAGAAATCTCTAATTTACCCTCTGCCCTTCCCTTAACGTAGTAAGGTTCCAATTTTTGCATACTTAAGGCCATTACTGAGTTTCGTTTCTTTCTTGCCTTGGCTCTATGAGGTTGAGAGTTTTTTTTTTAAATTCCTCTTCCTGCTCATTTGACATATGCTGCCCTTGGGTATTCTTGAAATTCAGTGTTTTATCATGATTCAGGTGAGCCCTTTTTAAACCAACAGAATTAGTTAGCACGAGGAGAGAAAACAATTTTGTTTTTAGGTGGCCTCAAGTTATTAGAGCTTCTGAGAAGTGCTAAATCATCATGGGCCAAATTTAGGCTAAACAAAATGAGACTTCTTTGAGAAAAGTTTGTTTTATAGAATATGAGAAGTGAGCACAACATGTTTGACTACAAAAGACAGACTTTACATGGACCAGACTATGGGCCACTAGCTGATACTTACAAGACTTGACAAAAACAAACAAAAAACAGACTTCGAACCGGCTTGATCTCTATCGACCCCTTCAGAAACGTTCTTTCTCTGGCTCTCTGCCCCGAGATGCTTCATTCCTAGTGGCTATCAAAACGGCACAGGCATGGCCGGTTGGATGGGTTGGGTAGGCTGGATATGGTTAGCTTGGTTATTATGTGGTGGCATGGGGTATCAAGAATATTGGTCTTTCCAGGAGCGAACTCAATCTTGCCCTGCTCAAGCATATCTTGGATTTTATGTTGCAATACTCGGCAATTGTCGGTTAAGTGACCTGGGCCTCGATGGAAGTCACAATGTTGATCCACACGAAAATAGGCGGTACTGGGTTAGGTATAGGGACTGGCTCTGGATGCTCAACCATCTTTTTCTTTATGAGGAACGGAAGGAGCAAACTGAGTGAGTATGGGAGACAGGTAAATTACCTAGTTGGCCCGTGCTGCTGCCTTTGACCCTGGGCTTGGTACTGGGGTTGAACTGGCTGCTGAACTTGATGCTGATTAGGGGCCTGTGGTGTTGGTGCCCCAAAGTTAGGAACTCGGACTGGTGCTACAGATGTCACCATTTGGACATCGGTTTCTCTCTTCTTGGGATCTCGTCTCCCTCCGAACTTGTTGTTGTGGCTGCCTTCAGCTTGTGATGACTCTTGGTATAATGCAGAATGTATAGACCCAGACCGGATGAATGCTTCAATACGGGCCCCACTTCGGGCTACTATTGCAAAATCTGAGGTCTAAACTGCAGCGAGCAAAGTAGAGTAAGGCTGTTTCAGAGTCTTGAGAAATTTGTCTATCAGCTCATCGTTGGGTAGGGAAACTCTCATTCTGGCGGCCATCTCCCTCAATCAGGCTGCATACTCAATGAATGACTCGTCAGTTTTTTTGAAAATGAGCTCAAGGTCACCCTTCTGTGGCAGGAGCTCCATGTTGAAAGAGTAATATTCAACGAATGCAGTTGTCAGGTCCTTCCATGTCTTGATCCTTTCTAAATCCAGTGACGTGAACCATCTCAAAGCCGGACCGGTCAAACTCTTCTGGAAGCATTGGACAAGTAGTACAGGATTTCCACCATGGCCAAGCATGTCTCCATAGTAGAGCCTGAGGTGAGTACGAGGACATCCTTTACCATCATATTTCTCGAAGACTGAGACTTTGAACTTTTCAGACATTGCTGCCCCAGTATAGAATGTTAAATCTGAGAAATCATTCGTCTGGACTGTTTTCCCCTTCTGCATCTGCTTGAGCTGCTCTTGGACTCTTTCCATTTGCTCTTGTTGCTTTTTTATGAATAGTGTTATCTCTGGGTTGAGCGAGTTGGGTTGATCTGGCGGGGCTTGGTTTACTTCCTCAGCAAGTTGGTCATACTGGCCAAAGTCTGGATCATCAGTGGGTTGAGGATTGGGGGATGATCTAGTAGGTTGTTCAACAGATGAAGGTCTTGGTTGAAGAATGGGACGGTTAGATGCCTGTGCCATGGTAAGACTCTTCAGTGATTCAAAGATTGCAGTGATTGAGCCTTTGATTTCATGAATTTCGCGTGCATTATCCAAAGCTTGCATGGTGGACATGTCAGCTGGTGCTTCTTCATGCTCCATCTCTGAGAGTGCTAGTGGTAAATCTTCGGGATACTCTTTCTCTAGCTCTGCTTGTGCAAGGGCAAGTGCTTTAGTCATAAAACGAGTAAATCTCCGACTCATGAATGTACTACAATTGGAGATGAAATGACTGAGGTAGATGATGACAAGACTTGACTTATATGATGACTATGATGTTTAATAGAATGCGGATGATGATATGAAAAAGAGGAATTGAATTATTTTTTTTAACATGAACCTTATGAATTGAATTGAATCCTTTAGAAATTTTGAATTGAATTAAAAAGAATCATTTATGAAACGAATTAAAATGAATGGATTAGGGTTAGACCTATCTAGGAATCAAGGCTCATACAAAGCTCCGAAAAGGTAGGTATAGGGATAAATTTGTCATAATACCTGAACAAAGATGCAGGAGCGGCTTAAACCAGTAGTAGAATAGGGATAAGGTTATCCCTCCTGACGGGTAACTCTTGGTTTATGCCCAAACAGAGATTAATAGTCTACATGCTTATGCTGGTGTATGCAGGGTTTTGTCTAAAAGTTTGAGGAGCACTTGACCGTATATACGACTCCCCGGTATAGAACATACCTGAAAAGGGATGATTGGTGCAAGCGGGAAAGACCAGTCGCATTTACCGAAGATAACCATCTCTCGGTCTACAACCAGTACTTTCCACAGATCTTTGGGCTTAAGCATCGGGGATAACCATCCCTTGATTGTAAGCTTACCGGATCCAATCTAGATAGGTGAAATGGTTCTTATTCTAGTATACAATGAATATGAATGTATATATATCAATCGAAATCAAGCAATGAATAAAAGAAATGGAATCCTAGGCATGTTGCTAAGTTGGCAAACAAATGTCCGAGGTTCAAATAATAAAAATTTACAGCAGATAGATGAATTTTGAAGCTTCTAATATGGTTTCCAATGTTTGATTAAAACTCAGATTTTTGGCTTGAAACTTGGTCGCGAAACCAGAGATCCCCAGCAGAGTCGCCAGTTGTGAGTGCCTGAATTTTACCCTCTATTCCTGATCAGGATGAATCCTGACAAGGAATAGGGATAAATTGTAATTGGGTTGAGAGTCGCCACCTATCTAATTCTGAGGGAAATAGGTCCCTGAAATTGTTGGATAAGACATGGTCTGGAAATCAGAGGTTAGGGTAAGGGATTCAATTGAGTTAGGGGAAGGTGTTAGGCACCCCTAAACTCCCATCCGGAGATGGTTACCTACTCCCTGAGTCTAAATCAAATAAAGGAAACATAAAGAAGCATGCAGTTTGATCTATATGCTGAGCAATGTAATATGAATGAAATAAATAAATTGAGATAGGTAGGATAAGAACAAAATAGAGATTCTATCCTAGGGGAGCTGAACCCGATCAGGGTTGCCTACGTATTTACAGTTAGTGGAATCAAGCCACACGTACTTCCGAAGGGGAGTGGTGGTTTGATTTGATTGATTGGAGGTTTGATTTGATTGTGATCGTGATTGTTTACGCTCATTTGGGAGCGAAATGGTCTTTTAAGCTCGTGTTGAGGAGCAAGGTGACCTTTTAAGCTCGTGCTGAGGAGCGATTGTGATCGTGAATGTTTACGCTCATTTGGGAGCGAAATGGTCTTTTAAGCTCGTGCTGAGGAGCGATGGGGCAGTTTAGGCTCGTGCCGAGGAGCCTGGCGAAGTGGGTATCCGAACAGGGTTTGAATAGAGAGATAGGGTTTAACTAGGGTTTAATCGGGGTTAAGCTGGGGTTTACCTAGGGTTAAGCTTGGGTTTACCTAGGGTTTAGGTGGGGTTAAGTAGGGTTTAATTGAGGTTTGACTGGAGTTAACTGGACGGGGGTTCGACTAGAAAAGGCTAGTTTTGAACTGGGATTTGGACAGAGGTTCGACTAGGTTAGGCTAGGTTTGGATAAAACAGGGCAGAGGTTCGACAGGGTAAGCCGGGTTTAAGTAAAACCGGGCAGTGGTTCGACAGGGTAAGCCGGGTTTAAGTAAAACTGGGTAGAGGTTCGACAGGGTAAGCTGGGTTTAAGTAAAACTGGGAAAATGTTCGATAGGGTAAGTCGGGTTTAAGTAAAACTGGGCAGAGGTTCGACAGGGTAAGCCGGGTTTAAGTAAAACCGGGTAGAGGTTCGACAGGGTAAGCTGAGTTTAAGTAAAACCGGGTAGAGGTTTGACAGGGTAAGCAATCTAAGCTAGAAATTAAAGACAAAATTAGAAATTAAGGAATTTAATAAAACTAAAAAACTTGAAAGCAAGACTAGGGATAGAGGGATTACCTGCCCGAAAGTACAGCAAACTTTCGAACAAAGAGGGATTCTCAAAAAAACTAAAAACTTAGTGTTTCGGAAATGGAACTCGAAAAACCAAGTAGAGAGAAGTGAAAATGGATGATTTTTGAAGGAAGGGAGAAGGGGTATTTATAGGGTCTCGGAATAGTGCCCGCGCCTTTTTAAAGGCGTGATTTATTATATTTTAATGAATAGTAATGTGGTGTGAACAGTGAGTCGGCAACGTGGATATTACTAAATCCGCGCCTTTCTAAACGGCGAGATTTTAATATATTTTATTGTGAACAAAAATAATAATAAATGAAGTTTTCTATGGAAGTGGGGCCCACATGGTCCCGCGCCTTTTAAAAAGGCGAGATTGCGCCTTAGGGCCTGTTTGGCCCTTCAAAAAACTGATTTTTTGGGTTTTTTGTTTATACTCCTATTTGCCGAAAAACTGTTTTTATCGTTTCAAGCACATTTTGAGCCCAAAAATAGTCAAAATTAAACTGGTAAAATCCAGAATAATATTTTAGATAAAACATGGATTTTTCAGAACTTTTTAAGGGCATTTTGGTCATTTTGCACTCTAGGGGCATTTTGGTCATTTTCTACTATTTTAAGTCCAATTTAATAATCAAAATAGCCAAAATTCATCAAAAAATTTGTAAAATCATTTTGAACCAAATGAAAACTTTTTAGCACATTTTTAGGGGTATTTTGATCATTTTTCACCCTAGGGGCATTTAGATCATTTTTCACCTTAGGGATAGTTTTTGAAAATCGAAGCACCTGAAAAGAGGGTTGTAAAAGAGAATTTTTAAAAGGGTTTTTAAGAGTATAAAAATATTGTAGGGGTGCAAAATTGGGGTGCTTACAGTGTGGTGGTGGTGGCATTTGTGGTGGTGGTGATGGTAGCGGTGGCGGCGGTGGTGGTGGTGATGGTGGTGGTGGTGTGGTGGTGGTGATGGTGGCAGTGGTGATGGTGGCATTGGTGGTGGTGGCGGTGGCGGTGGCGGTGGTGGTGGTGGTGGCATTGGTGGTGGTGGTGGTGATGGTGGCGGTGGTGGTGGTGATGGTAGCATTAGTGGTGGTGGCGGTAGTGGTGGTGGTTGTAGTGTGGTAGTGGTGGTGGTGGTGGTGGTGGTGGTGGTGAATGATGGCGGTGGGTGTAGTGTGGTGGTGATGGTGGTGGTGGTGGTGTAGTATTGTGGTGGTGGTGATTGTGGTGGTGATGGTGGTGGTTGTATTGTGGTGGTGGGTGGTGGTGGTGGTGGAGGTGATGGTGGGTGGTGAGTAGTGGTGGTGGTGGTAGTAGTATTATGGTGGTGGTGAATGGTGGTGGTGGTGATGGGTGGTGATAGCGGGTTTGTGTTTTCTACTTTTGCCTTTTGTTTTCAAAAAGAGTGGTGGTAGAAAATTTTTGTTTCCATGATTTTGAAAAATTTTGTTACTAATTTTTAAAACAAAAAGTGGAAACATGTTAACCAAACATGTTTTGTGTAAAATTTTTTAAAATTCTATTTTTAAAAACAAAAAATAGAAAACGGAAGTGCAACCAAACAGGGCCTTAGTTAATTCATTTATTTTATTTTGAGAAAGATATAATAAGACATAATTAAAGATGTTACTTAAGTTTTAAATTATACTTAAGATCACAATGGTTGATCGGATGATTATATTCTGTTAGTTGGTCAACAGTTTTCTTTTGATGATATGTTTATATTGAACTTTATTTTCAATTAAATATGGAACCAATTTTCAAACTCATTATTTAGTTGTCTTGCATTTGTTATATGGACATGGAAAGTAGTGTAATGGGTCCAAGGTCTCATTCACCAACATGAGATTTTGGGGCTTTACAAGTCCACCTCTCTTTTATCGCAAGCAGGCCAAGGTGTGCTATCAAGGAGGTTAACTCCATTATTTCCCCTTTTTGGTGGGACCAAACAAAGGAGAGGACAATCCACTGGATCAGTTAACAAAAACTTTGTTGACCAAAAGATTGGGGGGTCCAGGCTTGGGAGACCTTCATGCTTTCAATTTGGGTTTATTAGTAAAACAAAGCTGGCAGATTCTAACTCAACCCAATGCTCTATGACTTAGATTATTGAAAGCAATCTATTTTCCGACTTCTTCTTTCTTAGAAGCAAGGATCGGCAATCATCACTTTTGGGTTTGTAGGAGTTTATTGGCGGGACGGCCTATTTTAAACCAAGGTATCCGATGGCAGATAGGGTTCGGCCAGGGGCGGACCCGGGGGGGGGGCGGGGGGGCCATGGCCCCCCCAAATTTTTTGTAAATCCCTACTTTACTAGTATGACTAGTGGGCCCCTCAATTAAAAAAAATATTTCTAGTATACTTGGCCCCCCCCCCCCCAATTTTTTTGTCCTATATGATGTAGTGGCCCCCCCAATTTTTTTTGTCACATATATAGTGGCCCCTCAATGGAGTCCCCTTATGCTCATGTCCCTATTGACACTCCTTAACTATGATTAAAATTCACCCAATCTCATGGTTCACCTACTTATCCTTGATTTTAGAAAAAAATATTTAAATAATTTTAATCTTAGGAGTTACTGAATTTTTAACAAAAGTTCAAAAATAAATTTGATATATTTTTTTTAAACCAAGGATAGGTGGGTGAATCTTAACCACAATGAAGGGGTATTAATAGGACACGTGGCGACCTCAAAGGTATTACCAAGAAAAAAATTTTCAAAATAAAAAAACTACCCCAAAAAAAATTTTCTCGGGGGCTATGCCCCGAACCCCCAAATCCCATACCCTCAAACCAAAATTTTTTTTGTATACATGTATTTTGGCCCCCCCATTGAAAAATTCTGGGCTCCGCCCCTGGGTTCGGCTTAGACAGTTCGTGCTTTTATTGATCCCTGGATTCCTTCCTTGCCACAGTTCAAACCCCTTCCTCGCACCGGCAGACTCCATCCTCACATACTCAACTTTTTCTACAGGAAGAAGGCATTTGGGACATGACCCAACTTCAACGATTGTTCCTTCCATCATCTATTCAGGAATTTCGGAAAATATCGGTGAGCTCCTAGAACTCATCCAACAGATTGGTTTGGCATCATACCCAAACTGGAAAATTCGAGGTTCGGTCGGCTTCCCATTTGGCTCATCAACTTTTAGCTTCTCAAAAAGCATCTTCTAGTCATGTTCCAACAGAGATCGATCCTTTGCGGGGAAACTAATTTGGAGACTTCCCAATCCTCCCAAAATCCAAGTTTTCATTTGGTGTGCTTGCAATAACGCGTTGGCAGTTGCTTTAAATCTCCAGTCGTGGAACATCTTGGTTGATCCCTTAAAAAGAAACGTGCCCTCTGTCAGAAGGTGGAAGAAATGGTTTCCCACCTACTATTGGAATGCCCTTTTGCTAGGACTATTTGGTTCGGATCTTTTCTCTCCATCACGGGTACCATCACTCATGAAGCTTCCGTTTTGAGCTGGTGGCAACTTTGGGCAAAATTGTCGGAGTTTAAAATGGAAAACCTTTTATTATGTTCTTACTTTTGTGTCATCCTGTGGCACATCTGGAAAACTCGCAACGATGTCAAGGGGAAAAGCCAAACCCTGTTGCTACTATTCATCAGATTAACCAATTCTCAAGAGCTTTGGGAGCACTGTGAGATCCCAAGGCCTCTGATTCTTTGCAGGACATGCCAAGAGACGTAAAATGGGAGCCTATTGACCAGGGCTAGATCAAGATATACGTGGATGAGGTGGATCTTTTGTCTATCAAAGCAGCAGGTGCAACGGCTATTACGAGGAACCATGATGGTTCCATTTTGACAGCTTGGAGGGAGGATCGGCTCAAAGAGCCGAAGCAAAAGCAATCAGGATTGGATTGCAATTGATTGCCTATCACAAGTGGGATCGGCTGATCGTCGGGGTGGGATTTGATCTGGTTCTCACCGGATCAAAATCATCTGGCCCCCCTTTGTGAGTGACATGTGGTGATAAAAAGGGGGGAAGATATCAAATGGAGAGAAGTCAAAAAATGGGGGGAAAATGAAATGACTTCTCCCCATTTTTCTTGGACATGTCGGACAAAAATGGGGGGCCAAATGATTTTGATCCGGTGAGAGCCAGATCAAATCCCATCCTGTGATCGTGAGTCGGATGCAAAGGAGATTCTTCTAGACCCAGGCACTGGGAAATACATACCATTTTAGTAGACATCCACTCCTTGAAAATATCAGTGTGAACTCATGAAATTCACATTCATTCCCCGTGAGGCAAATTCTCTGGCCCACCACCAAGTGCAGCAGGCCCTCAACGACAGCATTGCCCGTTTTGTTCTCCTTGATCATATGTAATAAAATTTCGGGGCCCCTTCTCATTTCATTGGACGAGGCTTCCTTTTGTTTCTACTTAATTTCTCTTGAGCAATGCAAATATCTCTTTCTAAAAAATTAACTAAATACTTAGCATTATTAACTTATATATGTATAGGGTCGTGATACTTTGGCGCTCCCATTCCGCCGAGCGGAACACATGCTCGCCTACAGCACACCACATACCCCCTTTTACCTCTCTTAATCGTGGTTAAATTTAATTAATGTAAAGTTAATAATTTTTTAAATTTTTTCCAAAAACCAAGGTTAAATGGATGAACCCTAGGGGTGAGTGACTCTTAACCACATTTTTATGGGTGTTAAAAGGGACACGTGGCATCACGTGGAGGCATGCAATCATCTATTTTTCCTCTCTTAATCATGGTTAAGCTTAATCAATGTAATGTTAATATTTTTTTTTATAGTTTATTCTAAAAAGAAAGGTTAGATAGATGAACCCTAAGGATGAGTGAATCTTAACCACAATTTATGGGTGTTTAAAGGGACATGTGGCATCTCGTGGTGGTATGCGATCATCCATTTCCCTTCTTAGTTGTGGTGAAGCTTAATGTAAAGTTAATATTTTTTATATTTTATTTCAAAAACCAAGGTTAGATAGAAGAACCCTAAGGGTAAGTGAATCTTAATCATGGTTTATGGGTGTTAAAAAAGAAACGTGGCATCCCGCGGAATTGTTCGTGTGGACGGTACGGTACGCGAGCATGGAAAGAATCATTCTTCATATATATAGAGTCTGTCTAGGGTACTCCCTATTTTTACACCCTATAGACTATATAAGCCATTCTTTAAAGAAGATTAATAACTCAAAATATTGTTGAATTGACATCTATTACAATAATAAATAGTTCCAAAATTACTTTTTCTTAAAAAAATATTTTGAGTTATTGATCTTCTTTAAAGAATGACCAAGATAATGTGTAAGAATATGAAGTATCTCTATACTCATTAATATACATATATATATATATATATATATATATAAACCATCTAATACATTGACAGCCCTAATCCCAATTGGTTTTTTTGGTTAATTAACACAAACACACCCACACACTAATCCTCCCCCTTGTTGGCTCTTGGGCAGGAGACTACAAAAAGAATAAAGTGACCCTGATCGACAATTTTCATCTTTCGGTGAGTAGTTGACTGATAATGGTAAAATATTAATATCGGTGTATAATAAGAAAATATTAGTGTGCTCATAGAGAGATTGGATCACAATCAATTGCGATTGAACTCGCCGTACCCACAAGTCAAGATGTGTCCCTTTTAACCTCTATTAACTATGGTTAAGATTCAATAACCCTTGAGGTTTAATAATGTAACCTTCGTTATTAGAAAAAAATATTTAATTCTACTTACAAAAATTTAATCCTTAAGATTAATAGTTTTTAAGAAACTAAGATAGTAAATCTTAACCACAGTTAATAGGTATTAAAAGGGGCACTGTTGACTTGTGGGTGTAATTGATTCTCTCGACTGCAATTGAAGTCTGTGATCCTAGGAGCACCCTTTTTATTATAAAAATATTAATATTAACTATATATTATATATGGACATTTAATAATATAATATAATAGTGAATCTTAACCATAGACGTGTTGACCTTGGGTGCGCCCTGTCAGACTCGATGTCCTACTTAAAACAATGTAGGCAAACCAAACCCTATCGATTCTATTAACTAAATACTAGAAAGTGGCCCGTGTGATGCATGAGAATGAGAGAAAAAAAACTGAATAGTTGATTGAAAGGATAAGAACTTAACAAAAAGAAAATAGAAAACATGAGAGGGAATTCATAATTTTTAATTCTAGCATCCTATTAGAAAAAAAAAAACCAATAGGATGCAAAATGCAACAGATAGGCTAAAGTAATGGTATTCCAGAAGGTGGTGGGACCAGTATGATTAAGTTGAGGATGATGGTTTAGTATACAGTAGGCCTAAAGATTGGTTAGCTTGGACCGATATTTGGAAATCAATGTCCTAAAGATTGGTTAGCTTGGAACGATATTTGGAAATCAATGTCAGGCATTAACAAAGCATGTAAACAACCCCTTTTAAGCAAGGAATTAAAGAAAAGTAATGTTAAAAATCACAAAAATACATATTGATGCAAAAACAAATATATATTCATAGTCAGTGAAGCTGATAACATCCTAAATACTTTTCAAACTGTTTTGTTTTTTTTTTCATTTCTTGGTAACCACCCAAACTCCAGCAATCAAGTCGAACCCAATAGATAAACCATAGGAAAAGCAAAAAAAAAAAAACAAAAAAAAAAACGAATTCATGTACGAAGCATAAATAAGAGATGTCGATAAAGTAAAAAGTTCAAATATTCAAAGGTCTCAATTTAAGATGTTCAAAAAAGATTTAATAATCACCCGTAATAGAATTGAATAAGAAAATAATATAAAATAAAAATCTAGTAGTGAAAAACAGACATATACTATTAACGGGATAAAACCCTAATAAATGTGTGTTAGCAATGGGAAAGTCGATGTGAGGCTATTCTAAGAATTTGGTTGGATCCTCACAGAGGATAAAGAAAATTCACTAAAGAGTAGAAAATAAAATCTTAACAAAAAATGCAAACAAAGCCATTTATCAATGAAGTATTTTTTTAAAAAAAAGCCTATATGCAAACCAATGCAAGAATCACTATCTATTCATATATTAAAATAACATCCACATGTCGGTATAATTTTTTTTTTGGTTTATGTTTCTAATAAATGAAACTCCAATTTTCCTAACATATTTCAGGTTTGCTAGTAATAGTAACCAATTTGTAAAGTAACATGATTTGCTTAAACGTAATTCAAATGGGACATTGTTAGTAAGGGCATAGGTACGCCTAAATCAACGGATAATAAAAGGAAAAATTTTCTAATAAGTTTGGATAGGTTGTGTTACCAATAGGATGTCAAAATGCAACAAATAGGCTAAAGTAATGGTATTCCAGAAGGTGGTGAGACCAGTATGATTAAGTTGGGGATGATGGTTTAGTGTACAGTAGGCCTAAAGATTGGTTAGCTTGTAACGATATTTGGAAATTAATATAAAGACATAAACAAAGCATGTAAACAACCCCTTTTAAGCAAGGAATCAAAGAAAAGTAATGTTAAAAATCACAAAAATACATAGCGATGTAAAAAACAAATATATATTCATAGACAGTGAAAGCTGATAACATCCTAACTACTTTTTAAACTGTTTTTTTTTTTCATTTCTTAGTAACAACCCAAACTCCAACAATGAAGTCGAACCCAATAGGTAAACCATAGGAAAAGCAAAGAAAAAAAAAATTCATGTATGAAGCATAAATAATAGATGTCGATAAAGTAAAAAGTTTAAATATTCGAAGGTCCCAGTTTAAGATGTTGAAAAAAGATTTAATAATCACCCGAAACAGAATCACATAAGAAAATAATATTAAATAAAAATTTAGTAGTGAAAAACAGACATACTATTAACGGGATAAAACCCTTATAAATGTGTGTTAGCAATGGGACAGTCGATGTGAGGCTATTCCAAGAATTTTGTTGGATCGTCACAGAGGATAAGGAAAATATAGCAACCCCCATTACATTATTGGATTGCCGCGAAGTGTAAGAAGCATGATTAAAAAAAAAAAATTCTAAATAGTTAGAGAGGTTCAAGAGTGTAAAACAACGTACCTCTATTGGTTGGGTGTTCATTCAGGTTGCCGAATACCTAAAATGTAAGAGAGATTGGAAAATTCACTAAACATTAGAATAGAAGGAATAGTATAATGTAATTTCAGTAACTTAGAACTAACATAGATGAAAGAAAGTCAGGGAACCTCAAGATTTTAAACGCATAGATACAATTTGGGAATCTAAGCATTTTGGCGAAACCTAAAATGTATCAGAGATTGGATTCGTGATTGAACATTAGGATTTGGAAAACAGTTTAATGTAATTTCATAAAATAAAATCTTACCAAGTATGTAGAGAATATTGGTATGCATTTGAGACTTCAAATGCCCTATGGATTCAAAACCGTAAGTGACAGTAGTATAGCAATAATTGTTTGAATAGTAGAAAGAAAATACAGTAAATAAATATGTGGGTTGATTTGGATGGAGAAGAAGAGAGGAAATTAGGGGAAGATGGGGAAATAAGAAGGGGAGAGACAAAGGATGGGAAAACGGTTATCAAACTATAACTAACCGGTATGTCCGTTGAGGGAGGGAGGCCGTGGTGTCAACGAGTGTGCTGAATGGTAGCATATGTGAACGTATTGTGAAAGACCAAAGCAGAAGTCCCCTTTCCATGTACTCAAGAGGGGTGTCTGTTGGGTAGTGTCGTTTGCTAAAAGGGGGAGACATGAGGATATAAAAGGAGAGTAATGGAATATTAATGACCTAAAGCATATTCCTGAACAGAAGATGGAAGCCGAAGTGGAGAGATGCACCCGTTGGAAGTTCGAGCGAGTCTTGATAGTACAGATATACAGGTATTGTCGTCCTATTCCTATCTGTATCCTGAACAAAAGAAACTTGGGTCTATATTCCTTCAAAATCACTCAAAAGATGCCACGTGGACCTCTTAAGGTTCTGTTTTAATTAGTAGTAATAGCCATGTAGGATTATCATCTTATCATATTTTGACACGTGTCACATTGACTTCCCCCAATAGGGATACTCTTTGTAATTACTCGACTCCCTCCAACGAAGAGTCACACCCTCACGAAAAATCACTCCGACTATAGCTACTTTATCTCAGTCGTCTCCCAACCATTGCACATGTTGGTCATACTACTACTTAAACCAAAGCAATGGCTTAGATATTATGGTAGAGAATTGTTTGCAGTCACAATTCTTCCATTCAGACAACTTTCCAAATAGCCCACCAATCCTACTCCATTTGAAAAGTCTTAAGAGAAAGAATCCCATTTAAACCCCATCGCTCCACTAATCCTTCACTCTGCTACCGTTTCCGAATACATCTTCATCACTTTATAGACACCGGCATCCTTCCTGGGTTGTCTTTTGAGTAGAATCAGTGGTTGGAGAAACGGTAAATACCCCTCTATTAAAGAGCCTCAAGCCTTCCATCTCTCCTTCAATTTCCTTCAATTTTTTAATAACTCTTCACTCGAGCCTATGATGGGCAGGGGAGTAGGTGATGATGCCTCGAACAGTGGCCATGGCAGAATGGTCGCTTTTGGAGGGCCTCATATGGGGTTTACCTGCGGAAGAGGAGGCGGAGGTGTTGTGTTGGTGGTTCCGTGATTTTTATCTTATGTAATCACATTGCTATATTGGGTTCTGTCGAGCCAACATCTATCTAATCATTAGGATAGCCAATGACTTCTTTTTTTTTTTTGGTTAGATAGCCAATGACTTTGAATGGTAGATTTAATTTGTCTTCAATGAAAAGTGGGCTTCCAACGCAATTATCTCCATCTCGAAGGCAGCCATATACTTGCATCTTCAATTTTTTTCTTCTGTTTACATTGATTCAAGATGTGTCCATATCGAGAACGCTGGGAATATATTCGACAAATTGCGTATTCGAAAAAATGTAATGTACAACGTGGTCCTTTGGATTTCTATCATTGCAGGTTATGCCCAGTCAAGTTTCGTTAATGAAGCAATTGGGTTATTTAGGAAGATACAGATTGCAAATTTGCATGCTATTCGTAGATGGAACAGCAAGAAAAAAAAAATTGTGCTACCTGTTATATATACCACAAGGATAGTCTGTCTTTCAATGAGATCAGCTTACCATGGATGCTTTATCTGAGACTCACTATCGTATTTAATTCTTGGAGATGAAAGACCTCATGGATTTATCTTTTTATTGGGATCTAGTTGGAACAGCTATGCGTCGACAGAGGAAATCTACGGTTTTGCAAATATATACATTCTCCGCGACAACACCACCCACTGTGCTCATGGTTTTTCTCCTTTCCCACCATTACAGGGTATTTACGGTTCTCATCTTTCAATTATTCGGAGTTTTATTTTGTGAATTATTTCTAACGGAATGATATATCTGTTGTTCACATGAAATTAGATTATGTGTAGTTTTTTTGAAACCAAATCCTCTGCGACAAATCTAGTCATCACCCCTAAGGTTGCCACGTGTCATTTTTGACACCCTTTAACTGTGGTTAAGACTCACCCACCCATCCTTGGTTTTTTTTTTAAAAAAAAATATTAATTCTTTAAAAAATATATATTTTTAAGGTTTTTTTACCATTAAAATATTTTTAAAAATAATTAATATTTTTTTCTTCTAAAAACTAAAGATGGATGGGTGAATTTTAACCACAATTAAGGGGTGTCGAAAGGGACACGCGCGATCTCATTGGTGATAACCGGATTTGCCAAATCCAATTATCCCAGTAGAGGATTTGGACTTAGTTTTTTTTTCCCTCTTTCCGGGAAAACATCTTTATTATCTTCAAATATGTTCTATTGTGCTTTTTAATTGTATATCATACAACCTTTTTTGACATTCCTATTTTTTTACAATTCCACATTTTTATGTTTTTTACAATTCCGTGCATCGCATGGGTGTTTGCTAGTATAATATAATATGAAGGAAAATATTCACCTCCTCGGTCCGTGACGCAAGGAAGGGCGTCTTGGGTCCCTTATTCATGCCACACGTCCCCCTTTCAATCCCCTTTTAACTATGGTTAAGGTTCACTAATCCTTAGGGTTCACCCTCTACCCTTTGTTTTTAGAAAAATAGAGCAATATTTCTCCTCGCCCGTGAAGGGAACTATTGCTCATAGGACTTTTGCAATTGAGACCATAAAGGGCTGAGACCATACCGAGACCGTGTTTGTGATGCATGGATCTCAATATTTTATTAAATCTGGTTTTGAATTTTTGAGATTTGTGCATCACATGCATGGTCTCGGTGTGGTCGCGGCCCTTTACGGTCTCACTAGCATTTTCTTTGCTCATGATATGATATAATATAATATGAATATGAATATGAATATAAATATAAATATAAATACGAATCTTTCGCCACAAACCCCAGTTTCTCTCTTCCTATTTTGGCTCTCCGACCCTACAAACACGTGATCAAAAATGGGAAAGGTAACATCGGCTGGATAAATTTTACCACCTAGCAAAGGGCCTTGGGCACATGAGGCGACAAGCCAGGGCATCGTTAGTTATCGATTCCGTGAGGCTAGCAAGCGAGTTCAAGGTAATTTTTTTTTTGGAAAATATATTTTATCATGAATTCATTCAGATGAATCTGGAAAAGTCTGCATTAAATAGTACTAGCAAATACCCCGTGCGATGCAAGCAACAAAAGTTAAGATGAACTAATAAGAAAAATATTATGAAATGAAGGAAAAAGATTTTTTTTTAAAAAAGTAGGAATACAGTAAAACTAAAAGAGAAAAATTGTCTTAAGTGAAAATCAAATTATTATTTTTTTTTTTTGTAAGAAAATTCAAATATTAATTATAAGGTATCATATCGCCTATATACTACATATTTGATCAAATGAAACTGAGACATATTTCACACAACCAAGAGCCAATAGGTGGATATTGGATGTGAGAAAAAGAAAGTTCATATATAGTTAACTTTATTCAATGTAATTAAAAAAAATGACAAAAATTCTTTGTGTATGTTGTCCACGGTTAAACAGATTGGTTATTAAAAATCAATTAAAATCACTCTAATAGAGAAAATATAATCAATTAAGATACCAATCTAAAACTAAGAACAACCAATACCCAAAACATAGTGCAAAAAAAATATTCTTAGAGTTTCACTTCCAAAACATATTAACAGAAAAAGTATATAAATCCAGCAAAACCCATGACAGGCCCCTCTCTTCTCTCTAGACCATCCTAGAAAAATCTGCATAACATGCCCATTCGGCTCTAAAAAATAGTCCTTTGTATCTCTCTAAAATACCCCACCAATAACCTTACTCTCGCCTTTAGAATGATGTTAATGGAAAACCCATTGCCAATTGCCATTAGAATTTTGTAAAGAAGAAGATCGCATTAAGATGAATCAAAACACTAATGCGTGAATTAGAAGATGCTTACCTTTTCTTGAGTCTGATATTTGGTGATTACTGTTAGAGTTGAAGAGTAGTTGATATTGTAAAATGAACTTCAAGTTATCTGTGTTTCTTCCGTAACCCAACCAAAGACAAAGATAGCAAAGAACCCACCTTGTGGATGGGTGCTCTTGGGACGTGCTCTCCGGACTCCATTTTAAAGAAGAAAAGGATTAGAAATGGGAGATAGAAAATCGTGGAATTGGAGGGGACCGAGAGAGGTGGATTGGTAGTAAACATATTTCAAACTCGTTAATAGAGGAACAATAATAACCTAGAATCAACAAAACCAAATCAATAGAATGTACACTAAACCAATAATACAGAATAGAAACTTAACGGATTCTTGTCCGGATTCGCCGCACCAAACTAAATCAGTAGAACGAAGACTCAACCAATACATAATAGAAAATGTAACAGATTCTCGCCAAAATTCATTGCTGCAACATGCGGGGTGGAATGGCCATGTAAAATAGAGAGAAACTGTAATGGAAACCTTCCTATGACATTTTTTGGGAGGAGATAAATTGATAAGAGAGGAAAATGGAGCGCTTCGGGGGGGGGGGGGGGGGGGGGGGGGGGGGATTGGAAGACAGGGAGAGAGAAATGAGAGTGAAGGGCTAGGGTTTATCTACAGGATACGAATAGGTGGGAATTGGGAGGAAGCATAGAGGCGTGAGGGTTGGAACTCTTTGTTGAAAGTGACGACTCTTCGTTGAAACCCTTCAATTGGGAGATGAACGTGTTGGTGTGGGTTGTGTCGGTTGAGTTTGAGAGAGAGAAAATAGGGTCCATTCTGAGTTTGGAGATAAGAAGGTTGGTGTCGATTCAAAAACAAATCTTTGAGATAACTCTTCAAAAGAAGAGTTGTGTTGTTTGAGTTTGAGGATGGAGGAAAGAGGTGGGGAGAGGTATGTCGTTTGAGAATGAGAAGAATAAAGATGATCAGTGATCAGTGTGACACGTGTCATAAGATGGGAATATTATAATCCTACGTGGCGAAAGGAGAAGGGGAGAAAGTTGCAATCCTTCATCTTACCTTCTATGAAGTAGGTCGGTTATGCTTTACAGTGTCCAATCGTTTGATTAGTACATGCATGTTGGGACCATCCCCTACAATTTCATCATCCAGTTTGAAAAGTAAGCACTTCTCACTCTTGCTTTCTCTTATCGCTCTCTTTACTTGAAGAAAAACGTAACAAAACTCTATATTGCAAATCATTTCTATTAAAACTACTTATTTATTTGTTCTTCATGTTGGGGGCTTTTTCCTAACTACCAAACAATTTTGAATATTTTATTAAGTTGGGAAGATCCTTTCTTCAAGATTAATTGATAAACATATACAAAATTCCCCGTGGAACAAGTTCTTTGATAAACATATACAACCTTCCCTCTACTGTGACAAGAAATGTTCATATACGTTCTTAAATTCGAAGTTCAAATCCTTTTAATCACAAATATTTAAAGCCAGATCTCCAGTCCTTGAATCTCACCATTGAAAAAATAGAAATGGCAGTTTATGAGTCCTTGAATCTCACCATCCTTGGTAGCCATGAATGAAGAATGCAAAAGTTGTAGAGAAAACTAGGTGACCATAGATTTAGGGCAAGAAAGTAAGCAAAGCAATTCTATGAGTCCTGATCGAGCAGCAAACATAGATCACAAAAACGAAACAGAAAAGGAAAAAGTAAATCAGATCTTGATGCTCTCAATCCTCGATCGACTTCGATTGATCAGTTTATCAGCTTGATCTATTGATTTGCTTATCTACATCCCCGATCAGGATTTATTTATTTGATTTTTTCTGGAAAAATTGGGAACAGAGACTTTGAGCTTTGAGATCCATTTAGAGTAAATCAAATCCAGAGTAAATCAAAACTTCAAATACAACATACCTCCAACTCTCTTGAAATCTCTGTTTCTTCACCTAAGAACGAAAAAGAGAGCAATCCATGAACGATTTCCTAAAACTTCTACTATCTCCAATGGCGGAAGAGAGATTTTTAGAAGACAAATCCCTAACCTAGCTTCTCGTCCTGTGATTTAGGGTCTTTTTGGAAGCAAAACCCAAACGAATCCAGCGATCTTGCAGAATTACCTCTCTCGTTCGTAAGGTTGCAGAGACGAAGAAGAAGAAACCGTTTGAGATTTGCAGCAAGAATGGGCAAATCAGAATTACCTCTCACGTTTGAGATTTGCAGCAAGAGTGATGTGTGATTTAGGGAAACTATAGAGTGATGTGGGATTTAGGGAAAGAGAACACAATAAACTCGTTTAGGTCAGGTTTATAACGCGACTTGTCGGGTTTATAACGCGACTTGCAGCAGCTGTAAATATTAACTGCGGCTACTTCAATTTGTTTTAGCGGGCAAATTTGTAATGTTCAGTGACAGATTAAGAAATCTGCCACTACTGTAATATTAAGAGCAAATCATAAATTGTTGTAGTCGTTTGAGATTTTAATCCCAAAATAGGCTTTTAGTGAATGTTATTACTATCCGCTGCTAAAAGATTGTTGCTAAAAACTCTTTTTCTTGTAGTGAAATTAGGGTCTCGCTTAGACAGTTCGTGCTTTTATTGATCCCTGGATTCTTTCCTTGCCCCAGTTCAAACCCCTTCCTCTTACCCGCGGACCCCATCCTAACATACTCATCTTTTTCTACAGGACGAAGGCATTTGGGAAATGACCCAACTTGTGTATCTGTGAGCTCTTAGAACTCATCTGACAGATTGGCTTGGCATCATACCCAAACTGGAAAATTCGAGGTTCGGTCGGCTTCCCATTTGGTTCATCAACTTTTAGCTTCTCAAAAAGCATCTTCTAGTCATGTTCCAATAGAGATCGATCCTTTGCGTGGAAACTAATTTGGAGACTTCCCAATCCTCCCAAAATCCAAGTTTTCATTTGGTGTGCTTGCAATAATGCGTTGGCAGTTGCTTCAAATCTCCAGTCGCGAAACATCTCGGTTGATACCTTATGCGTCCTCTATCAGGAGGAAGAAACAGTTTCCCACCTACTGTTGGAATGCCCTTTTGCTAGGACTGTTTGGTTCAGATCTATTCTCTCCATCACGGGTACCATCACTCATGAAGCTTCCTTTTTGAGATAGTGGCAACATTGGGCAAAATTGTTGGAGTTTAAATCGGAAAACCTATTATTATGTTCTTAGTTTTGTGTCATCCTGTGGCACATTTGGAAAACTCGCAACGAGGTCATATTTGAAGGTAAAAAGCCAAAGCCGGTTGCTACTATTCATCGGATTAACCAATTCTCAAGAGCTTTGGGGGCGCTGCGACACCCTAAGGCCTCCGATTCTTCGCAGGACATGCCAAGAGATCACCGACATTCTTAATGATCCTTCCAGACTTGGGCACTGGGAAATACATACCATTTTAGCAGACATCCACTCCTTGAAAAATCAATGTGGACTCGTGAATTTCACCTTCATTCCCCATGAGGCAAATTCTCTAGCCCACCTCCAAGTGCAGTAGGCCCTCAATGACAGCATTGCCCATTTTGTTCTCCCTAATCATGTAATAAAATTTCGGGGCCCCTTCCCATCGGATGAGGCTTCCTTTTGTTTCTACTTTCTCTTGAGCAATGCAAATATCTTTTTACCAAAAATTAACTAAATACTTAGCATTATTAACTTATATACGTATAGGGTCATGATACTTTGCACACTCGCATTCCGCCCAGTGGAACACACAGCCCACCACATACACCCTTTATCGCTCTTAATTGTGGTTAAATTTAATAAATGTAAAGTTAATTTTTTTCAAAAACCAAGGTTAAATGGATGAACCCTAGGGGTGAGTGAATCTTAACCACATTTTATGGGTGTTAAAAGGGACACGTGGCATCACGTGGAGGCATGTAATCATCTATTTTCCCTCTCTTAATCATGGTTAAGCTTAATCAATGTAATGTTAATATTTTTTTATAGTTTATTCTAAAAACAAAGGTTAGATAGATGAACCCTAAGGGCGAGTGAATCTTAACCACAATTTATGGGTGTTAAATGGGACATGTGGCATCTCGTGGTGGTATGCGATCATTCATTTCCCTTCTTAGTTGTGGTTAAGCTTAACTAATGTAAAGTTAATATTTTTATATTTTATTTTAAAAACCAGGGGTAGATAGATGAACCCTAAGGGTGAGTGAATCTTAACCATGGTTTATGGGTGTTAAAAGAGGAACGTGGCATCCTATGGAATTGTTCGCGTGAACGTTACACGAACGTGGAAAGAATCATTCTTCATATATATAGAGTCTGTCTAGGGTACTCCCTATTTTTACACCCTATAGGATATATAAGTCATTCTTTAAAGAAGATCAATGACTCAAAATATTGTTGAGTTGACATCTGTTACAATAATAAATAGTTCCAAAATTACCTTTTCTTTAAAAAATATTTTGAGTCATTGATCTTCTTTAAAGAATGACCTAGATAACGTGTAAGAATATGAAGTATCTCTATACTGATTAATATATATATATATATATATATACAAAGCATCTAATACATTGACAGCCCTAATCCCAATTGGTTTTTTGGCTAACACAAACACACCCACACACTAATCGATCCTCCCCCTTGTTGGCACTTGGGCAGGAGATCACATAAAGAATAAAGAGACCCTTATCGACAATTTTCATCTTTCGGTGAGTAGTTGACTGATAATGGTAAAAAATTAATATTGGTGTATAATAAGAAAATATTAGTGTGTGTAAGCACTCCAATTTTTTACCCCTCTAGTTTTTTATGTACTCTTAAAAACCCTTTTAAAAAACCCCCTTTCAAAACCCTCTTTCCATGTGCTTCGATTTTCAAAAACAGCCTAAGGGTAAAAATGACCAAAATTTCCCTAGGATGAAAAATGATCAAAATGCCCCTGAAAAAGTGCTAAAAAATTTTCAGTTGGTTCAAAATGATTTTAGAAATTTTTTCGGTGAATTTTGGCTATTTTTAGGATCAAAACAGACTTAAAACGGTAAAAAATGACCAAAATACCTCTGGAGTGAAAATGACCAAAATACCACTAAAAAGTACTGAAAAATTCATGTTTTATTTAAAATATTTTTCTCAATTTTATCAATTCAATTTTGACTATTTTTTGGGCTCAAAATTGGCTCAAAACCAAAAAATAGCTTTCCGGCGAATCAGGGCACGACACGTGACACCAAAAATCAGTTTTTTTGACCTTCAAATTGGGGCTCTACTTGAAGTAGCGCCCAGACCTTATTTAGGCTATTTTTAGGAGGGCTCTACTTCAAGTAGCACCTACTCTTTATTTAGCCTTTTTTTTAGGTGGGCGCTACTTCAAACAACGCCCCTTTTTGGGGTTTGTTCTTTCGGGTATGTCGGTCGGCCATTTCAAAAAATCTGAATAGGGGTGCTACTTGAAGTAGCGCCCCCTCAATGTCGACCCTTTTTACCGCCTCACTGTTCTTTGCCGCCTCACTATTCGAGATTTTTATCCATAGGGGTGTTACTGAAAGTAGCGCCCCCTCTGTTTTGAAAACCTATAAATACCCCACCCCCTCACTTCATTCTTCACTCATTCCTTCTCCTCTCTCTCCCTTTTCTTCTTCAAAGCTTCTCCCAACACTCTGGATTCCCAAGAACGTCGATTGTGAATGGTCGATTCTTTGGACCCTTTTTCAGAAATCTTTTCAGATTTCCTGGACAGTAATTCTTCTCAAAACCCTATCTTGCTTTGTCTTTTATTATTTAAAGTTTGTTTAATCATTTTTAAAAGTTGTTGTTTTTTTAATAATTCAACTACTTAGACTGCTTGCCTAGTCAAACCTCTGCCCAAATCTCGGTTCAAAACTAGCCTCGCTTAATCGAACCTTTGCCCAAAATCCGGTTCAAAACTAGCCCCGCCTAGTCGAACCTCTGCCCAAATCCCGGTTCAAAACTTACCTCGCCTAGTCGAACCTCTGCCCAAAAATCATAATTAAATCCTGATTAAATCCTAGTTAACTCTAGTTAAAACCCCAGTTAACTCTAGTTAAAACCCCAATTAATTCTAGTTAACTCTAGTTAAACCCTGGTCAAGCCCTAGTTAACCCTTGTTAAATCCTGATTCAACCTCAGTTAATTCTAGTTAAACCCTAGTTAAACCCTGGTTAAGTCCTAGTTAACTCTAGTTAAACCCTGATTAAACCCTGGTTAAGCCCTAGTTAACCATAGTTAAATCCTGATTAAACCCTGATTAAATCCTAGTTAATTCCGATTAAACCCATTTAAATCCTAGTTAATCTTGATTAAACCCTAGTTAACTCTAGTTAAACCCTAGTTAAACCCTAGTTAAGTTCTAGTTAACTCTAGTTAAACCCTAGTTAATCTCAGTTAACTCTAGTTAAACCCTGGTTAAGTCCTAGTTAACTCTAGTTAAACCCTAATTAAACCCGATTAAATCCCAGTTAATCCTAGTTTGATCCTGATTAAATCGTGGTTAACCCAAGTTAAACTTTGGTTAAACCTTAGTTAAACTTTGATTAAACCCTAGTTGAACCCCAAGTCAACCAAACCGAACCTCGGCTAAACCCTCATCTGAACCCTGGTTTAGTTTCACACTAGCAAAATCTATTTACTCCTCAGCACGAGCTTAAAAGGCCACCTCGCTCCTCAAATAGGAGCAAAAACCATCAAACCTTTCAATCACCCACAACATAGTCCAATCAAATCAACTCAAACCATCAATTTTCTAGAACTACGTGTGGCTTGATTCCACTAACTATGGATACGTAGGCAACCCTGATCGTGTTAAGCTCCCCTAGGATAGAATCCCTATTCCGTTCTTATCCTGTCTATCTTAATTTATTTATTTCAGTCAATATTACATTTCTCAGCATATAAATCAAATTGCAAACTTTTTTTTATGGTTTCCTTTATTTAATTCAGACTTAGGGAGTAGGTAACCATCTTCGAATGAGAGTTTAGGGGTGCCTAACATCTTCCCCTAACTCAACTGAATCCCTTACCCTAACCTCTGACTTTCAGACTATGCCTTATCCAAAAATTTCAGGGACCTATTTCCCTCAGAATTAGATAGGTGAGGACTCACTTAACCTACTTTCTTTCACTTTCTTTTCTTTGATTCCAAACACCAAAAAGAAAATTTCTTTTCTTTTCTATCACTTTCTTTTCTATTACTTTCTCTCATTTTCTTTTCCTTCACCCATTTTTAGCAAAACGAACGGACCCTTGAAGTCTGTGATCCAAGGAACACCCTTTTTTGTTATAAAAATATTAATATTAACTAATATTATATACGGACATTTAATAATATAATATAATAGTGAATCGTAACCATAGGATTTCATTTAGGGACACGAGTTGACCTTGGGTGCGCCCCGTCAGACTCTGATCTCCTACTTAAAACAATGTAAGCAAACCAAAACCTATATAATATGTAGGAAAATATTCACCTCCTCGGTCGGTGACATAAGGAAGGGCATCTTGGGTCCCTTATTCATGCCATGTGTCCCCCTTTCAATCCCCTTTTAACTGTGCACTACAAGAAATGTACCAATTAGAAACGGGTTATTTCTGTCTCTAATAATCGTTTTCCATTACTAAGAGTATTAGAGACGGAAATATTGTCTGTCTCTATTCCGTGGCGGATGCTCCCGTGACTAATGGTGTAGAGTATTAGACACGGATTATTTCCATCTCTAATGTTTTTTACAATTAGAGACGAAAATATTTCTTTTTCTACAAAAAATTATTTTAAAAAAATAAAAACTTAGCCCTCTCTTTCTTCCCTCTAGTGAGAGGGTAGAAGAGAGAGAGAAAAAGGTTCCCGACCACTGTTGATGGAGATGGTGATACCGGAAGAGATGATCGGAGTTAAAGATCGCTAGAATGATCACAAAATGAAGGGATAGGGAGAAATCAAACTCTCAGCTACTACAGATCAGATCCAGGAGAGTGGATACCGGATTTTGGATTTTGATCTCGCTTCTTCTAATGTGTGTAGTTTGACCCAAGCTAAGTGTGCGAATTCGTTTCGATAGAATCTGAGGTCATTTCCCTGATTTGGGCACCGAGAGGCCCAAAATCCATACTTAGAAAGTATACTTCGGCCTAAACCTACAAACGCCTACCAAATCGAAACCGAGGGTCGGATTTCGATCCTGTTTCTTCAAACACGTGTATTTCAACCCAACCTAAGTGTGAGAATTCGTTTCGATGCAATCTAAGGTCGTTTGCCAGATTTGGGCATCGAGAGGCCCGTAATCCATTCTTAGAAAGTATACTTCGGCCTAAACCTACAAACACCCACCAAATCCAAACTGGGTGTCGAATTTTGATCACGTTTCTTCTAATGCATGTATTTCGACCCAACCTAAATGTTGGAATTCATTTTGATGGAATCCAAGGTCGTTTGCCCGATTTAGGTACCAAGAGGCCCGAAATCCATACTTAGAAATTATACTTCGACCTAATCCTACAAACGCCCACCAAATCCAAACCGGGGGTCAAATTTCGATGTCATTTCTTCTAACGCGTGTATTTCGACCCAAACTAAGTGTGAGGATTCATTTCGATGGAATCCGAGGTCGTTTGCCCGATTTGGAAACCGAGAGGCTCGAAATCAATACTTAGAAAGTATACTTCAGCCTAAACCTACAAATGCCCACCAAATCCAAATTGGGGTCAGATTTCGATTTCATTTATTTTAACGCGTGTATTTCAACCCAACCTATGTGTGAGAATTCATTTCGATGGAATCCGAGGTCGTTTGCCTGATTTGGCCACCGAGAGACCCGAAATCCATACTTAGAAAGTATACTTAGGCCTAAACCTACAAGCTCCCACCAAATCCAAATGGGGGGTCGGATTTCTATCCTATTTCTTCTAATGCGTGTATTTCAACCCAAGCTAAGTGTGAGAATTTGTTTCGATTGAATCCGAGGTCGTTTGCCCGATTTGGATACCGAGAGGCCCGAAATCCTTACTTAAAAAGTATAATTCAGCCTAAACCTACAAACGCCCACCAAATCTAAACTGGGGCCCAGATTTCAATCTCGTTTCTTCTAACGCGTGTATTTTGAAACAACCTAAGTGTGTAAATTCGTTTCCATGGAATCTGAGGTCGTTTGCCCGATTTGGGCACCGAGAGGCCCAAAATCCATACTCAGAAATTATACTTTGACCTAAACCTACAAACGCCCACTAAATCCAACCCGGGGGTCGGATTTCGATCTCGTTTCTTCTAAAGCATGTATTTTGACCCAACCTAATTGTGAGAATTGGTTTTAATGCAATCCGAGGTCGTTTGCCCAATTTGGTACCGAGAAGCCCGGAATCCATCTTAGAAAGTACACTTCGGCCTAAACCAAAAAATGCTCACCAAATCCAAATTGGGGGTCGGATTTTGATTCCGTTACTTCTAACACGTGTATTTCGACCAACCTAAGTGTGAGAATTCGTTTAGATGGAATCTGAGGTCGTTTACCAAATTTGGGCATCAAGAGGCTCGAAATCCATACTTAGAAAGTATACTTCAGCCTAAACCTACAAACGCTCATCAAATCCAAACCAGGTGTCAGATTTTGATCCCGGTTCTTCTAATGCATGTATTTTGACCCAAGCTAAGTGTGAGAATTCGTTTCGATAGAATCTGGGGTTGTTTCCCCAATTTGGGCACTGAGAGGCCCAGAATCCATACTTAAAGTATATTTCGACCTAAACCTACAAACGCCCACTAAATCCAACCCAGGGGTCGGATTTCAATCTCGTTTCTTCTAACGTGTGTATTTCGACCCAACCTAATTGTGGGAATTGGTTTCGATGGTGTTCGAGGCCCTTTGCCCGATTTGAGCACCGAGAGGCCCAAAATCCATAATTAGAAAGTATACTTCGACCTAAACCTACAAACGCCCGCTAAATCCAACTCGGGGGTCGGATTTTGGATTTCGATCTCGTTTCTTCTAACACGTGTATTTTGACCCAACCTAAGTGTGAGAATTGATTTAGATAGAATCCAGGTCGTTTGCCCGATTTAGGCACCGAGAGGCTCGAAATCCATCTTAGAAAGTATACTTCGCCCTAAACGTAAAAATGGTCACCAAATCCAAATTAGGGGTCGGATTTCGATCTCGTTTCTTCTAACACGTTTATTTCGACCAACCTAAGTGTGAGAATTCGTTTTGTTGGAATCCGAGATCGTTTGCCCGATTTGGGCACCGAGAAGCCCAAATTCCATACTTAGAAAGTATACTTCGGCCTAAACTTACAAACTCCCCCCAAATCCAAACGAGGGGTCGGTTTTTGTTCCTGTTTCTTCTAATGCATGTATTTCGACCCAAGCTAATTTTGAGAATTTGTTTCAATAGAATCCAAGGTCGTTTGCCTGATTTGGACACCGAGAGGCCCGAAATCCATACTTAGAAAGTGTACTTCAAACTAAACCTACAAACGCCCACCAAATCTAAATTGGGCCTCAGATTTCGATCTTGTTTCTTTTGATGCATGTATTTCGAACCAACCTAATGTGTGAATTCGTTTCCATGGAATCCAAAGTTGTTTGCCCGATTTGGGCCCCAAGAGGCCTGAAATCCATACTTAGAAAGTATACTTCGGCCTAAACCTACCAATACGCACCAAATCTAAATCGGGGGTCAAATTTTGATCTCGTTTCTTCTAACGCGTGTATTTCGACCTAACCTAATTGTGGGAATTCATTTTGATAGAATCCAAGGACCTTTGCCCGATTTGAGCACTGAGAAGCCCGTAATCCATACTTAGACAGTATACATCAGCCTAAACCTACAAATGCCCACCAAATCTAAACCGGGGCTCAGATTTCGATCTTGTTTCTTCTAACGCGTGTATTTCGAACCAACCTAAGTGTGTGAATTCATTTCCATAGAATCCGAGTTCGTTTGCCTGATTTGGGCACCGAGAGGCCCAAAATCCAAACTTAGAAAGTATACTTCGACCTAAGATACAAACGCCCACTAAATCCTGTAAGCACCCACATTTTACACCCCATCTAACGATAGTTAATGACTATTAACTATGGTTACCCCTGCCAAATCCCTTAGATCCTAGGTAAGCCTTTTGTTAGCCTTAGGACTCACCCTACTTAAACTCTAGTTAAAACCCTAGGACCTATCCCTAGTTTAACCCTAGTTAATCCTAGGACTCAACCTCAGGCCCAAAACCTAGCCCTAGGTGACCCTAGCCGGTTCCCTAGCCTAGCCCTAGAGCCATTAGGGCTTAAATCCTAAAAACCCTTGGCCTATAGGGCCTGACCTCTAAAGCAGACCCCTTAAGGCCCAAAAACCTTTGAACAACCCCCCATAACCCGTATGTGCAGGGCCCAGCCCTACTCAAAACAAACCTCATAATGTCGGTAGAAGGTCTACCGACATTATAGAATTACCTGTGTTCTGATTGTCAGTAGATCTTCTAACAACAATATGCAAGTCCCGAGTTACAGTTTGCAAGCACCCCTGCACACTCAACCCTCACCTCGGTCTCTCCCTTCAGGCCTTTTAGTCGACCTCCCCTTGGTCCAACCAACTCTTCCCCCTTCTCTTTAATCCACAGTAGGTCCCTAGCTGTGATCCCTATAAAGCCAAGCCCCACCTCTCGTTCAAATGGTTTGAATTTGGAAGGTGAATCCCTGTTGCAAAAACCTGTATTCCTCTGCCTCTCCTCTCCCCTAGTCTTGATCTCAGGACTCCTCTGGACCAATCTCTCCCCATCCCTGTTTGTGTAGCACCACCAGGATGTACCACTGCCGTGCACAGACCACCTCCCTTTTCGGTGGAAATAGAGTATTCGGGTAGGGCCATCCCCTGCCATCTTTTTTCCCTTTTTTAGTCAATGTGAGCCCTAGTCATCTCTACGGGACATTTTTATTACTTTCTTGGCGTGTAGATAGAGTCCAAAACCCTCATAGGGTGTTCATCCACCTAAACCATAGGTGTGGTGAACCCCTATAGGTACATCACCATCCTTGGAGCTTCAGAGCCTTCATAGATTCTCTGGGGGTTTCTCACATCCTGAGGAAGCCCCTGGACATACTTGTGCACAGCCCTAGTGGACGAAAACTGGTTTTTTTCAGAAAAATCCAGGAATCGCGGTGAACCCAGTACCGTCATTCCTAGTAGGGCTTACTTTCATACTGTCGGTGAACCTTCTACTGACAACCTGTTTTGGCCTCCTTTGTTATTGGCGGTAGAATAACTACCACCAATATGAGCTTTCTGTCACAACACCTTTGCAGCTTTGTGGGGCCCACTCCAGGCATCCCCTAGGGCCCACACCGATCTCAATAGACTCCTAGGAGTCCTCTCTACACTCCTATGCCTTCAAATCACCCTTGGTTACACCTTAACCCTAGTTAGCAGAGGCAAAAACACAACTTAAAAACATTGTTATTAATGTTGGTAATCTAATTACCGACATTAATTTTATTTTCATTTTAGGCTTTTGCAGGGGCTCAGGCCTGGTAGGAGGCCACTTTAGGCCCTGCGTAGCCCTCTGGGCCCACCTTAGACTATACTATACCCTTAACCATGGTTAAATACACCTCTGGTTAATATTTGACCACGGTTAAGCACCCCTTAACCCCATAAACTTTGAGAAATTAGACGAATATTCCTGAAAATGTAATCGGACCTTAATACTAACTTTGGCCCTCTCCCTAATCCTGGTTAGCAACCCTAACCACAATTAGAATCGCCTAACTCTGATTAACAACCCTAATCGCAGTTTTCTTTCGGTTTACAGCCTAACGGGCCTAAACCCAAGTCTACAGGACTATCTTCGATCTACCGGGACTCCCCTTAGCTTATTGGGCTACACACCACAACCCTAACCCAGGCTGGACTCCGCCCTAGTCTACCAGACTACCCCTTAAGCCTACCGGGCTTGAATACCATGCAATTGACCCCCTCGGTCAACCAAACCTTAGTCTACCGTACTAGTCCATGTTAGCCACCCTTGGTGTACACACACACGCCCCTCGTCTCGGCACAGGCTCACGTGCCAGAACTACGCTTGGTCTGATCTCACCCTGTGAGTACGTAGGCAGCCCAACATGGGCCCGACCCAATTTAACTTTTCTGTTCTTGGATTAGTGTTCACTTAAACACTTCGGCATTCTAATCAAGATTAACTTTAATTGGATTAAACCCAGGGAGTACGAAACTGTTGAAAAAATGAAGCCTCGGGGTGCCTAATACCTTCCCCGAACTTAACCGAACCCCTTACCCTGATCTCACTCGCAGACCAAGACCTTATCCAAACCCGGGGGACTTATCCATTCTGAATGAATAGGTAGCGACTCTAAAAAACCTTTCACACCCGTGAGGGTACACAGGTAATCCATCTTTTTGTGAGTAGGAGGGAAGAAATTCTCGTGCTCACAGCTCTGGCAACTCTGCTGGGGATTGCTGGAGGTACATTTTAGGGTTTAACAAAGAAACCGGGTTAAGCCAACTAAACCTTAATCTTGATTAAAATGCCTAAGCATTTAACTTAACATTAATCATTTTACCTCTCTTGGTTAATTGTATACTGTGCATCCATACTTGTCATAGTAGTATAATTATCCAATTCAACCAAGTAGACAGGCTTATTACGTTAACGGCTGTTGGATGATCATCCTCAGTGTCAGTGACTTAAACATCTTGGAGGTCTGAGGAGTTACTCCTATTGGGTGATTGCTCCCAGAGAAGGATTCTGAACGCTCCCGCTTACACCAATCGTCCATTTTCAGGTATGTTTTATACCGAAGAGTCATATATATGGTATTAAGTGACCCCCATCTTGCTAGGAACACACCTAAATCAAACCAGCATTCATACATGTAGTCTAGGCTAAGGTATAGTCTACAAGCAGCCCATCTTGGGAGGGCTACTATAGACCCTAACCTGCTTGCACCCTATACCTGTCCCCAATCATGATTGTCTATCCGGACACATTCTACCCAGATAGCCACCCACTCAGGGGCATGTAATGAGCCAAACATGTGCTTGTAATAAAATACATCAAACCCTACTTCCCGACACAGCATATGGGGTCCAAATCCCAGGCAGACAGGCCTTCACTGGACCTGTCCCAACCTTGATATGATAGGTCCCTCGGTTTCCAACAAACCTGGGCTAAAGCACGTCAGACCTCCGTCCAGCTGCCCTATTGGACCACATGTGCCTTATCACACCCAATCAAAATCAAAAATCAAAAATATTGCATCATCCTTTTGCATCCCATCTGCATGCACAATGCACTCATAGAGTCTATATATTTTCATTCAGGTAGATGGCAAGTCCTTTAGGGATAATTCAGTTGATGGGTCGACAGTCACGGCCCGTGCATATAACTTCTCAAGGGGCATGTGACGACAACCTCCAGGAAGCAATTGGGGCTGTCACCTCAAGTCAGCATCTCTCTTGCGCTCAGTATACAAAACCGGAACTATCGTAGACCTATCTATGATTAACCCGGACTTGTGCCTCATGAACACTGTTATCCAGTGTTGGAACCCATCTCACATGGTATTCCGTTTTGGTAAGAATAAATTGTGCCCAACACTAGAAGAGATTCAGTACATTCCGGTAAGAACAAGCTTTGCCCAACCTATCTATTTTCTTACATATCAATCCTGACTGCTTGTAGTCTGGTCCTAACGGCTCTTTTGATCGGATACCCATGTCTTTTCTCAAAAAGAGGTACAAGCGCAAGTGGAACCCTGACTCTATTTTAGCGGAACTTTCCGGTCTCAATGCCCTTGCACTGATAGCCATATCTCAGCTAGTATTCCCAAAGTGTCGTTCACTTGTCGAAGCAGTTCTAGTCTGGATCATCGAGGACATGCATAACTCCTGCTTCGTTGTACTAGTCTTTAGCCAAGCTTCTCAAGGCTCTCAACCAGTCGGCAGACCACAGAAAGGGCATCTTCCATGCCAGCACACCTCTTCTACACCTTTGGTTAGTAAGTCACTTGCATACAATCATATCAGTACCAGACGGCATCCGCGATGCCTACAGCCTACCTCGAAAGATTTCTTAGAATCAAGGTCCGATTACAACTACAGACGTTGGAGAGTTCTACCAGCTTCTCCAAGACCTATCAGAGGAAGAAATCACTTGGCAATGCATTTGGCTTGTACTAAAGAGGCTACCTCGTGTTGTCATCACCGGTAGATGATGCATGATTCTTGCTGGTCTAATAGGCTCCGCCGTCTATACATCATTCCGAGTCCTCTGACAGTTTGGGTTCCCTCAACATGTCCCAGTAATAGACCAGCAGAAAAATGATTGGATCACTTTCACAGTGCACTCCGACATCCTCACCCGACACTTCCAGTCAGCTTGACACAGCTCCAGACGAGACCAATGGCCAGACTTCATGGTTACATCAGGACCATCGACCAACTCAGCATACTGACAGTGGGTGGATAATCCTGACATTCTACCTGGCATGCCTGCACCCAGGGAATTTCCCACACTAGTCGCAGTTCCATCACAAGGAACCATACCTCTAACAGAAATGGTGGTTCCCTAGACAAACTTCTTCCTGGATAGACAACTCCAGAGCCAGTAGAAATGGAAAAGGCTACGGAAAGCTCTACGTGCATTTAGGCAGCAGGAAGCAGAACAAGGTCGTGAACTCCAAGTCGTACAAGAACAGGTTGAACAATTGGAGCAGATAATCCAGTCTCTTTACAGGAGACGCAGAGGTGACGCCAGGGAAGCAGCCGTTATTCGGGCCCAACTTCACTTCCACCAAGAGCAGCTTGATAGTGCAAAGGCGGAGATGACCTCCCGTATCTAATAATTTGGATACCGTATGTTAAACGCTACTGAAACCCTTACACATATGGAGGTAGAAGTCACATCCCTCTAGCAACAGATCACGGATCTTAAGGGTGTGCCCCAACCACTTGACTTTGTGATCCCTAAAGGGTTTGCCTAGGATCGAGTCTTTTTTCTTTTGAGTCTCACTATCACTGTACTCACTGCACTCTTCAGTCATCAATGAAATCTTTTTTTAGCATCTGCTTTTTATTATCATGCATAAATCATGATTAGCTATTGCATTCGTTTTAGTTGCATGAGCTGACCTGTGACTCGTTCTCTGATTGCGATTCTCGTAGAAGTAACAGTCGTAGACGCAGTCTTGATGGAGGTACTAATTACAGAGTTAGTACCTTACATAGCCCAATCAGATAGCAGCTCTTACACAGCATAATCAGAAAGCAGAACAGACTTAATGGCGGAACCTACAGATCAGCACCAGTGGACCACTGAGATCATACAATCACATGACAGGGACATAGCAACCATGCAGTCAAAACTTGACAGTGTTCTGGAATCCCTGAAGATTCTAATTGGTACTCGAACCGAAGAACCCTCCACCCGGATCCCATCAGGAGAACCAATCGAGTAACCTATACCAGAGCCTCGTCCTCCCCCCTTTATCATACCTGACCCCATACCCACAACAGGCGGAGGAGAGGAGTATGACTAGTATGAAGAGTAACCCAAGGCCTCACACGTGCACCAGGACAGGCCATCATCCTCGGATCTTACCCCATCCTTACAGGACGAGATCAAGCAGATGAAAGAAAAGATGAGAAGAATAAAAGGTGCATCCACCAGTACAAGTCTATCACTGGAGGACTTAACTTTCTCATTAGGGGATGTTATTCCCGTAGGATTCAAGGTCCCAGACTTTAAAAAATATGATGACTCGGGCTATCCAAAACAACACTTGCAGTTGTACCTTGGGGACATACTCCAGCACAACAGAAACCAGCCCTTACTCATCCAGTACTTTTAGAAGAGTCTGAAGGGGGTAGCCCTTACATGGTTGATGTCGGTGGACAAGTAGAAGGTCAATACTTGGCAAGATGCTATGGACAGCTTTGTAAAGCAATACTCCTTTAACCAGGAGCTCCGCCCTCAGAGAAGCCAGCTTAAGCAGTTAAGCTAGCGTAATATGAATCATTCTTGGAATATGCCACCCGTTGGAGGGAAATAACAGCAAAGATCCCGAATCCTATCCCTAAGGAGGAGTTGTCAGGCATGTTTATGGGCACTCTAAAGTAGCCCTACTCTACACTCATGGTGACTTTACCAGTGGTAGATTTCGGCACCATCGTCAGGACGGGTGCCCGTATCGAGACGGCTATCAAGAGCGGGGCCATTTATTCCAGTCTAGGACTTGATCCCTCCAAGGCAACAGCCTCATCCAGCAGAAACATCAGTCCCCGGGACCACAGAAGGAAGGAAGATGCACATATGGTTGCGTCTACAGCACCCATCCGACAACCAGCTCCCGCAGCTCAGTAGCAATCAGTTGTTAGAAATACCCAGCCAGCCCAACCTGCCCAGGGGCAAAACCATCCTCTCAAAAAATTTACCCCTCTCCCATATACACTCAACCAGTTATTGGAATTCCTCACTAAGCAGGGCCTTCTCGAGTTAAGAGGCTCCACACCTCTCTTACCTCCAGATAAACAGAGCAAGAACTGTAATGCCGATCATCACTGCACCTTTCATAGAGGCCCAGGCCATGCTACAGACTATTGCATAGGCTTGAAGTGTGCAATCCAAGATTGGATGACGGAAGGGTTGAGCTGGCTCCCAGTAACACCAGCATCAATCAAGTGCCATTGCCCCCACACAACAATCAAATCAATTTTATTCAGTAGGAAGAGCCCAGGGCTAGGCAGCCAGGACCCAGCAGACCCGCAGTGAATGACAGCATCAACAGGCCTTCTTACCGATCACCTGTCATAATCCCCTTCCCTTAGTCAAACATACAGACCATTCAGTCTCTGACCCAGATACCTATCCCCGAAGAGACCATCTACACAATTTCTTGCCCAGCAAATTAGCCCACAACTCTAGCTCAAACCTCAACCTCTTTAGGCCCTGTTCGGATTTCCTACATCTCAGAGCCTCCCTTCAACCTCAACCGAGTATCCGTTCTCCGTTCTCTCATCCTTGAGAGCGAGAGCATAGCCAACCTAACTAGATCTGGTCGGGTATATCAACCCCCTGTAACTGAGCCGGTGAAGACGAAGAATATAGAGAAGGAGAAGGAGAAAGTAGGGGTGTCAGACCCACAGAATGAAGTAGCTGATTCAGTAGTTTTATTGAAAATCTTAGAAAAAGCAAAGGAGTTCAATATCACTCAGCAATTGAGAAAGGTCCCAGCACAGATATCCATCTTGGGTCTTCTTCTAACTTCAAAGCATTACAGGAAATAACTGTTTCGAGTATTTAGCAATGCCCATGTAACACCAGACATAACACCCGAGAAACTAGGGCAAATGGTAGGGCAAATCCTTGAACCCAAAGTCATCTCCTTTACAGAAGAGGAGATACTAGACAACGATAGGGACCACACCTGGGCTTTATACATTACAGTACAGTGCATGGACCGAACGTTATCATCAGTGCTCATCTACAATAGCTCCAGCCTGAATGTCTACACACTCTCCACGCTGTAAAACCTGGGTCTGGACCTCAGTCAGGTGAAAAAGAGACCTATGACCATCAGGGCCTTTGATAATACAACTAGGCAGAACCTAGGTGACATCGATTTGACCAACGAGGTCAGACCCGCTCAATTCTCAACAAATTTTCAGGTTGTGAATGTGCCAGCCTCTTTTAATCTTCTCCTAGGGAGGCCATGGATCCATACGACTGGAGCCATTCCCTCCTCTTTGCACCAAAGAATCAAGTTCATCCAGGGTGACCGTCTGTTTGTCATTCCTTCTAAAGAGTTGGCAAGTTCCTTTAGAGATGTCCAAGAGCTAGGGCAAGGCACTGCCTTCATGACGATCCAATTCGAGCAGGTTAATTCTATCACCCAGGTAGAACATCAAAGCAAGCAAGTAGTGCCACCTTTTGTCAGAATGATGGCCAGAATGAACTACCAACCTGGAAATGGTCTTGGGTCAGGGATCAAGGCATAAAGAAGACATATACGCCTCCTTGCTATATATCTCCCTTTGGCTTGGGACACAAGCCTAGATACGAGGATTACCCCTCAAAGCTGACTAAGAAGAGCAGACAGTCGGTGAAACCTGAGCCCCGACCACACATCTCTATAACCTTCCCCGTGGGAATATTTGAAACCTACCCAAAAACCTTTGCCGCACCCGTTGCCTTAACCCCTCAACCCATTACCGAGTCTTCAGGGATTCCAGATCCAGAAGTGTTCAGCATGGCCCAGATGTTCGACGAGCTAATAGTCGAAGATGCTACTGAAGTAGAATATCCAGCGGGAGAGCAGGTCTGCACCCTCTCCAACAGTGCCAAAGATCCTCCAGTCACCATTCACTAATCCGTTGGTGGACTGAGGCTCTCACCTTCGAGGCCAGCCAAGACCAGGGCAAGCACATTGCAGGATAGGTTGGTCTGAGACAGCAGTGACCCAGCATCACCCTTCTCCTTCATCTACCTCTCTTTGGCTCCTATTTGTAAAATCCAAAGGTCAGGCCACCGTCGGCCGCTTTTTTTTCTGAGTCTTTTTGTAACAATTCTTCATTTTGTCAATAAAAACCAGATTGTCTTGACTCAAAAATCTTGTTTTCGAAAAAAAATATTTCATATTGGCTGATGACGAAATCACACGGACTCTTCCCTTAGAAGGCCTAGTGTCCTGAAGCCAAAACAAATCATCATCATCAAACATGCTATACTAAAGTTAATTGATTTGTCAGGAAATTACCTTTGATAGGGCTACCCCTCAAACCTTCCTTGAACTCTCCAAAGTAGAGTATGACTCAGAATAGGAAGAGGAACCGCCTCACGAAATTTTGGACCTCCTTGAGCACAGCGAAGGACTCCTGCAGTCAAATAGGGAAGACACTGAAACAGTCAATCTGGGATCCACAGACAACCCTCAGCTAATCAAGATCGGCACAAGTATGAGCCCGCAATAGAGAGCGGATATGATCAGTTTCCTGAGAAGCTACAGTGATGTCTTTGCCTGGTCATGTGCAGACATGTCAGGCTTAGACCCAGCATTGGTGGTACATAAACTGCCCCTGAACCCTGATGTCAGACCAGTTAAGCAAAAACTGAGATGGATGAGGCCTGAATGGTCACAGAAGGTCAAGGAAGAAGTTAAAAAGTAGATCATTGCAGGCTTCCTGGTAGTTACAACTTACCCTGAGTGGTTAGCCAACATCATACCAGTACCAAAAAGGACGGTAAGGTCCGAATGTGTATTGACTACCGAAATCTGAATAAGGCGAGCCCCAAGGACAACTTTCCTCTCCCACACATCGACATTCTGGTCGAAAATACTACAGGATATGAGACACTCTCGTTCATGGACGGTTTCTTCGGATACAACCAGATCAGAATGACAGAAGAAGACATGGAGAAAACCTCCTTCATCATACATTGGGGTACATTCTGCTACAAGGTCATGCCTTTCAGACTAAAGAACGCAGGGGCCACCTACCAGAGGGCCATGATAGCCTTATTCCACGACATGATCCACAAGTCCATTGAAATCTATGTGGATGACATAATCATCAAATCTCCTACTGCCGAGTAGCACCCAGAAGATCTGAAGAGACTCTACGACAGACTCTAAAAGTATGGCCTGAGACTGAATCCAACCAAATGTGTCTTTGGAGCCTCATAAAGAAAACTCCTTGGCTTTATAGTCAACAAGAGAGGAATTGAGATCGATCCGGCTAAAGCCAGAGCTATCATTGAAATGCTAGCACCCGAAACTGAGAAGGAAATCCATGGTTTCCTAGGCAGAATTTAGTACATCAGCAAATTCATTTCTCAGCTCACTCTGATCTGCGAACCGATCTTCAAACATCTCTGGAAGAACATATCGACAGTCTGGACAGTAGAATGCCAAGAAGCTTTTGACAGAATAAATCAGTATCTCCTGAACCCTCCAGTACTTGTGCCTTCTACACCGGGCGGCCACTGCTGCTCTACATCTCTATATAAGAAACCTCCTTGGGGTGCATCCTGGCACAACATGATGAGACAGGCAGAACGGAGCAAGCCATCTAATACATCAGTAAACACCTGCTAGAGTATAAAGAGTGGTACAACCCTCTTGAGAAGACTTGTCTGGCACTAGTTTGGGTAACTTAGCATCTTCGGCACTATCTGCTTTCCTAACCAGTAATCCTGATCTCCTAGATGGACCCACTCAAGTACTTGCTAGAAAAGCCAGCCACCACCGGAAGAACTGCTCGATGGCTCATAATGTTTTCTGAATTCGACATCACACACATGACATAAAAGTCAATCAAGGGCCAGTCAATAGCAGATCACCTTGCCCATAGTCCAGCACAGGACTACGTGTCTGTATATGATCGGTTTCCATACGAAGCCATCTTGTATACCGAAGCCGACGAACAAGTGTACTCTGGCTGGGAGTTATACTTTGATGGGGCTGTCAACAGTCATGGGCACGAGGCAGGAGAAGTCTTGATCTCACCTAAGGGAGCACACCTCCCTATCTCAGTCAAACTGAAGTTCATATGCTCCAACAATGAGGCAGAATACGAGGCATGCATAACTGGACTGAAAGAAGCCCTGGACATTGGGATTGAAGAGGTAGACGTCTATGGTGACTCATCTCTGGTAATCTGTCAAGCAAATGAATCTTGGGCCATCCGAGAAGCAAGGCTAGTCCCGTACTTGGCCTACCTCAATCTGTTAGTCAGTCAGTTCAGAAGAATCAGCTTCAGCCACCAGTCCAGGAACCAGAATAGATTCACCGATGCACTGGCTACGTTTACTTCTATGGTACAGATCCCTACAGACATCATGCTCTGGCCGATTGAAATTCAACAATAAGATCAGCCTACCTACTGCCTTCAGATCGAGGAGGTATCGGACAATAAGCCTTGGTATACGGACATCAAGCAGTACCTCAAGGATAGGATCTTTCCCCTCGATGCCACCAAGACAGACCACCAGACAATCAGAAGATTGGCTATTCAGTTCATCCTAGATACCAGTGAAGTAGCACGGGTAGTCGAAGAAGTTCACAGAGGAACTTACGGCCCACACATGAACGGGTTGATGTTATCTAAAAAGATATTGAGACTAGGCTACTACTGGTCTACCATGGAATCTGACTGCTACAGGCATGTACAGAAGTGCCATCAATGCCAAATCTACGCCAATAGGGTAAATGCACTGCCAAATAGACTGCATAATATCACTGCTCCTTGGTCATTCTCAGCTTGGGGCATCGACGTCATTGGACCCATAGCTCCGGATATTAATTCATTATGGTAGCAATCGATTATTTCACAAAATGGGTCGAGGCAGCCTCTTATGTCAGCGTCACAGCCTCAGTGGTTCAGCATTTTCTAAAAAGGGATATCATCTACCGATATGGGACCCTGTATGAGATTGTAACAGACAATGCTGTTAACTGCTGCAACAAGGGGATGACTGACCTCTACCAGAAATTCAAGATCCAACATCACAACTCTATGCCATACAGGCCACAGACCAATGGTGCAGTTGAAGTCACCAACAAGAATTTGAAGAAAATCATAAAAAAGATGGCCGCCAAGTCTCTGCCTGGCATGAGATGCTCCCTTACGCACTCATGGCCTACAGAACGTCCATCTGAACCTCTACTGGTGAAACACCATTCTCTCTGGCCTATGAAATGAAAGCAGTCCTCCCCATCGAAGTATAGATTCCATTACTCCGGGTGTTAATGGAAGTAGAATTCTCAGAACTAGAATGGGCATAGACCCGGTATGAGCAGTTGAATCTGATTGAAGAGCGGCGACTGAAAGCCATCAACCACTCTCAGGCCTATCAGAGGCACATGGCTAGGGCATTCAATAGGAAAGTCAAGCCAAGAAGCATCGAGATCGGCGACCTGGTCCTTCGAAAAATGTTGCCAAACCGCGCTGACCCAAACAAAGTCTGTCTTCCCCAAAAGAGTCATCAACTATCCCCCACAAAGTCACTCCTCATGCAGTGACAAACTCTCCCAGCTTCCTAGGCGAATCGATGCTCATGGGTACAAAATTTCTATCAAAAGAAAAACCCAAAATAGAAGTTGAAACATTTCAACAGTCAGAGATTCCCCATAGAGACAATCTCTCCAGACACTTTACCCAACAGAAAAACCCTTCAGAGACAACCTCTCCTGAAAAACAATCCTCGGGCAGAGACAACCTCTTTATCCTCAGTAGAGACAACATCTCTCACCATTTCTCCACATTCCCCAACGGAGCAAAAAAAAATTGTCTCTTCGCTAGGAAACCCAGAAGGTATAAATTCTCCAGAGAGTGGAAATCAATTATATTAAAACCAAAACCTCCAAGGGAGTGTAAATCAACAACAAACAGGAGAAATCCTAGAGTGTCCCAAACATTAGTCCCTCAGCCTATATTTCGTCCCACTACAAAGTCCTTCCCGATCCCTTAGGAATTACGAGTTCAAGCGCAGTATCACATCTGTATCCCCAGCGGAAATATCATCCTCAAATCCCCAAATGAGCGCCATTCAGGGCAATGATGGGAGAAGACCTATTTTTCCCAGCATAAATAGAGCTCCCCAGTAAGTCACGGGCATGAGTGAAAACCGGCAACGGCCTTATTGTGCAAAAATCACGCGATCCCCAGACCTAGTCTTGTGATTAGGGGCAAAAAATAGACAAAAATTAATCAGCTTCGCAAGTATGAGGAAAATCGACAACGGCCTCATCGTGCAAAAATTATGTGAACCCCATGACTTGGTTATTATAAGGGTAAAAAAGAGAGAAAAAGCTGAAGAGCAGTTTGACAACAGAATTCGGTAGCAATCATTCTAGCCAGATAAATCCCCTACAGCGATCCCCGACAAATGGCATGGAAGAGCAGCTTCCCCGACACTAGTCCTCATGTAGAATTCAGACTTCTAGCAGTGATCTACGACAACGTCATATCCCCTAGCAGATCCCCAGTAACGGTCTACATCGGTATTACATTTGTGAGTACCTGGATTTTACCCTCCCTTCCCGATCAGGATAGATCCTGATAAGGAATAGTGGTAAATTTGCAATTGGATTGAGAGTCGCCACCTATCTAATTTTGAGGGAAATAGGTCCCTGAAATTGTTGGATAAGGCATGGTCTAGAAGTCAGAGGTCAGGGTAAGGGATTCAGTTGAGTTAGGGGAATGTGTTAGGCACCCCTAAACTCCCATCCGGAGATGGTTACCTACTCTCTAAGTCTGAATCAAATAAAGGAAATCATAAAGAAGCTTGCAATTCGATCTATATGCTGAGCAATGTAATATTGACTGAAATAAATGAATTGAGAGGAATAGGGTAGAAATGGAATAAGGATTCTATCCTAGGGGAGCTAAACCCGATCAGGGTTGCCTACGTATCTACAGTTAGTGGAATCAAGCCACACGTAGTTCCAGAAAGGAGTTGATGGTTTGATTTGATTGGACTGGATTGTGAGTGATTGAAAGGTTTGAGGGTTATTGCTCCTATTTGAGGAGCGAGGTGGCCTTTTAAGCTCGTGCTGAGGAGCGATGTGGCCTTTTTAGCTCGTGCTGAGGAGCGAAAGGTTGGAGGATTTGATTTGATGGATTTCACTGATTTGGGAGTGAAATAGCCTTTTAAGCTCGTGCTGAGGAGCGATTGGGCAGTTTAGGCCCGTGCTAGGGAGCCCGGTGAGGTGGGGATTTGAACAGGTTTTGAACTGAGGCTCTGAAAAATGTTTGAATAGATTGAGTTTAACTAGAGTTTACATAGGGTTAACTAGGGCTTAACTGGGTTAACTGGGTTTAACTGAGATTAACTAGGGTTAACTGGGTTTAACTGGGGTTAACTAGGGTTAACTGGGTTTAACTAGGATTAACTGGGTTTCACTGGGGTTAACTAGGGTAAACTGGGTTTAATTGGGGTTAACTGGGTTTACTGGGATTAACTAGGGTTTAACTAGAGTTAACTGAGATTAACTAGGGTTAACTGAGATTAACTGGGGTTAACTGGGTTTAACTAGGGTTAATTGGGAATAACTAGGGTTTAACTAGAGTTAACTAGGGTTAACTAGGATTAACTGGGGTTAACTGGGTTTAACTGGGGTTAATTGGGTTTAACTGGGATTAACTAGAGTTAACTGGGATTAACTAGGGTTAACTAGGATTAACTGGGGTTAACTGGGTTTAACTGGGGTTAACTAGGGTTAACTGGATTTAACTGGGATTAACTAGAGTTAACTGGGATTAATTAGGGTTAACTGGGTTTAACTGGGGTTTAAATAGAGTTAACTGGAATTAACTAGGGTTAACTGGGATTTAACTAGGGTTAACTGGGTTAACTGGGTTTAACTAGGTTTAACTGGGGTTAACTGGGTTTAACTAGAGTTAACTGGGTTTTAACTATGGTTAACTGGGGCTTAACTGGGTTTAACTAGGGTTAGCTGGGTTTAACTAGAGTTAACTGGAATAACTAGGGTTAACTAGAGTTAACTGGGATTAACTAGGGTTAACTGGGGTTAACTAGAGTTAACTGGGATTAACTGGGGTTAACTGGGATTTGGACAGAGGTTCGACTAGGCGAGGCTAATTTTGAATCAAGTTTCGGCAGAGGTTCGACTAGGCAAAGCTAGTTTTGAACCGGGATTTAGGCAGGAGTTCGACTAGGCAAAGCTAGTTTTGAACCGGGGTTCGGGCAGGGGTTCGACTAGGCAATCAATCTAAGTATTAAAATAATTAAAAACTAACTTAAAAAAAATGATTAAACTAATTTAAACTACTAAAAGACAAAGCAAGTCAGGGTTTTAAAAAGAGTTACTGTCCGGGAAATCTGAAAAGATTTCTGAATAGGGGTCCCAAGAATCGACCCTTCGCTATCGACGTTCTCGAGAATCCGACGCGCTTCAAGAGTTTTGAAGAAGAAAAGGGAGAGAGAGAAGAAAAAATGATTTTTTTTTGAAGTGAGGGTATTTATAGGTTTTTAAAACAGGGGGGGCGCTACTTGAAGTAGCGCCCAGATGGATAAAACCCTCGAACAGTTGGGCGGTAGGGAACAGTAGGGCGGTAAAACGGGTTGACATCGAGGGGGCGCTACTTGAAGTAGCGCCCCTTTTTCGTTTTTTCCGAAAACGCTTACCGACAAGCGCAAAATGAAAATGGGCTTCTCGGGGCGCTATTTGAAGTAGTGCCCACCTAAAAAATAGGCTACTTTAAGGGGGGCGCTACTTGAAGTAGAGCCCTCCCAAAAATAGCCTAAAAAAGGCTTGGGCGTTGTTTCAAGTAGAGCCCCAATTTGAGGGGTCAAAAAGGTTAATTTTTGCTTCTTTTGTTGACTTTTGACTTGCCAGGTATCATACCCAACACTATTCCTTCGTTTTAAGCCCGTTTTTAGCCCGAAAATAGTTAAAATTGAGCTGATAAAATCCGAAAAAATATTTTAGATGAAACATGAATTTTTTGATACTTTTCAGGGGTGTTTTGGTCATTTTACACTCCAGGGGCATTTTGGTCAATTTCAACCGTTTTAAGTTCAATTTAACTCCAAAAATAGCCAAAATTTAACAAAAAATTTATAAAATCATTTTAAACAAAATGATAGATTTTTAGTACTTTTTCAGGGGTATTTTGGTCATTTTTCACCTTAGGGGCATTTCTTGTCAATTTTCACCTGAGGGGCGTTTTTCAGAAATTGAAGCACGTGGAAAGAGGGTCTTAAAAGATGGATTTTTAAAAGGGATTTTAAGGAGATAAAGGGGTACAAAATTGGGGTGTTTACAGTTGCCCCTCTTTGTCGGAGGGTGCGGGCACGTGAACGACAAAGGTTATAAGACCTCAATTTTGTTCGTGCAGAAAAACTTGTGATTTTTGAAAAGTGTTTAAAAAGGAAAAGCTAAAGTATACTTAGACTGCTTGCCATAAATAGGATCCTAGAGGAAAGAGTTGATGGGAGAACCTGTTCAGTAGATGGGGTATAGAGGGGAGAAATGGAGGGTTCATACTTAGTAATGAGACATCCAAGATATGGGAGAGATAGTTCTTCACCTTATTGCAGAGGGAAAAAAAACCGTACTCATAAAGAAGGGGTGACAACATATTACGATGTCAGCCAGATTAAAAAAGGTGGATGACAACCATAGCGATGTCAGTCAGATTGAAAAGGTAGATGACAAGCGAGGCGATGTCAGCCGGTTTGAAAGGTGGATGACAAGCGGGGCGATGTCAACCGGATTGAAAGGGTGGATGACAAGTCAGGCGATCTCAGCCGGATTGAAAAGGTGGATGACAAGCGAGGCGATGTCAGCAGGATTGCAAGGGTGGATGACAAGCGAGGCGATGTCAGCCGGATTGCTAGGTGGACGACAAGCGAGGCGATGTCAGCCGGATTGAAAAGGTGGATGACAAGCGGGCGATGTCAGCCGGATTGCAAGGGTGGATGATAAGCGAGGCGATGTCAGCAGGATTGTAAGGGTGGATGACAAGCGAGGCGATGTCAGCCGGATTGAAAGGGTGGATGACAAGCGAGGCGATGTCAGCAGGATTGCAAGGGTGGATGACAAGCGAAGCGATGTCAGCCGGTTTGAAAAGTGGATGACAAGCGGAGCGATGTCAGCCGGATTATAAGGGTGGATGACAAGCGAGGCGATGTCAGCCGGATTGAAAGGGTGGATGACAAGCGAGGCGATGTCAGCCGGATTGAAAGGGTGGATGACAAGCGGGGCGATGTCAGCTGGTTTGAAAAGTGGATGACAAGCGGAGTGATGTCAGCTGGATTATAAGGGTGGATGACAAGCGGGGCGATGTCAGCCAGTTGCAAGGTGGACGACAAGAGAGGCGATGTCAGTCGGTTTGAAAGGGTGGATGACAAGCGGGGCGATGTCAGCCGGTTGCAAGGTGGACGACAAGCGGGGCGATGTCAGCCGGATTGAAAGGGTGGATGATAAGCGAGGCGATGTCAGCCGGATTGAAAGGGTAGATGACAAGCGAGGCGATGTCAGCAGGATTGCAAGGGTGGATGAAAAGTGAGGTGATGTCAGCAGGATTGCTAGGTGGACGACAAGCGAGGTGATGTCAGTCGGTTGCAACGGTGGATGACAAGCGGGGCGATGTTAGGTGGATTGCAAGGGTGGATGACAAGCGGGGCGATGTCAGCCGGTTTAAAAGGGTGGATGATAAGCGGGGTGATGTCAATCGGATTGCAAAGGTGGATGACAAGCCGGGTGATGTCAGCCGGATTGCAAGGGTGGATGACAAGCGGGGCGATGTCAACCGGATTGCAAGAGTGGATGACAAGCGGGGCGATGTCAACCAGATTGCAAGGGTGGATGACAAGCGGGGCGATGTCAGCCGGGTTGCATGGGTGGATGACAAAGGGGCGATGTCAACCGGATTGCAAGGGTGGATGACAAGCGGGGCGATGTCAGCCGGATTGCAAGGGTGGATGACAAGCGAGGCGATGTCAGCCGGATTGCAAGGGTGGATGACAAGCGGGGCGATGTCAGCCGGATTGCAAGGGTGGATGACAAGCGAGGCGATGTCAGTCGGATTGCAAGGGTGGATGACAAGCGGGGCGATGTCAACCGGATTGCAAGAGTGGATGACAAGCGGGGCGATGTCAACCAGATTGCAAGGGTGGATGACAAGCGGGGCGATGTCAGCCGGGTTGCATGGGTGGATGACAAAGGGGCGATGTCAACCGGATTGCAAGGGTGGATGACAAGCGGGGCGATGTCAGCCGGATTGCAAGGGTGGATGACAAGCGAGGCGATGTCAGCCGGATTGCAAGGGTGGATGACAAGCGGGGCGATGTCAGCCGGATTGCAAGGGTGGATGACAAGCGAGGCGATGTCAGTCGGATTGCAAGGGTGGATGACAAGCGGGGCGATGTCAACCGGATTGCAAGAGTGGATGACAAGCGGGGCGATGTCAGCCGGTTTCAAGGGTGGATGACAAGCGAGGCGATGTCAGCCGGATTACAAGGGTGGATGACAAGCGGGGCGATATCAGCCGGATTGCAAGGGTGGATGATAAGCGGGGCAATGTCAGCCGGTTGCAATGGTGGATGACAAGCGGGGCGATGTCAGCCGGATTGCAAGGGTGGATGACAAGCGGGGCGATGTCAGCCGGATTGCAAGTGTGGATGACAAGCGAGGCGATGTCAGCCGGATTGCAAGGGTGGATGACAAGCGGGCGATGTCAACCGGATTGCAAGGGTGGATGACAAACGGGGCGATGTCAACCGGTTTGAAAGGTGGATGACAAGCGGGGCGATGTCAGCCAATTTCAAGGGTGGATGACAAGCGAGGCGATGTCAGCCGGATTGCAAGGGTGGATGACAAGCGGGGTGATGTCAGCCGGATTGCAAGAGTGGATGACAAGCGGGGCGATGTCAACCGGATTGCAAGAGTGGATGACAAGCGGGGCGATGTCAACCGGATTGCAAGAGTGGATGACAAGCGGGGTGATGTCAGCCGGTTTCAAGGGTGGATGACAAGCGAGGCGATGTCAGCCGGATTGCAAGGGTGGATGACAAGCGGGGTGATGTCAGCCGGATTGCAAGAGTGGATGACAAGCGGGGCGATGTCAGTCGGTTTCAAGGGTGGATGACAAGCGAGGTGATGTCAGCTGGATTGCATGGGTGGATGACAAGCGGGGCGATGTCAGCCGGTTGCAAGGGTGGATGACAAACGAGGCGATGTCAGCCGGATTGCTAGGGTGGATGACAAGTAGGGCGATGTCAGTCGGATTGCAAGTGTGGATGACAAGCGAGGCGATGTCAGCCGGATTGCAAGGGTGGATGACAAGCGGGGCGATGTCAGCCGGTTTGAAAGGGTGGATGACAAGTGGGGCGATGTCAGCCGGATTACAAGGGTGGATGACAAGCTGGGTGATGTCAGCCGGTTTCAAGGGTGGATGACAAGCGAGGCGATGTCAGCCGGATTACAAGGGTGGATGACCAGCGGGGCGATGTCAGCCGGATTACAAGGGTGGATGACAAGCTGGGCGATGTCAGCCGGTTGCAAGGGTAGATGACAAGCGGGGCGATGTCAGCCGGATTGCAAGGGTGGATGACAAGCGGGGCGATGTCAGCCGGATTGCAAGTGTGGATGACAAGCGAGGCAATGTCAGCCGGATTGCAAGGGTGGATGACAAGCGGGGCGATGTCAGCCGGTTTCAAGGGTGGATGACAAGCGAGGCGATGTCTGCCGGATTGCAAGGGTGGATGACAAGCGGGGCGATGTCAGCCGGATTGTAAGGGTGGAGGACAAGCGGGGCGATGTCAGCCGGATTGCAAGGGTGGATGACAATCGAGGCGATGTCAGCCGGATTGCAAGGGTGGATGATAAGCAGGGTGATGTCAGCCGGTTTGATAGGATGGATGACAAGCGGGACGATATCAACCGGATCGCAAGGGTGGATGACAAGCGGGGCGATGTCAGCCGGTAGGATTGAGCGAGAAGTATATGAATTTTTTTTTGCAGGTGTTGTGGAATGCACAGGAATGCCAAAATGGTGTACTCGAGGTACCAGGGTGTACATATGGAATGTTGGGATGCGCATGAAGCACGAGAAAATGCTTACGGAAAGCTGAGAGTTCCTTTTGAGAATCTAGCTGCACTTATTTCATTTGGCAAGTGGACGTGTGTGTGATTTGTTATGCATGATATGAGTGCATAATGCAACTATGTGGATGTGTCTGCATAGAGTGCAACTTATTTTGTGAGTGTCTGTGGTGCAGATGTATGTGAATAGTACAACTAACATCGTGATTATGTGTGTGCAGCGTGGTTGACCACGTGGAATGTGTGTTCAGAGAGCAACTAACATTATGAATACTGTGCGGTAACTATGTGAATGTGTGTGCAAAGTGTTATTAACATTGTGAATGCACTTGCGCAGTGAGCGACAAATGTGTGTGTGTAGTGCAAACACATGTGGTGGCCATACAGTGTGCAGCTAAGTGGAAGTAAGCATAATGCAACTAATCTATGTAGATGTATGTGCAGAGTGTGACTACTTAATGTGCATGCCTAGTGAGCTAACATGGCGAATGTGTGTGCGTAGTGTGACAAACTATGCGAAAGCATGTAGTTTAGATAACATTGTGAATGTATGTGTATAGTGAATGCGTCAAATAAGACATATCAAGGGGTCAACCAAATGAGGTGGCTAGCACAGAACACTGCATCATACATGATGTATCTGAGGTGCACCGAATGAGGGTGGCTAACAAAGAGCGATGCATCAAACATGATGCATTTGGGGTGCACCGAGTGAGGGTGGCTAATAAGGAGCGACACATCAAACATGATGCATCTGGGGTGCACCGAATGAGGGTGGCTTAAAAAAGAGTGGTGCATCAAACATGATGCATCTGAGTGCACCGAATGAGGGTGACTAATAAAGAGCGACACATCAAACATAATGCATCTGGGTGCACCGAATAAGGGTGACTAATAAAGAGTGACACATCAAACATGATGCATCTGGGTGCACTGAATGAGGGTGGCTAACAAAAATGACACATAAAACATGATGTATCTAGGATGCACCGAATGAGGGTGGCTAACAAAGAGCGATGCATCAAACATGATGCATCTGGGGTGCACCGAATGAGGGTGGCTAATAAAGAATGGCAATGGGTGTGAATGTACATGTGTTGGTGTGTAATTTGTGAAGCATGTGCAATGTACGATGTAATTGACATATATGCGTATGCATGACATGCGATGAATATGAAGAACACGACTGGCTCTATAATCTCATCTTGCTCTCGCTTCTTGCTGACTTGAGATTCTTGGCTTTGCCTGCTTTTGTTGGAGAGCTCGCTATAGTGAGATTGATTTTGACCAAGTCATAAACCACACTAGACACTGATTACAGACTCAAATAAAACTGTTTTGAAAACAAATGACTTTCGAGTTTTCCAAAATAAGTGCTTTCTTTGTTTGTTGGTTCGTGAGGGGATTTGCCCTTACTGAAGATTGAATGCTTTGCCCCCAAATGGCAGGATATAGCAATGAGCAATGTTGATCTTCTGTGCTCAGCCAAGGAAGATAGTTACTCAATTCTGAATTTATTGCATGCTGAATCTGGTCTTGCTTGGAACCAAGGGCTTTGGATTGTAAATGACGTTGAATTCTTCAGTCTGATCCGCTTGCAGATATGTTGCCGGAGATCTGGGATAACCGTTGTTAAGATCCTGTTACCAGAGTTCAACTTTTCCCTTTTTTACCCTTGGAATGACCAAGTTTGGGGATCGCATAATTTTTGCGCAATGAGGCCGTTCCCGGTTTTCACTCATGCCTGCAAAATTGATTTACTTGTTCCCTTTTTTGCCCCTGATAACAACATCAGGGCTGGGCTCGCATAATTTTTGCGCCACAGTGCCATTTCTGGTTTTCACTGGGCCTGCGATTTTCTGAGTCAAACTGTCATTTTTTGTCATTTCTTGGTGGATTTGATACAGCTATTGGATACTTGTCTGTCAATCTGCCAGTACTCTTAATCTCGGAAGGATCTAGGAGGACTTGAGATAGGACGAAACCTAGGCTGGGGGTTCGAAATATTGGGACACCCTTTTTGTTTTGAATTTTTTTTGAGCAGTTTTGTAGAGCTTTGACTTTTGTTTTTTCCTTTGATTTGACTCTTTTTTTTTGCTTTGGCTTTTGCTTGATTTTTCTTTTGAGACACTTTTATTTGCTCAAGAAAGCTGGTTAATTTGACCGTACCTGTTTTTCAGGCTGCCTACGTACCCTTTTCAGGATCAGGTCATGACGTAGTTCATGCTTCGTAAAAAATTTTGCACAGGGTGTCCTGGTATGAAAGTGTAGTGAAGGAAAGGCTATTAGGCTCAAAGGGCTAACTAGCGGTCTTCATGAATTTGATGGGTCATAAACAGGGAGGAATGGTGTGTCAAACATGGCCTTCTTTCATTTCCCAAAGTGACTAAGAGTACAGGCAGTTTCCTGACAAGATATTGAGCATGATGCTTCTCTGTTCTGATCTATACTGACAGGCTCTGGGAGGTCTTCATCATCCATACGACTGAGTCAGAGAGTATTCAGAGAATTTTTGACCAACCGCATGGGCCTTCAAAGCTGGACATATTATGCCCCTGGTATTGAATGAGCTAATGATTCTTGTGTGATGATGTGATCATAGTCCAGTATGCTCTGACTTGTGGCCTTGATTGATGTGACAGCTCAATTGTCCGAGATGCACTGGAATCTGCTTTGCTTCCTTTGACTTTTTTCATACAAGTATCTACTTGTACCAAGCTCTGATAGCTTGACCTCTCATATTGTATAGTATTGCTCCAGTGCATGAATGATCAAGCTTCAAATGGTGGCATGGCCCATGTCTTAGACTGCAAGATGTCTACCCTGATGATGTCTCAATCTACTTAATGAATGCTCTGCTTGTATTGACGATTGGAAGCTTGAAATTGAGGGAGCGAATTGAGTGCTTCAGGAGATCATGCAAGCATACTGCAGGTAGTGTCCATGCGGCCTCAACACTTGGCTCAACAAGATGCTAATCTTTGCATGCTTAGGGTCATTATTGAGTTTTCTCTTACTTGGCTTTGCTCAGTGGGGTTGAAGATCTCTTTTAGAGGTTTCCATGTCTTGCTCATTGACATATGCTGCCCCTGGGTACTATGAATTTGAAGTGGATGGCTTGGTGAATGTTTGGGCAATCCCTCATTAGACCAACACACTTAGTGTAATAATTTTTTGCTTCAGATCACTAACTCTTTCGAAGAAGATTTAGGTCGTAACATTATGAGCCTTTTGGGCATTTTACAAAAAGGTTAAGTCATGCTTAGAAAAAAGAGTACCATTTTATAAAAAAAGAAATTTTTACAGACTTCCTTGACCACTAGGGCCAACAAAAAACAAAAAGAAATTTGAACAGACGAGGTTTGAAACATGGTCTAATCAATCTCTTAATAGCAAGCTTGCTGGTGATGCTTCAATCATCTCTTCTGCCTTGGAGGTTCGAACGGCACAGAGGCTTCATTGGTTTGGATGGATGGGCCTGTCTTGGTAGAAGGGGTATCCAGCTGCAAAGACATTACCAGGTCCGATTTCAATATCGCCTTGGTCGATTAAATCCTGGATTGCATGCTTTAGGGTAAAGCATTGGTCAGTGCAATGTCCGGGCCCTTGATGGAATGCGCAGTATTGGTCCATGTGAAAATTGCGTGACAGATTGGCTGGTGGTGGTGTAGGATCTCGAGGTTTGACTAGTCCACTCTGTATGAGGAATGGTAAAAACTGACATTGCTTGTAGGGTAATGGGGTGAACTTTCTGGATGGTGCCCTGACCTGGCGTGAAATGCAGTTTTGGCTTTGGATGACTGGTTGAACGGTTCGAGGATGATTTTGGATTTGCTCAAGTGCCGTTGTAAGCCTGTTGAGAGAATGGATGACACTTCGCATGGTGAACTAGATGTCCTGAACATTCCTATGGAGGATTTCTATGATTTTCTCTTGATCTTTTGATGCTTTGTCTTGCTCCATTTTCCAGACGGTCTTGATGAGATTGTCTCTCAATTTGCCACTCGGGAATGATAAGAACTGAGAACATAAAGCGAGTTGACACTAGACATGAGACTCAAAAGATGAAATGATGGTGTAAGTGATGATATGATAACTTAAAGGATGATACATGGCATGCATGACATAGAAGATGACGAGAGCATGCAAAAAATGTGAGATGGTGATATACAGGATGATGATGATCATGCCTAAGATGTGCTTCAAGACACGTTGATGGACCCTTCATGTAAATGAACAACATTCGGTTTATACAATGATGAAGATATGGATGCTAAGTGTTGTGTGCTTGGACCGGACCCTATTACTGATTTTTCAATAAAGGGGTAACAAAATCAAGCAACCGTGATATGCCCCTGGGATCTGCTGATCTGCTAATCTAGGGCTGCTCTTTTTTTTTTTTCTGGGAATAGTTGCTAGCATTGCTAGTTCATAGCCTAGGGGAATCCCTGCAGCTTGATGAGATTACCCAATCTTGAAGGACCAGTTGTCAATGTGGTATTGCATGAAGATGGATCAGACTTAACTAAACCTAATACATGATGATGCGATTAAGATATGCACATGATGAATTGAATTTAAGCAGAATGAATTTGAATTTAATTTTGAAATAAATGACTGAGTTATGCTCAAAATAACATGATGAATGATGATGCCAACGAATGAATTTGAATCTTGATAGAAACAAATAAGAATAAATTTGAACGCAATGGATTGAATGTGAATTAGTCAAAATGAATTTGACTAAAAAAACAATACCTGAGTTTGATGTAAGCTTAGATAAAGAATGGTGATGAAATGAATGGAAATGGATTGAATATGAATTGACCAAAATGAGTTCTGGTAAGAACCTGAGTTAAATGGAAACTCAGATGATGAATAAGGGTGATGTAGGTAAGTGGTTGAGATATTAATCAAAATAAATTTTGACTAAAAAACCTGAGTTAGGTGTAGCTCAGAAGATGGATGGTGATGGTATGGATTGGATATTAATCAAAATAAATTTTGACTAAAAAAACCTGAGTTAGATGTAACTCAGAAAATGGATGGTGATATGGATTAATCAAAATAAATTTGACTAAAAACCCGAGTTTAGATGTAAACGCAGAAAAATGGATGATGACATGGATTAATCAAAATAAATTTTGACTAAAAAACCTGATTTTAGATGTAAACACAGAAAAATGGATGATGCCAATAGGAATTGAGATTTGAAACGAAATTGAATGAATTGAATTGAAAGAATTAACATATTTTAAGGGTGAACTAATTCAACGTGTGTAACCCATTGGGGTGAGTGGATAGGAGTCCATTTCATTGATCTGGGTTGTAAGAAACCAGAGCATAAATGGGTTAAGATAAAACTGACAAAAGGAGAGTCTATACAACCCATTTTAGTGTGGGTTGGCTGGTTGCCCCTTGACCAGTTTGATTTAGGGCATCAGTCTCACACATGTGTTGAGTCGGCTAAGAAGGGTTAGGGTTCATACCTATCTAACATCAAATTGGACTCACACAAGCTCCAAAATAGGTTAGGTATAGGGGTAAGGAAATCTCTATATCTAAGCAGAAATGAGGGAGTGGCTTAAACCAAGAGCAGAATAGGAATAAGGTTGTCCCACCTGATGGGTAGCTCTTGGTTTATGCCCAAATAGTGATTTATAATCTACATGCTTATGTTGGTGTATGCAGGGTTTTGACTATAAGGTTGAGCAGCACTTGACTGTATATGCAACTCCCCGGTATAGAACATACCTGAAAATGGACGATTGGTGCAAGCGGGAAAAACCAGTCGCGTTTACCGGAGATAACCATCTCTCGGTCTACAACCAGTACTTTCCACAGATCTTTGGGCTCCAGCATCGGGGATAACCATCCCTCGATTGTAAGCTTACCGGATCCAGCTAGGTAGGTGAAGGGTTTTTATTCTAATATGCAATGAATATGAATGCATTAATCAAAATCAAGCAATGAATAAAAATGGAACCCTAGGCATGTTGCTAAGTTTTGCAAACAAATGTTTGAGATTTTAATTAAAAAAATGAATGAAATAACATATAGATGAAATTGAAAGATTCTGATGTGGTTTCCGGTATTTGATTCAGACTTAGATTTTGGCTTGAATCCTGGTCTGCGAAACCAGAGTCCCCAGCAGAGTCGCCAGCTGTGAGTACCTGGATTTTACCCTCCCTTCCCGATCAGGATAGATCCTGATAAGGAATAGTGGTAAATTTGCAATTGGATTGAGAGTCGCCACCTATCTAATTTTGAGGGAAATAGGTCCCTGAAATTGTTGTATAAGGCATGGTCTGGAAGTCAGAGGTCAGGGTAAGGGATTCAGTTGAGCTAGGAGAAGGTGTTAGGCACCCCTAAACTCCCATCCGGAGATGGTTACCAACTCTCTAAGTCTGAATCAAATAAAGGAAACCATAAAGAAGCTTGCAATTCGATCTATATGCTGAGCAATGTAATATTGACTGAAATAAATGAATTGAGAGGAATAGGGTAGAAATGGAATAAGGATTCTATCCTAGGGGAGCTGAACCCGATCAGGGTTGCCTACGTATCCACAGTTAGTGGAATCAAGCCACACGTAGTTCCAGAAAGGAGTTGATGGTATGATTTGATTGGACTGGATTGTGAGTGATTGAAAGGTTTGAGGGTTATTGCTCCTATTTGAGGAGCGAGGTGGCCTTTTAAGCTCGTGCTGAGGAGCGATGTGGCCTTTTTAGCTCGTGCTGAGGAGCGAAAGGTTGGAGGATTTGATTTGATGGATTTAACTGATTTGGGAGTGAAATAGCCTTTTAAGCTCGTGCTGAGGAGCGATTGGGCAGTTTAGGCCCGTGCTAGGGAGCCCGGTGAGGTGGGGATTTGAACAGGTTTTGAACTGAGGCTCTGAAAAATGTTTGAATAGATTGAGTTTAACTAGAGTTTACATAGGGTTAACTAGGGCTTAACTGGGTTAACTGGGTTTAACTGGGATTAACTAGGGTTAACTGGGTTTAACTGGGGTTAACTAGGGTTTAACTAGAGTTAACTGGGGTTAACTAGGGTTAACTGGGTTTAACTAGGATTAACTGGGTTTCACTGGGGTTAACTAGGGTAAACTGGGTTTAACTGGGGTTAACTGGGTTTACTAGGATTAACTAGGGTTTAACTAGAGTTAACTGAGATTAACTAGGGTTAACTGGGATTAACTGGGGTTAACTGGGTTTAACTAGGGTTAATTGGGTTTAACTGGGATTAACTAGGGTTTAACTAGGGTTAATTAGGATTAACTGGGGTTAACTGGGTTTAACTGGGGTTAATTGGGTTTAACTGGGATAACTAGGGTTTAACTAGAGTTAACTGGGATTAACTAGGGTTAACTAGGATTAACTGGGGTTAACTGGGTTTAACTGGGGTTAACTAGGGTTAACTGGATTTAACTGGGATTAACTAGAGTTAACTGTGATTAATTAGGGTTAACTGGGTTTAACTGGGGTTTAAATAGAGTTAACTGGAATTAACTAGGGTTAACTGGGATTTAACTAGGGTTAACTGGGTTAACTGGGTTTAACTAGGTTTAACTGGGGTTAACTGGGTTTAACTAGAGTTAACTGGGTTTTAACTATGGTTAACTGGGGCTTAACTGGGTTAACTAGGGTTAACTGGGTTTAACTAGGGTTAGCTGGGTTTAACTAGAGTTAACTGGAATAACTAGGGTTAACTAGAGTTAACTGGGATTAACTAGGGTTAACTGGGGTTAACTAGAGTTAACTGGGATTAACTGGGGTTAACTGGGATTTGGACAGAGGTTCGACTAGGCGAGGCTAATTTTGAATCGAGTTTTGGCAGAGGTTCGACTAGGCAAAGCTAGTTTTGAACCGGGATTTGGGCAGGAGTTCAACTAGGCAAAGCTAGTTTTGAACCGGGGTTCGGGCAGGGGTTCGACTAGGCAATCAATCTAAGTATTAAAATAATTAAAAACTAACTTTAAAAAAATGATTAAACTAATTTAAACTACTAAAAGACAAAGCAAGTCAGGGTTTTAAAAAGAGTTACCGTCCGGGAAATCTGAAAAGATTTCTGAATAAGGGTCCCGAGAATCGACCCTTCGCTATCGACGTTCTCGGGAATCCGACGCGCTTCAAGAGTTTTGAAGAAGAAAAGGGAGAGAGAGAAGAAAAAATGAGTTTTTTTTTAAGTGAGGGGGTGAGGGTATTTATAGGTTTTTAAAACAGGGGGGCGCTACTTGAAGTAGCGCCCAGATGGATAAAACCCTCGAACAGTTGGGCGGTAGGGAACAGTAGGGCGGTAAAACGGGTCGACATCGAGGGGGCGCTACTTGAAGTAGCGCCCCTTTTCGTTTTTTCCGAAAACGCTTACCGACAAGCGCAAAATGAAAACGGGTTTCTCGGGGCGCTACTTGAAGTAGCGCCCACCTAAAAAATAGGCTATTTTAAGGGGGGCGCTACTTGAAGTAGAGCCCTCCCAAAAATAGCCTAAAACAGGCTTGGGCGCTGTTTCAAGTAGAGCCCCAATTTAAGGGGTCAAAAAGGTTAATTTTTGATTCTTTTGTTGACTTTTGACTTGCCACGTGTCATACCCAACACTATTCCTTCGTTTTAAGCCCGTTTTTAGCCCAAAAATAGTCAAAATTGAGCTGATAAAATCCGAAAAAATATTTTAGATGAATCATGAATTTTTTGATACTTTTCAGGGGCATTTTGGTCATTTTACACTCCAGGGGCATTTTGGTCAATTTCAACCGTTTTAAGTTCAATTTAACTCCAAAAATAGCCAAAATTTAACAAAAAATTATAAAATCATTTTAAACAAAATGATAGCTTTTTAGCACTTTTTTAGGGGTATTTTGGTCATTTTCCACCTTAGGGGCATTTTTTGTCAATTTTCACTTGAGGGGCGTTTTTCAGAAATTGAAGCATGTGGAAAGAGGGTCTTAAAAGATGGATTTTTATAAGGGATTTTAAGGAGATAAAGGGGTGCAAAATTGGGGTGCTTACAACATTCTCTAGCCGATCCCCGAGTAGAGGCATCCAATTTGATCTCCAGCAAGCTTCTCCCCAGTCAGAGTCTAATCTCCAGCGATGACAAGGCAAACAGGTCTACCCACGAACTTCCTCAGCGGTGACAAAACCTCTTCTGGGTCATACTCCACTCTCCAAGAGCGAAAGGCAGAATACATGATCCCCAAGCCCGGTCTAAGGTAACTTCCTAGCAAAACAGATAGCTAGTTGAACATTCTTACTGTTGAAATCAAATTTTTTTTTTACAAAGGACCAAAACCTTTTATAAAATATTTTTAAAACAGCTCCTTTTTGGTATCCTGACCAGATCATACTAGCCTGCACTGAGCAGCCCCAGCAAGACAAAGTAGAAGAAGCCTACACCCTGCATCCCCGCAGGTTGCAATCAGTAAAGTTATGGAAAAGCATCCTCGCCTTTATTCCCTACATGACATCCCTGCATAGCATCACACCTCATGTGACCAAACTCCTCAGCATCATCGTTGATCAAAATCCAGTGTATACCACCCGCATGTCCTTGACATCCCAAGTATACCTTTACAGTGTATACCACCCGTATGTCCTCCCTTCTGACACCTCATGTGTCCTCGACATCCCGTGTGTACCCTTACAGTGTACACCACCCACATGTCACCCTTCAACACCTTGTGTATTCTTGATGCCCTGAGTATCTTTTCGATCAAACTCGATTGAGTCCCTCCGGTCGACGCCTCCGGGCTACCCACCCTTGCATCCATCACTGCCTAGTGAATAGTCTGAACTACTCACTCTTCCTAGTAGTGGCCATGCCACCACATTGCGCCCACCATTTGCACTGCATGGATACATGTCATCATCCATGTTATCCGAGCTCGGTGTAAAAATAGGATGATTCCAGTCTTTGCCATTCGAATCGCTAACCTTGGTACTCTCCAACAAAGAGGGGCAGTTGTAAGCACCCACTTTTTACACCCCATCTAACCATAGTTAATGAATTTTAACTATAGTTACCCCCTGCCAAATCCCTCACATCCTAGGTAAGCCTTTAGTTAGCCTTAGGACTCACCCTAGTTAAACCCTAGTTAAAACCTTAGGACCTATCCCTAGTTAATCCTAGGACTCAACCCCAGACCCAAAACCTAGCCCTAGGTGACCCTAGCCGATGCCCTAGCCTAACCCTAGAGCCATTAGGGCTTGAACCCTAATAACCCTTGGCCTATAGGGTCTGACCCCTAAAGTATACCCCTTAAGGCCCAAAAACCTTAGAACAACCCCCTATAACCCGTATGTGCAGGGCCCAGCCCAATTCAAAACAAACCACATTATGTCAATAGAAGGTCTACCGACATTATAGAATGGCCTGTGTTGTGATTGTTAGTAGATCTTCTACCGATAATATGCAAGTCCCGAGTTACAGTCCTGCACACTCAAGCCTCACCTCGGTCTCTCCCTTCAGGCCTCTTAGTCGACCTCCCTTTGGTCCAACCAACTCTTCCCCCTTCTCCTTAATCCCCGATAGGTCCCTAGCTACCATCCCTATAAAGCCAAGCTCCACCTCTCGTTCAAACGGTCTGAATTTGGAAGGTGAATCCCTATTGCAAAAATCCATATTCCTCAGCCTCTCCCTTCCCCTAGTCTTGATCTCAGGACTCCCCTAGACCTATCTCTCCCCTTCCCTGTTCGCGTAGAACCACCAGGACGTACTACCGCTGTGCACAGACCACCTCCCATTTCGGTGGAAACAGAGTATACGGGTAGGGCCATCCCCTACCCTATTTTTCCCTTTTTTAATCAATGTGTGTCTCTGGTCATCTCCAAGGGATGTTTTTATTACTTTTTTGGTGTGTAGATAGAATCCAAAACCCTCATAGGGTGTTCATCCACCTAAACCATAGGTGTGGTGAACCACTACGGGTACATCACCATCCTTGGAGCTTCAGAGCTTTCACAGACTCTTTGGGGGTTCCTCACATCATGAGGAAGTTCTGGACATACCTGTGCATAGCCCCAATGGATGAAAACTGGTTGTTTTTAGAAAAATCCAAGAATGGCGATGAACCCAGTACTGCCAGTCCTGGCAAAGCTTATTTTCATACTAACGGTGAACCTTCTACCGACAACCTATTTTGGCCTCCTTTTTTATTTGCAGTAGAATAACTACCGCCAATATGAGCTTTCTGTCACAACACCTTTGCAGCCTTGTGGGGTCCACTCCAGGCATCCCCTGGAGCCCACACTGATCTCAATAGACTCCCAAGAGTCCTCTCTACACTTCCATGCCTTCAAATCACCCTGGGTTACACCTTAACCCTAATTAGCAGAAGCAAAAACACAGCTTAAAAACACTATTATTAATGTCGATAATCTAATTACCGATATTAACTTTGTTTTCATTTTGGCCTTTTGCAGGGGCCCAAGCCTGGTAGGAGGCCACTTTAGGCCCTTCCTAGACTCTGGGCAGACCTCAGACTGTACCAGACCCTTAACCACGGTTAAATACACTTCTGATTAACATTTAACCACGATTAAGCACCCCTTAACCCCACAAAATTTGGAAAATTAAATGAAAATTCCTGAAAAATGTAATCAGACCATAATACTGACTTTGGCCCTCTCCCTAATCCTGGTTAGCAACCCTAACAAGAATTAGCATCCCCTAACTCTGATTAGCAACCCTAATCGCAGTTGTGAGTACCTAAATTTTATCCTCCATTCTCGATCAGGATAAATCTGGATAAGGAATAGTGATAAATTGTAATTGAGTTGTGAGTCACCACCTATCTAATTCTGAGGGAAATAGGTCCCTGGAATTGTTGGATAAAGCACAGTCTGGAAGTCAGAGGTCATGGTAAGGGATTCAGTTAAGTTTGGGGAAGGTGTTAGGCACCCTTAAACTCTCATCCGGAGATGGTTACCTATTCCCTAAGTCTGAATTAAATAAAGGAAACCATAAAGAAGCTTGCAATTTGATCTATATGTTGACCAATATAATATTAAATGAAATAAATGAATTGAGATAGGTAGGATAAGAACAGAATATAGATTCTATCCTAGGGGAGCTGAACCGGATCAGGGTTGCCTAAGTATTGACAGTTAGTGGAATCAAGCCACACGTAGTTCCAAAAAGGAGTTGATAGTTTGATTTTATTTGATTGGACTGGATTGTGGGCAATTGAAAGGTTTGAGAATTTTTGCTCCTATTTGAGGAGCGAGGTAGCCTTTTAAGCTCGTGCTGAGGAGCGAAAGGTTTGAGGATTTGATTTGATGGATTTCACTGATTTGGGAGCAAAATGGCCTTTTAAGCTCATGCTGAGGAGCGATGGGGTAGTTTAAGCTTGTGCCGGGGAGCCTACGAGGTGGGTATTTGAAGAGGATTCGAACTGAGGCTCTGACAAGGGTTTGAATAGGTAGATAGGGTTTAACTAGGGTTGGATAGGGGTTAAGTTGGGGTTTACCTAGGGTTAAGCTTGGGTTTACCTAGGGTTTAGGTAGGGTTTACCTAGGGTTAAGCTGAGATTTACCTAGGATTTAACTAGGGTTTAACCAGGGTTTAATCAGGGTTTAACTAGAGTTAACTAGGGTTCAAGGTAGGGTTTAACTAGAGTTAACTAGGGTTTACTCAGGGTTTAACTAGAGTTAACTAGGGTTTAACTATAGTTTAACTAGGATTAACTAGGATTTAACTGGGGTTTAATCAGGGTTTAACTGGAGTTAACTTGGGTTTTAGCTAGAGTTAACTAGGGTTTTGACTAGAGTTAACTGAGGTTTTAACTAGAGTTAATTGGAATAACTAGGGTTAACTAGATTTAACGGGATTAACTAGGGTTAACTGGGTTTAACAGGGGTTAACTAGAGTTAACCAGGATTAACTAGGGTAAATTGGGTTTAACTGGGGTTTTAGCTAGAGTTAACTGGAATTAACTAGGCTTAACTGGGGATTAATAGGGTTTAACTAGAATTAACTAGGTTTAACTAGAGTTAACTGGGTTTAACTAGAGTTAACCTGGATTAACTAGGGTTAACTGGGGTTTTAACTAGAGTTAACTGGAATTAACTAAGGTTAACTGGGGCTTAACTGGGTTTAACTAGAATTAACTGGGGCTTAACTGGGTTTAGCTAGAATTAACGGGGTTTAACTAGACTTAACTGGGTTTTAATTTAGGGTTTAACCAGGGTTTTTGGGCAGAGGTTTGACTAAAAAACCTTAGTTAGGTGTAATTCAGAAGATGGATGATGCTGATATGAATGGAGATTTGAAATGAAATTGAATGAATTGAATTGAAAGAATTAACATATTTTAAGGGTGAGCTAATTCAACACGTGTAACCCATTGGAGTGAGTGGATAGGAATCCATTTCATTTATCTGGGTTGTAAGAAATCAGAGCCCAAATGGGTTAAGATAAAACTGACAAAAGGAGAGTCCATACAACCCATTTTAATGTGGGTTGGTTGGTTGTCCCTTAACCAGTTTGATCTAGGGTATTAGCCTCACATATGTGTTAAGTTGGCTAAGAGGGGTTAGGGTTCACACCTATCTAAGCAGAAATGAGAGAACGGCTTAAACCAAGAGCAGAATAGGGGTAAGGTTGTCCTTCCTGACGGGTAGCTCTTGGTTTATGCCCAAACAGTGGTTTATAATCTACATGCTTATGCTGGTGTATGTAGGGTTTTAACTATAAGGTTGAGGAGCACTTGACCGTATATGCGACTCCCCGGTATAAAACATACCTGAAAAGGGAAGATTGGTGCAAGCGGAAAACACCAGTCGCGTTTACCGGAGATAACGATCTCTCGGTCTACAACCAATACTTTCCTCAGATCTTTTGGCTCTAGCATCGAGGATAACCATCCCTCGATTGTAAGCTTACCGGATCCAATCTAGATAGGTGTAGGGTTTTTAATCTAATACGCAATGAATATGAATGCATCAATCAAAATCAAGCAATTAATAAAAATGGAACCCTAGGCATGTTGCTAAGTTTTGCAAATAGATGTCTGAGGTTTTAATTAATTAGAAACATGAATGAAGTAACATATAGATGAAATTTGAAAAAAATTCTGATGTGGTTTCTGTTATTTGATTCAGATTTAGATTTTAGCTTGAATACTGGTTTGCAAAACCAAAGATTTTGGGTTCGATCCCCAGCAAAATCGCCAGCTGTGAGTACCTAAATTTTACCGTCCATTCCCGATCAGGATAAATCCGGATAAGGAATAGTGATAAATTGTAATTGAGTTGTGAGTCGCCACCTATCTAATTCTGAGGGAAATAGGTCCCTGAAATTGTTGGATAAGGCATAGTCTGGAAGTCAGAAGTCAAGGTAAGGGATTCAGTTATGTTTGGAGAAGGTGTTAGGCACCCCTAAACTTCCATCCAGAGATGGTTACCTATTCCCTAAGTCTGAATTAAATAAAGGAAACCATAAAAAAGCTTGCAATTTGATCTATGTGTTGAGCAATATAAAATTAAATGAAATAAATGAATTGAGATAGGTAGGATAAGAACGGAATATGGATTCAATCCTAGGGGAGCTGAACCCGATCAGGGTTACCTACGTATCCACAGTTAGTGGAATCAAGCCACAAGTAGTTCCGGAAAGGAGTTGATAGTTTGATTTGATTTGATGGGACTGGATTGTGGGCGATTGAAAGGTTTGAGGGTTTTTGCTCCTATTTGAGGAGCGAGGGGGCCTTTTATGCTCGTGCTGAGGAGCGAAAGGTTGGAGGATTTGATTTAAAGGATTTCGCTGATTTTGGAGCGAAATGGCCTTTTAAGCTCGTACTGAGGAGCGATGAGGCAGTTTAAGCTCATGCCGAGTACCCTGCGAGGTGGGTATTTGAACAGGATTTGAACTGAGGCTCTGACAAGGGTTTGAATAAGTAGATAAGGTTGAACTAGGGTTTGATAGGGGTTAAGTTGGGGTTTACCTAGGGTTAAGCTTGGGTTTACCTAGGGTTTAGGTAGGGTTTACCTAGGGTTTAAGTAGGGTTTACCTAGGGTTTAGCTGAGATTTACCTAGGGTTTAATTAGGGTTTAACCGTGGTTTAATCAGGGTTTAATTAGAGTTAACTAGTGTTTTAGGTAGGGTTTAACTAGAGTTAACTAGGGTTTAACTATAGTTTAACTAGGATTAACTGAGATTTAATCAGGATTAACTGGGATTTAATCAGGATTAACTAGGATTTCATTGGGGGTTTAATCAGGGTTTAACTGGAGTTAACTAGGGTTTTAGCTAGAGTTAACTAGGGTTTTGACTAGAATTTACTGAGGTTTTAACTAGAGGTAACTGGAATAACTAGGGTTAACTAGAGTTAACTGGGATTAACTAGGGTTAGCTGGGTTTAACAGGGGTTAACTAGAGTTAACTGGGATTAACTAGGGTTAACTGGGGTTTTAACTAGAGGTAACTAGAATTAACTAGGGTTAACTGGGGCTTAATAGGGTTTAACTAGAATTAACTGGGTTTAACTAGGGTTAACTAGGTTTCACTAGAGTTAACCGGGTTTAACTAGAGTTAACCCAGATTAACTAGGGTTAACTAGGTTTAATTGGGGTTTTAACTAGAGTTAACTGGAATTAACTAAGTTTAACTGGGGCTTAACCGGGTTTAACTAGAATTAACTGGAGCTTAACTGGGTTTAGCTAGAATTAATGGGGTTTAACTAGACTTAACTGGGTTTTAATTTAGGGTTTAACTAGGGTTTTTGGGCAGAGGTTTGACTAAAAAACCTGAGTTAGGTGTAACTCAGAAGATGGATGATGCTGATATGAATGGAGATTTGAAATGAAATTGAATGAATTGAATTGAAAAAATTAACATATTTTAAGGGTGAGCTAACTCAACAAGTGTAACCCATTGGGGTGAGTGGATAGGAATCCATTTCATTTATCTGGGTTGTATGAAATCAGTGCCCAAATGGGTTAAGATAAAACTGACAAAAGGAGAGTCCATACAACCCATTTTAATGTGGGTTGGTTGGTTGCCCCTTAACCAGTTTGATCTAGGGTATTAGCCTCACATATGTGTTAAGTTGGCTAAGAAGGGTTAGGGTTCACACCTATCTAACATCAAATTGGGCTCACACAAGCTTCAAAATAGGTTAGGTATAGGGATAAGGAAATCCCTAGATCTAAGCAGAAATGAGGGAACGGCTTAAACCAAGAGCAGAATAGGGGTAAGGTTGTCCTTCCCGAGGGGTAGCTCTTGGTTTATGCCCAAACAGTGATTTATAATCTACATGCTTATGCTGGTGTATGCAGGGTTTTAACTATAAGGTTGAGGAGCACTTGACAGTATATGCGACTCCCCGGTATAGAACATACCTGAAAAGGGAAGATTGGTGCAAGCGGAAAAGACCAGTCGCGTTTACCGGAGATAACCATCTCTCGGTCTACAACCAATACTTTCCACAGATCTTTGGACTCTAGCATCGGGGATAACCATCCCTTGATTGTAAGCTTATCGGATCCAATCTAGATAGGTGTAGGGTTTTTAATCTAATACGCAATGAATATGAATGCATCAATCAAAATCAAGCAATTAATAAAAATGGAACCCTAGGCATGTTGCTAAGTTTTGCAAACAGATGTCCGAGGTTTTAATTAATTAAAAAAATGAATGAAGTAAGATATAGATGAAATTGAAAAAAATTCTGATGTGGTTTCTGTTATTTGATTCAGATTTAGATTTTAGCTTGAATACTGGTTTGCAAATCAGAGATTCTGGGTTCTATCCCCAGCAGAGTCGCCAGCTGTGAGTACCTGAATTTTACCCTCCATTCCCGATCAGGATAAATCCGGATAAGGAATAGTGATAAATTGTAATTGAGTTGTGAGTCGCCACCTATCTAATTCTGAGGGAAATAGGTCTCTGAAATTGTTGGATAAGGCATAGTCTGGAAGTCAGAGGTCAAGGTAAGGGATTCAGTTAAGTTTGGGGAAGGTGTTAGGTACCCCTAAACTCCCATCCGGAGATGGTTACCTATTCCCTAAGCCTGAATTAAATAAAGGAAACCATAAAGAAGCTTGCAATTTGATCTATGTGTTGAGCAATATAAAATTAAATGAAATAAATGAATTGAGATAGGTAGGATAAGAATGGAATATGGATTCAATCCTAGGAGAGCTGAACCCGATCAGGGTTACCTATGTATCCACAATTAGTGGAATCAAGCCACACGTAGTTCCGGAAAGGAGTTGATAGTTTGATTTGATTTGATGAGACTGGATTGTGGGCCATTGAAAGGTTTGAGGGTTTTTGCTCCTATTTGAGGAGCGAGGTGGCCTTTTAAGTTCGTGCTGAGGAGCGAAAGGTTGGAGGATTTCATTTAATGGAGTTCGCTGATTTTGGATCGAAATGGCCTTTTAAGCTCGTACTGAGGAGCGATGAGGCAGTTTAAGCTCGTGCCGAGGAGCCTCCGAGGTGGGTATTTGAACTAGATTTGAACTGAGGCTCTGACAAGGGTTTGAATAAGTAGATAGGGTTGAACTAGGGTTTGATAGGGGTTAAGTTGGGGTTTACCTAGGGTTAAGCTTGGGTTTACCTAGGGTTTAGGTAGGGTTTACCTAGGGTTTAAGTAGGGTTTACCTAGGGTTAAGCTGAGATTTACCTAAGGTTTAATTAGGGTTTAACCGGGGTTTAATCAGGGTTTAAGTAGAGTTAACTAGGGTTTAGGTAGGGTTTAACTAGAGTTAACTAGGGTTTACTCAAGGTTTAACTAGAGTTAACTAGAGTTTACTCAGGGTTTAACTAGAGTTAACTAGGGTTTAACTATAGTTTAACTAGGATTAACTACGATTTAATCAGGATTAATTTGGATTTAATCAGGATTAATTTGGATTTAATCAGGATTAATTTGGATTTAATCAGGATTAACTAGGATTTAACTGGGGTTTAGTCAAGGTTTAACTGGAGTTAACTAGGGTTTGAGCTAGAGTTAACTAGGGTTTTGACTAGAGTTAACTGAGGTTTTAACTAGAGTTAACTGGAATAACTAGGGTTAACTGGGATTAACTAGGGTTAATTGGGTTTAACTGGGGTTAACTAGAGTTAACTGGGATTAACTAGGGTTAACTGGTTTTAACTAGAGTTAACTAGAATTAACTAGGGTTAACTGGGTTGAACTAAAGTTAACTGGGATTAACTAGGGTTAACTGGGGTTTTAACTAGAGTTAACTGGAATTAACTAAGGTTAACTGGGGCTTAACTGGGTTTAACTTGAATTAACTGGGGCTTAATTGGGTTTAACTAGAATTAACGGGGTTTAACTAGACTTAACTGGGTTTTAATTCAGGGTTTAACCAGGGTTTTTTGGCAGAGGTTCACCTAGGTGAAGCAAGTTTTGAACCGGGATTTGGGCAGAGGTTCGACTAGGCGAGGCTAGTTTTGCACTGGGATTTGGGCAGGGGTTCGACTAGGCGAAGCTAGTTTTGAACCGGGATTCGGGCAGAGGTTCGACTAAGCAAGTAGTCTAAGTATTAAAATAATTAAAACCAATTTTAAAAATGGATTAAACTAATTTAAACTACTAAAAAACAAAGCAAGATAGGGTTTGAAAAGAGTTACCGTCTGGGAAATCTGAAAAGATGTCTGAATAGGGGTTCCGAGAATCGACCCTTCGCTATTGACGTCCTTGGGAATTCAAAGTGCTTCGAGGGTTTTTGTAGAAGAAAAGGGAGAGAGAGGAGAAGGAATGAATTGAAAATGAAGGAATGGGGTGGGGGTATTTATAGGAAGCAAAAACAGAGGAGGCGCTACTTGAAATAGCGCCCAGATGGATAAAAACCCCGCACAGTCAGGCGGCAATGAATAGTTAGGCAGTAAAACGGGTCGACATCGAGGGGGTGCTACTTGAAGTAGTGCCCCTTTTTATTTTTTTCAGAAATGCGTACCGACATGCACACATGAAAGGGCCATTTTTAAGGGCGCTACTTAAAGTAGCACCCACCTAAAAAATAGGCTAAATAAAGGAGGGGCACTACTTGAAGTAGAGCCCTCCCAAAAATAGCCTAAAAAAGGTTTGGGCGCTGTTTCACGTAGAGCCCCAATTTGAGGGGCCAAAAATATTATATTTTGGTTTTTTTGTTGACTTTTGACTTGCCACGTGTCGCACCAAACACTATTTCTCCGTTTTAAGCCCGTTTTGACCCCAAAAATAGTCTAAATTGAGCCAATAAAATCCAGAAAAATATTTTAGATAAAATATGGATTTTTTGATACTTTTCAAGGGCATTTTGGTCATTTTACACTCCAGGGACATTTCGGTCATTTTCAACTGTTTCAAGTCCAATTTAATTCCAAAAATAGCCAAAATTTATCAAAAAATTAATAAAATCATTTTAAGCAAAATGAAAACTTTTTAGCACTTTTTCAGGGGTATTTTGATCAATTTTCACCTTAGGGGCATTTTGGTCAATTTTCACCTGAGGGGCATTTTTCGGAAATCGAAGCACGTGGACAGAGGGTTTTAAAAAGAGATTTTTTAAAGGATTTTTAAGGGGTACAAAGGGATTAAGAGGTGCAAAATTGGGGTGCTTACAACAGTTATCTTTCGGTTTACGGCCTGCCGGGCCTAAACCCAAGTCTATAGGACTATCTTCGACCTACCGGGCCTCCCCTTAGCCTATCGGGCTACACACCACAACCCTAACCCGGGCCGGATTCCACCCTAGTCTACCAGACTACCCCCCTAAGCCTACCGAGCTTGAATACCATGCACTTGACCCCCTCGGTCAAACAAACCCTAGTCTACCGGACTAGTCCATGTTAGCCACCCTTGGTGCACATACACACGCCCCTAGCCTCGGCACAGGCTCACGTGCCAGAACTACGCTCGGTCTGATCTCACCTTGTGAGTACGTAGGCAGCCCAACACGGGCCCAACCCCATTTAACTTTTCCTTTGTTGGATTAGTGTTCACTTAAACACTTTGGCATTGTAATCAAGATTAACTTTATTTGGCTTAAACTCGGGGAGTACAGAACTGTTGAAAAACGGAATTCTCGGGGTGCCTAACACCTTCCCCGGACTTAACCAAACCACTTATCCTGATCTCACTCACAGACCAAGACCTTATCCAAACCTGGGGGACTTATCCCTTCTGAATGAATAGGTAGCGACTCTAAAACCCTTTCACACCCGTAAGGGTACACAGGTAATCCATCCTTTTGTAAGTAGGAGGGAAGAAATTCCTGTGCTCACGAATTGAATCCGGGGGTCGGATTTCGATCTTGTTTCTTCTAACCCATGTATTTCAACCCAACCTAAGTGTGAGAATTGGTTTCGATCGAATCTGAGGTCATTTGCCCGATTTGAGCACCGAGAGGCCCGGAATCCATCTCAGAAAGTATACTTCAGCCTAACTTAAAAATGCTCACCAAATCCAAACTGGGGGTCGAATTTCGATCTTGTTTCTTCTAATAAATGTATTTCAACCAACCTAAGTGTAAGAATTCGTTGTGATGGAATCCGAGGTCGTTTGCCCAATTTGGGCACCGAGAGGCCCGAAATCCATACTTAGAAAGTGTACTTCTGCTTAAACCTACAAATGCCAATCAAAACCAAACCAGGGGTCGGATTTTGATCCCGTTTCTTCTAATGTATGTATTTCGACCCAAGCTAAGTGTGAGAATTCCTTTAGATAGAATTCGAGGTCGTTTCCCGATTTGAGCACCGAAATGCCCGAAATCCAAACTTAGAAAGTATATTTCGGCCTAAACCTACAAATGCCTATCAAATCCAAACTAGCGGTTGGATTTTGATTCCGTTTCTTCTAACACATGTATTTCGAACCAACCTAACTGTGAGAATTCGTTTCACAGCAATCTTAGATCGTTTGCTCGATTTGGGCCCATAGTCCATTCATACAAATTATACTTCGGCCTAAACCTACAAATGCCCACCAAATCCAAACTGGGGGTCGTATTTCGATAATGTTTCTTCTAACACGTGTATTTGGAGCCAACCTAAATGTGGGAATTCATTTCGATGGAATCTGAGGTCATTTGCCCGATTTGGGTACCGAGAGGCTTGGAATCCATAATTAGAAATTATACTTCAGCCAAAACATACAAAAGCGCACCAAATCCAAACCGAGGGGCAGATTTTGATGTCATTTCTTCTAACGCGTGTATTTTGACACAACCTAAGTGTGGGAATTCATTTCGAAGGAATCCGAGGTCATTTGTTTATTTGGGCACTGAGGCCCGAAATCGATTTATAATTTGAAAGTATTCTTTCGCCTAACCTACAAACGCTCATCAAATCCCAACTGGGGGTCGGATCTCTATCCTATTTATTCTAATGCATGTATTTCGACTAAACCTAAGTGTGAGAATTCGTTTTTATGGAATCCAAGGTCATTTGCCTTATTTGGGCACCGAAAGGCCCGGAATCCATACCTAGAAAGTATACTTCAGCCTAAACCTACAAACTCCCACCAAATCCAAATGGGGGGTAGGTTTTCGATCCCGTTTCTTCTAATTCAGGTATTTTGATCCAAGCTAAGTGTGAGAATTTGTTTCGATGGAATTCGAGTTCGTTTTCCGAATTTGGACACCGAGAGGCCCGTAATCCATACTTAGAAAGCATACTTCAGTCTAAACCTACAAACGCCCACCAAATCAAAACCGGGGCTCAGATTTCGATCTCGTTTCTTCTAACACGTGTATTTCGAACTAAGCTAAGTGTGTGAATTCATTTCCATTGAATCCAAGGACATTTGCCCGATTTGGGCACCGAGAGGCCAAAAATCCATACTTCAAATGTATACTTTGACCTAAACCTACAAACGCCCGCTAAAACCAACCCGGGGCTTGGATTTCGATCTCGTTTCTTCTCACGCGTGTATTTCAACCCAACCTAAGTGTCAGAATTGGTTTTGATAGAATCTGAGGTCGTTTGCCCGATTTGGACACCGAGAGACCCGGAATCCATACTTAGAAAGCATACTTCGGCCTAAATCTACAAACGCACATCAATTCCAAACTGGGGGTCAGATTTTGATCCCGTTTCTTCTAATGCATGTATTTTGACCCTAGCTAAGTGTGAGAATTTATTTTGTTAGAATCCGAGGTCATTTTCTGATTTTGCACATCGAGAGGTCCGAAATCCATACTTAGAAAGTATACTTGGGCTAAACCTAAAAACGCCCACCAAATCAAAACCGGAGGTTAGATTTCGATCCTGTTTCTTCTATCAAATGTATTTTGACCTAACCTAAGTGTGAGAATTCGTTTCGATGCAATTTGAGATCGTTTGCCCGATTTCGCCCCGTAATCCATTCAAAGAAATTATACTTCGGCCTAAACCTACGAATTCCCACCAAATCCAAACTGAGGGTCGTATTTCGATCACGTTTCTTCTAACGCATTTATTTCGACCCAACCGAAATGTGGGAATTCATTTCAATGGATTCTGTGATCATTTGCCCGATTTGGGTATCGAGAGGCCTGTAATCCATAATTAGAAATTATATTTCAGCCTAAACCTACAAACGCGCACCAAAGCAAAACCAGGGGTCAGATTTCGATGTCATTTTTTCTAACACGTCTATTTTGACCCAACCTAAGTGTGGGAATTCGTTTCGAGAGAATTCGAGGTCATTGGTTTATTTGGGCACCGAGAAGCCCGAAATCGATATATAATTTGAAAGTATTTTTTCGCCTAACCTACAAACGCTCACCAAATCCCAACTGGGGGTCGGATCTCTATCCTATTTATTCTAATGCGTGTATTTCGACCAAACCTAAGTGTGAGAATTCGTTTCGATGGAATCCAAGGTCATTTGCCTGATTTGTGGACCAAGAGGCACGAAATCCATAGTTAGAAAGTATACTTCTGCCAAAACCTACAAACGCCCACCAAATCCAAATCGAAAGTCGGATTTCGATCTTGCTTATTTTAACGCGTGTATTTCGATCGAACCTATGTGTGGGAATTCATTTCGATAGAATCCGAGGTCATTTGCCCGATTTGGGACCGAGAGACCCGGAATCAATACTTAGAAAGTATACTTCGGCCTAAACTTACAAACACCCACAAAATCCCAACCGAGGGTCAGATTTTGATCCTACTTCTTCTAACATGTGTATTTCGATCCAACACAAGTGTGAGAATTCGTTTCGATGGAGTCCAAGGTCATTTGCCGCCAACGAAATCCAACTCGGGGATCAGATTTCAATCCCATTTCTTCAATTCGTGGATTAAGACCAAACCTAACTGTGAGAATTGGTTTCGATGGAATCTGAGGTCGTTTGCCCGATTTGGGCAACGAGAGGCTCAGAATCCATCTTAGAAAGTATACTTCGGCCTAAACCTACAAATGCCCACCAAATCCGAATCGAGGGTCGGATTTCGATCTCATTTATTCTAACACATATATTTCGACCCAACCTAAGTGTGAGAATTCGTTTCGATGCAATCTAAGATCGTTTGCCAGATTTGGGCTCCGAGAGGCCCGTAATCCATTCTTAGAAAGTATACTTCACCCCAAACATACAAATGCCCACCAAATCCAAACCGGGGGTCAGATTTCAATGTCATTTCTTATAACGAATGTATTTCGACCCACCCTAAGTCTGGGAATTCGATTCGATGGAATCCGAGGTCGTTTGCCTTATTTGGGCACCGAGAGGCCCGAAATCGATATATTGAAAGTATACTTTGGCCTAAACCTACAAATGCTCACCAAATCCCAACCAGGGGTTGGATTTCTATCCTATTTCTTCTAATGTGTGTATTTCGACCCAAACTAAGTGTGAGAATTTGTTTCGATGGAATCCGATGTCGTTTGCCAGATTTGGTCACCGAGAGGCTCGAAATCTATACATACAAAGTATACCTCGGCCTAAACCTACATACGCCCGCCAAATCCAAATCGGGGGTCAGATTTCGATCTCGTTTATTCTAACACATGTATTTCGACCCAACCTAAGTCTGACAATTAATTTCGATGGAATCCGAGGTCGTTTGCCCGATTTGGGCACCGGGAGGCCTGAAATCCATACTTAGAAAGTATACTTTGGCCTAAAACTACAAACTCCCACCAAATCCAAACGGGGGGTCGATTTTCGATCCAGTGTCCTCTAATGCGTATATTTCGAGACAAGCTAAATGTGAGAATTTCTTTCAATGTAATCCGAGGTCGTTTGCTCTATTTGGACACCGAGAGGCCCAAAATACGTACTTAGAAAGTATACTTCAGCCTAAACCTACAAACTCCCATCAAATCTAAACCGGGGCTCAGATTTTGATCTTGTTTTTCTAACGCTTGTATTTCGAACCAATCTAATTGTGTGAATTTGTTTCCACGGAATCCAAGGCCGTTTGCCCAATTTTGGCACCGAGAGGCCCAAAATCTATACTTAGAAAATATACTTGGACCTAAACCTACAAACACCCACCAAATCTAACCCGGGGGTCGGATTTCGATCTCGTTTCTTCTAACACGTGTATTTCGACCCAACCTAAGTTTGTGATTTGGTTTCGATGGAATCCGAGGTCGTTTGCCCGATTTGGGCACCGAGAGACTCGGACTCTATCTTAGAAAGTATACTTCGGCCTAAACCTACAAACGCCCACCAAATCCGAATCGAGGGTCGAATTTCAATCTCATTTATTCTAACACGTGTATTTCGACCCAACCTTAGTGTGAGAATTCGTTTCGATGGAATCTGAGGTCGTTTCCCGATCTGGGCACGGAGAAGCTCGAAATCCATATTTAGAAAGTATACTTCGGCCTAAACCTACAAATGCCCACTAAATCTAAATCGGGGGTTGGATTTTGATCCCGATTATTTTAACGCATGTATTTCGACCTAACCTATGTGTGAAAATTCATTTCGATGGAATCCGAGGTCGTTTACCTGATTTGGGCACCGAGAGACCCGTAATCCATACTTAGCAAGTATACTTCAGCATAAACCTACAAACTCCCACCAAATCCAAACGTGGGGTCAGTTTTCGATCCCGATTCTTCTAATGCATGTATTTCGATCCAAGCTAAGTGTGAGAATTTGTTTCAATGGAATCCGAGGTTGGTTGCCTGAGTTGGACACCGAGAGTCCTGGAATCTATACTTTAGAAAGTATACTTTAGCCTAAAGCTGCAAACGCCCACCAAATCTAAACCGGGGCTCAGATTTCGATCTCGTTTCTTCTAATGAATGTACTTCGAACCAGCCTAAGTGTGTGAATTCATTTCCATGGAATCCGAGGTCGTTTGCCTGATTTGGGCATCGAGAGGCCCAAAATCCATACTTAAAAAGTAAACTCGACCTAAACCTACAAACGCCCACTAAATCCAACACGGGGGTCAGAGTTCAATCACGTTTCTTCTGACGCGTGTATTTCGACCCAACCTAAGTGTGAGAATTCATTTTGATAGAATACGAGGCCATTTCCTGATTTGGGCACCAAGAGGCCCGAATTCCATACTTAGAAAGTATACTTCGGCCTAAACCTACAAACGCCCACCAAATCCAAACTAGGGGTCGTATTTCGATCACGTTTCTTCTAACACGTGTGTTATGATGCAACCTAAGTGTGGGATTTTTTTCGATGGAATCCGATGTTGTTCGCTTATTTGGGCACCAAGAAGCCCGAAATTGATATATAGTTTGAAAGTATACTTTGGCCTAAACCGACAAACGCTCACCAAATGTCAATTGGGGGTCGGATCTCTATCCTATTTATTCTAACACGTGTATTAGAATTCGTTTCGATGGAATCCGAGGTCGTTTGCCTGATTTGGGCACCCAGAGGCACGAAATCCATAGTTAGAAAGTATACTTTTGCCTGAACCTACAAACGCCCAACAAATCCAAATCGGGGGTCGGATTTCGATCCTGTTTATTTTAACACGTGTATTTCAATCCAACCTATATGTGGGAATTAATTTCGATAGAATTTGAGGTTGTTTTCCCGATTTGGGGACCGAGAGGCCCGGAATCCACACTTAGAAAGTATACTTCGGCTTAAACCTACAAACGCCCACCAAATCCCAACCGAGGGTTGGATTTCGATCCTATTTCTTCTAACAAGTGTATTTCAACCCAACTTAAGTATGAGAATTCGTTTCGATGGAGTCCGAGGTTATTTGCCTGATTTGGGCACCGAGAGGCCCAAAATCCATACTTAGAAAGTATACTTCCACCTAAACCTACAAACGCAAACTAAATCTAACCCGGGGGTCAGATTTCGATCTCGTTTCTTCTAACATGTGTATTTCGACCCCACCTAAGTGTGAGAATTGGTTTCGATGGAATCCGAGGTCGTTTTCCCGATTTAGGCATTGAAAGACCCGTAATCCATTCTTAGAAAGTATACTTCGGCCTAAACCTACAAACGCTCACCAAATCAAAACTGGGGGTCGGATTTCGATCACGTTTCTTCTAACGCATGTATTTTGACCCAACCTAAATGTTGAAATTTATTTCGATAGAATCCAAGTTCGTTTGCCCGATTTGTGTACCGAGAGGCCCAAAATCCATACTTAGAAATTATACTTTGGCCTAAACCTACAATGCCTACCAAATCCAAACCGGGGATCGGATTTCGATGTCATTTCTTATAACACGTGTATTTCGACCCAACCTAATTCTGGGAATTCGATTCGATGGAATCCGAGGTCGTTTGCCTTATTTGGGCACTGACAGGCCCGAAATCGATATATACTTTGAAAGTATACTTTGGTCCAAGCCTACAAATGCTCACCAAACCCGAACCAGGGGTCAAATTTCTACCCTATCTCTTCTAACGTGAGTACTTCGACCCAAACTAAGTGTGAGAATTCATTTCGATGGAATCCGAGGTCGTTTGCCTTATTTGGGCACTGACAGGCCCGAAATCGATATATACTTTGAAAGTATACTTTGGTCCAAGCCTACAAATGCTCACCAAACCCGAACCAGGGGTCAAATTTCTACCCTATCTCTTCTAACGTGAGTACTTCGACCCAAACTAAGTGTGAGAATTCGTTTCGATGGAATCCGAGGTCGTTTGCCCGATTTGGGCACGAAAGGCTCGAAATCCATACTTAGAAAGTATACTTCGGCCTAAACCTACAAACGCCCAACAAATCGGGGGTCGGATTTCGATCTAATTTATTCTAACGTGTGTATTTCGACCCAAGCTAATTGTGAGAATTTTTTTCGATGGAATCCGAAGTCGTTTGCCCGATTTGGATACCGAGAGGCCCGAAATCCATACTTAGAAAGTATACTTCGGCCTAAACCTACAAATGCCCATCAAATCCATGCCGGGACTCAGATTTCGATCTCGTTTCTTCTAACCCGTGTATTTCGAACCAACCTAAGTGTGTGAATTCGTTTCCATGGAATCCGAGGTCGTTTGCCCTATTTAGGCACCGAGAGGCCCAAAATCTATGCTCAGAAAGTATAGTTGACCTAAACCTACAAACGCCCACTAAATCCAACCCGGGGGTCGGATTTCGATCTCGTTTCTTCTAACGCATGTATTTCGCCCCAACGAAAGTGTGAGAATTGTTTTTGATGGAATCTGAGGTCGTTTGCCCGATTTGGGCACCGAGAGGCCTGTAATCCATCGTAGAAAGTATACTTCGGCCTAAACCAAAAAATGCTCACCAAATCCAAATTGGGGTTGGATTTCGATCCCGTTTCTTCCAACACGTGTATTTCGACCAACCTAAGTGTGAGAATTCATTTTGATGGAATGCGAGGTCGTTTGCTTGATTTGGGTACCGAGAGGCTCGCAATTCATACTTAGAAAGTATACTTTGGCCTAAACCTATAAATTCTCATCAAATCCAAACCGGGGGTCGGATTTTGATCCCATTTCTTCTAATGCATGTATTTCGACCCAAGCTAAGTGTGAGAATTCATTTTGATAGAATCTGAGGTCTTTTCCCAATTTGGGCACCGTGAGGCCTGAAATCCATACTTAGAAAGTGAACTTCGGCCTAAACTTACAAATGTCCTCTAAATCCGAACCGAGGGTTGAATTTTCATCCCATTTCTTCTAACAAGTGTATTTCGATCCAACCAAAGTGTGAGAATTCATTTCGATGCAATCTCAGATCGTTTGCCCGATTTGGGCCCATAATCCATTCGTAGAAATTATACTCCGCCTCAACCTACAAATACCCACCAAATCCAAACTGGGGTTCGTATTTTGATCACGTTTCTTCTAACGCATGTATTTCAACCCAACCTAAATGTGGGAAATTCATTTTGATGGAATCCGAGGTCATTTGCACGATTTTGTACCGAGAGGCTTGGAATCCATAATTAGAAATTATACTTCGGCCTAAACCTACGAACGCCCACCAAATTCAAACTGGGGGCCAGATTTCGATGTCATTTCATCTAACGCATGTATTTTGACCCAACCTAAAGTGTGGCGATTCTTTCGATGGAATCCGAGGTCGTTTTCCTTATTTAGGCATCGGGATACCCGAAATCGATATATAATTTGAAAGTATACTTTGGCCTCAACCTACAAACGCCCACCAAATCCAAACTGGGGGCCAGATTTCGATGTCATTTCATCTAACGCATGTATTTTAACCCAACCTAAGTGTGGCAATTCTTTCGATGGGATCTGAGGTCGTTTGCCTTATTTAGGCATCGGGCTGCCCGAAATCGAAATATAATTTGAAAGTATACTTTGGCCTAAACCTACAAAAGCTCACCAAATCCCAATTGGGGGTCGGATTTGTATCCTATTTTTTCTAACGCGTGTATTTTGACCCAACCTAAGGGTGAGAATTTGTTTCGATGGAATCCGAGGTCGTTTTCCTGATTTGGGCACCAAGAGGCACGAAATCCGTAGTAAGAAAGTGTACTTCGGCCTAAACCTACAAACGCCCACCAAATCCAAATCGGGGTCGGATTTTGATCCTGTTTATTTTAACGCATGTATTTTGATCAAACCAATGTGTGATAATTCATTTCGATAGAATCCGACGTCGTTTGCCAAATTTGGGTATCGAGAAGCCTATAATCCACACTTAGAAAGTATACTTCAGCCTAAACCTACAAACGCCCACCAAATCCCAACTGAGGGTCGGATTTCGATCTTGTTTCTTCTAACGCGTGTATTTCGACCTAACTTAAGTGTGAGAAATCGATTCGATGGAGTTCGAGGTCGTTTGCCCGATTTGGGCATCGAGAGGCCCGAAATCCATACTTAGAACGTATACTTCGACCTAAACTTACAAATGCCAAATAAATAAAACCCGGGGATCAGATTTCGGTCCCGTTTCTTCTGACTCGTGAATTCCAACCTAGCATAAGTGTGAGAATTGGTTTCGATGGAATCCGAGGTCGTTTGCCCGATATAGGCACCGAGAGGCTCAGACTCCATCATAGAAAGTATACTTCGGCCTAAACCTACGAATGCCCACCAATTCCAAACTGGGGATCGGATTTTGATCTCGTTTCTTTTAACACGTGTATTTCGACCAACCTAAGTGTAAGAATTCATTTTGATGGAATGCGAGGTCGTTTGCTTGATTTCGGTACCGAGAAGCCCGAAATCCATACTTGGAAAGTATACTTCGGCCTAAACCTACAAATTCCAATCAAATCCAAACCGGGAGTCGGATTTTAATCCCGTTTCTTCTAATGCATGTATTTTGACCCAAGCTAAGCGTGAGAGTTCATTTTGATAGAATCTGAGGTCCTTTCCCGATTTGTGCACCGAGAGGTCGAAAACCATACTTAGAAATTATACTTCGGCCTAAACCTACAAACGCCCACCAAATCAAAACCGGGGGTCGGATTTCGATGTCATTTCTTATAACGTGTCTATTTTGACCAAACATATGTCTGGGAATTCGATTCGATGGAATCCGAGGTCATTTGCCTTATTTGGGCTCCGAGAGGCCCGAAATCGATATATACTTTGAAAGTACACTTTGGCCTAAACAGACATATGCTCACCAAATCCCAACCAGGGGTCGGATTTCTATCCTATTTCTTCTAACGCGTGTAGTTCGACCCAAACTAAGTGTAAGAATTCGTTTCGATAGAATTTGAGGTCGTTTTCCTGATTTGTGCACCGAGAGGCTCCGAATCCATCCTTACAAAGTATACTTCGGCCTAAACCTACAAACACCCACCAAATCCAAATCGAGGGTCTGATTTCGATCCCATTTATTCTAACGCGTGCATTTTGACCCAACCTAAGTCTGAGAATTCATTTCAAAGGAATCCGAGGTCGTTTGCCTGATTTGGGCACTGAGAGGCCCGAAATCCATACTTAGAAAGTATACTTCGGCCTAAACATTCAAACTCGCACAAAATCCAAACAGGGGGTCGGTTCTCGATCCCGTTTCTTTTAATGCGTGTAGTTCAACCCAAGCTAAGTGTGAGAATTTGTTTCGATGCAATTCGAGGTCGTTTACTCAATTTCGACACTGAGAGGCCTGAAATCCATACTTAGGAAGTATACTTCGGCCTAAACCTACAAACACCCACTAAATCCAACCTGGGGGTCGGAACGTTCCATCTAACACGTGAATTTTGAACAACCTAAGTGTGAGAATTTGTTTTGATGGAATGCGAGGTCGTTTGCCCGATTTGGGTACTGAGAGGCCCGTAAGCAATACTTAGAAAGTATACTTCGGCCTAAACCTACAAATTCCTATCAAATCCAAACCTGGGGTCGGATTTTTGATCCCGTTCTTCTAATGTATGTATTTCGACCCAAGCTAAGTGTGAGAATTCGTTTTGATAGAATCTGAGGTCGTTTCTCGATTTGGGCTCCGAGAGACCCGAAATCCATACGTAGAAATTATACTTCGGCCCAGACCTACAAACGGCCACCAAATCCAAACTGGGGATCGGATTTCGATGCCATTTCTTATAACGCGTGTATTTCAACCCAAAATATGTTTGGGAATTCGATTCAATGGAATCCGAGGTCGTTTGCCTTATTTGGGCACCGAGAGCCCTGGAATCGATATATACTTTGAAAGTACACTTTGGCCTAAATATACAATTGCACACCAAATCCCAACCAGGGGTCGGATTTCTATCCTATTTCTTCTAACACGTGTATTTCAACGCAAACTAAGTGTGAGAATTCATTTCGATGGAATTTGAGGTCGTTTGCCCGATCACCGAGAGGCTCGAAATCCATACTTACAAAGTATACTTCGGCCTAAACCTACAAATTCCCACCAAATCCAAATCGGGGGTCGTATTTCGATCCCATTTATTCTAACGCAAGTATTTCGACCCAACCTAAGTCTGAGAAATAATTTCGATGGAATCCGAGGCAGTTTGCCCGATTGGGCACCGAGAGGCTTGAAATCCATACTTCGGCCTAAACCTAAAAATTCCCATCAAATCCAAACCGTGGGTCAGATTTTGATCCCATTTATTCTAATGCATGTATTTCGAGACAAGCCAAGTGTGAGAATTCACTTTGATAGAATCCGAGGTTGTTTCCCGGTATGGGCACCGAGAGGACCGAAATCCATACATAGAAATTATACTTCGGCCTAGACCTACAAACTCCCACCAAATCCAAACCGGGGGTCGAATTTCATTGTCATTTCTTATAACGGGTGTATTTCGAGCCAACCTATGTCTAGAAATTCGATTCGATGGAATCCGAGGTCGTTTGCCATATCTGGGCACCAAGAGGCCTGGAATCGATATATACTTTGAAAGTACACTTTGGCCTAAACATACAAATGCTCACCAAATCCTAAACAGGGGAGGGATTTCTATCCTATTTCTTCTAACGCGTGTATTTTGACCCAAACTAGGTGTGAGAATTCGTTTCGATGGAATCCGAGGTCGTTTGCCCTATTTGGGCACCGAGAGCTTCGAAATCCATACTTACAAAGTATACTTCGGCCTAAACCCACAAACGGCCACCATCCAAATCGGGGGTCAGATTTCGATCCCGTTTATTCTAGCATGAGTATTTCGACCCAACCTATGTCTTCGAATTAATTTCGATGGAATCCGAGGTCGTTTGTCCGATTTGAGCACCGAGAGAACCGTAATCTAAACTTAGATAGTATACTTCGGCCTAAACCTACAACCTCCCACCAAATCCAAACGGGGTTCGGTTTTCGATCCCGTTTCTTCTAATGCCTGTATTTCGAACCAAGCTAAGTGTGAGAATTTGTTTCGATGTAATCCGAGGTCGTTTGCTCGATTTGGACACCGAGAGGCCCGAAATCCATACTTAGAAAGTACACTTCACCCTAAACCTACAAACGCCCACCAAATCTAAACCGGGGCTCAGATTTCGATCTCGTTTCTTCTAATGTGTGTATTTTGAACCAACCTAATTGTATGAATTTGTTTTCACAGAATCCGAGGTCATTTGCCCAATTTGGGCACCGAGAGGCCCAAAATCCATAATTAGAAAGTATACTTGGACCTAAACCTACAAACACCCACTAAATCCAACCCGAGGGTCAGATTTCCATCTTGTTTCGTCTAACACGTTTATTTCAACCCAACCTAAGTGTGTGAATTGGTTTTGATGGAATCCGAGGTCGTTTCCCCGATTTGGGCACCGAGAGGCCCGAAATCCATACTTAGAAAGTATACTTCGGCCTAAACCTATAAATTCCCATCAAATCCAAACCGGGGGTCGGATTTTGATCCCATTTCTTCTAATGCATATATTTTGACCTAAGCTAAGTGTGAGAATTCGTTTTGATGGAATGCGAGGTCGTCTACCCGATTTGGGCACTGAGAGGCCCGGAATCCATACTTAGAAACTATACTTCGGCCTAAACCTACAAACTCCCACGAAATCCAAACGGGGAGTCAGTTTTCGAACCTGTTTCGTCTAATGCGTGTATTTCGACCCAAGCTAAGTGTGAGAATTTCTTTCGATGGAATCCGAGGTTGTTCGCTCGATTTGGACACCGACAGGCCCGAAATCCATACTTAGAAAGTGTACTTCAGCCTAAACCTACAAACGCGCACCAAATCTAAACCGGGGCTCAGATTTCGATTTCGTTTCTTCTAACGCGTGTATTTCGATCCAACCAAATTGTGTGAATTTGTTTGCATGGAATTCGAGGTCGTTTGCCCGATTTGGGTACTGAGAGGCCCAAAATCCATACTTAGAAAGTATACTTGGACCGAAACCTACAAACACCCACTAAATCCAACCCGGGGGTTGGATTTCGATCCCGTTTCTTCTAACAAGTGTATTTTAACCCAACCTAAGTGTGCGAATTGGTTTTGATGGAATCCGAGGTCGTTTGCCCGATTTGGGTACCGAGAGGCCCGTAATCCATACTTAATAAGTATGCTTCGGCCTAAACCTACAAATTCCCATCAAATCTAAACCGATGGTCGGATTTTGATCCCGTTTCTTCTAATGCATATTTTTCGACCCAAGCTAAGTGTGAGAATTCTTTTTGTTAGAATCCAAGGTCATTTCCCGATATGGGCACCGTGAGGCCCGAAAACCATACTTAGAAATTATACTTCGGCCAAGACCTACAAATGCCCACCAAATCCAAACCGGAGGTCGGATTTCGATGTCATTTTTTATAATGCGTGTATTTCGACCCAACCTATGTCTGGGAATTCGATTCGATGGAATCCGAGGTCGTTTGCCATATTTGGGCAGCAAGAGGCCTGGAATCGATATATACTTCGAAAGTACACTTTGGCCCAAACATACAAATGCTCACCAAATCCCAACCAGTGGTCGGATTTCTACCCTATTTCTTCTAATGTGTGTATTTCAACCCAACCTAAGTGTGACAATTCGTATCGATGGAATCCGAGGTCGTTTGCCTGATCTGGGAACCGAGAGCCTCGATATCCATACTTACAAAGTATACTTCGGCCTTAACCCACAGACGCCCACCATCCAAATCGGAGGTCAGATTTCGATCCCGTTTATTCTAGCATGAGTATTTCGACCCAACCTAAGTCTGAGAATTAATTTCGATGGAATCCGAGGTTGTTTGCCCGATTTGGGCACCGAGAGAACCGTAATCCAAACTTAGATAGTATACTTCGGCCTAAACCTACAGCCTCCCACCAAATCCAAACGGGGGCTCGATTTTCGATCCCGTTTCTTCTAATGCGTGTATTTCGACTCAAGCTAAGTGTGAGAATTTGTTTCGATGTAATCCGATGTCGTTTGCTCGATTGGGACACCGAGAGGCCCGAAATCCGTACTTAGAAAGTACACTTCACCCTAAACCTACAAACGCCCACCAAATCTTAACCGGGGCTCAGATTTCGATCTCGTTTCTTCTACTGTGTTAATTTCGAACCAAACTAATTGTATTAATTTTTTTCCACGGAATCCGAGGTCATTTGCCCAATTTGGGCACCGAGAGGCCCAAAATCCATAATTAGAAACTATACTTGGACCTAAACCTACAAACTCCCACTAAATCCAACCCGATGGTCAGATTTCCATCTTGTTTCGTCTAACACGTTTATTTCGACCCAACCTAAGTGTGTGAATTGGTTTTGATGGAATCCGAGGTCGTTTGCCCGATTTGGGCACCGAGAGGCCCGAAATCCATACTTAGAAAGTATACTTCGGCCTAAACCTACAAATTCCCATCAAATCCAAACCGGGGGTCGGATTTTGATCCCGTTTCTTCTAATGCATATATTTTGACCTAAGCTAAGTGTGAGAATTCATTTTGATGGAATGCGAGGTCGTTTACCCGATTTGGGCACTGAGAGGCCCGAAATCCATACTTAGAAACTATACTTCGGCCCAAACCTACAAACTCCCATCAAATACAAACGGATTTTCGGTTTTCGAACCCGTTTCGTCTAATGCGTGTATTTCGACCCAAGCTAAGTGTGAGAATTTCTTTCGATGGAATCCGAGGTCGTTCGCTCGATTTGGGCACCGACAAGCCCGAAATCCATACTTAGAAAGTGTAATTCAGCCTAAACCTACAAACGCGCACCAAATCTAAACCGGGGCTCAGATTTCGATCTCGTTTCTTCTAACGCGTGTATATCAAACCAACCAAAGTGTGTGAATTTGTTTGCATGGAATCTGAGGTCGTTTGCCCGATTTGGGCACCGATAGGCCCAAAATCCATACTTAGAAAGTATACTTGGACCTAAATCTAACCCGAGGGTTGGATTTCAATCTCGTTTCTTCTAATAGGTGTATTTCGACCCAACCTAAGTGTCCAAATTGGTTTCGATGGAATCCGAGGTCGTTTGCCCAATTTGGGTACCGAGAGGTCCGTAATCCATACTTAGAAAGTATACTTCGGCCTAAACCTACAAATTCCCATCAAATCTAAACCGAGGGTCGGATTTTGATCCCATTTCTTCTAATGCATATTTTTCGACCCAAGCTAAGTGTGAGAATTCGTTTTGATAGAATCCAAGGATGTTTGCCGATATGGGCACCGAGAGGCCCGAAATCCATACTTAGAAATTATACTTCGGCCAAGACCTACAAATGCCTACCAAATCCAAATCGGAGGTTGGATTTCGATGTCATTTTTTATAACGCGTGTATTTTGACCCAAACCTATGTCTTGGAATTCGATTTGATGGAATCCGAGGTTGTTTGCCATATTTAGGCAGCAAGAGGCCTGGAATCGATATATACTTCGAAAGTACACTTTGGCCCAAACATACAAATGCTCACCAAATCCCAACTAGGGGTCGGATTTCTACCCAATTTCTTCAAACGGGTGTATTTTGACCCAACCTAAGTGTGACAATTCGTATCGATGGAATCCGAGGTCGTTTGCCCGATTTGGGCACTGACAGCCTCGAAATCCATACTTACAAAGTATACTTTGGCCTAAACCCACAAACGCCCACCATCCAAATCGGGTGTCAGATTTCGATCCCGTTTATTCTAGCATGAGTATTTCTACCCAATCTAAGTCTAAGAATTAATTTCGATGGAATCCGAGGTCGTTTGTTCGATTTGGGCACCGAGAGAACCGTAATCCAAACTTAGATAGTATACTTCGGCCTAAACCTACAACCTCCCACCAAATCCAAACGGGGGGTCGGTTTTCGATCACGTTTCTTCTAATGCATGTATTTCAACCCAAGCTAAGTGTGAGAATTTGTTTCGATGTAATTCGAGATCGTTTGCTCGATTTGGACAACGAGAGGCTCGGAATCCAAACTTAGAAAGTATACTTCGGCCTAAACCTACAACCTCCCACCAAATCCAAATGGGGGTGTCGGTTTTTGATCCCGTTTCTTCTAATACGTGTATTTCAACCCACACTATGTGTGAGAATTTGTTTCGATGTAATCCAAGGTCGTTTGCTCGATTTGGACACCGAGAGGCCCGGAATCCATACTTCGAAATTATACTTCAGCCTAAACCTACAAACGCCCACCAAATCTAAACCAGGGCTCAGATTTTGATCTCGTTTCTTATAATGCGTGTATTTCGAACAAACCTAATTGTGTGAATTTATTTCCACGGAATCCGAGGTCATTTGCCCGATTTGGGCACCGAGAGGCCCAAAATCTGTACTTAGAAGGTATACTTGGACCTAAACCTACAAACTCCCACAAAATCCAACCCGAGGTTCAGATTTCTATCTTGTTTCTTCTAAAATGTGTAGTTCGACCCAAACTAAGTGTGCGAATCGATTTTGATGGAAACCAAGGTCGTTTGCCCGATTTGGGCACCGAGAGGCCCAGAATCTACGTAGAAAGTATACTTCGGCCTAAACCTACGAATGCCCACCAAATCCAAACCAGGGATCGGATTTTGATCCCGTTTCTTCTAATGCATATATTTCAACCCAAGCTAAGTGTGAGAATTCGTTTTGATAGATTCCGAGCTCGTTTCCCAATTTGGGCACCGAGAGGCCCGAAATCCATACTTAAAATTATACTTCGGCCTAGACCTACAAATGACCACCAAATCAAAATCGTGGGTCGGATTTCAATGTCATTTCTTATAACGCGTGTATTCCGACCCAACCAATGTCTGAGAATTCGATTCGATGCAATCCGAGGTCGTTTGCCTTATTTGGGCACCGAGAGGCCTACAATTGATATATACTTTGAAAGTAACTTTGGCCAAAACATAGAAATGCTCACCAAATCCCAACCAGGAGTCGGATTTCAATCCGATTTCTTCAAACGCGTTTATTTCGACCCAACCTAAGTGTGAGAATTTGTTTTGATGGAATCCGAGGTCGTTTGCCCGATTTGGGCACCGAGAGGCCCGAAATACACACTTAGAAAGTATACTTCGGCCTAAACCTACAAACTCCCACTGAATCCAAACGAGGGGTCGGTTTTCGATCCCGTTTCCTCTAATGCGTGTATTTCGATCCAAGCTAAGTGTGAGAATTTTTTCGATGAAATCTGAGGTGGTTTGCTCGATTTGGACACCAAGAGGCCCGAAATCCAAACTTCAAAAGTATACTTCAGGCTAAACCTACAAACGCCCACCAAATCTAAACCAGGGCTCAGATTTCAATCTCGTTACTTCTAACGTGTGTATTTCAAACCAACCTAATTATGTGAATTCGTTTCAATGAAATTCGAGGTCATTTGCCCGATTTGGGCACCGAGAGGCCCAAAATCCATCCATAGAAAGTATACTTCGACCTAAATCTACAAACGCCCACTAAATCCAACCCGGGGGTTGGATTTCAATCTCGTTTCATCTAACGTGTGTATGTCGACCCAACCTAACTGTGCGAATTGGTTTCGATGGAATTCGAGGTCGTTTGCCCGATTTGGGCACCGAGAGGCCCGGAATCTACCGTAGAAAGGATACTTCGGCCAAAACTTACGAATGCCCACCAAATCCAAACTGGGGTTTGGATTTCGATCCCTTTTCTTCTAACACGTTTATTTCGACCCAAGCTAAGTGTGAGAATTCGTATTGATAGAATCCGAGTTCGTTTCCTGATTTGGGCACTGAGAGGCCCGAAATCCATACTTTAAAATTATACTTCGGCCTAAAACTACAAACGCCCACCAAATCCAAATCGGGGGACAGATTTCGATGTCATTTCTTGTAATGCATGTATTTCAGCCCAACCTATGTCTGGGCACCGAGAGGCCCGAAATTGATATATACTTTGACTGTACACTTTGGCCTAAACATACAAATGTTCACCAAATCCTAACCAGGGGACGAATTTCTATCCTATTTCTTCTAACGTGTGTATTTCGACCCAAACTAAGTGTGAGAATTCGTTTCGATGGAATTCGAGGTCGTTTGCCCGATTTTGGCACCGAGAGGCTCGAAATCCATACATACAAAGTATACTTTGGCCTAAACCTACAAATGCCCACCAAATCCAAATCGGGAGTCCGATTTCGATCCCGTTTGTTCTAACACGAGTATTTCGACCCAGCCTAAATCTGAGAATTCATTTCGATGGAATCCGAGGTTGTCTTCCCGACTTGGGCACCGAGAGGCCTGCAATCCCTACTTAGAAAGTATACTTTGGCCTAAAGCTACAAACTCCCACCAAATCCAAACGGGAAGTCGTTTTTCGATCCCATTTCTCCTAATGCGTGTATTTCAACCCAAGCTAAGTATGAGAATTTGTTTCGATGGAATCCGAGGTCGTTTGCTCGATTTGGACACCGAGAGCCCCGTAATCCATACTTAGAAAGTATACTTCAGCCTAAACCTACAACCGCCCACCAAATCTAAACCGGGGCTCAGATTTCGCTCTCATTTCTTCTAACGAGTGTATTTCAAACCAACCTAATTGTGTTAATTTGTTTCCACGGAATTAGAGGTCGTTTGCCCAATTAGGGCACCGAGAGGATCAAAATCAATACTTAGAAAGAATACTTTGACCTAAACCTACAAACACCCACTAAATCTAACCCGGGGGTCGAATTTCTATCTCGTTTCTTCTAACATGTGTATTTTTGACCCAACCTAAGTGTGCGAATTGGTTTCGATGAAATCTGAGGTCGTCTGCCCTATTTGGGCACCGAGAGGCCCGGAACTATCGTAGAAAGTATACTTCGGCCTAAACTTACGAATGCCCACCAAATCCAAACTGGGGTTTGGATTTCGATCCCTTTTCTTCTAACACGTGTATTTCGACCCATGCTAAGTGTGAGAATGCGTTTTGATAGAATCCAAGGTCGTTTCCTGATTTGGGCACCGAGAGGCCCGAAATCCATACTTTGAAATTATACTTCGGCCTAAAACTACAAACGCCCACCAAATCCAAATCGGGGGTCGGATTTCGATGTCATTTCTTGTAATGCGTGTATTTCGGCCCAACTTATGTCTGGTAATTCGATTCGATGGAATCCGAGGTCGTTTGCCTTATTTGGGCACCGAGAGGCCCGAAATTGATATATACTTAGACTGTACACTTTGGCCTAAACATACAAATGCTCACCAAATCCTAACCAGGGGAGGGATTTCTATCCTATTTCTTCTAACGCGTGTATTTTGACCCAAACTAGGTGTGAGAATTCGTTTCGATGGAATTCGAGGTCGTTTGCCCGATGATGGCACCGAGAGGCTCGAAATCCATACATACAAAGTATACTTCGGCCTAAACCTACAAATGCCCACCAAATCCAAATCGGGAGTCCGATTTCGATCCCGTTTAATCTAACACGTGTATTTCGACCCAACCTAAATCTGAGAATTCATTTCGGTGGAATCCGAGGTTGCTTTCCCGACATGGGCACCGAGAGGCCTGCAATCCATACTTAGAAAGTATACTTCGGCCTAAACCTACAAACTCCCACCAAATCCAAACGGGGAGTCGTTTTTCGATCCCGTTTCTTCTAATGCATGTATTTCAACCCAAGCTAAGTGTGAGAATTTGTTTCGATGGAATCCGAGGTCGTTTGCTCGATTTGGACACCGAGAGCCCCAGAATCCATACTTAGAAAGTATACTTCAGCTTAAACCTACAAACGCCCATCAAATTTGAACCGGGGCTCAGATTTCTCTCTCATTTCTTCTAACGAGTGTATTTCAAACCAACCTAATTGTGTTAATTTGTTTCCACGAAATCCGAGGTTGTTCGCCCAATTAGGGCACCGAGAGGATCAAAATCCATACTTAGAAAGTATACTTGGTCCTAAACCTACAAACACCCACTAAATCTAACCCGGGGGCGAATTTCTATCTCGTTTCTTCTAATACGTGTATTTTGACCCAACCTATGCGTGCAAATTGGTATCGATGGAATCCGAGGTCGTTTGCCCGATTTGGGCACCGAGAGGCCCAGAATCTATCATGGAAAGTATACTTCGGCCTAAACTTACGAATCCCCACCAAATCCAAACTGGGGTTCGGATTTCGATCTCGTTTCTTCTAACACGTGTATTTCGACCAACCTAAGTGTAAGAATTCATTTTGATGGAATGCGAGGCTGTTTGCCTGATTTGGGTACCGAGAGGCCCAGAATCCATACTTGGAAAGTATACTTCAGCCTAAACCTAGAAACGCCCACCAAATCTAAACTGGGGCTCGGATTTCGCTCTCATTTCTTTTAACAAGTGTATTTCAAACCAACCTAATTGTGTTAATTTGTTTCTACGGAATCCGAGGTCGTTTGCCCAATTAGGGCACCTAGAGGATCAAAATCCATACTTAGAAAGAATACTTGGACCTAAACCAACAAACACCCACTAAATCTAACCCGGGGGTCGAATTTCTATCTCGTTTCTTCTAACAGGTGTATTTTGACCCAACCTAAGTGCTAGAATTGGTTTCGATGGAATCTGAGGTCGTTTGCCCGACTTGGGCACCGAGAGGCCAGGAATCTATCGTAGAAAGTATACTTCGGCCTAAACTTACGAATGCCCACCAAATCCAAACTGGGGTTTGGATTTCGATCCATTTTCTTCTAACACGTGTATTTTGACCCAACCTAAGTGTGAGAATTCGTTTTGATAGAATCCGAGGTCGTTTCCCGATTTGGGCACCGAGAAGCCCGAAATCCATACTTTGAAATTATACTTCGGCCTAAAACTACAAACGCCCACCAAATCCAAATCGGGGGTCGGATTTCGATGTCATTTCTTATAATGCGTGTATTTCGGCCCAACCTATGTCTGGTAATTCGATTCGATGGAATCCGAGGTCGTTTGCCTTATTTGGGCACGGAGAGGCCCGAAATTGATATATACTTAGACTGTACACTTTGGCCTAAACATACAAATGCTCTCCAAATCCTAACCAGGGCACGGATTTCTATCCTATTTCTTCTAACGCGTGTATTTCGACCCAAACTAGGTGTGAGAATTCGTTTCGATGGAATTCGAGGTCGTTTGCCCGATTTTGGCACCGAGAGGCTCGAAATCCATACATAGAAAGTATACTTCGGCCTAAACCTACAAATGCCCACCAAATCCAAATCGGGAGTCCGATTTCGATCTCGTTTATTCCAACACCTGTATTTCGACCCAACCTAAATCTGAGAATTCATTTCGAAGGAATCCGAGGTTGTTTTCCCGACTTGGGCACCGAGAGACCTGCAATCCATACTTAGAAAGTATACTTCGGCCTAAACCTACAAACTCCCACCAAATCCAAACGGGGAGTCATTTTTTGATCCCGTTTCTTGTAATACGTGTATTTCAACCCAAGCTAAGTGCGAGAATTTGTTTCGATGTAATCCGAGGTCATTTGCTCGATTTGGACACCGAGAGCCCCGTAATCCTTACTTAGAAAGTATGCTTCTGCCTAAACCTACAAACGCCCACCAAATCTAAACCGAGGCTCAGATTTCGCTCTCATTTCTTCTAACGAGTGTATTTCGATCCAACCTAATTGTGTTAATTTGTTTCCACGGAATCCGAGGTTGTTTGCCCAATTAAGGAACCGAGAGGATCAAAATCCATACTTAGAAAGTATACTTGGTCCTGAACCTACAAACACCCACTAAATCTAACCCGAGGGTCGAATTTCTATCTCGTTTCTTCCAACACGTGTATTTTGACCCAACCTATATGTGTGAATTGGTATCGATGGAACCGAGGTCGTTTGCCCGATTTGGGCACTGAGAGGCCCGAAATCTATCGTAGAAAGTATACTTCGGCCTAAACCAAGGAATCACCACCAAATCCAAACTGGGGTTCGGATTTCAATCCCGTTTCTTCTAACAGGTGTATTTTGACCAACCTTAGTGTAAGAATTCATTTTGATGGAATGCGAGGTCGTTTGCCCGATTTGGGTACCGAGAGGCCCAAAATCCATACTTAGAAAGTATACTTTAGCCTAAACCTAGAAACGCCCACCAAATCTAAACTGGGGCTCATATTTCACTCTCATTTCTTCTAACGAGTGTATTTCAAACCAACCTAATTGTGTTAATTTGTTTCTACGGAATCCGAGGTCATTTGCCCAATTAGGACATCGAGAGGATCAAAATCCTTACTTAGAGAGAATACTTGGACCTAAACCTTCAAACACCCACTAAATCTAACCCGGGGGTTGAATTTCTATCTCATTTCTTCTAACATGTGTATTCTTACCCAACCTAAGTGTGCGAATTGGTTTCGATGGAATCTGAGGTCGTTTGTCCGATTTGGACACCGAGAGGCCCGAAATCTATCGTAGAAAGTATACTTCGGTCTAAACTTAGGAATCCCACCAAATCCAGACTGGGGTTCGAATTTCGATCCCTTTTCTTCTAACACATGTATTTCGACCCAAGCTAAGTGTGAGAATTCATTTTGATAGAATACGAGGTTGTTTCCTAATTTGGGCACTGAGAGGCCCGAAATCCGTACTTTGAAATTATACTTCGGCCTAAAACTTCAAACGCCCACCAAATCCAAATCGGGGGTCGGATTTCGATGTCATTTCTTGTAATGCGTGTATTTCAGCCCAACCTATGTCTGGTAATTTGATTAGATGGAATCCGAGGTCGTTTGCCTTATTTGGGCACCGAGAGGCCCGAAATCGATACTTAGAAATTATACTTCGGCCTAGACCTACAAACGTCCACCAAATCCAAACCAGGGGTCGGATCTCGATGTCATTTCTTATAACGCATGTATTTCGACCCAACCTATGACTGAGAATTCGATTCGATGGAATCCGAGGTCCTTTGCCTGATTTGGGCATCGAGAGGCCTGGAATCGATATATACTTTGAAAGTACACTTTGACCTAAACGTATAAATATTCACAAAATTCCAACAAGGGGTCGGGTTTCTATCCTATTTCTTCTAACTCATGTATTTTGATCCAACCTAAGTGTGCGAATTCGTTCCGATGGAATCCGAGGTCGTTTGCTCGATTTGGGCACCGAGAGACTCGAAATCCATACTTACAAAGTATACTTCGGCTTAAACCTACAAACTCCCACCAAATCCAAACGAGGGGTTCGTTTTCGATCCCGTTTCTTCTAATGCATGTCTTTCGACCCAAGCTAAGTGTGAGAATTTGTTTCGATGGAATCCGAGGTCGTTTGCTCGATTTCAACACCAAGAGGCCCGGAATCCATACTTTGAAAGTATACTTTAGCCTAAACCTACAAATGCCCACCAAATCTAAATCGGGGCTCAGATTTCAATCTCGTTTTTTCTAACGCCTATATTTCGAACCAACCTAATTGTGTGAATTCGTCTTCATGGAATCCGAGGTCGTTTGCTCGATTTGGACATCAAGAGGCCCGAATTCAATACTTAGAAAGTATACTTCAGCCTAAACCTACAAACGTCCACCAAATCTAAACCGAGGCTTAGATTTTGATCTTGTTTCTTCTAACGCATTTATTTCTAACTAACCTAAGTGTGTGAATTCATTTCCATGGAATCCGAGGTTGTTTGCCCGATTTGGGCACTTAGAGGCCCAAAATCTATACTTAAAATGTATACTTCGACCTAAACTTACAAACACCCATTAAATCCAACCCCAGATCGGATTTTGATTTCATTTCTTCTAACTCGTGTATTTCGACCCAGACTAAGTGTGAAAATTGGTTTCGATGGAATCTGAGGTCGTTTGCCCGATTTGGGTACCGAGAGGCCCGACTCCATACTTAGAAAGTATACTTCAGCCTAAACCTACAAACGCCCATCAAATCCACACTGGGGGTCGGATTTTGATCTCATTTCTTCTAATGCATGTATTTTGACCCAAGCTAAGTGTGAGAATTCGTTTTGATGGAATCTGAGGTCGTTTCCCAATTTGGGGACCGCGAGGCCCAAAATCCGTACTTAGAAAGTATACTTCGGCCTAAACCTACGAATGACCAGCAAATCCCAACCAAGGGTTGGATTTCGATCATGTTTCTTCTAACACATGTATTTTGACCCAAACTAACTGTGAGGATTCATCTTGATGGAATCCGAGGTCGTTTGCCGGATTTGGGCACCGAGAGGCTCGAAATCCATACTTAGAAAGTATACTTCGGCCTAAACCTACAAACGCCCACCAAATCCAAATCAGGGTTCGGATTTTGATCCTAATTATTTTAATGCATGTATTTGGACCTACCCTATGTGGGACAATTCATTTCGATGGAATCCAAGGTCGGTTGCCCTATTTGGGCACCGAGAGGCCCGAAATCCATACTTAGAAAGTATACTTCGGCTAAACCTATAAACTCTGATGAAATCCAAACGTGGGGTCGGTTTTCGATCATGTTTCTTCTAATGTGTGTATTTCGATCCTAGTTATGTTTGAGAATTTGTTTCGATGGAATCCGAGGTCGGTTGCCCGATTTGGACATCGAAAGGCCCACCAAATCTAAACTGGGGCTCAGATTTCAATCTCATTTCTTCTAACACGTGTATTTCGAACAAACCTAAGTTTGTGAATTTGTTTCCATGGAATCCGAGGTCGTTTGCCCGATTTGGGCATCGAGAGGTCCAAAATCCATACTGAAAAGGTATACTTCGACCTAAACTTACAAACGCCCACTAAATCCAACCTGGGGATTGGATTTCGTTATCATTTCTTTTAACGTGTGTATTTCGACCCAACCTAAGTGTTAGAATTGGTTTCGATGGAATCCGAGGTCGTTTGCCCGATTTGGGCATTGAGAGGCCCGAAATCCATACTTAGAAAGTATACTTCGGCCTAAACCTACAAACTCCCATCAATCCAAACCAGGGGTCAGATTTTGATCTCGTTTCTTCTAACGTGTGTATTTTGACCCAACCTAAGTGTGAGAATTCGTTTTGATGGAATCTGAGGTCGTTTGCTTATTTGGTCACCGAGAGGCCCGAAATCGATATATAATTTGAAAGTATAACCTAGGTGATCATCTAACTCACATCAATATGCATCAGAGGCCTTGGCCTCTTTATGCCTCGCATACTAGCACTATTCACTTACAACCCTTGCTTTAGCACTTAGAGTATTCATACCCTTGCTTTCTCCCACATAGAGTATACTTATACTCTCATTTTTGAGACTCAACACCCTCACCTAAAACCCTTCACTTGAATCACTTCATGCCTAGAACACAGTGGAAGGCCTTAGACCCTTACACTCATCATATAAGGGCATTATTTACTGACACTGTTCATCGTAAAGTGAACTCGGTTATGAGGTTCTACATTTTTCTTCATGAGCACCTCCACAAATTGCTCTGGGACATTCTAACCCTGGCTTACCCGGTGTTATCCCATTGAACCTTTAATAGGAAGGACATCGGAATTGTAAGTGACGTGAGATATCCATGTTGCAATTGAATCCCAGTGAAAGAACATAAACCAAAAAGGATCCCGGTACATGAACTAATGCATTCGAATGATCCTTCCATTAACATTATCCCTAATAGGGCCTTGGAGATTAAGATACTATCTAACCCATAGCCTATATACATCATTCGGGGTTCCAAGACATTTGATTAAGCCATGAGAAACTATTTCTCTTGTTAAAACATTTTGAAAAAATCTTTTATTAAATATAATATATTTATATTTCAAATATATTTGCTTTCAAAGTCACCTGCACAGGCTTTTACCTTAATGGATTGTCTTACCCTAGAACTTGGACAATTTCTCAATTTAATGAGCATGGATTTCTTGTTTGATATTCATCATTACTCGAACAACTTTCTGATTATCTAACTGTCACCTTATCGTAGTCCCTTAGGTAGAGAGTACTTAGGTGCAATTAAAACAACCAAATCACTGCTCAGTTATAAATGAACTCATCAGATCTGAGAATTATCAAAACTGTTAAATGTAAATGAGAGACCAACTATCTGACAGTATGTTCATTCAGGAGGTCTCTCATTTTATGCAATCAGTCAATGTACATTTAAGTACCCATATGCGGATATGTAGTCTTCACTACAATAGTTGGAGATAAAACTACATCTCAACCACTGAGAACATCTAAGCATTGTGGCAACCATATAAGTGAAGTGCTCAGCTTCACCCATAGTTGTGACTCTATAAGGTATAAGGAACTGGAAAGATATATCTACCTGTATGAGTCCATAACCAATCACATAGCTTTCCTACAATATATCCTAGGGACCTTGTTCAATATCTCATATTGTATAGATCATCTCATGATCTTGGTCAATTACCTATAATGAATTCACGATAGATAAAGAAGATTTCTTTATTAATATAATCAATAAAAATCTTACAATCTAAATCACTTTTCATGGCATAATGTCCAACAATCTCCCACTTGCCCTTAAAGTCATTGTGACAAATATTTTAATCCCATACTATCTAAGTGTGTTAAAAATACTTTATCTGATAAAGCTTTTGTCATTGGGTCAGCAACATTAAGTTGAGACCTAATCTTTGTAACAATGATGTCTTACCTTTTAATAATCTCATGAATGAGATGTACTTCCTCTCCACAGAGATCTTCAGATTGAAAAGTAAGCACATAATCCCAAGTCCTTTTCAGGTACTTCATGATGTGCTTTATAGCAGTCCAATGAATGACTCCTGGATTACTCTAGAATCAACTAACAACTCCCACTTATAGGACAGATATCCAGTTTGGTACATAACATGGCATACAATAGGCTCCCAACTGCCGATGCATGTGGGCACCTCTTCATCTACTTGATCTCATCAGCTGACAAAGGAGCCATCTTTTTAGACAAAGTAACACCATATCTAAAGGGAATGAGAGTTGGATACAATCACTCATACTGTACCTTGACAAGATCTTATCAATGTAGGAAGTTTGACTCAATCCCAACATCTAACACTTTCTATATCTCAGGATCTTAATTCTGAGAATATAGGATGTCTCTCCTAAGTCTTTTATTGAGAAATGTTGAGAAAGCCAAATCTTGACTGATGACAACATCCCTATATTATTCCCAATGAGTAGGATGTCATCTACATAGAGAATAAGGTATACTACTGCTCTTCTACTATCATTCTTTAAATACAAGATTCCTTTAAATTATTTTGAAATCCAAATTCTTTGATTGAAAGATCAAATCTTTGGTTCCAGCTTCTAGAAGCTTGTTTCAAACCATATATTAACTTGTTTAGCTTGCAGACCATGTTCTCCTGGTTAGGAGTAATGAAGCCCTCAAGTTGTTTCATATAGATGTCTTCTTCTAACATTCCATTTAAGAAAGCAGTTTTGACATCCATTTGCCATATCTCATAGTCATAGTGTGAAACTATAGCTAGCAAATCCGGATGGATTTGAGCATAGTTATTGGTGAAAAAGTATCCTCATAATCAACTCCTTGAATTTTAGAGTAACCTTTAGTAACAAGTCTTGCTTTATAGGTCTCCACGTTGTCATCGGCACCCTTCTTCCTTTTCATAAATTCATTTGCATCCAATGTGCCTTATACCATCTGGTGGATCTACTCTCCAAAGATAGGAAGGTACATCGGTATGGCTCATCATAGATTGAACCATATCTAATAAGGTCCGGTTTCTTCTTTTAGAAACACTATTCTGTTGAGGTGAGGCAGGGCTTGACCATTGTGAGATAATCCCATTATCCTTTAAGTAATCCATAAAATCATTGGTGAGGTATTCACCACCTTGATCTGATGAAGTGTCTTCATGGATTTGTCTGTTTGATTCTCAACTTCTAATCTGAATTCTTTGAACTTTTCAAAAGTGTCAGATTTGTGTTGCATCAAATAGACATATCCATATCTATAATAGTCATCAGTAAATGTAATAAAATACCGGTATTGACCTCTTGCAACAATATTAAATGGACCACATACATCACTATGTATGAGTCTCAACTTCTCTTCAGCTCTTCCTACCTTTTTAGGGTAAGGTTTCTTGGTCATCTTCCCTTCGAGACATGAATCGCAAGTTGGGAGAGTTCTACCTTGAGAAATTCAAGGGGACCATCTTTTACTAATCTCTTGATCCTATCATGATTAATATGACGAAGTCTCTTATGCCAAAGATAAGTTGACTCTGTGCAATTTCTTTTTATTCTAGACATTTAGATGATGAGGCATTGTCACTTAATAGACTTACATTATTTACCAAAGTAAATATTAAATAGAGACCGTTGATAAGATTACTAGTAATTAAGACCATTCCATCTTTCTTAATCTCAACAATTGAATTAAAAAGGACAGAGTAACCACAATGTAAAAGTCTTGAAACTGATATCAAATTCCTATGTTCATTAGGCACATAAAAATGGTCTTCTAAAATTAAAGTTTTTCCTTGAGGTAAATAAAGAATAAAAACGCCTATTGACTTGACTGCAACATTTGCACCCGAGTCAACTCTAAGCTTCTGCTTCTGTCTTGTCGGATTTTTGGTTTCCTTGAATCCCTGCAAAAAATTGTAAACATGTACAGTGGATCCAGAATCCATGCACCATGAATTAGGGGAACCATCCAAAAAATTTGACTCAACAGTAATTAGTACTTCCAAGCATCTCATACCTTGAGTACCTGTGCCACCTTCTTAAGAGTTACGAGGTAAGTCATACAGTTTCTCTTCTAGTGACCTACCTTGCCATAGTGTAAACATTTTCCTTTGCCTTTGTTATCCTTCCTAGCATCTCCTGAAGAACCTTTGGCAACTTTTGTCTTGCCCCTATAGTCTTTAAGCTTCCCTTTACCCTTGTTCCTCTTTCTTTTCTTATTGGTTCGCTTGGAGGTATTATGTTTATCGACAATTAATGTTTCACCATTTGTTGACCTTTTGATCAAATCCTCTGCAGCCACCAGTGAGTTTATAAGCTCACTTAGTGACATTTCACTCTTATTCATGTTATAATTTAACATGAACACATTAAAAGATGAAGGGAGTGATTGCAGAACTATATCATATCTCCACTAAGAATTTTCAATTCATTCAATAAGCTCATCATCTTTATGATGTGCTCTCTGACTAGAGTTCCCTTAGCTATCTTGGTGTTAACAAGGGTTTTTAACATTTTTTGTCAAGTTGACCGATTTTGCTCACCAAACATCTCATGCAGGTTTTCCAAAATGTCATAAGCATTAACCATGTGTTCATGCTGTCTTTGCAAAATGTTAGACATTGAAGCCAGAATGTAACACTTGGTCATCTGATGGGACCTCTCTTATTGCTCTAACTCAATCTTTTGTTCTGGTGATGCAATATCAGGAATCTCTGGTTTAGGTGTCTTAAGACATAGGTCAACGTTGTCTGCGGCCAATACAATTCTTATTTTTCTTTTCTAGTCAATGTAGTTATTTGCAACTAACTTCTCATCATGCAAAATTTTAGTTAGAGGGTGTAGGCCTATCATGATCTAATCAAATGAAAAAATAAAGAAAGTATTAGGGATCTATTGAATTCATTTAATACTATTAGATTATGGGTCTGTTTATAATATTATTGCCAATATAGGAAGAATTAATTGGCATCAAATACCTAGTCACTGGCGTAATGTAATCCTGCCTATGAGCGCAGTATTATATCGCCTTGAATAAGCAGATAGAATCTATCTTCTCCACTTTCACAAATCTTATCTTGTGAATCTTGGAGCATTTGATCTTTTGTCTGATCTATAAGGGATGTTATACTCATGCTTTGGTGTTATTGTATGACATCTCTTATTCTTGTGCCCACCCACCATCAACCTAATAAACACCTAGTGAAAGCTCACACTTTGGCATTGTTGCACCCACTATTTGCTTATAAAGATTTCATCATTTGTTCATATAGGTGAGAGGGATTGGGCCCGGCTTTGGCCTATTAGCTTACTCACACTGTCGCGCCCCAAAATACCCCCTAGGAATTAAGGGATACTTTAGTCGTCACTATACTTAACCTATCAAATCATCCTATAATGAATAAGGTAAACATAATACCATAACTACAATAATCAGAGTACGGAAGCTAAGACATGAGTTCGGAAGCATAAACCAACTTTTTCTTTCCATACACAAGATCTGTATTCCAAGTTTAAGATATACTCAACATAATCAAAGTAAAGGTGGACATACCCAGCTATCAAAATACAAAGAGTAAGTCTCCCTCCCATTCTCTCAACAGTAGTCCAAGTAGAGCCACACGTCAAGATCTCTATCCTCCTGTGACTGCATCGGAATAGGAGGCTCTCTCTCCTCTACACACTCTTCCTCAACCCAAGGCTCAAGGTTGAGGGCATCCAAAGTACATGCCGAAAAAAAAGTATGGCTGAGTATGAAATACTCAACGAGTACAAGCTACTAGCTAGCAATAGCAATAACAAGCACAACACAAGTATTGAGATATAATTCATCATATCAATTTAAAACAATAGCAACAACATATCACATTGATAGCATTAGAAGTAAAACAATACAATAATCATGACATGCTTGAATGAATGCAAACTCCAATAAAACTCATTACTTTGAAAATCATGTATTCTTCTTGAAAATAGTCTTTCGTGTTTCTTTCAAAACTTGCTTGTCATATTTGAAAACTTATTCTTGATTTTGGTCTTGTTCGTAAGAATCACACATGCTTGTCTTGTCTTTCTTAGAATCACTTGTCTTGCTTGTTCTTGTCATGACTTGACATGTTCTTGACTTGACTTGACTTGCTTGTTTACTTGTGAGCCAGAGGTTAGTGCCCTTGAAGCGACTTTTGATCCGGGAATGTAAATTCACTTCAACGAAATATATATATAGAAAAGGGTACACCAACCTCATTGATTTTCTTTTGAGCCAGGTATGACATATCTTGCGATATGCCCTACCCTTGACCGGCCTGATGTCCAACTTTATCATTCATGCTTGTTTTCTTGTAAGCCAAGTATGACATATCCTAGGGATATTCCCTACCATTGACCAGCCCGATGTTCAGCTTTATCATTCGTATTGTGAATCACAATTCTTGTTCATGTTTGGTTTAACATATACATATACTTTTGAAAACCGATTCATGCATGCATGTGTGCGTGTGTGTAACATTTGTAGTAAACATGATGACATGCTGGAATAAAAGGATCACTTGAGTATAGCATTTTAATTTTTAATATAAGCATGTGGGAATGTAGATAACATGTAGAGCATTCGATCAAGATAATCATTTAGGAAGAATCACTCAATTCATGCTTTCATAATTTTCACTGATTCATTCAAATTGTCATTTAAGCATTTTATCAAACACTTAGTATACACATCCTCATATGCCATGTATTTAAGTTATTAGGTGCGTACATTTCATCAAAACATCAAGGTGTGTTCATTATTCGTAGAGTGCCCTTCCACCATTTTCCATACACACATCACACCACATCCACACGGCTTCCAATCGCCTCATTCCATCATACATTCACACATCCCACCATTTACATTTATCTTGTTTATATTTAGGGAAAAGTAGTACATTTTAAGGAAAGAAGAACACAAGATCAAGAATCATGATTTTCAAGAGGGAAAACCTAGATTATTGCTAAGGAAGTTAGTAGGGTGTACTAAATTTGGGATCAAGCTTGATCTTGGAAGAAAACCCTTGATTTGAGCTCCAACTTGGAAGAGGAGAACTCAATCCTTGAATATGAAGAAGCCTTGCTTGATTTTGGGAGATCTTGATCTCCTCTTGATCTTGGATGCAATCCCCCTTGGAGATTTTCCCAAATCTCTCCACTCTTCTTGCTCTCCTTTCCTCTGTCTTAGGTTTAGGTTAACCCCCAAAAGCCCTAATTGCTTTCTATTTATAGGTAAGGGTTGAAACCTTGATTTCGCATCCTTAAAAAAAAAAAACAGAGTTCTATGATGACGATCAATTGTCGGTCATGGGACGATCGATCGTCCACGTTCCCATAGACTTGCCCAGATTTCTATCTCCAGATGATCAATCATTGGTTTTGGATGATCGATTGTCCATGGTCCAATGAGTTGCCTAGATTTTTGGGCTCATGACGATCAATCGTCGATCCCAATTTTTCCTCATTTTTACCTTGTAGACACTTTGGGGTGTTTCCAACCTTGCTCCCATGCTTTTTAGGGTACTAAACCCCCTTCTTCACGCTGCCCATGGGTTACCGACATCCAATTCCCCATAATTTATTAATTGGACTACGTGAAAGGCCAATTAGCTAAGAAAACATTGTTCATTAGGTACGAAAAGTTCTGGGGCGCTACTTTTTCCTCCCTTACAAAAATTCATCCTCGAAATTTGAACGATACACACAGAGATACAAAAGACAACAATCATACATAAACACCAATGAAACTAAACAAACAAGTGCGGATATTTTTCTTTCACTTCGGCCTCACGCTCCCATATAGCCTCTTCTATCGCATGGTGTTGCCACCTTACAAGGACCAGAGGAATGGTTTTGTTGCACAAGACTTGATCTCGCCTGTCCAAGTTCTACACTGGTTGCTCTATTAGTGTGAGATCTTCCCAGATTTCTACTGGATCAAGTTCAATGACATGGGATGAGTCTGAGATATATTTCTGGAGCATAAAAACATGGAATACATTGTGGACCACCGCTATATGAGCAGGTAAGGCAACACGGTAAGCCACCTCACCAATTCTAGTGAGGATCTCAAACGGACCCATATATCTGGGACTAAGCTTTCCTTGCTTTCCATACCTTGTAACACCCTTTGTTGGCAAAATCTTGGCAAACACCAAATCCCCAACACGGAATTCAAGATCCCTCCTACAGGTGTCATCATAACTCTTTCAACCTCTCCCGAATAAGCTTGACCCTATCCGCAGTCTGTTCAATCAATTCTAGGCTCAAAACCTTTCTTTCCCCGACTCCATCCCAATACAAAGGGGATTTACAACTTCTCCCGTATAAAGCCTCAAAATGCACCATTTGAATTCTCGCTTGATAACTGTTATTTTAAGCGAATTCAACCAATGGTAAGGGGTCTTCCCAACTTCCCTTGAAGTCTAGCATACATGCCTGGAGCATGTCCTCAATGATTTGGTTCACCCGTTTTGTTTTCCCATCCGTCTGTGGATGAAAGGCAGTGCTAAAGTCTAGTTGAGAACCTATGGCACTCTGAAAGCTCTTCCAAAAACTGGATGTGAACCTTGGATCCCGGTCTAAGACAATGCTCATTGGCACTCATTGTAACCGGACTATCTCTTTGATATAAAATGCAGCCAATTGATTTGGGTTAAAAGTGGTTCAATACGGCAAGAAATGCATGGACTTTGTCAATCTTTCCACCACGACCCAAATGGCGTCGGAGTTCTTTGTCATCTGTGGCAACCCTACTATGAAGTCCATGGAGATGTTCTCCCATTTCCATTCGGGTATAGGGAGGGGCTGCAAAAGACCTGATGGCCTCATGTGCTCTGCCTTTACTTGCTAGCACACCAAGCACCTGGACACATATTCCGCTACTTCTCGCTTCATGTTCCGCCACTAGAAAAGTCTTTTGAGGTTTTGATACATATTGGTTCCTCCTGGGTGTACTATGTTCTTAGAACGGTGGGCTTCATCCAAAATCTCTCTCCCGGAATCTACATCAGCTGGGACACAAAGTCTACCCTTGAACGTGATTGCCCTATCACCGTTCGTAGCGAACTCATCACTTCCTTTGCTCACCGCCTTGTCACGGAAAGCAATTAGGTCGGCATCCAATACTTGGAATGCTCAGATCCGATCTATGTTGCACGGCTTAACCGTGATATTCACCAACACTGGCCCATGAGTAGGAGGACTTAAACAAATGTCGAGGTTGGAGGCATCCTCCAACAAATTCCACTCTCGAATCATCATATATGCTATAATTCCATGTGACTTCCTACTCAATGCATACACTACTACGTTTGCTTTGTCGGGATGGTATTGAATCGAGCATTCGTAGTCTTTTAAGAGTTCTATCCATCTCCGTTGCCTTAAATTCAACTCTTTTTGGGAGAATAGATACTTTAGGCTTTTGTGATCTGTGAACACCTCAAACTGTTCCCCATATAGGTAATGTCACCAAATTTTCAATGCAAAGACAACCGCGACGAGTTCTAAATCATGAGTGGGATAATTCTTCTCATGCTCCTTCAATTGCCTTGAGGCATAGGCAATGACCTTGCTATGCTGCATGAGCACACATCCCAATCCCACGTGGGAGGCATCACTATAAACGATAAAACCGCCACTCCTGGATGACACTATAAGGACGGGAGCTGTAGTAAGTCGTTTCTTCAACTCCTGGAAGCTAACTTCACATTTGTCGCTACAACTGAACTTGGTATTTTTTCTTGTAAGATAAGTGAGCGGTGCACCTAAATTGGAGAACCCCTCGAAAAATCTTCAATAATAGCCTGCCAAGCCAAGGAAACTCCGAATCTCGGTGACACTCCTAGGTCTTTCCTAGCTTATCACTACCTCAATTTTTGCTGGATCAACTAAAATACCCTCAGCTGATACTACATGCCTGAGAAATGCCACTTTTTCCAACCAGAAGTCACACTTGCTTAGCCTGGCGTATAGCCTATGCTCTCGAAGCGTCTCAACAGTAAGACGAAGGTCTCAATCATGATCTTCCCATGTCTAGGAATACACCAATATATCATCTACAAACACCACAGTACATCTATCGAGATAAGGTCGGAACACCCGTTCATCAAATCCATGAATGCCGCCAGTGCATTCATCAAACTGAAAGGCATGACAAGGAACTCGTAGTGCCCATATCGAGTCCTGAAAGCTGTCTTCTGAATATCTTTTGCCTTAACCTTCAACTGATGATACCCCGACTTGATCAATTTTAGAGAAATATCTTGCTCCCTTCAGTTAGTCAAACAAGTCGTCTATCTGTGGTAAAGGATAACGATTCTTTATAGTGACTTTATTCAACTGTCTATAGTTGATGTACATTCTCATCAACCCATCCTTCTTCACAAAGAGGATCGGAGCTCCCCATGGCGACACACCTGGTCGGATAAAACCAAGTTTTTGTAATTCTTCAATTTGTTTTTTCAGTTCCTCAAGTTCTATTGGGGTCATCCTATACGGGTCTCTTGAAATCGGAGCCGTGTCCTGAGTAAGCTCTATCGTGAACTCTATCTCTCGATCTAGAGGCAATCCAGGCAATTCCTCTAGAAACACATATAAGAACTCACTCACAACTAGAATAGCTGAGGAGTTTGGTGCCTCTGGGTTTACTATGCTCAAGGCTGCGAGGCGAGCAATATTTCTTCTCTATAAACCTTCAAAATGAAATAGTTTGGCTCCTTCTGGTTTAAAGTTCACCACCTTCTCAAAACACGCCATATGTCCATGGTGGTTTGACAACCAATCCATCCCTAAGATGACGTCAAAATTCGAGTCTTGGAAATCTAGGATGATGAGGTCGGCTAACAACTCATTCTCCCCCACTTGAACCACACTATCCATGTATATTCGGTCCGTATCTACTGACTTGCCAAGCGGAGTCGCAATGGTTAACTCCCGCTCTAAAGGACTAGCCTCGGACACAAAACCCTTTCGTAAAACTAGGCGAGACGAAGGAATGAGTGGATCTTGTGTCGATCAACACTCGAGCTAGGCATTTGTTTATCAATAAAGCGCATGTGCGATTAGATAACTAACCTCAATAGATTTCAAGCATACATACATCATACATGGGTAACCTATAGGATACTAACAAACATCACATAATAGTAATCATTCATAATTCAAAATTCTAGCATTTTTGCATACCTTGCATGACATCATCCAATGCACGTGCGTCCCTTCCTGACAATGCAAAGACTCGTCCTTGAGTTGCTTGACTAGACGGTCGGGTAGATGGTGAGGGCCTCGAAGCTTGAGAAGAGCTCTGCTGAGAGTCTACCAAACAAGGGGCTTACTCCCTTGAGATTGAGCTGGCAGATGACGACAGGGACAATCTCAAACAATGTGGCCTTGGTCACCACAATGGAAACAACTTCTCATAACCTTCTGGCATTCCCCTGCTGGATGTCTCCTTTCACAAAGGGTACATATATCATAAGAATAGGTGGAGGGTGCATATCCTATAGCCTGAGTCACTGCAAGGCAAGGAGCTTGAGTGGGAGCTGGGCAAAAAGCTGGTGGAGCAAAAGGACGGAGAGCTGGAGGTGCTGAGTACAACCTCTATGAAGGTGCCGGCCCTGAAGGCTGATACAAGCTAGTCCTTGCTCTTTTCTCCCTTGAACTACTGGACTGGCCTTTCTCCATTCCTCTTCTCTTAAAGAATTCTTTAGAATTAGCCTCTGCTAATAGTGCTTTGTCCACCACCTCAACATATGTCTCATCTTGGAACATTGAAACTCGGTCCTTGAGGTAGGCCTTCAACCCTCTCTCAAATTTTTGGGCTTTCATAGCTTTTGTTGCAATCATATGCGAAGCGAACCTGGATAGCTCCAAAAACTTAGCCTCATAAGCGGCTACTGATAAGTTACCTTGCTCTAAGGTAATGAACTCGACCTCCTTCTTTTATTTCATCCCTATGGGGAAGTATTTCTTGTAGAAGATGTCCAAGAATTCTCCCCAAGCCCATTCTTGACCCTGTCGGGTCAAATCTCGAGTCCTAGTGCAGACCTCCACCAATGATCGGCCTCGCCTTCCAACATAAAGGTGGCTCAAGTGACCCTCTCTGCCTCAATAGGTGTTAATAATGAAAATATCTTTTCTAGTTGCCGGATTCATCCTTCGGCCACTAGCGGTTCAATGCTTCCGCAAAACACCAGAGGCCTCATCCTCCGAAAAGCCTTTATTCCGACTTGTGCTCTATTGGGAGGAACAGCTATAAGTGTGCCGGCAGGAGGAGGAGTAGGTTGCCTTGCTACCAACATAGCCAAAGTCTCAAATATCAAAGCAAAAGCTTGGGTAAAATCAGGTTGCTCATCACCTGATGGAGCATCACTTCCATTGACCCTTGTGTTATATCCACGACTCCGTGCACCACGCCTCATGATTACTCTTGAGGACGACTGTACAACATGAGTCTAACTTGGATACACATTTAGTAAACAATTTTACAATTCACTCAATATATATTCACTAAGCACAAAACAATGCACACATGGTATACAAAACAAGAACATGACATACAATCCGTGTTTTCTAGCATTAGGACTCTAAGTTCGGTTAAAGCTCAACCTGTTTTGACTGAGACTAATTACTTAGTCTGCACTTGGAATACAACTCTTCAAGGTGACTCTATGGCCTTGTTCAATCATGGTATCAGTTCATATGACCCTAGGGACTCTAATGCCTAGGCTCTGATACCACTTCCGTCGTACCCCAAAATACCCCCTAGGAGTTAAGGGATACTTTAGTTGTGACTATACTTAACCTGTCGAACCATCTTGTAATGAATAAGGTAAACATAATACTATAACTACAATAATCAGAGTGCGGAAGCTAAGACATGAGTGCGGAAGCATAAACTACATTTTTCTTTCCATACACAAGATCTGTATTCCAAGTTTAATACATACTCAACATAATCAAAGTAAAGGTGGACATAGCCAGCTATCAAAATACAAAGAGTAAACCTCCCTCTCACTCTCTCAACAGTAGTCCAAGTAGGGCCATACGTCAAGATCTCTATCCTCCTGCGACTGCATCAGGATAGGAGGCTCTCTCTCCTCTACATACTCTTCCTCAACCCAAGGCTCAAGGTTGAGGGCATCCACAGTACCTGTCGACATAAAAGTACGGTTAAGTATGAAATACTCAACGAGTACAAGCAACTAGCTAGCAATAGCAATAACAAGCACAACACAAGTATCGAGATATAATTCATTACATCAATTTAAATCAATAACAACAACATATAACATTGATAGCATTAGAAGTAAAGCAATCTAATGATCGTGACATGCTTGAATGAATGCACTCCGATAAAAGTCATTACTTTGAAAAACATGTCTTAGTCTTGAAAATAGTCTTTCATGTTTCTTTCAAAACTTGCTTGTCATCTTTGAAAACTTATTCTTTTCTTGGTCTTGTTCGTAAGAATCACACATACTTGTCTTGTCTTGCTTGAAATCAGTTGTCTTGCTTGTTCTTGTCATGACTTGACTTGCTTGTTTACTTGTGAGCCAGAGGTTAGTGCCCTTGAAGCGACTTGTGAGTTGGGAATGTAAATTCCTTTCAGTAAAATATATATATAGAAAAGGGTAAACCAACTTCCTTGATTTTCTTGTCTTGTTTTCTTGTGAGCCAGGTATGACATATCTTGTGATATGCGACTTTAGCATTCATGCTTGTTTTCTTGTGAGCCAGGTATGACATATCCTAGGGATATTCCCTACCATTGACCAGCCCGATGTCCAGCTTTATCATTCGTATCGTGAATCACAATTCTTGTTCTTGTTTTGTTTAACATATACATATACTTTTTAAAACCGATTCATGCATGCATGTGTGCGTGTGTGTAACATTTGTGGTAAACATGATGACATGCTTGAATAAAAGGATCATTTGAGTATAGCATTTTAATTTCTAATATAAGCATGTGGGAATATAGATAACATGTAGAGCATTCGATCAAGATAATCATTTAGGAAGAATCACTCAATTCATGCTTTCATAATTTTCATTGATTCATTCAAATTGTCATTTAAGCATTTTATCAAACACTTAGTATGCACATCCTCACATGCCATGTATTTAAGCTATTAGGTGCGTACATTTCATCAAAACATCAAGGTGTGTTCATTATTCGTAGAGTGCCCTTTCACCATTTTCCATACAAACATCACACCACATCCACACGACATCTAATCGCCTCATTCCATCATACATTCACACATCCCACCATTTACATTTATCTTGTTTATATTTAGGGAAAAGTAGTGCATTTCAAGGAAAGAAGAGCACAAGATCAAGAATCATGATTTTCAAGAGGGAAAACCTAGATTATTGCTAAGGAAGTTAGTAGGGTGTACTAACTTTGAGATCAAACTTGATCTTAGAAGAAAACCCTTGATTTAAGATCCAACTTTGAAGAGGAGAACTCAATCCTTGAATATGAAGAAGCCTTGCTTGATTTGGGGAGATCTTGATCTCCTCTTGATATCGGATGCAATCCCCCTTGGAGATTTTCTAAAATCTCTCCTCTCTTCTTTCTCTCCTTTCCTCTCTCTTAGGTTTAGGTTAAACCCCCAAAAACCCCAATTGCTTTCTATTTATAGGCAATGGTTGAAACCCTTGATTTCGCGTCCTTAAAAAAAAAATAGAATTCTGCGATGATGATCGATCATCGGTCTTGGGGTGATCGATCGTCCACTTTCCTGTAGACTTGCCTAGGTTTCTATCTCCAGACGATCGATCGTCGGTTTTGGACTATCGATCATCCATGGTCCAATGAGTTGCCCAAATTTCTGGGATCATGATGATCGATCATCGATCCCAGTTTTTCCTCATTTTTACCCTGCAGACCCTTAGGGGTGTTTCCAACTTTGCTCCCATGCTTTTTAGGGTACTAAACCCCCTTCTCCACGCTGCCCATGGGTTATCGACATCCAATTCCCCATAATTTTTTAATTAAACTATGTAAAATGCCAATTGGCTAAGAATACACTGTTCATTAAGTACGAAAAGTTTTGGGGCGCTACACACACTCTCCATTATAAGAGAACATAGTGTATGGTAGAAGATCATAATACTTGGGGACTTATCCCTAGTTTTATATACACATGATATATAGGGCATTTATTTTAACAAAATAAAACATGAATAATCAGCAGTTAATATCATCTCATGATAAACTAAATAAAAATCATCTCATGAAAATAAACAACAATAATGATTATATGAGATTAATTGCTATGGGTCAAATAAAATAAAATGCATTAATGCAAGAGAATGAGGTAAGAATAAAGGCAACTCGCAAACAGCTTCGCGATCCCTTCCTTTATCATCTATTCAAGATCCTTCTTGCAGTATCCTTCCCGCATTTGGGGGAACTTAGAGACTGCATGTCTTGTCCAAAAAATAGCTCACCTTTGGCCAATGCATGTTACAAAAAATAAATGTCATTAGGGAAACCAGATTTCCAATCGCCCTTTATCAGGAAAACCGAATGAATCTGCCCTTAACAAATTACCAAGACCTATTACATATTATTCTTCAATATAAATTCATGATAAATAATTTATCACAATATATAAGATTGACCCATAACTATAGTCTCATACAATTAAATGCAACATGGTGATGGAGTACTTTCTCCGATATTTTAAAAGATAAAAAAATGATAACAATTATCATCGAGCTCGAAAAATCAATATCTCATATAGATCAAACCGGAAAATAAGAACATTATATTTTCCTACAAACAATTTTATTTAAAATTATTTTAAATTTCTTGGTAGGATTTTCTTAAATCTCTTTAAGTAATATTTATTATTTATTAGGACTTCCCTAACAAAACAAAATAAACACCAAAAATCCTAAACATGATCTCATCAGTAAAAAGGAAAGTTTTATATTTAATTAAAAAATACCTATGATCAAATCATGGCCGAAATACATTATTTTGATAAAATGAAATAAAACAAAACTTCCTTACCTAAAAGGTTTTATTAATTTTTTTTTGACAAAATTATTTTTAATAAATAAAAAAAATTATAATAAAATGATCTCATCACTTTACAGGGTTTTAAAATTTTTGAATAAAATCTATTTATTAGAAAAACATTCATTAATTATTTTTAAAAAATTAACAAATATTTTTAAATGATCCAATCATTTTAAAGGTTTTAATAATAAAATTATTTACATTGAAAACAAATTAAATACGTACAAAGCTTGTTTTTAAAATTATTTAATTATTATTATTATCAAATCTCATTCGATAAATAAAAAAAAATATATTTATTTATTTATTCATCTTATGAACAAATAAAAAAAAAAATTTACGAGCTAAAATAAATAAATAAAATTCATATCATGAATTTCTTTTATTTATTTAATTAACCTTTAAAAAATGAAAAAAATCACTCCATAACCATGAGCTCTGATACCGCTTGAAGGGACCCCAGATAAAAAATATGAGGAAATCTGGATCCCGAAGATCTTTACACCATAGAAAACATTTAATATAATCTACATAAAGAAGAAGAATACCTCGGTGAATGATGTTTATCAATGTCGTACAAAACTATAAAACTTCATAACTCTTTGTAGAGATTTCTCAAAGAAATAATCTCAGCTCGATCCTTGCTCTTCGCTATCTCATGAAGCTTTCAAATCTTTCCTTAGCTTTTTAAAGAACAAAATTATCATTGGATCAATCCTTTGAAGAAGAACCTTGGATGAAGAAGAGATGATCAATGAAGTTCTAACTATTTAGAACCCCACTAAGAAGCTCACGAAAATCCCTATGGGCGTTCTCCTTGGCTCATGAAAAACCTATGGAAGTCTACCTTTAGCTCATGAAAATCCTTGAATTAATTTCTCTCCCCCTCACGGTTTTGGCTTGTGGTATTTATAGATGTGAATCTAATCCATGTCTTGATCATTATCCTTTTGGAGTTTCTAATAATGATAACACTTATCATTAGTACACTCTTAGTTTATCCACAAGAAGTTTGTTATTACAAAACTTCTATTTTAGGTTTTCTTTTCCAAAAAAGATTCCTTAATAAAATAGATATAACCAACTCCCTAAAAATTAAGGATCATAGAATCTAGACAATCTAGATTCTCCATAAGGGGGGGGGGGGGGGCGTGAGCTATATTGGAGGGATTAGTGATTATCCTCGAATCTCTTTTGTTACTTCTAAACGAAATAATTATCTAATCTCATTAGATAAGTGATAATTAATTAATAATTATCTACTAACCAAAATCTATAAATAATAGGGAAGATAAAAGTAGGTGCCACTTGTAGGGTATTAACTCCTTGGGCATGGGCCCACCTAAAAGGTCCTTTTTTAATTGTTTATGAATATGGGTCATACCCATATTCTCTTCTATTTGGTTGGTCAAAGAATTATTAATTTATATCTTTAAATTAGATCATTATTTAATCTAAAACATAGATTAACATTTAATCTATTAATATAGATTAACATCTAATTTATTTGAACGAGCTTGTATTTCTCATGAGCACCTCCACAGAGATTAACATTTAATCTATTACTATAAATTAACATTTAATATATTATTATAGATTAACATTTAATCTATTTTTATAGATCAACATCTAATTTATTTGAACGAGCTTGTATTTCTTCATGAGCATCTCCACAGATTGCTCTGGGACATTCTAACCCTGGCTTACCCGGTGTTATCTCATTGACCCTTTAATAAGGACACCGGAATTGCAAGTGACGTGAGATATCTATGTTGCAATTGAATCCCAATGAAAGAACGTAAACCAAAAAGGATCCCGCTACATGAACTAATGCATTCGAATGATCCTTCCATTAACATTATCCTTAATAGGCCTTCCAGATTAAGATACTATCTAACCCATAGCCTATATACATCATCCGGGGTTCCAAGACATTTGATTAAGCCATGAGAAACTATTTCTCATGTTAAATATTTTGAAAAAATCTTTTATTAAATATAATATATTTTATTAAAAAATATATTTCAAATATATTTGATTTCAAAATCACCTGCGTAGAATTTTAGTTTAATGGATTGTCTTACCCTAAACTTGGATAATCTCTCAATTTAATGAGCATGGATTTCTTGTGCGATATTCATCATGATTGGAACAACTTTCTGATTATCCAACTGTCACCTTATCATAGTCCCTTAGGTCCAATCAAAACAACCAAATCACTGCTCAGTTATAAATGAACTCATCGGATCCAAGGATCATTAAAACTGTTCAATGTGAATGAGGGACCAATTAGCTGGTAGTATGTTTATGCAAGAGGTATCTCATTGTATGCAATCAACCAATGTACATTTAAGCACTCATATGCCGATGTGTAGTCTTCACTACAATAGTTTGAGATAAAACTACATCTCAACCATTGAGAACATCTAAGCATTGTGGCAGCCATATAAGTGAAGTGTCCAGTTTCACCCATAGCTGTGACTTTATAAGGTATAAGGAACTGGAAAGTTATATCTACGCATGTCAGTCCGTAACCAATCACATAGCTTTCCTACAATATATCCTAGAGATCTTGTTCAATATCTCATGTCGTATAGATCATGTCATGATCTTGGTCAATTACCCATAATGAATTTATAATAGATAAAGAAGTTGTCTTTTTTAATCATTAACAATTGTTAAAAGCTTTGCTTACCCTAGATTTTTTCACTGTCTCATCATAGAAATGGGATGAAGAAATTTATTATTCATAGTGACGTTAATGAGTTACACATAATTCGGTTGTCCCTTTGAACCTAGATCTTGGGATCTCTAGTCAGCTAGGTTGGGTTTCCATTATGTCAACTCTTTAGATATAGGCTTTAGTCTCATTTCCCTCGATGAATTATTTACTTGCTCTAAAGTCAAACCTTTGGTTAACAAATTTGCTATATTGTTCTTTGACTTTACATAATCAATGAAGATAATTCCATTTGAAAGCAATTGTTTTACGGTATTACGTCTTCAACGTATATATCGAGATTTACTATTGTACATACTATTTTGTGCCCATCCAATCGCAGATTGACTATCGCAATGAATGTAGATAGCTGGCACAAGTTTTGGCTAACTTGGAATATCTTCTAAAAGTGACGAAGTCATTTGGCTTCTTCACCAGCTTTATCTAAAACTGTTGAAAGATCCGGTGAACCTCAAATCTATGTTTGAGTTGAGAACTCACAAATTCAAGGGGATAGTTAGGTCTCCCTATAAGTCTATCTACTCTTTTTAAGATTATGCAATCAAATTATTAACTAAGGGATGACAAACTTAAAGTGTGGAATATGAGAAACAAGCAAACCACAACACAAGCAATTTTTACGTGAAAACCCTTCCGGGAAAAACCAAGAGACCTAGTCAAGCAATGAGAATCCACTAAGACAAAGTATTGATACTTACAGACTCGAGCCTCGCCTAAACAGGATTCGACTTCCTTGATCCACAGCTAGTCCTTTACACCTTAATAAGTAATCACGATATTGCAAGACTCACAATCTACAGTAGTAGCTTGTTCTTCTCTTGTGTCTCGACTACCACGATCTCCATGATCGATCTCTGTCAATGACAGCTTCAGATTCCACCGACCAAATCACACAACCATGATCCTCCTCCGATCGATCTCCTTCGTAAAGGCTCTGGAACACTCCGGCCAAATTTGTTCTTTCCATAACGGGTTGATGGTTGTTTATCAAACAATTCCTAGTTGAATTCCAAACAATAGGAATACCCAAGCAAGTAAGAATGAAGCAATCAATGACTTGCAATCTCTAGGGTGGAAGAGGAGAGGAGAATGGGTTGGGGAAACCCTAATAATCCTTTAGAAACTCTCTCTAAACTCTCTACAAGTCCACATTTACGAACTAGCAAGGTTCTATTAAATAGATAAGCCAACACTAGCTTTTAGAAAGTAAAAAATCGATTTTAGAAACATCTAAAACAAAGTGGGTCGACCAAGCTTGGATTGGGTCAACCCAATTGGGTAGTTCGGTCGACCGAATGGGCCATTCGGGTCAACCCAATTTTTGTTGCTCTCTGCCCATTTTCACCATATAAAATGTGGGGGACACTGGGTCGACCCAATTGGGATTTGGTCGACCCAATGGTGAAAAACATTGATATTTTAACCTTAGATTTTCTTAGACTTGATGCACTTTTTCTTAGGCATTTTGAAACCATAATACATGATAATGGGCACTTCCACTTGGGTAAATTTTGGTCTCTAAGTCTTACTTACCATCCTAATGTAACATGATATCTAGGTCACTTACCATCCTATGAGTGAAATGAAGGCTATGATGTTAATGTCATCAGCTGATATTCTTCGGTCTTCATCTTCACTTGTCTTGGACACTTGTAGGGAATGACACAAGTCACACTAGACTCACTGTTTTGACCATTGAATAGGCCAATACTAAAATATAGACTTTACAATCTCCCCCTTTGACAATCCTGTGGCAAAACCAAACTGAAGTACATGACTTGACATAAACTCACCCAAACACATCAAATGGTGAATTAGGGCATTACATGATTTCAACACAATTACATGACACCAATTGACAAATAATCTTAAAGTGATGACACTGACGCTCTTCTCATGTAAGATCTGTTTGCTGTAAACCTGCACCTACATATACTCATAAATAAAACAGCTAGTGAAGCATGTATGGAATGTACAAATAGACAAACATAGGTATTACAAGGAATGTACTGAACTTGGGAACTTATACCCAACATTCTCCCCCTTTTTGGCACAATTGCCACAGGTAGGCAGAAAACCAATATCACAAAGTATATACCAATTTAACACATGTAATATCAAGGCAACACAATACAATCAAGCAAATGCAGACATTGCGGGGACTAGAGAGCGGGGAACAAAATATAACATTATAAAGAAAAAACTCCCCCTCAACACTTCAACTTGATCTTCTCCCCCTAAGATCAAGGACACCAAAAAATAGGGCAACTCTTGCTAGAAAGACCTATTCCATCTAATAAGGAAATATATAATAATAATACTAAAAAGGTATCATATGCCACACAAACATGAATCAAAAGCATTCTAAGCAATAGTAATTTAAACTTACAAATCCAATGAAGAACATGATTAATTAGTCCGACTGAGGATACACATCTAACTAAATCTCACGGAATGCTAAAGCATAGCCAATTCATTTAGTCACATTTAGTGAACAATTCAAAAATGAAGCAATATGTGTGTAGTGGTGGTCTGACTAGATACTAAATCAAGGTTTCTTTCCCTTTTCAAGGATATGACATTTACCACTAAGGGGACTCCGGAGATACAAATCTTAGAAGTCAAACCTAGTTGGATCCAGATATGCTGATTTTTTACATTTTGGTGCTCCTTTATCTATTTTATTTAACTCAATATTTTTCTTTTACTTTTGGTCAAATACCTCCAAACTTTGTAAGATTTCTTTCGATTTTTTTATCTGAACATATATTTTCATGCAATGATGACTTTCACACTATCCAGGTAGGTAGTCCTGGCTATTAGCAGCAGGAGCTTTCACTCTAGCAACCCAGATAGATAACTACTATCCGCATAGGTAGCCATTACATAATGTTTGCATCCAATAGTGACTTTCACATTAGCCCAGTAAGTAGCCCTTTTCATTGCAACAATTTTTGCTCATAGAGGATACGCAAAATAGGGATGACTAACAATATGGTCATTCTAGATTGGTCATCAAAGGTCACACTTTTGGGATGAGTCAATCACCTACAAATTGGAAAATAGATCTCTCAACAAAATCAGTTAGAGTGCATATAAAATTGCAAAACATACACACATGAATAAGTCTCTAACTGTGCAAGATAAAACCAATCTAATTTTTAGTTTAACCAAGTGACTATGAAGGTGATATATCCTCAATCAGGAACAAACTCATGTTTAACCCTGGACAAGTATAGAAATAAAGATCACACAAGGAATGGAGATCATCCAAGTCATGCAAGGGCAACATGACAAAACTATTTTTGGATTTTACAGTTTTTCAATATTTTTGAATTTTTCAAAATAAAGAAAACAGAAAAAAAAAATCAAAACATATAACAAAAAAAATAAAAACTACGTATACACAAGCAGCATAGCACTAGGACAAGATATAATAAACAAAGCACACCCTAGGCTATGATAGGCAAAAGCTAAGTGAAGCCCTTCAGGTCTTCCTTTCTCACCCAAACAGTTTTAGCAGTTTGATTGACCATTTGATCTCTAACTGTTTCAGTTGAGGTATGTATGACCTTTTGCCTCTTCCTCCTATTCCTCCTATTCCAAGATTGAGTCCTTGAATTATGGCAGGCATATTGGTTCTTCCCGTTTCCTCCTTTATATCTAGCATAAGGAGTGTCCCGACCATGCCATTGTCTAGAGTTATCATAGATATTCAATACATCATCATTTAACTTCATAGACATATCTACTAGGATATCAACTTTGCTTTAAAGATTCTCATTAAAATTATGTTGGTTCCTAGAACCATGATAGGGCATTCTTTGAAGTTTAGGACATTGAGGCCTAATATGACCCTTCTCTCCACATTTATGACATGTAGTAATGAATTTTTGAGTAGAGGAGTCTTTCCTATTTTCAAGAGGGTAACTTTTATCATTAGGCTTAGTGTTCGAGGTCGATGGAATTCCCTTCACATCTCCACACCTCTAATTTTGCTCAAGATTAGCCAACTTGATTTCAAGACTTATCTTTTCATTAAGATAAACATGCAAATCAGATTCAAGCAGCCGAGTCTTGATGATGAGGAAAGCCTTCTCTTCCTCAAGTTCTTGCACAAGAGCTTTCAACCTTGAAGCCACTTGGTCTAAGGCATCTCTTTTCATTCTAATTGATTTTACCTTATTGGACATGGAAAATTGAGCCTTTTTCAACTTCAGACATTCCTCAAACAGCTCATCATAGGTTGCCTTGAGGTCTCCCTCAGACTCTGAGTCATTCTGACTCTCTTCATCATCCTCACCATCACTATGGTGTTGGTTACTCACAACATTTGAAGAAGATTCTTCAACCTCAGATAAGGATGCAGTGAAGGCCATATAACCCCTAGTCTCCTCACAAGAAGAATTATCTGATTCCTGAGATTCTGATTCACAGTCATCTCTTGCCTTGCAGCAATATAGTCATAGCCTTGACATTCACAGCATTGAACAACTTGGGATTTTCTATCTGCACTTTTTGTTAGACATATATGCCCATAAAAGTCATTCTAGAATTATATTAGTCTACTTAATCAATAAAAGCATATTTTACATTCACACATTGTCTTCTACATTAGGTATTGAAAGTATGCCATGTTTTAATTTTAGAAAATAGTTCTTGGGGGGCATACATCGAATCCCAAGATCTGACTAAGATTCTAATTGATTTTATTCAATGAAGGTTGAAATCACAATCACCTTTGTGACTTTGAAATTATTAAGTCAAATCCATGATAGAACAAAACCGGCAAACTTCACAAGTGCTAAGTCTCCTTCGCAATACACACAGACCATCTTTTTTTTTGAAGTTTTCCCTAATGGAAGCTAATAGCCCTTCCAAATTTCTAGCTCTAGGATCTTGAAATAAAGATCCAATCTTGATCTTCAAGAACCTTGATCTTCTTCTTCTTGTTATTCAAAACCTAGAACACGAGAGAAGAGAATAGGGGGGAGGTGTGACCGTACACCTAGAGAGAGAGAGGGGAAGGCGTGAACTTTGAGGAGAGGGCAGATTAAAAATCTGGAAATTTTTATTGTGTCCACAAAAGTGGATGTCCACCTCTTTAAATAAGCTTTGCTTGGTTTGCTTGCAACCCAAGTCTTCATATCCTAATCCAATTAGGATTCCTCAATTGTTTCTATTCTTGATTTCTCCTAATTAATTAGGATTAATCTTTAATAGAAACTAAATCTTATCTATTAGCAACTAATCTTATCCTTATCTAATAAGGAATCTTTAATTAGTAACTAACTAATTAATGAATAGTAACTAACTAATGGAATCCTTGTCCAACAAGGAATTTTTAATTAGTAACTAACTCTAACTAACTAACTAACTAACCTTATCCAATACGGAGTGTAGTTATCCAATAAGGAGGTAAGCTAATTAAATTTACCTCCAGGAAGTGGGCATCCCACCTTAGATGGGACCCACTCCACACGCCCCTAAAGGGTTCCAAACCCTTATTGGTCACATGTTTGATCTGTTATCAAAATCCTCAATGGGTCCTACCCATTTGGTTTTTCACATCTAATGTGATTCCACCTCTTAGAGCTTCACTATACCATATAGTGATTACTTAGAGAAATTACTTAATTTAATTATTAATTAAATTAAATACTTTAAGAAAGTCCTTGTGTGTGGGATCTAAAGGGATCTCCTATTTTCGGTTGTGGGACCAAGTACTCAACCTTTTGGTTAAAGCATTGTTACTAGGAAACACCTTTCCTATACTCCATTAGGATTATAGAATTTTATCTACATCCCTGGACTTCCACCAATCACAATAATGTCCATTAACACATTATGATTAACCTCCAGAAAATAGAGAATTACTTGCAGGTTTTTCTATTTCAAGATTTGTTTCCAGATGCGTCCCTCCACTTCCAATATTATTATAAGCTTACGGGACAATATCCAATACTGTCTTTAATCCTTGGCTTATATTGAGAACCCATTCTCTTTGATACTTTTAGTCATACTTGGACTTTCGAAACATTTTAGAAATTCTTTAAAAGAAATAATAATAATAATTACATTTATTTTATATAGAAAATAAACTTCTCGATAAAACCATTTCATCGATAAATACCAGCGCTGGGTTTTTCAAGTCCAGTTTTGAAAAATGTCATCTCAATATTAATTACTCTATAAGAGTAGTGGAATCCTTGTTGAACGTACACACACTTCTTCTAATATAGCGTACATAACCCAACGAGCCCATATTTAGTCCGGTGTGTTGGACATTGACGATTGACTACATCAAAGCTATATAGGCAAATGCTAGAGAAGATGTCGACCACTTAGGTTAAGGACAATCTATCAAATGGACTACCCAAAATATAAAGACAATATATTTCTAAGGGCATCCACTGAGCGATTCAATTGCAATATAAATACTTCTTACTTATATCCACATCTTAGTCAAGAGACCCTTCTCTCAGTGATTGAGATTCATCACTCCATGAACTAACAATGTGTAAGTTAGTAGGAATACATTGTCCAGATGTATCCTGAATAACTTAGAACAATACTAGGTCTACAAGGAACTAGAAAACCATATCTCCTTTGCAATTAGTTATCAACTAATTAGATGGTTTTCCTACAATGTTACCTAAGGGACAATGTAGTCTCATCCAATGAGATACTTTTGATGTGTTACCCAATGTGTGAATGTAAAATATGCTTTTATTTATTAAATAGACTAATGTAATTCTAGAATGGCTTTCTTGGGCATATATGTCTAACAATCTCCCACTTACACTCAAAGCCAATCTCCTATGTATCTAACACCCATCGACTCTAGATGTTTCTCAAACACCTTCTGAGGTAGTGTTGTAGTAAATGGGTCCGCCACTTTATCCGCTGATGCAATCTTTGATAACTCGATGTCTCCTCTCTTGATGATGTAATTGTCTCGAATCAGATGAAGTCTCCTTTCATTGGGCTTAGTCCTCTTATTTGCTCTAGGCTTGAGCAACAACACTACTATTATCACTATAAAGTATGATAGTAGATTTTATCAAGGAAACAACACCAAGTGCTTGGATAAACTATTTATCCATACAGTGCTTGGATAAACTCTTTTATCCATATTATAAACTAGACAATTTAATCTACCTTTAATTCAAGAAAATTTGCTTAACTGTTGTCTAATGCTCAAGACCAGGGTTAGATTGATATCTAATCACGAAACTCACTGCGTGACATGTATCAATTCTTGTCAATCTAATTGACTTGGGACAATCCCAGCATCCTTTTTTTTCGATCTCTAAACAATTTAAGACCAAGAATATAAGGATGCCTCACCAAGGTCTTTCATTGCAAAGTTACATGACAACCATATTTTAACCGTTGATAACATTCCTACATCATTCTCAATGAGTAGAATATCATCCACATAAAGAACTAGGAAAGTTATTGCACTCCCACTAACCTTCTTGTCTACAAATGCCTCATCCACGTTTTGGTGAAAACCAAACGATTTGATTGATTCATCAAAACGGATGTTCCAACTCCTAAAAGCTTGCTTAAGGCAATAAATAGATTTTATCAATTTGCATACTTTATTATTTTGGCCATGGAGTTCAAAACCTTCAGGCTGGTCCATATAAATATCCTCTTGAATGTTTCTTTTCAAGAAAGCGGTTTTCACATCTATCTGCCATATTTCATAATCATAGTAAGCACCAATTGATAACAGAATTCTGATGGACTTTAGCATTGCTATTGGTGAAAGGGTTTCCTCATATTTGATACTAGCTCTTTGACTATACCCTTTCGCCACAAGCCTTGTTTTAAAAGTCTCTACCTTTCCATCGAATCCACGTTTCCTCTTATAGATCTGTTTGCACGCAATAAGTTTAATTCCCTCAGTCTTTTCAACCAAGGTTCAGACACCATTTGAGTACATAGAGTCCATTTCAGATTCCATGGCCTTATGCTAATTATCAGAATCAATATCACATATTGCTTCTTAATAAGGGTAAGGATCATCATCTAGGGAATTCGATTCCATAGAATACACCTCATGCTGATAAGACAATCTATCTGGAGGTCGACTGATCCTTGCACTTCTCATAGGTTGTTGTGTATTTAAAGATTCAGTTAAGATGGGATTAACCATGGTCACTTTATCCTGATTTTGCTCCTCAAGATCTATTCTAAATCCATCTTCTCTATTGAGGATCATATCCTCTTCTAGAAAAAAGGCATTCCTTCTTATAAACACCTTTTGTTTGCTACGATTATAGAAATAATATCCATGAATTTCTTTTGGGTATCCTATGAATAGGTACTTCTCAGTCCTACTTTCCAACTTCTCAAAGTTCTGCTTTCACGCATAAACTAGACAACCCCATACTTTGACAGGCTTTAAACTAGGCTTTCGCCCCATCCATAGCTCAATTAGAGTTTTGGAAACAGACTTAGAGGGTACCCTATTCAATAGATAGATTACAGTCTCGAATGCATATCCCCAAAAAGAAATTGGTGAGTTAGTATTATTCATCATTGAACGAACCATATTTAATAGAGTTCGATTTCTTCTTTCTGAAACACCATTAAGTTGGGGTGTTCCTGGGGGAGTCCATTGGGATAAAATTCTATTATCTCTAAGATAATCCATGAACTCATTCAAGAGGTACTCTCCACCTCGGTCGGATCTGAGAGTTTTAATACATTTACCTGATTGCTTTTCTACTTCATTTCGGAATCCTTTGAACTTTTCAAAAGATTTCAACTTGTGTTTCATTAGATATATATAACCATATCTTGAAAAATCATCTTTGAATGTAATGAAATAGATAAAGCTACCTCTGGCTGAATGATTCATGGGTCCACATACATCAGTGTGAATCAATTCCAATATACTTGTGGCTCTCATAGGTTTGCCTGTAAATGACATTTTGGTCATTTTACCTTGCAAACAAGGTTCAGAAGTTGGATAAGGTTCAACATGTAAATGATTTAAAGGAAAAATTCTTTACCAATATGTTGATCATATCCAAATTGATGTGACCAAATATGAGATGTCATATGTTGGTTCACAGAATCTCTACCTCTTTTCTGGTGTCACACTTGTGGACTTTTTATCATCAATATTATTAACAGAATTTCTTATAGGATCAAGATAATAAAGACCATTAGACAATGTACCGGAAACAATAAAACTATTATTGTATTTGATAACTATAATAGTATCAAAATTTACTGAATAACCATTAAAGATTAAACTAGAAAAAGAAATCAAATTTCTGCGCATGTCTAGCACATATAAACAGTCTTTTAAAACCAAAATCCTACCTAAAGAAAATTCTAAAACATAAGTCCCGATGGCGATCACAACAACACTTGCTTCCGTTCTCATCCTTATCTTGACTTCCCCATCACTAAGCTTTCTGCTCTCCTGAAACCCCTGTAACATATTACAAATATGTGAGGTAGATCTACTATCTACACACCAAGAGTTTGAGGAACCAATAATGAAATTGGATTCAATGATGAAAGATTTAGACATACCTTCCAAAGGTCTGTCCTTGACGGATGCTAAGTAAACTCTGGCAATTCCTCTTCCAGTGACTTGGTTTTTTGCAATAGAAGCAGACATTCTGATTCTTTTCATTGCCCTTCTTCTCAGAAGCTTTCTTGTTCTTACCCTTCTTGCCTTTGAGGAACTTGGAGAAATTGGACTTCTTCTTTTTTTAGCCTTTGTCCTTAGGCTTGGGCCTTAAATGTCCAACTCCCTCTGCCACATTTGCATAGAACTTAGTACGCTTCATAAGGTCATCAGCTCCTTGCAACATGTTTAGGAGCTCTGACAGAGAAGTCTCCAATTTGTTCATGTTGAAATTCAACACAAAAGAATAAAAGGATTCCGAGAGAGAGTTCAGGATCGCATCCGTTTGACTTTGTTGATCAAGATCTGCTCCAAGAGTCAAGAGTTCATTGATGAACCCCATCATCTTGATAACATGCTCCCGAACTAGGCTACCATCAGACATCTTGGTCCCCATCAGTCCTTTCATTGCCAACTACTTTGTAATTCTGTTTTGTTCCCCAAACATCTCCCTGAGATTAGTCAATATGTCCTTAGCTGTAGCAAAACCCTCGTGCTTTTGTTGTAGGACATTCGACATGGATGCAAGCATGTAGCATTTGGCCAAACTATTTGACTCATCCCACTTTGAGGCTTTTTCAGCTACCTTCGGGGTCTGAATTACCTCATCAAATTCCGGCTAATCAGAAGTGAGGACATTAGCTATCTTATGAGAGATAAGCACAATGTTAAGGTTTCTTTTCCAATCCACAAAATTAGAACCACTCAAACAATTCTCTTCTAGAATCTTGGAAAGGAGATTCATAGCTATCTACGTAATAAAATAAGCATAAATTATTACATTAAATTTTCACGCATATATTCATCGGATTTTTGGGATTTTAAAATCTGTGATGATCCTCTCATCTTTCTTCAAATTTCATCATTCCTTTCAATATATGAAATTAGGGAATAAACCTTTTATTCCAGATGAGTATTGGGATCCTCATAATGCACATGTAATCTTCCATTTTAGGATAGTACCACACAGGCACTGCAAGGTGGATAACAACCATCCATCACTGAGCATCACATGTATAACTCCTTATATAAATCAGTGATTCCCAATTTTCTTGCGACCTCCAAGGACAACATGACTGTCATTGTTTCAGCCGCCATGTTTCCTTGTTTAAGTGAAACCCATTATTCTAGTTCGTCATATGATCAAGTAAGGTTGTGCCCCCATTTTAGTTGACACTCCTTATTAGGCCATACACAAACATATCTACAATAGAAATAAGGATCTAGGAGTTTAATTCAGATTGAATTATATCAATACCTTTTGACAAGACAAGACTCAGGCTAATTAATTCCTAATTTTATTGATAATGGAAGCCTTACGATTAATAATCCCATTTATTATCACTTAATATTTTTCTTGAAGGGAATAAAATTAAACAGACATGATCATATCAATATTCATCATATGAATTATGAAAATTTTCAATAACAGGATTATCAAGGAGTGAGAAACTCCCACTAGACCTTACAGGGGGTTTTGATCATTAGGGTTTTCACCTTATCATCAAAAACCTACTCATCCCTATAACCTTAGGATATTTGGATGTCAGTTTAGTGATTCATCAACCTTTTGTAACGATTAATGTCTTTTCAGACACGATTATCCAATAATCTCGTAAGAAAAAGTTTCACGTAAAAATATCCGTATGGGTTACAAACTCCACGTCTAAAAGAGTACTAGTAATGTGTTGTGTCTAAATATAAATAATTTACAATTAAACACAATTCATTAATCAAAGTATAGTCCAATTATCCTAAATTATCATAAAAGCGATAATCACAATTATCAAAGCTTCTGGACTAAAGGAAATACTATTAATCATCACATGAATAATAATATAATAATTATAATCATATTATAATCTCACAATGGGTTCACAAAAATCATACGACCTTATTTAATTACAACAGATGAATTAAATAAAGCCCTACAACTATTTGCTACCTTGCATTAGTTCTCCGGGAATCTCCTTCTGTTGATTTAGTCCACCATAAATCAACAACCCTTTTCTAAAAAATAGAAAAAGGGAAGAGGAGGGGAAAGAGAAGGAGGTATGATTTATGGAACCCATCCAACACATAAAATAATTATTATTATCATGATAAATATAATATATATTATTTATGCTAGCCAGGGGGTCTCAGAATAAATTAAATTAACAATTTAATTTAAATGCTACAAAGGATCTCTAAATCCTTAAGGGGCTATAACCAAATTTAGATATCTCTAAATACCTATCCCTATTTAAATTTCAAGAGGTTTTAGAAGAATCCAAAACAAAAATTAGTATCACACTAATTTCTTGAGGCTAAATTATTTTCTCAATAATTAGAGGGGGAGGCACCTCAACCCTGTTAATGATTATCTTATAATCAAGTTGTGATCAAGAATCAAAAAGATTCATCACAAGGGGTGGTGGAATTTATAGGGAAGGTAATATGATATAATAAAAATTGATTATACCCTAAAATCAAAGAGAAGCATAACCAAGGCTCTGATACCACTGAAAGTATGCCTCTTTTTAATTTTAGAAAACAGTTCTTGGGGGGCATACATCGAATCCCAAGATCTAACTAAGATTCTAATTGATTTTATTCAATGATGGTTGAAATCATAATCACCTTTGCGACTTTGAAATTGTTAAGTCAAATCCAAGATAGAACAAAACCGGCAAAGCTTCACAAGTGTCAAGTTTCCTTCGCAATCCACACGGACCTTCTTTTTCTTTAAAGCTTTCTTTAATGGAAGCTAATGGCTCTTCCAAATTTTAAGCTCTAGGATCTTGAAATAAAGATCCAATCTTGATCTTCAAGAACCTTGATCTTCTTCTTCTTGTTATTCAAAACCTAGAACACAAGAGAAGAGAATAAGGGGGGAGGTGTGACCGTACACCTAGAGAGAGAGAGGGGAGGGCGTGAACTATTAGGAGAGGGGAGATTAAAAATCTGGAAATTTTTATTGTGTCCTCAAAAGTGAGCGTCCACCTCTTTAAATAAGTTTTGCTTGGGTTGCTTGCAACCCAAGTCTTCATATCCTAATCCAATTAGGATTCTTCAATTGTTTCTATTCTTGATTTCTCCTAATTAATTAGGATTAATCTTTAAGAGAAACTAAATCTTATCCATTAGTAACTAATCTTATCCTTATCCAATAAGGAATCTTTAATTAGTAGTAACTAATTAATGATTAGTAACTAACTAATGGAATCCTTGTCCAACAAGAAATTTTTAATTAATAACTAACTCTTACTAACTAACTAACCTTATCCAATAAGGAGTGTAGTTATTAGAAACTAATTAAATTAATTTACCTCGATGAAGTGGGCGTCCCACCATAGGTGGGCCCCACTCCACACGCCCCTAAAGGGTTCCAAACCCTTATTGGTCACATGTTTGATCTTTTATCATAATCCCAAATGGGTCCTACCCATTTGGTTTTTCACATCTAATATGATTCCACATTTTAGAGCTTCACTATACGATATAGTGATTATTTAGAGAAATTAATTAATAATTAAATTAAATAGTTTAAGAAGGTCCTAGTGTGTGGGATCTAAAAAGATCTCCTATTTCCGGTTGGGGGACCAAGTACTCAACCTTTTGGTTAAAGCATTGTTACTAGGAAACTCCTTTCCTATCACTCCATTAGGATTATAGAATTTTATCTATAATCTTAGACTTCCACCAATCACAATAATGTCCATCAATTCTATCTCAAGATTTGTTTATAGATGCATCCCTCCACTTCCAATATTGTAAGCTTATAGGACAATATCCAATATTGTCTTTTTATAAGTATAATACCTTTTAATTAAAGTATACTTCAAAACTTATTTTGTTTTCAAAATCAACTGCGCGGGATTTGAACTTAATCAACTGTCTTACCCGGAACTTGGATAATCTCTCAAATTAATGAGCATGGATTTCTTGTTTGAAATTTATCATGACTCAAACAACTTTCTGACTATCCAACTGTCACTGTATTGTATTCTCTAAGTTAGAAAATATGTTGGTGGAATCAAAACAGTTAGATCACTGCCCAGTCATAGATCAACTCATCAGATCTAAGGATCATCAAAACCGTTTAATGCGAATGAGAGACCAACTATCTGACCAACTCATTGAATGCAATCAGTCAGTGTACATTTAAGCACCTATATGCTGATGCGTAGTCTCCACTACAATAGTTCGAGATAGAACTACATCTCAACTATTGAGAACATCTTAGCATTCTGGCAGCCATATAAGTGAAGTGCCCAGCTTCACTCACAACTGTGACTATATAAGGTATAAGGAACCAGAAAGTTATATCTACCTGTGATAATCTAATCACATAACTTTCCTACAATATATCCTATGGACCTTTATCAATATCTCATATCGTATAGATCATCTCATGATCATGGTCAATTACCCATAATGAATACACAATAGATTAAGAAGAAGCATTTATTAATCAAATTAATAGGTTCTAACAATCTAAATGACTTTTCTGGGCATCATGTCCAACACATTTCTATAGGAAATAAAATCAAATGAGGTAAAAGATATCCTAAATAAAATCATTGAATCAAAGAAGACATTTCATCTCATCATAATGGATAAGTGTTTATACAAAATTACATATATTCATAAACACAGAAAACAAAATTGGAATGGTCTAGGATAAGTCAAACATCATAAGCACCAAAAATGTGGAATGACTCATCAAAATGGATAAGGCTTTCTATAAATTCATAAATACAGAGAAAAAGTTTGGAATGCTCCTATATAAGTCAACATCATAAGCACCAACAATGTCCACAGTATATTACTTGGACTGATAAAAATATATTCCAGGCTAAGCTCGGAGAGCCTAATATTACTTGGACTGAGAAAAATATATTCCCAGCTATAGAGAACAAAGAAGTCGCAGCAACCTTGATACATGCAGAATCTAATGGGTGTTTGACATGGACACATCAGAAGAGTCCGCACAACATAATTCTAATGCCATTTTTGGTTCAAGGTGACATAATTCTAATGCCATTTAGTTCTATGAACCTTTAAACTTTGCAAAGCATAGAGGACCAGATCAATGGATTAAGGACACAAAATGTCAAGAAAATATGGAAAATCATACCTGCAGCTCAAGAGATGGTTGGCCAAGTTTCTCAAGGTTCTTCGAGTGCAGACTATGCCTATCAAGTATCTCCTTCACTCTTCATAAGACAAAAAGATATCAAAATTGCTTCCTCAAAGGATTTAGAGTTAAAAGATCATAACCTATTTTCCGTTTATTGAACTATTCAAGTCATCATCAGATTTTGGAAAAATACTGCAAATGGTGATGAAATCCCAACCCAAACATTACATGGTTTTTTAGAAGAAACAAAGGTATGATAAGTATCCCTTAAAAATTTTTTTTTTTGAAAAGTATCCATTTAAAAGGCCTTTAAACACGACATGCCACCTTCCTTTTTAGATACAATTTGCTAGGGGGACCCGACCCGACCCCTCCCCTCCAAATCTCAGCTTTCAACAACACCTCACTTACACAAAACACTAGCACACCAAGTCAAACTAATCCAGAAAAACATGCCCATTTCTCCATTTCCCTAGCACTATATAGACAAGCCAACGGTTCTTCTCTGGGACAGGTCCACACTCTACTGTTTCTATTGGAAAATTTTGTCATCCCTAACCCCATTTAAAGCAATAACACAGTTTTATATAACCTATTAGCCTCTGATTTTTCTTTTTTATTCTCAGTTTCTACATAAATGTGTTCCCCACCTTATGTTTCTATTAAGCCTTACAATAATTCCTCTAGTGCTACATTGGTAAAATAGGATATGAATATGGAATCCTATGTACTAGTGCTGGTATTTTATGTTCATCTTATCATATTATTCTCAGGTTTTAGTATGGTTGACAGGCATAACAATCATAATTTGACATTTAAACTAACTCACTAACTCATAGCTAACATGTAGGGTATCACAAAGGAAGTTAAATATTAGCATTATAATCCTTGTAAGGCTTAATGAACTGAAATTCAATTTGTAACACAACTAGCATATGTTTGTCTCCACACAAAACAAAGTTTAACATAACGAAAAAAAAAGTAATCAACGTAGCATATTTTCCCTATTTATGTAGTCATTGTACATAGCATTTGCTATGACATCTCTCTTTATAGCCCATTCTCTATTTTCTTCCCTCTCTTCCCTGTGTCATTCTTATAAGTTGTGTTCCATGTGTTTCAGATTGCATTTCTCGTTCAACATCATGTGTGATGTCGTCAGTTGGATCGACACCCATTATATGATTGTGTAAAACACAACAGGCCAGAATGATATCAACTTGAGTTTTATAACACCAGTATGGCTCAACATCTAGTACTCGAAAATGCTTTTTTAGTACTCCAAACGCCCGTTCAACAGTAGTTCGCAAAGAAGAGTGTTGAAGGTTGAATAAATCCTTCTCATTTTCCGGTGAATGGTTACTATACTCTTTCAAATGGTACCAAACTCCTCGATAAGGAGGGATAAATCCATTTCAAAGCCCATACCCGGCATCGCCCAGTAAATATTTACCTACATTTTATAGTAGAAACATTAATATTCATTACTAATGTCTCATCATATACAATGCACTTGCAAAATTATAGTCATTACTATTTCAATATACTTATAATACCTTTAGGGACTCGAAGTCCGTTAGGTCTCGACAATGCATCATCCAATATACGAGAATCATGTGCTAAGCCTTCCCATCCGGCAAGCACGTACATGAACTTAAGATCGAATTAAACAACGGCTAAGACATTTTGTGTGGTTTCCTCTTTTCTACCACAAAACCTAGCTTGCAAAGCAATCAGAACTGATGCACGAACATGTGTTCCATCTATTGCTCCTATGCAATCATATTAATGGTTACAAGAATTAGCTAAAAGTAAGATAATTGAAGAAATGCATTCATATAAGAGTTGGTACGTACACAATGTTTACCTCGAACTATGGCTAGTATCTTCGGTTACGTTGTATTTCTAGAGAAGTACAACATATAGGTGGTCTAATGAGGTCCTTATGTAGCTTCATAATTGCTCGTGACACAACGTTGAATAATCTCGCATGACCTATGAAAACGTAAGCCGATAACCCGTAATCTCACGTTGTGACCAATTAGATGCAAAAGGGTTACCACTTGTTTCTCAATAGACACATTGATTGTTGGATGTAGTAAATTTTTATTCCTGAGGACTTCATAGAGCCTATAAAAAGCTCGTGGGCTCATATGTATTTGATCAATGCAATGTGAATCATTGCCATGTATTATACTATTTATATAGTCATCTCTTTCCTTTTCTCTATTGATACGAGGCTCCTTAAGTATGTTATACATAGAGTCCACTACTAAAATAACAGTAACACCTGCAGCAATAACTGTAGAAGTAGCACCTGTAATGATTTGAGAGATAACTCTCGTATCGAGGTTGTTATCTTCATTCATCTACAATTATTTCAAAAAATGTGCAAGTTATGTAATTTATTTTGAATCATTCTTTTGTCGGTTCTTATAACCAAAAGGAAAGCCATATATAAAAGCACAATTCTACTACTATTTCCTCAACCTTATTGGATGATAAATAAGTAAACAAATATAGAAGAGTAAGCATTGGTAAGGGCATGTTCTTGGAAAGTAAATTAAAAAATAGAACCATTCAATGATAAAATGTTATTGCTGCAAGTGTAAGGGCATGTCCAAAGTACTTGGGTGCTTACTTATTTAAACTAGAAATGAAATTGCAGGAAGAAGAGAAGACTTGTGAGATAGTTATAAGAGTAGACACAAAAAGTAGCATACTGTGTTGCTATCGGAATCAACAACACAAATTATCCATGAGTTTTACTATATTATCTATGTTGCTATTTCGCTAAAATCTGAATATCAACAACACTAATAACATTTTTTAATGTATTTTAAATTCTAAAAATTTAGATTTAAGTATACTAGCATAGACAAGGAACTACAAACCTTGTCCTTCTTGGACATTTCTTCAGAATCCATGCTATACTGCCCATTAGCATCTAGAGCACCCGACTACGTCCCTCGGGTCGTGCAGATCCCCTTATACTATACAACCAAGAAAGCCAAGATAAATCCCGAAGGGCTGTCTAGTCATGAATAAGGGCTGTTTAGTCGAACACAAGTGAAACCAAGTTCCTTTCGTTTTTACTTGTTCTGGGTTTGATTTAAAAGTTGCACATCCTGAAATCAAATTGGCACCAAAATGCCTAATGCTGGTCCCTCGGGTCCTCGCCTCCCACATGGAAGTTTGGTGGACACTCAAACCCTTCAGTTTTCCCCTATTTTACGTGCAAACAAACAAACGGAGCCTTAGATGAAATCTCCTCCTACCCCCCTCTTTCTTCTCATAGAAAATTCCTCTGAATTTTTTCAAGACAAAGGTCAACATCTTGAAAACCAACATATAGAAAACTGGTATGCTGGCCAAGATGCTCTTGATAAGCGTCATCCTCCCACTTGGAGACAATGAACTCTTCTTCCATCTTCTTTCTACGCTCTCCAAAACCAGGTCCGAAATGCCTTCAGGAAGTGATCTTGCACTAAGAGGGAACCCAAGGTACGTAACAGGGAAGTTGCCCTGCCTAACTGAAGTCATTTCAAAACCCTGTCATTTGAGTGTTTTGTTTTCAATGTTATATGTAATTCAACTATTACTTTTGATCAAAACTTAAATGATACAAATTGCAAATGGTCCATTTATGAGATCCATTAGATAATGGTTACAATTCAAAGTTTTATGGTTTTTAAATTAGAACTCAAAATAATTCTATTTTTTATCGGTATAGATAATTCATTAAAGGATAAAAGCTGTACAAAGATAATCCAATACACCAATAGCAAACTTGAAGGCAAAGATAGAAAAAAGCAATAGGCAATCATACTAGGATCCGAGGGGTGTGTGTTGTTATACGAGATTGTAGGGTGTGTGTGTGTGCTGTGTGTGTGGTTAGTTAAAATTATCTCAAAAAAAAAAAATACTAGGATCCGACATATAACCCTCCGGCTAAGATTACAGTCTACAGAGTTTCACCGACCTTGGCTCCTCATCCCTGATGGAAGCTCATGTTGAATCTAATTTTAAAATAGGTTCATGTATTTTTGAATATTAGGTTTTAGTCCCTAAAAATTATTTGGTTTATTTCAAATAAATCACTAATTTAAATCAAATGAATGATATTTTTGCTTTTGTGGGTGACTTGAAGGTTGGTCTCATTGTAAGACAAGTTCATATCACTAGTGTGTTTTCACTTTGAAAACATAGTCTTACATCGGAAAGATAAAAAAAGAAATTCATCTTTATGAATGCTTTAAAGCTTTACTAGAGTATAATATTGTGGTGTAGGAAACTCCTATGGTGTAGGAGACTTCTATTTTCATAGCCTTTATACCATATCTTCGGCATTCAAACGTGTGAACGGCCTGCAATGGCTTTGGGCAGTATACACTTTGCATGTGTGCATGGTCGTGATTGGTCACTTCTTCTTTTGTCTGATCTAATCGGGGTGACAGCAATGAAGATAATATTAAGATCTTTAGAATTCCATTTACAACTCTCAATACCTACATTGCGTGCAATGGGCTTTCGGCACTACACACTTTGCATGTGTGCATCGTTGTGATTGGTCACTTTTTCTTTCGTTTGATCTAATCAGGGTGACAGCAGTGAAGATAACTTAAGATCTTTAGAATTCTATCTACAGCTCTCAATATCTACATTGGTTGATTCAGTAGAAGGTTTTATGATGGTCTGATCATCTATGGTTTTTGTTGGATGAGTTTAACCTTGTTCAATAAAGATTCATACTTCCTCATTCAAAGATTTTAGAAACGCTCTCATACGAGCTTTCTAATAGACATAATTATTCTCATCAAATAATGGGGGACAAGAGATGGATCCTCCTTTTGTTTGGAGATTCATATTCACCGAATAAAAATAACATTAATAAATTAGTGAACCCGCTCTAATACCAATTGAAAAATATTTGGTGAACCCCAAAAAATAATATTTTTAGGTTGAAAACTCACAAACCCAACGGGGGTGGCTAGGTCTTCCTAAAAGTCTATCTAGCTTATTTAAATCTTAACAATGAAATTATTAACTAAGGGAGGATAAATATTAATAATAAAATGCGAAATCAAGGAAGACAATCAAACCACAATACAAAGTATTTTTACGTGGAAACCCTTTCGGGAAAAACTACGAGACCTACAATAGCAAGAGATATCACTAAGACAAATTAATACTTACAAGAGTTGGACTTCACTCTATTGGACTCGACACAACAATCCTCAGCACTTGTCCACAACACCTCAATAAGTAATCATGAACTCGCAAGTCCCGCCATAAACCTCAGCAGCCTATACTTCTCTTTTGTCTCGACAACCACGATCTTCCAATTGATCTCCGTCAATGACGGCTCTGGATTTCTCTGACTAAATAACCACAATACTTCTCAGATCGATCTCCTTCGCAAAGGCTCTGGATCACACTGACCAATTGTTCTTTACAAGGACAGGTTGATGGTTGTTCAATAAACAAACACTAATGCTGTGTTTGGTTGCCAAGAAAATAAGGGTTGGAAAAGAAAATTGGAAGAAAATCTGATTTTCCGTTGTTTGGTTACAAAGAAAGTGAAAAATGGAGAGAAAATTTTCTCCCATTTGATGGATTTAGAATTTTTTTAAAAACCTTGGATTTTGAAGAGAAAAGAAAAGAAAAAGTTATTGGGTTCTAATTTCTCTCCTCTCTTCTTCTTCCCCACTCCAAGTCTCCAACACTAATTTATGGCGGCGGCTCCGGCAGCGTCACCAGCAATTCCGACGACGACAATATCATATTCCTCCATCTCTTTCTCACCTCTATATTTCTCTCTCCTGAACTCACGGTTTGGGGGCTTTGATTGATTTAAACAAGTTAGAATCAGGTTTTGATAGGTTTTAATCTTGATTTGGATAAAGATTTAAGTTTTGAAATGAGTTTTAAAAATTCCATGTTGGACATTAGTTGAAATAAGCAATGATTAAAAAAAAACTGAAACAATAGATGGGGGTTTGGATTGATTTAAAAATAAGATTATGATGGATTTTAATCTTGATTTGGATAAGGATTTAAGTTTTAAAATGATTTTTAGAAATTCTATATTGGATTTTAGTTGAAATAAGCAAAGATTTACAAAAAAAAAAATTTGAAAATAGTAGCTGTGACATCCTTGTCTTGAGGAAGAAGACAGGGACACAACTGGTATTTTTTGATTTTTTTTAGAATTTTTTGAAAAAAAACTTTAAAAAATGTTTTAAAATGTAAAAAAAAAATTCGAAAGTGTAAAAAAAAAAAAAGAAACTGGGTAAAATTAAAATTTTTGAAGTTATTTTAATGGATTAGGGATATTTTGATAATTTTTAAAAAGTAGGGGCATTTTGATAATTTTTAAAAAAAGAGCGAATTTTCTCTCTAATTTTCTAGACAACCAAACGATGGAAAATTTATAATTTTCTCTTCTCTTCTCTTCTCTTCTCTTCTTTCTTTCATTTTCTTTTCTTTTCTTTTCTTTTTCACATTTTCTCGACAACCAAACACAACATAAATGGATTCCTATCAATGAAATAATCAAGCAAACAAGAAAGGTGTGAAAAATGGCTTGCAAACTCTTGGGTGGAAGAGGAGAGGAGAATGATTTTGGAAACACTAATTTTCTCAATAAATCTTTCTCATTCCTTAGGGTCGAATGAGTATCAAACCCTCTTATTAATAGGCAAAATGGAGTTTTAATTGAAGTATACAATTGAAATTCGCGAAGGCGATCGACCGGTCACAAGGCAGTTCTCTATAAATAATTTCCATACAAAAAAATGACTCAGTGGATGATTGGTATCACGGACGGTCAATCGTTGAACCCAGCAGTCAACCGGTTTGCCAAGAAAACTCCAGAAACCTATTTTTCAGGTTCCATCTTGTCTAGCTAGTCACTTAAGGTCTTAGCATGATTCTAAGTCAATTCTTCCCATGGAGAGATATCTAGGTTACTTATTAGATATCCTATGGGACTTTTAAACTTACCAAACTTGTGAGCTTATCATACTTGTGAGGTGATCAATGTGATAAACCTTCTGTTAAACTACAAACCGTTGGTTAAACTGCACCCTAGATTACAAATCTAGTTCCATCAGAAATCCATCATAGCGTCCCATACAACCATGATACATACATTATACATAAGGACATACAATTCATAAAAGTCATAAAAAGAAACATACTTAATCATGGTTCATAGCAATAATTCATAAAATCATAATCTTACCATTGTATTATTTATTATAGATCAAGCCATTACGATCACCTAATTTACATATATTACTCATAGAATCATACAACATATATACTTGAGATCACCCAATTTACATGCATTACTCATATATACTTCAAGTTCTTATTTTAAATTGACCCAAATCCCTCATTGCAAAATGAATCCATGTTCTTACTTCATACCTTACATCATACTATTATAATATCCTTGAAATCATATCTACATTCAAATCATGCTTATTCTTGCTTTAAATCAATTATGATTTTATTCTTTGTAGAAGAACAATATAATCTACCTCTAAATGATGATTTCTCTATGAATTGAAGACCCTTGTTACACCAGAATCCACCAATAACGAAAGCCTTGATCACAATCTCCTTCATTTTCCAAAGCCTTTTCCTTCTTCTACAAAAAAAGTCCTCGGAAAATCATAGTCTTTCTTCTCTCTTAAGTTCTAGAGCTCTTACTGTGCTTAAAAAAATCCTAAACCCATGAAATAAACCCTTAAGGAATATTTATAGGGCTTAAAATTCTAATCCCCCACGAATTCCCGCAATTAAATTCTATTTTTTTTAAGTTTCTGTGAAGGATCGTTTGAACTATTTAAATGATCGTTCGAACGAACTAGATTTCGTTCAAACCAAACTTGACTTCATTCGAACCAAAAAGCATTCAAAAGTCTGTCATGCTCAGACTGTAAATGTTCGAACCAGCTTTGATTTCTTTTGAACCAAACTAGATTCGTTCGAACAATTTGGTTTTCGTTTGAACCAATTCTTCTATTTTTCTCTTTTCTTTTCTTCGATTTTTGGACATGTTATATGACATTAATTTTCATAGACACACGACCATACATCACATGAAAGAATTGAATATCAATAAATAAAAATCAGGTCTCTATGGTTATGCTTCACATTCCGAGCAGGCCATTAAGGGGATTGGACTACTCCTGGTAGGGTTTGGTAGTGAACACTTGTGTATTATTTCAATATATATATAAGCTCTAGAATTTTGTAATTATTCAAAAGCACTCTGGAAGTCATACATAAGTTTTTCTTTGTATTCACAAAACTACCTCCCTATTTCACACTTGAAATGAGAGCTGAGCATCATTTTTAAACTCTTCATTCTTTTTGTTGGTTAGAAAATGGCCTCATGTTTTACTTCATTTATAATGCTTTTCTCGGAAGGTGATAACATTTCATGATGAGAGGCAGGACCATTCATGTAAGTGCACTAGAGAGTGTGACACAATCATAAAAATGGAACACGTATCCACTAATTCAGATTGGGTCATCACTAAGGGTGCCTTTGACTTGGATTATTTTGGCATAAACGTTTATAATTTAATCCTTGAACATGCCATCACTGAAAAGTAATTAATTAAATCATAAATATGTCTGAGTTGGTTAAAGTAGTATGAAGCAAAAATGAAAGCCAAATGCACCCTAACTCTTAAGATTAATGCAAATCTAATTAGAGTTATTAAAACGAGTTTAATATGACCCACCGAGTGTTCAGAGCTTCAGTTTTTTGATAAATAGCATTTGAGAAAACTTATTAGGTCTTAATATATCTTAATGCTTAATTTCAATAGTTAAACTTGTTTGGGAACATACATATCTTTTACACGTCTTAACGCTTAATTTAAGTACAACTATCAATAGAGTGAATTCAGAGCAGATAGCGATATATCCAAATTTGTATCCAATTATATATCCAACTATCTGAATTCGAATAAATATCCTATGGATAGCGAAATATGGTATTGTATTGAACTATGATTAAGATATTTGAATTGGGTTAATATCTTAATTATCAGATTACTTGTAAAAAAAAGAAAAAAAATTCTAAAAATATAAAGTTTACTTAAAAATAGAAAATTAATATAATATCTTTATTATTTAAAATAATAATTTAATATCTTAAGATATGTTTATAAGGTTATTTAACTTATAATATATTATTTACATATATATATATATATAATAATATATTATATAATTGATTGGATATCAAGCAAATTGAATATATCAATATTCGCAATCGAATTCAATTATAAACGGAAAATAAAATTACAATTTCAATTCGCTCTATCAGATCTCTATTCGGATAATTATCTAAGTAAATGAATTTGGATTCGAATTGGATACGGATAATATTTGTATTCATTGAGGTCTTAATAGGTCCTTCCCATTAAGCTCCCAGGTCCGTGCACAATTATATAGCGAGATGAGATTTAACGCTACACTCTTCTTTTTATTTATCTGACAGAATAAAGTTTGATAACTTTATTCTTATAAATTTTAAAATCTTAAAAGTACCCTATCTCAATGTGTTCGGGATAAGTCAATTTTGTCTATATGATGTAAAGTAGAAACAATCTTAACCCAAACCCAACCCAACCCGTTTATAAGTTTATAAATGGGTGTTGAAAAAAGGCAAACCCAAACCTAGCCTAACAAAGGCCCCTAAACCTAATCACGCCAGCCTAATTCATGTAAATAAATTATATATAATAGTTAAATATTTAACTTTCAATAATTACATAGTTAGACATACAATTTGTATTTAGTAACTAAATGCATAGATTTATAAATATTTAAACCATAATAATATTTAAATTTAAAATTAATACTCAATAAATATACTATGTGCAAGTCTAGATATACACTTGATATCTCTCCTCCTTTTTAGCCCTCATATCGAGGATGTGTGGAGCCCCAGAGGATTTTTCTGGCATCTGCCAGAGACAATCCAACACCTCTCAGGTAAACAACGGCTTACTCAATCAACCATCCTTTGTCTTAATTGGAATTGGTTGCCAAAAATCATATATTATTCTAATATGAAACCACTCTCCCATAACGTCAAAGCATTTCCTATCCCAATCCAATGACTAGTCCCGGGTCCAAGTACCGCCTAAGTCACGGCCTTGTAGAGTTGGGATCACATTCAATCTGCTGTCTTAAATGTAACAGAAACCTAAATGATTTTAAACTCCGACTCATTGGGTTGGCGAGAAAGTGGGTGAAAAAAAAGAAAAGAAATGAAAGTAAAAGAAAAGAAAAGAAAGGAAAAAGAAGAAACTTAAATTTTCTAGTAAAATAACCATCAAAAAATGGATAAAGTTTTTGAAAGAAAATTTGTCACAATTGAGAAAGTACAAGAAAGTGAAAGAAAATGAAATTGTGTTTCTTGCAAACCAAACACAAGAAAAGTGCAAAAAAAACACACTTTTCCTTTCTTTTCCCTCACTTTCTTGCCAAACGAACACACCCTTAATGCATCTCTGAAAATAAGTCATATATTATAGGCTTTCACATAAAACAGGCACTCTCCCTATTAGCAAAACAAGCCCTTCCTATTAGCAAAATTGATATTGGGGATGTGCTGAACCTTTGGATGATCCACGCCGCTTTCTATACGTTCTTTGAGTTCCTTCGATACAGACTCCATTGTCAGATCTTGGAGATTGCTAAGGTATTCGATGCCCCCAGGCAGCATCTTTAATTCCACACAGCAATACAGGTATAGTTTTCGGATACTTGGCATCACTCCCTTCTCTATTAGTATGTCCTTCAATTGAGGGAAGTTAAACAAGTACAAAGTCTTGAGCTTAAGGAACCCTGCTTGGAACCACAACTTCCTCCCATGGTATGCATTATCTAGTTCAAGTACCACCAGATTGGGCAATGCATGTATGTAAGATAGCGGATCTTCAATTAGTCTGGAGCAACTCAAATATAAAGTAGTGAGATTTTGAAGCGAGCGAAACCAGAGAGGCACCTTCTCCAATTTCCCAAGCAGAAAAAGCTCTCTAAGGAGGGGAGGAGGGGAGGATAGAGCATCGATTCGAAGACATTCCTCATCAGTTGCCATGATTAGTAAATGGCGAAGAAGATCCAATCTACTGATTGAGATACACAACTCTATCTGGTCTCCTTCTCTCACATTTGTGATCCCAAACTTTGTGAGTTGGGTCATGTTCCCAACTTGTTTAACTATGTCACTATTTGCTTCAATGCAAAGTAGCACTTGCAAGTTCTTCAACTTCCACACATTTGTCGGTGCCTGCGTCCCCTTAAATAAGTTGAAACTTGTTGGATCCTCTGAACGGTAGGTAATCAGATTTTGCAGTCTTTGCATCTTTACTATTCCACTAGGAAGTGACTCCACATTTGTATTCCTAATGTCCAAAGTCTCTAGATTTCGGAGCCTTCCTAGAGATTTCGGAAGCTCCTTAATCTTAGTTCCTCTCAAGATCAAATACCTTAAATTGAATAAATCAACTAGTTCATCGGGTAATTTATCAATTGGTACGTCCTCCAGATACAAGACCCGTAACAGTCTAAAGCCTGACGGCAATGCAGTCATGTCTTTAACGAACACAAAGAGAGAACGAAGCTGTGACAGATTTGTGCATAACTGAATGTTTTTGTAATTAGTGTGTATCGACAAGCGGCGCGCTTTTCCACCACCTCTTGCTTCTCGCCCATCATATATGCTGCAGAAGTTCTCTTTCTCTGATGTGGACAGAGCAAGCTCTCGCATAAGATCATGCATTCTACACTCTTTTGCCATTCCAAATTCGTTCTTCTCTACAACTTGAATCAAGCTTCTGGAAATGAGTTCCCCAATATAGGTATCTGCAACCTCCTCTGGCGTCATACCTCTCCGATGTTTTACAAACCCTTCTGCCGCACATAGTCTAATGAGCTTCTCTGATTCAAGGATATAATCCTCTGGGAAGATACAAAAGTACAAGAAACAATGTTTGAGGTAGTATGGCAAATCGTTGTAGCTAAGCAACAAGATGCACTTCACCATTTCTAGCATGGGATTGTTGCTCAACTCATAATTGAGGGTAACATGAACTTTCCTCCATTCCAACTCTGTCTTATCTTTGGTAGACATGAGACCTCCTATGGCTACAATTGCAAGAGGCAGGCCTTCACATTTTCCCACGAGGTCCCGAGCCAGGTGTTCTAGCTCTGGTGGGCAAAATCTGTTGGGATCGCTCGAGAATGCCCTCTTACAAAAGAGGGCCCAAGCCTCAGGCAGTCCTAGAGGTTGGAGGTGGTGAACATGGCTTCCAACTCCAAAAGAGAAAGAAGCTATGTCTTTGTTTCGAGTTGTAAGGATGACCCGGCTTCCATTTGTACCATTAGGAAGTCCAACTTTTACATTGTCCCAGAGATTGATATCCCAAACATCATCTAAAACAACAACATACCTCTTTTGTTGTAGGAAGTTGACAAGTGTCTCCACTAACTTTCTGTAATCCATGGAGCTCAAGTCAATTGGAACCGTGTTTGCATCGCTCAATTCTCTGATCATGCTTCTAAATAGGTCCTCAATGGCATAAGTTTGGGAGATGGTGATCCATACGTAGCTGTCAAAATGTCGCTTTACAATTTGGCTTTTGTAAGCCTTAGCAACCAGAGTAGTTTTCCCTGAACCACCCATTCCAAATACTGAAATTACAGTGCGTTTGGGTTGTTCGTCCGTCAACCATTTCAGCAGCAAATCACTTTCCTGCTCAATCCCCACGAGATCGTCATCCTCAATAAAAAGAGATGATTCTCCGTGGTTTCGTACCCTTCCTAGAGCCTCATGTGAATCTGCACCTTCTTCTATGCGATCAAAACCATACCGTTTGCTTCTCTCCGAAATGGCTATTATATTGGTGTTGATCTCTTGTAACTTGGTGGCGATCTGACGGTTCACCCATATATTCTTTGGGAGGTGAATGGTTTTATGGAGGAAACCCCTGAATCCACCCCTTTTTTGCCGGCTGTCCATGTAATACGTGAACTCGTCGATGATGTCTTCCACATCGTATGCTACGTCCCTTACTTGCTTTACCCATTCATTCACTCCATCGTTGTTGTTTCTCCTTCTATCTGCGTCTCTTAAGAAGGATCTCATGCTTTCTAACTCGCGTTTGATTTTGTTAAATTCATGCCGGATGCCTCCTAACAAGGACGCTTCCCTATCAAGGAGTGACAATATCTTGCCTACCACAACTTCAACAGCACCCTCCACCATGTTTGCTTCCTCACAGATTCTCTTAGCTTTCTAGAGACCCAGAAACTAATGGAGCTAGCATTTCTCATACAAGATATGGTAAGGTTACAATTCAGTTTGACCATAATCACCAGCCTTTCTCATCTATAATACTACTATAACCCCGGTTGGTCTCCACCTGGCTTCTTCAAAAGTCTCTATTTCAACTCTATCAATAAAAATAAAATAAAAAACTCAATGTTTCTGCCACGTGTCATGCCAAATGGCTCTCGAATTGGTCCAATTAAATTCTATTTAATATGTAGTTAGGTTATTCCCCACTCCCCCATCTCTCTCCAATTGTCTTCCCACTCACTTATTACACATAAGAACTCATACATCAAGTGGGCCCTACTTTTATTCCCTCCCATCAACTTCTCTACCTCCTCACCTTCCTCTCCAACGATTCACGGTAATGGAGATGCTTCATTTCCACTTCACCAAACAGGTGATCAGTTTGAATGCACAAGGTGCTTCTACTGTGGTTCCGAGTAGTGGGAGTGCTACTGACTACATAATTTGTTGGCTTCTAGAGAGTGGACTTGTTACGAGAGAGACTTTTCTAGGATCGAGATGAAGTTCGATAACAATATAGGTGTTGGTCTCTAATGCAATGGGGTGTTGGAGCAAAGCTACTAGTGGATAGTAGTCAATGAGAATATTTAGGATCAAATGTGTACTCAGAGTGAAGACAACGTTGGGACTTGAAGAGTACAGTGTTAGTTCAAGATGAAGACTCTAGGAGTTGACATATTAGGACTACACGTAGTGAAATAGAATAGCGGTGGATCAGGTGAAGTGTTCTCTCAGTTGAAGACACAGGATGTAAAGGTACAAGAGTAACACAACTATGTTGGCAAGGTGCCAAAGACTTGAGTCATCAAATACTCTAGTCAAGCCAGGAAGCTCAATTGTACGAAGATGCAATAGAATAGATGAGTGCTATCTCAGGGTACTCAAGGAGTTGAGGTACTAGAGAGGCACAATAAGAATACAAGATGTAATGCAAGCTTGAGTGGGAGAGCACTCGGGAAAATATCAGAAATATGAAAGAAGACCTCAAAAGTGAGGTATTGTGTTAAAGGTTTAAATGTTGCAGTGGCTTCAGACAACTTCTTAGGTTGTTGGCTACGAAAAGTTAAGCTCAACGGATTGAGTTCAATCAATGGATTGGTACACAACCAAGGAAGACGTGCAAAATGGTTTTGCACAAATGAATGGAAGAAACAAGATTAGTGCGTCAGGGACTTGATGCACCAATGGAGAGTTTCACAAAGATTTGGGGTAGTAGACGCTATTGCGGTTTCGAGTAACGTATAGGGTTGTTGGCTGTGTTGCATTGGAAGATGCTTGGTGTGTTTGTGACTTTGGGTAAAGGATGTGGATGTCGGTGCTATTGTGGGATGACTTTATTGTTAAAGTAGGACAGCACGCCGATGCTTGCATGCGTAAACTAAGGAAGTAGACCGCGGAGGAAGTACCGTATGAGATGCGATTGGCTTGCGAGCCTTGTTATGTGTGACGTACTTCATGTTCAACATGAACGATGAGTGTAGATCGACGGAGTGAACTGCGATGGATGAAGTTTCAAGAGTGAAGTGGATGACAACTGAATGCCTAGTGAAGTTGAAGATCAGGGTTGTGAGACTGAAGATTGAAGTTCATGGTGACAATCAGTGTCAGAATGATGCTTGGGACAACCAAGTGATAGTCCTAGGAGGACTAAAATACGCATGAAGATGTGCACTTGAAGAAATTCGAGGAATATTATCCTTCTCAGAAGTTCGGACAACGTGTTGAGGACATAAATGTTGAAGACAAAGGCAGTATATAGGGACTCCGGGGCCAAGTTCAGTATGAAATTGGGCGAAGTGTGGAGAATGTTTCAGACTTAATTCGTGAGAATGTAAAGTTTGAGACAGTAATTTATATATTATGCCGTCAAAAGTGAGTTTTGATCTAAAGAAAGAGCAGGTGTGCAAGCTGTGTTCTAGAGTTGATGAATACTTGGTCAGAGTCGATGAGGACATCGACCTAATCATGTGGGGGAGAGTGTCACGGTCAAAGTTATTAAGTACTGCCATGACCAGGATAATGCGCCGGGATGGCCTAAGCATAGGCAAGGGATGCCAATGCGGTGCCTAGGAGATAGGCGATGCACCATGCAAGCGATAACGCAACTTGGTGCAAGGTTGGTGCCTTGGTGTTAAGGTACCGATGTGAAGGGACACGAAAGTGAGTTAATGTTGTGTATGAGGTACTATGGTTTGGGTGAAGTGTACATGAAGAGTTATTAGATGAAACTTGAGTTTAGTGTTTGATTGGACACATGTGGGCGAGTGTTGTGGAGCCATATGATTTGTTGAAAGTAGGGTCGATAGTACCTTCATTCGAAGAGAAAGTTAATACGAATTCAATGGTACAGAGGGTTTGTAGAGATTCAATATATTGATCCATAAAAGACCAGTATGACTCCACTAGCAATGGTGATGTTTCCTTCTGGAGAATGGTGAAAGGTTTATCATCCACCTTGAAGAGCATGGTGTATCTCTAACTTCCCTTGTGGCACATCTGGGGCCACTTAATGAGCAACCTCAAAGGAGTTGGGGGCGGGTTCTAGGATCTTAAAGGGGATCTTGGAGTCTCATTGGATGGTTGTTGGAGCATCTAAGGACGGTGCAAAGGAGACAGATATCCTAACACTGCGCAAAAGCCTTCGGGTAAGAGGTTTCACCCTAGTTCGGCCTTTAAGTATGCGGTATGCATTATGGTCGTTTAGAAGGTATATGAGGTATGGTTGGGATACTCGGTCAGAGGACTGAGGATCGCATTATGGACGTTATGCCTTCAATCCTTGGTAAACAGGGCAGTGATGCTCCTAAGCTACCCGCGATGTGTGAGGATGACCGATAGTCATGTTTGAGAGTATTGGGTCGTGTTGGATATTAGGCTTGATCGAGGAACCTTAGCATGCGAGACAGAACCTCGGTGACACGGGAACCTTATGTGTTGGACGAGTGTCGGGTGCGACACGATGAAGTAATGCTTAAGCCAGTTGAGTGTAGCTTAGCGGATGAGACTCGGTAGTGGGTCGTACCTTGTCATAGAATTGTAGCACAAGACGTTGGGTTAGTTTAGTTGACGAATAATATAATAGTATAAGGCTGGCCAAGATCATGGTTACTCTGTAAAATAAAAAAATTTGACCGTGACAGTTGGTACTATAACTCGGTTGGTCTCCACGTGGCTTATTCAAAAGTCTCTATTTCAACTCTATCAATAAAATAAAATAAAATAATTCTATGTTTCTGCCACATGTCATGCCAAATGGCTCTTGATTTGATCCAATTAAATTCTATTTAATAAGTAGTTAGGTTATTCCCCATTCCCCCATCTCTCTCCAATTGTCTTCCCACTCACTTATTACATATAAGAACTGTTACAACAAGCGGGCCCTACTTTTATTCCCTCCCATCAACTTCTTTACCCCCTCACCTTCCTCTCCAACGATTCACGGTAATGGAGATGCTTCATTTTCACTCCACTAATTTTCCTTTCATTAACCGAAGTGGAAAAGACCTTTCCTCTCCTCTTTCCTTTTTTTTCTCCTTTTTCTCTATTTCTTTTGTCATTGCCCACGACCTAACCCGAGACCCATCTTCTCTTTCCTAGTCTTTTCTATCATTTCTCTCTTCACATCCCCCTTTTCTTCCTTCTGTTTATAGCTCCATGCAGGGGCGGAGCCACATGGGGCCCTGGGGGTTGAAGGCCCCCTGAAATTTTGGAAAAAAAAACCTTTTGTAATACTAGGGGTGCAGCTTAGGAAAGGGGCGGTGAAAAAACCCTTTTATAATACTAGGGGTGCAGCCTAGGAAAGGGGCGGTGCCGGGGGCGACGGGGAACTCTAACCCTCCTAAACTTCTGAAAAAAATATATTCTTTACAAACGGACACAAACAAATGTGATGGCCAAGGAACTTGGCACTCAATTTTTTTTTCGGGGGCTCTCCCCCTAACCCCCATTGTTACCCCCTGCAAGAGATTCCTAACTCCGCCCCTGGCTCCATGCTCCTGCTCTCTAATGATTTGTTCTGCTGCTTCCTGAGTCTTTGATCCTAATGGGATTTAGGTCCTCTCGATTTTATTTAGATGAATTTTCTTGGGATGTTTTCTCTGTAATTGAATCGAGTTTGAGTTTTAGTGTTCCCTTCTACATACCAGAGTTAAACATTTCAAACATTTAATTAATGGGTTTCATTTGTTTATTGATTTTGCTGTTTTGTGTATGAGCTTTCAAGATCTATAATATGCTGGGTTTATCTATTATCACCGTAGCTATTGATTTGGGTTTCCACGATTTAATTTGTTAGTTTTCATATACTTTCTCAATTTAGTTTGTGTATGTTTTATGCATTTTTGATTTCTGGACTCCAACATTACCTAATGGTTTTAATGCTGTCAGGTGACCTATTGAGGTGTGAACCTGCATGGAGAATGTTTTCTGTCCATCCTAACAAATGGTTTGGGTTTTAAAGCTTTTCTTTTATCCTTCTATTCGATCTAGTTAGTACATATTTTCCATTTGTTTTACATATGTGAAATTGTTAGTTTGTAACAACCTTTTGATGCTAGGAATTTTTTTCAATACACTTACACTTGGGGTATCTAATGTTACATACCTATATATCCTGACCGTCCAATCTAAAGATGGATGGTTCAGATGTGCTCTCATGAAGACAACACTTATCAAAGGCTTTATTATTTTTTTAAGCCAAAAATTCTCCCAAAAGGTAACCGGTGATTGCTTTCACCTGTGAGCTTTTAGTTACCATGCAAAGCTGCTATTAACAAGAACTTCTCTACCAGTGCCCCATCCCACTCCCACAAATCCAACCTTGTTTCTTACTGCTTCTCCCTTCTACACTCATCCCCCAACCCCATTCATCTCTAACACCTCCAAGCTCGTTATAATGTATTCCAAACACAACAAAGTCCTCTCACATTCACTGTCTTCTTCCACATGCCCCAAATAAACATCTATGGAACATCATAATTAGAAAGTTCTCGCGATCCAACTCTCTTGAAAAATTCATGGAATTGTTTCTTCATATGCGCAGGAATTCTAACGTTAAACCAGATGCCTTCACCTTCCTCTTGTTTTGAGGGGGTGTGCTGGTTTTGGATTGATCAATGGAGGCATGTCCGTACATGGGTTTTGTGTAAAGATGGGGTTGGAAAAGAACTTATTTGTTGCTACTGTATTGGTATTTATGTATATTACATTGGGGAAGATTTTTATTGCTAGATGAGTATTCGATGAAATGCCTCACAGAGATTCGGTGCTATGGACGGCAATGTTGGCCGGGTACACGCAACATGAGGAACCCATGTTGGGTTTATTGGTGTTTAGGGAAATGGTTGATGCTGGGATTTTGATGGGGTGGTTATGGTGAGCTTGCTTTTGGTCTGTAGGGTGGTTGATGCTTTTGGGTTGGGATTGAGTTTGAGAAATGCACTTATTGATATGCATATAAAATGTGTGGCGCTGATTTTGTTTCCCAAACATTACTAATTTTGTTTCCCAAACATTGCTAATTTTATGGTGATAAGTCTCTCACGATGTTGTGTTAAAAGAGGACTCTACCACTCATGAATCTATAAAAAGAAAAGGTAGCTCATTCTCTACAAAGAGGGATGGAAAAGTATGTAAAAGGAGAGAAAAGAGGAGAAGAAGAATAAAGCTCTGAAGCTCCAAAAGTCTCCACCAAAATCTAAAGCTCTAAAGATCTCGATTAAAGCCTGAGGCTTCGAAGATCTCAATCAAAAGCTAAGCCTAAGCTCCGAAGATCTTGACCAAAGTCTAAAGGTCTGAAGATCTCGATTAAAGCTTGAAGGTCCGTAGATCTCCATTAAAAGCCTAAGCTCCGAAGATCTCGATCAAAGTCGAAAGCTCTGTAGATTTATTAAAGATTGAAGCTCCGCAGATCTTCATTGAAGTTTGAAGCTGCAATGATCTCCATTAAAGCCAAAGCTCTGAAGATCTCTGTTAAAACTCAAATACTCCGACAATATTTTCGACTACGATCTCGAAGTTCGGATCTGAGAATACATTGTTTTCAAGTCTTCAGATTAAAGGTTTTGTAAAGAAAAAAATCATAGGTTTTTCTATTTTACAGAGATTAAACCTCAGAAATTTGTACCATCACCACTATCAATAAAAATAATATTTGTCATACATTTCTTGTCCTTGATTTTCGGACACAAAATTTGTGTCGACAGATGCCCCTTCATGGGTGAAGTATCATCATCTACTATCAAATTGTTACAAACACTATCACTTGGTCAATTGAGTTATTGATCGTAATGCTATTCTACAAGCACCTATTTGTTTTTTTTTTTAAAAAAGATGGGTAAGTTATGCTATATGTGTAGAACCCTGGAACCAAATTTATTGGGATGTGAATTGTGCCAGTGAATAGTGTGTTAAGGTTTAAAACCTTGGGTTTTGTAATGGTTTTGTTATTATGCGAAAGAGGATTTTTGGATTCCAATTCATGTTCATGGTATTATTAATATTTTAAAGTGTTAAGGGAGTTCAATTTAATGTGTGTGAGAGTTGAAACATAAGTTGTAAAACATTCTAAGTGTGAAAAAGAGGGATGTCGTAACGTACCCCAACTTTAAGGAGCTCTAGACTTCCCACCGTTAATCAGAATTGAGTGATTCTTAAATGTTTGGAAAGATATTTAAACCCTCTTAAAGGTTCAAGTTTTACACATTTTCAGATTTTGAGCTAAGTTATGTCAAATGTGAGATTTCTGAAAGGTGGTCTGTGGTCAATTCAACAGTCATGTTGGACTAGTCCACTTGTGGGCCCATTTAGACTATGTAAAACTCAAAATTAGGAGTTGTATAAAACATTAAAGTTGTTCCCCTTTAAAAGAAAAATTCAACGCAGGTTGAATCGTCAAAATACGATGGGGAAGTCAAAAGTTATGGCCAAAATACAAAACTGGCTCAGCAATCGGTCAACCGAACACAAATCCGGTCGACTGAACCTCACTACCGGTTGACTGAACCTCGCAATTTTGGCCTTTTTTGGCCATTTTAAAGCCAATTCATTAAAGGTATGATGGTCTTTGATCACCCCATTGCCCTTATATACCCAAATTTCGTGAGAAAGGGTTTCATAAACCCTCTAAGACAAGATTAGAGAGATTTTAGAGAGGAAGAAGGGGAGAAGTTAGGGTTTTGCTCAAGGGGAGTTGGGATTATCAAGTGGAGGTCAAATCTAAGCTTCCACAAGCTTGGATCTTCATCCTTGAGTGTGGATATCCATTTTCAAGCTCAAGTTTGTGTCTATCATCCTTCCTAGCCAAGATTTAAGCCTTGCAAGTAAGTAAACCTACTATCTAACTTTGTGATCATACAAGAAGTGAAAAGATGATTAAATGGGTGATTTAGCTTTGCTATGATGCAAATAAAAAATGTATGATGTTGGGTACCTTGATTATGATCAAATGAGTAAATAAGGGTATATGATTTGGGGGTTTTTCCATGAAAATGATGAATATGCCTATACTTATAAGTGAATGATATTATCTCTAAGTAAACCATGATTTTAAGTATAATCTGATGAAATAGGCTTAGAATCCATTATTTTGGTGATGTGATGCAATGTATGAAAATACTTCATGTTCCTAGAAATGATTCAAGTATGCTATGATGTATTATGCCACGTATTAACTTGTAGAAATCGGTAAAAGCTTTTCATATGGATATTATGATGCTCACAAGCACTCCACGCACGACATTGTTCATTTAGTCGTGGTTTTCGCATAAGCATGTATTCCAAGATATCATAAGATAGGTTTTCGAGGACAATTCATAAGAAGGAAGCATAAGCATGACAAAGCCAAACTTTAGGTTAGTATTTCTAAGATCGGTTACTTCATGCTCACAAGGATCAAGTCTAAGATCTTACATAAACTCCATGGATCATAAGTCTCACAAGGCTTTTCAAGAACTCATAAAAAACTCACAAGTCTAAGATCTTGCATATATCTCCAAGGATCATAAGCTCATAAAAAAGCTCACAAGTAGCTCACAAGCTCACAAGAAGGCTCACAAGAAAGCTCATAAGTTCACAAAAAAAGTCATAAGAACTCGCAAGCTTACAAGAACTCATAAGAAAACAGGAGACTCACAAGCATTCATAAGAACTCGTAAGCATGCATAAGATGGTTTGTTTTCCATGAAAAGAACATGTTTTATGAACGATTTTTCATAACGGAGGTTTTAAGTAAGAACTTGTGATTAGTATTTCCTTACGCTCTTGTATGTAATATTATAATTATGATAGCACTGTTAGCTAGTAGTTTTGACTCGCTGAGTATTCCATGCTCAACCGTACATGTTATGTTGGCAGGTCAGTTCGACATCCCCAACCCGGAGCCATGGGTTGAAGAAGAGTACGAGGAAGAAAGGGATCCACCTATCTTGATGCAGTCACAGGAAGATATCGACCTAGATAGGTGGGCATGTCCACCTTTACTTTTGTTATGTATGTACAAACTTGGAATACAGAGTATATATAGAAAAAGAAAATTTTGGGTTACGCTTTCGCATATGATTAAGCTTCCGAATTACTTTATGTTTCCATTATATATTGTCTTGTGTATTTTACACGATGGTTTTGTATCAGATATTTGCACATCACGAGCCAAAGTATCCCTAACACCCACGGAGTATTTTGGTTCACGACAGAGGTGGTATCAGAGCTTAGGCATTAGAGTCCCTATGGTCATTTAGTACTCGATTCCACGAATTAAAACAAGGCATTAGGATGAAAAATGAGTTGTATTGCAAGTATAGACTAATCATTTAGTCTTAGTCCACAACCGGTTGGTTCCAACCGAACTTAGTATATTATGCTACGACCACAAACTGTATGCTTATCTATTGCAATGTATACCTTGATGTAATACTACTGTATATTATATGAATATAGAATGGGCTTGAAGTTATGATTGAAATGAAATTGGTTTCCAAGTTAGACTCATGTTCTGCTACTGTTCTTAGGATTTATCATGAGATATGGTAGTAGACGGGGTCGCAGTTACCAAACTCAGGGCAACAGTAATGGAGGAGACCCTCCCTCGGGTGATGATCAACCTGATATATCTCAGTTGCTAAACACTATGGTTGAGACCATCACCATGCTAGCAGCCCGACAACCTGCTGCTACTACGGCATTGGTGCATCCACCTCCTCCTCACCACACTTCGGGACTCGAGGCATTCCAAAGGCTTGATCCACCTACCTTCTATGGGACTACAAACCCTATGGTGGCGGAGGCATGAATTATGCAATTAGAGAAGGTCATTTGTGCTCTTCGCTGCACCGATGAGCAAAGAGTAGACTGGGCTACCTTCATGATGGAAGGAGAAGCCGACCATTGGTGGAGAGCGGCGTTGAGACTGAGAGACACCGATAGGACGGGAGAGCCGTGGACTTGGGGTGAATTCCTTGATGCCTTCTATGGGCAGTACTTCCCCAAAGATTGTCAAACAACAGAAGGAGATGTAGTTCATGACCTTAGTACAAGGAGACATGAGTGTGGCCGAGTATGAGGCCAAGTTTGTCGAGTTATCTCGATTCGCACCACACTTGATCGCGACAGAGGAGATGCGAGTCTGGAAATTTGAGAATGGGTTGAAACCCTTCATCAAGGATCGAGTCTCCATTCTTCAGGTGGAGTCTTGGAGAGAGATTGTGGGGAAGGCAAGGATCGCTAAAAAGAACTCGAAGGAGTTTCTGAAGAGAAGAGAGAGTGGCTTCGGGAGATCCATACAGAAGGGTCAGTCCAGTGGCTCAACACCACTGAAGAAGAGGGCCAGGATTTCCCCTTATCCAGCTCCTAGGCCTACACAGACACAGAGGCCTCCTTTTGTACCATCAGTGCCTCGTCTTGCTGCTTCACAGGCACCTCGCCCCGCTTTTTCTCAGGGCACTAGATATGTATCGCCGTCATCCTCTTCATCTTTTGAGGAGTGCGATTATTATAGTTGGAGACACCTAGCTGGAGAGTGTCGTAGAGCATCAAGAGGATGCTTCCATTGTGGTGAGCAAGACCACATGATCAAGGATTGCCCACGCCGACTGTCACGGGTCCAACCTCAGGGGAGCAGACCTCCAGTTCAGTAGACTACTCTGCAAGGGTCTTCACAGGCTTCTGCATCTAGACCCGCATGACCCACATAGACCACACAGTAGCCTCGTAGGGCTAACCAGGGTTGAGTCTTTGCCTTGACAGAATGGGACGCACAGGCATCTGACGATGTTGTGCAAGGTACACGAGAACTTTAAATTTTCCAAGTGTGAATTGATGTAGTATATTGTATATGTATACGTACTTGTATATTATTTTACCTATACTCTATGTTTGTTTTGCCTGAAATCTATTGATGTAGCTAATCACAATGCACAAGTGTATTGCTAGTAAGCGAGTGTCTAGCTCGTGTGTTGATCAACACGGGATCGACACATTCCTTTGTGTCACCTAGCTTAGCCAAAGGCTTCGCGTCTGAGCTGAGTCGCCTACGTCACGAGTTAACTATTTCGACTCCGCTTGGCAAGTCAGTTGATACGGACCGTGGATACCGGAATTGTATAGTTCAAGTCGGGCAGTTTGAGTTGCCAATAGATCTAATCATCCTAAAGTTCCAGGACTTGGACTTCGATGTCATCCTTGGGATGGATTGGCTAACTGCACACCACGGGCACGTGGTTTGTTTTGAAAAGATGGTGAAGTTTAAGCCAGAGGGTGTCAAGCTATTCCACTTTCGTGGACTTCAATGGAGAGATATAGCCCGTCTAACAGCTCTAAGTCTTACAAATCCAGAGGCACAAGACTCCTCAGCCATTCCGGTTGTGACTGAGTATTTAAAAGTATTCCCTGAGGACTTGTCGGGATTGCCTCCAGATAGGGAGATAGAGTTTGTAATAGAGCTTGCTCCAGCTCCAATTTCTAAGGCTCTATACAGGATCACTCCAACTGAGTTGAAAGAATTGAAGGAGCAAATTGAAGAGTTACAACAGCTTGGTTTCATCTGACCAAGTGTTTCACCGTGGGGAGCTCCAGTACTCTTCGTGAAGAAGGATGGGTCGATGAGGATGTGCATCTACTATAGACAGTTGAATAAAGTCACGATTAAGAATCGTCAACCATTGCCACAGATAGAAGATTTGTTCGACCAACTGAAGGAGATAAGGTTTTTCTCAAAGATTGATCTCCGATCTGGCTATCATCAGTTGAAGATCAAGGCCAAAGATGTTCTCAGGACTACCTTTAGGACTCGGTATGGGTACTACGAGTTTCTAGTTATGCCTTTTGGTCTAACGAATGCACCGGCGATGTTCATGGATTTGATGAACCAGGTGTTCAAGGCTTTGTCTCGACAGATGTGTCATCGTCTTGTTGATGATATCCTAGTGTATTCCCCGACACGGGACAACCATGATCGAGACCTTCGTCTTACACTTGAAACACTTCGAGAGCATAGACTTTATGCCAAGTTGAGTAAGTGCGAATTTTGGTTGGAGAAAGTGGCATTCCTTGGTCACGTGGTATCTGTCGAAGGTATATCAGTAGACCCAGCATAGATTGAAGCAGTGATGAAATGGAAGAGTCCCAAGAGTGTTACCGAGATATGCAGCTTCCTCAGTTTGGCAGGATACTACAGGAGGTTCATACAGGAATTCTCCAGCTTAGCGGCACCACTTATGTACTTGACGCGGAAGAATGCCAAGTTCGTTTGGAGTGAAAAATGCGAAGCAAGTTTTGTAGAGTTGAAGAAGAGGCTTACTACGACCCTCGTTCCCCAGTGCCATCTGGGAGTGGAGGTTTTGTAGTTTACAGCGATGCCTCAAATATTGGGTTAGAGTGTGTTCTTATGCAGTGCGGGAATGTCATTGCCTACGCTTCCCGACAGTTGAAAGATCATGAAAAGAACTATCCTACTCACGACTTAGAGTTAGCCGAGGTGGTATTCGCGTTAAAGATTTGGCGGCATTACTTTTATGGGGAAGAGTTTGATATTTTCACGGATCACAAAAGCTTAAAATATCTATTTTCTCAAAAGGAGTTGAATATGCGACAACACCGATGGATGTAATTTTCAAGGGACTACAAGTGTTCGATCCAGTACCATCCGGGTAAGGCTAACGAGGTGGTGGATGCTTTGAGCATGAAGCCTACTGGAATTGTAACCCACATGATGGTTCACGAGTGGAGGATGTTGGAGGTCATGGAAAACCTCGATACTATTTTAGTATTCCCACCTATGGGCCAGTCATGGCAAATCTTACAGTCAGACCTTATATCCTAGCTCGAATCTGAGAGTTGCAGGATTTGGATACGGAGCTACTTGCTTACAGAGATAAAGCAATTAGCAAGTGAAGTGATGAGTTCTCGATGAATAGTAATGGAGCAATCACATTTAAAGGAAGGTTGTGTGTTCCCACGGATGTAGAGTTGAAGGGCGAGATTCTAGATGAAGCTCACCGGTCCAAATACACAGTACATCTTGGTGGTACCAAGATGTACCAGAATCTGAAGAAGCATTATTGGTGGCGAAACATGAAGAGGAAAGTCATCGAGTATGTGTCAAGATGCTTGGTATGCCAACAGGTGAAGGCTGGCAGATCTTTTACAATTGCTTCCTATTCCTGAGTGAAAATGGGAGAACATCTCCATGGACTTCATTGTTGGATTACGAAGGATGGTAAGAAAATCCGATGCAATTTGGGTAGTGGTTGATCGATTGACAAAGTACACCCATTTCTTGCCTTATCGGACTACATTCAACGCGAACCAGTTGGTTACATTATACATCAAAGAAGTGGTTCGGTTGCACGGGTGCCAGTCAGCATTGTTTCAGATAGGGATCCGAGATTCACTTCCAGGTTTTGGAAGAGCTTTCAGAGCGCTATGGGTTCCCGTTTGAACTTTAATACCGCCTTTCATCCTCAAATAGATGGGCAGACCGAGAGGGTGAAGCAGGTTATAGAGGACATGCTTCGAGCTTGCATTTTGGATTTCAAAGGCAGTTGGGAGGATCACTCGCCCTTGGTGGAGTTCACCTACAATAATAGTTATCAGGCAAGTATCCAAATGGCACCTTTTGGAGCCTTATATGTTCAAAGTTATAGATCTCCCCTATACTGGGATGAAGTTGGAGAGAGAAAGATATTGGTCATGGAATTGATCGAGCAAACCGCGAATAAAGTCAAGATCATTAGGGAAAAATTGAAGACGGCTTAGGATAGGCAAAAGAGCTATGCTGACACCCAAGATCTTGAGTTCCGTGTTGGCGATATGGTATTTGTGAAGGTTTCGCCGACAAAGGGTGATATAAGGTTTGGCAAAAGAGGAAAGCTCAGCCTGAAGTATGTGGGTCTGTTTGAAATTATCACCCGAGTTGGTGAAGTGGCTTATCGAGTCCCTCTACCCATTCACATGGTAGCGGTTCACAATGTCTTCCATGTGTCCATGCTTCGGAAGTACATCCTAGATCCTTCCCATATTTTAGATATTGATCCGTTGGAAATCTGGGAGGATGTTACCTTAGTGGAAGAGCCAGTTCAGATTTTGGACCGTAGAGACCAAGTTTTGTGCAACAAAGTCATTCCCTTGGTCCTTGATCAATGGCAACGTCATGCCAGAGAAGAAGCTATATGGGAGCGCGAAGCGGAAGTAAAAGAAAAATACCCTCATTTGTTTGTATGATTGAGATTTCATGTAAATTTTGTTCTTCATCATCACTATGTATCTTTTGAATTTCAAGGACGAAATTTCTGTAAGGAGGGAGGATATAGAACCTCGGAACTGAATTCATTAGGCTGTGAATAGTGCCAGTGAATAGTGTGTTAAGGTTTAAAACCTTGGGTTTTGTAATGGTTGTGTTATCATGTGAAATAGGATTTTTGGATTCTAATTTATGTTCATGGTATTATTAATGTTTTAAAGTGCTAAGGGAGCTCAATTTAATGAGTGTGGGAGTTGAAACATAAGTTGTAAAACGTTCTAAATGTGAAAAAGAGGGATGTCGTAACGTACCTCAACTTTAAGGAGCTCTAGACTTCTCACCGTTAATCAGAATTGAGTGATTCTCAAATTTTCGGAAAGGTATTTAAACCCTCTTAAAGGTTCATGCTTTACGCTTTTACAGATTTTGAGCGTAAGTTATGCCAAATGTGAGATTTCTGAAAGGTGGTCTGTGGTCGATTCAGCAGTCATGTTGGACTAGTCCACTTGCAGGCCTATTTAGACTATGTAAAGATCAAAATTAGGAGTTGTATAAAATATGAAAGTTGTTTCCCTTCCAAAGAAAAATCCAACCCAAGTTGAATCGTCAAAATCCAATAAGGGAGTCAAAAGTTATGGCCAAAATACCAAACCGGGTCAGCAACCTGTCGACTGAACACAAATCTAGTCGACCGAACCTCACTACCGGTCAACCAAATAGTGCAATTTTTGTATGGGAAATTATTACAGAGAGCCTATTGTGAACCGGTCGATCGATGGGCACCACCGGTCGACTGAACCTCACGAATTTGGCCATTTATGACCATCATTAAAGGTATGATGGTCTTTGACCACCCCATTGCCCTTATATACCCAAATTTCGTGGGAAAGGGTTTCATAAACCCTCTAAGACAAGATTAGAGAGATTTTAGAGAGGAAGAAGGGGAGAAGTTAGGGTTTTGCTCAAGGGGAGTTGGGATTATCAAGTGGAGGTCAAATCCAAGCTTCCACAAGCTTGGATCTTCATCCTTGAGTGTGGATATCCATTTTCAAGCTCAAGCTTGTGTCTATCATCCTTCCAAGCCAAGATTTAAGCCTTGCAAGTAAGTAAACCTACTATCTAACTTTGTGATCATAAAAAAAGTGAAAAGATGATTAAATGGGTGATTTAGCTTTGCTATGATGCAAATAACAAATGTATGATGTTGGGTAAACTTGATTATGATCAAATGAGTAAATAAGGGTATATGATTTGGGGGTTTTTCCATGAAAATGATGAATATGGTTATACCTATAAGTGAATGATATTATCTCTAAATAAACCATGATTTTAAGTATAATGTGATGAAATAGGCTTCGAAGCCATTATCTTGGTGATGTGATGCAATGTATAGAAATACTTCATGTTCCTAGAAATGATTCAAGTATGCTATGATGTATTATGCCACATGTTAACTTGTTGAAATCGGTTAAAGCTTTTCATATGGATATTATGATGCTCACATGCAAGCACTCCACGCATGACATTGTTCATTTAGTCGTAGTTTTCGCATAAACATGTATTTCAAGAAATCATAAGAAAGGTTTTCGAGGACAATTCATAAGAAAGAAGCATAAGCACGACAAAGCCAAACTTTGGGCTAATATTTCTAAGATCGGTTACTTCATGCTCACAAGGATCAAGTCTAAGCATAAACTCCACGAATCATAAGTCTCACAAGACTTTTCAAGAACTCATAAAAAAACTCACAAGTCTAAGCTCTTGCATATGTCTCCAAGGATCATAAGCTCACGAAAGCTCACAAGCTCACAAGAAAGCTCATAAGCTCACAAGAAAAGTCATAAGAACTCGCAAGTTTACAAGAACTCATAAGAAACACACGAGACTCACAAGCATTCGTAAGAACTCAAAAGCATGCATAAGATGATTTGTTTTCTATGAAAAAAATAAGTTTTACGAACGATTTTCCATGACGGAGTTTTTAAGCATGAACTTGTGATTAGTATTTCCTTACGCACTTGTATGTAATATTATAATTATGATAGCACTGTTGGCTAGTAGTTTCGGCTCGCTGAGTATTCCATGCTCCGCCATACATGTTATCTCGGTAGGTCAGTTCGACATCCCCAACCCGGAGCCATGAGTTGAAGAAGAGTACGAGGAAGAAAGGGATCCGCCTATCCCGATGCAATCACAAGAGGACAGAGACCTATATAGGTGGGCATGTCCACCTTTACTTTTTTCATGTATGTACAAACTTAGAATACAGAGTATATATAGAGAAATAAATTTTTGGGTTACGCTTCCGCATACGATTAAGCTTCCTCATTACTTTATGTTTCCATTATATATTGCCTTGTATATTTTACAGGATGGTTTGGTATCGGATATTTGCACATCACGAGCTAAAGTATCCCTAACTTCCAGGGGGTAGTTTGGATCGCGACAATATGACTATCAAGTTGTACTAAACATCTCCAATAGGCACAAGTTCTTCGGCTAAACATAGTATCTAACCATAGCGTTCTATAATCCAAAAAACGATGTCAGACACTTCTATTTTTTAATATGACTGCTTGATACTTGATTGTTATAATATTTTATGCTTTTTATTAGTAAAAAGAGAAATGATAAGAACATTACTGAAAAGTGCAAACACAATATATATTATTGGGACAATATAGATCTGAATATTTCATTTTAGATGCCAAAGGAAAGAGAGGATGGGGGAGAAACCTCTTGAGTTCTTGAGTTCATCTTTAACCAAAGCTTGCTTGCACAGTTGGTACCATAGTCACTAAGTACGGGTATAAGTTTTAAACGACAATGATCCATTTTGGAAGTACGGGTTTTATATAGCAAAAACACGAACAACTATTTTAACAAACAAATATCATCATTTACAATTCAAAAAAAATTTACAATACCATCTTCCTCTAAACTTGAACCCCATGATATTCAAACCCTAACATAATACTCAAATTCTAACATAACCTTCAAAGTTCAAACCCCAGCATAAAATTCAATTATATCTTTGAGAAAGAAACTATATATGCAAACCCTATCACAATATTCAAAAAGGTAAATGAGAATGAGAGAGAGACCACAAAAAATGAATTTTGTTATGTAAGGATAAAAATTACCTTTAGGTTGCTTGAATATTGTTAATGAGAGTGAAAAATCAAGTGAATCTATATTCTAGAAGAGATGAGAGAATCTAGATTTTAGAGAGGAAATGTAAATTATTCATCTCGTTCACCTCTTAGACGTACGTTCGCGTGTTTTTTTTTAATTTTTCCCTCAGAATGGTACTATTTCAAAAGGCGACGAAAAAATTAAAAATAATGGGCTGTCATTTCAAACATTGACCCAATAAAACATTTTAAAAAATAAATATGCTTTTTATACACATTATATGATTTTAATAGGAAAAATGCATTAAATACATGTTTTATATGGGTATCGTTGTTTTAAACATAATACAGCATCAGTACTCCATTTAAAACGGTGACCTAAAAATTTAAAACACGTTTTAAAAAAGCGTTTTTGCTGACAATAGTTGGTACCAGTCAAACTCATTGGAAGAAAAATGACATACAACTCTGCTAGCTTGAATTTTCTGCTCTCCTTCCATAAAAAATTTAAAGTTTCTGCATGCTTTCCATGAGATTATTGTCAATGCTTATTAGCAGTGCCCTTTCTTGTTCACCTCTTAGTGCATATTCTTTGAATCTTGATTGATCTTGGTGTACAACTCTGTCAGCATGAAACCACTTCGTCAACTATTTGAAGTTCTCTGAAGTTTCTTTGATATTTTTATCTTTACTAGTAGCTCTCCTTCAATTATCTCCTAGTAAACATGTTTAAATGTTGGTTGTTCAATATGGAGATTGATTTTGAACTATTGAGAAACACCGTCCATAAGTTTCAGTCACATGGTTGAATGACACTTGGGTATTTCTCTTGAAAGCCTACAAAACAGCGTAGACCAGATGATATGAATCCTAAATTTTCAATACTTTTTGGCCAGTTTATAAATTTATCCAGCCTAAAAGATATGTAACTTGTGCTCATACAACACCCACATGCATAATTTGGTGGTTCATTGAAAAGTGCACAACCTTATCCACAAGTATTCAGCTAAGGGAAGATTCTCAAAAAACTGGCAACATTCAGAAAATTGGGAAAATGTCAAAAAATTTATTACAAAAATAAAAAAAAATTACTAAAGAATCATAAACAAATACATTTCAAAGATTAGGGACTTCAAATGGTTGTGAATAATTCGTTTTTAACTCACAAAATTCACCTCTTTAAATAGTTGCCATTTTTTTCAAGAAGTTTTGAGTACTTCATGAATTAATCATTCAATAAAAAAGTCAAGGTTCGTGAATTTACCATTCATTCATTTGACAAAAAATTCCAGAATTATGTGGGACTATCTAAAAAAACCGGAGAACTTTGTTACTATATCATCTTGGCTTTTAATTGGATTGTATCTTGATCCCTAATACTTATTTCTCCCAATATAATCGATTTTTAAAGCATAATTGTTAATCTCTATTCTCTAGTTATCATTTTAAAACCTCCCATCATGAATCATTATTCATAGCAGAGCGAAGTTCTCCATTTATGCGGTTGAACACCTAGTGACAAACATTAAAATTGACAATATACGTGTATGGAAATATTCATCTAAACTAAATGAAATAGTAATGAGTATTAAGAAAAGAATTCGGGCAGAGGTTGACTATGGATTATTTCAATAAGCTAGACGGTTAGACAGACCATGCATTACTATGATAGTATGACTAAATTCTAAATCTTGTAGTTGTTTTGTTTTTTTAGCAAGCCGTAGTAACTGCTAAAAGTTTTTCGCAAACGATATGTGGGGAGAATGATTTCCAAATCTAAATATAAGAGGTACCCTTATGAAGCTTAGGCATTGATTCTCTGGATTTCTGGACAAAAAACAATAAGTGTGAGGGTGTTAAGACAGAGGAGAAACTTGATGCACAATACCTTTTTTAAGTGGGAAATTGGATTTTTCATCTCACACCAACCTCAGAGAGTTATTTGTGGTCATAGTAAAGATAAGGTCACTGGTTACAGGTTATTGATAGAGGTAGCCTCCTGAACAGACCTATCACTTGGTGGTAAACTGGTAATTCTTCCCTTTGAGTGAAGCATTTTTTCCCCGCAACATGGTCAAGTAAAAAGTCCCAACTGCTTAGGTGATGATCATAGTTTAGCACCGACGAGATAAAACTATCTTGACCAGTGTTTTGAAACCAAGACTGGACTGGAAGGTTGAACTGTTTGGACTGTCTACTGGTAAAAAAACCGGGTCTTAGACACCTTAAAAGTGTTCACCTAAAAAACCTATCTGGATTTTGAGAATCGTTCAAACCGTTTGACAGGTCCATTGAAGAAACACAGCAGCACCATTTGATCTCTATGTTCATATCTGATGATCAATCTGTGTGAAGAAGCCTGATTTGAACTCGAAACTATACCTATGTATTAAATTCAACTCTACTTCTTTGCAGATTTATACATGTCTTGTTATCGTGTTCATGCTGTTGTTAGATATTGTCATGTTTTCCAGTGTTCTGTTATATTGGCTAGTGAGCAATGTTAAGTGATATATGAACTACTTATCTTACTCTCCTTGAATAAAAAGTCATCATAAGTGCAGCGTATATATTTTCATTCCAGGATTTATACTGTTCATTCATATTGATTTCAAGGTTCCCACCCATCTTGTGCAGTGAGGTCTTGCTGTTCTCACATTTTTTGTGTTCCATTGATGCTGTCTGATTGTAGGATGGGAATGAGGTGTTCTTCAGGATCAAACGTAGCACCCAGCTACAAAAGCTCATGACTGCTTTACTGTGATCGACAGTCAGTGGAGTTTAACTCCATGGCATTTTTGTTTGACGGCCGCCGGCTCCGGGGAGAACAAACCCCAAATGAAGTACAGTTTTTTTCATTTTTTCAAAAAATATTATATAATTTAATACATTGGTCATGGAGCTTCTTTTGATAATACTACAAGGAAAGCCGTATAATTTTACGGTCTATAAATAGCAGAACTGACACCCTGCTGCTTGCTCCAATGATAGGGTGTGGCCTCTTTTATGAGAGGTCGTGGCATCGATTCCCACGGGTGACAACTTGCAAGGGTTCCGTTCCTCACTGCTAATTACTAACTTATTTAGTTTATATTGCTCTCGTATCCGTCAGAAGCTTCTTCGGGTTCTTGGCTAGTGCTAATCAAGTCTTTCCACTCAAGGAAGGGCTCTTTCTTGTTGTCGGCCAAGCTGTTGCTGATCATCTAGCTGCCCAACCTTGAACCAGCAAGGGCGGGCTTCGGGGTAGGTAAATGATATCTCCACCCAAAAATATAAGAATGAAATAGAAATAAGGAAAGGGCATAACTGTACCACCATGGTGATGTACACCAGACATCCATATCGATCTGATTAGATGATTACAATAATCCGATTTAGTTTCTTCATTTGAACTATAACTAAACCTTGGTGAGCTGTTGAGGAAAATGGTTCTCATGGGTATAGTTACCAAACATCGGCATTATATCTGTATAGTACACCCATATAATACTCTTAGGAGAGGTCGCCGTTTAAAACTGGGTATTTTTTCCGTGTTATGTATTATTCACGTGTCGCTGTCTAATATCCGTTTAATACATTGATTATGTATTAAATGCGTATTTTTACCATACTTTTACTGTCTTAAACGTATATTCCTTCATACATTTATCATGTTTTTGCCATATACCTCTCATACTTCCCTAACGAATCATTGTCGTGCTATACCCGGACCCGTACTTCGTAACTATGCTCATGGGTGCTACCAATTGAATGCTGGCTCATGTCTCCTTGAGTTTTTGTCATGCCAGTGGCTATGAATCTTATAAGTGTATCAATGGTCTATGACAAAATATGGTAGATCATCATACGTTACACTAATGAGTCTCTGACAAAATATGGTAGATCATCCCACATTGCACTAATTAGTACCCACTTTCTACTAATACCTTTTTGCGTTTTGGTAATTCTATTTGTATTTTGTCTTGGACTGCAGCTTGAAATGGAGGATGGTGATGAAATTGATGCCATGCTGCACCAGACTGGAGGTGGTTGCGTAGGTCTTTAATGCAAGCACGAGACTGAAAAAAAAAGGTGCTATTGGAAACAGTTGCTGTTTAGTGTCTAATTTTTGCTTGATACAATAAGTGTTTCATGTAAAGAAAAAGAGATCTGATCTAGACTCGAGAAAGCAGCCTTAATCTTAGCTCAAGTCAGAGATTGTTTCATCTAGTCTAGTGCATCATCGTTGATGGTCTTCTTTTGATATGATATGGAAAGTTGAGACTGTTTTGTGTGGCCATTGTGTTTCAGTTAACATTTTGCTTGCTTTGTGAAATATTTTGGGTTGTTGTAAGCTGCCTCAGATTTGGGGTCAAACCTCCCGAGGTTAATGCTGCAGAGAATTTCAGGCATTGATTGTTTCGTGTCTTGGTATTTTGAATGATTTTTCTTTACATGGGATATGCCGCCATTTCATAGAGGAGAGAAATGTGGAAATTTCATAGAGGAAAGAAAGGTGGAGTGTTGAGGAATCTTTAGTTTCGCTGTTACTCAAAATTATCTTTGTAAAATTGAAATTTAAAACGGGATAAAAAAATCAAGAAAATATATAAAAAATTCTTTAGATTCTTTTTTTCTTTTTCATCTTCTTTGTTTTTTGTTTTTTTTTTTGAATTTTTAATTTTTTTTAAACTCTTTTTACGTGCCCAGAAAGAGTGTTTGGGAAAGATGGAAAGAACCTCACCATATGGAGTGGTGTAAAGGAAACAACAATTAGGGCTTGGAAATGAAGCAAGGATTTTTATTTTTTATTGGGAGGACTTTGGGTTGTTGATGTGGGGGAATGATTATTTTCTATTCAATTTTTGGGCGAAAAGGTATCCTCAAGTTGATGTATAATCAGCCTGGGTGTTTTAATCGGCATTTGCTTCAGCTTCAAGTATGGTTCCCAGACATCTACATATAAGAAAATCAAATAGTTCTGTTTTGGGTACTACTGCACAACCAAACCAGTGGCGTCAAGCAGCTTAGTGAGGTAGAAGAATTTGAGTTTCATCCAAGGAGGGTTTCAACAGGGAAATTTATCAGAGCGGCTCAAAGCTGCCGTGAAGTGCTCTGCGATGAATTCAAAGACTGAATTGTAGTCATTTGGTTATAGGAGCTTCTAATTACATGTCAATGAGGAAACCATCTTTTCGAATACAGGCATTAGTGGATGTAAGTACTTCATACATACATACTAATACAAGCATATAAAGGGATATAAGGAGAAATTTGAATTGAATAAAGTATTTTTATTTAATAGATTTATTCCACTTCAGGTTTCCTTCTACTGGCTGTGTAGTCCCAAGGTTTCTATGAAGGAGAACCATATTGTCTGCTGAAACAAGAAACCACTCACTTCTGTTTCTGAGTGACTTTCTAATGCTTATTTAACAAAGTTTTTGATACAGACTCCAACAGTCCAACAAACTGATTATTAGTAACAGAGAGACCTCCCTCAACCCTACTGCTCCTAGAAAAAGAAATGTAGTTATGCATTTCGGGGAGAACCAGCTAGTTCTGGGTTATCTTACATGGAAAGTATTACTATATACTCTATTCCAAATCACAGGAGTAGTCATTAGTCATTAATAAGAAACACCCCAGTATCCATATTTAGTCATTCGAAGGTCTCCTTTTTTATTGGTTTTAACCTAAGTCACCAGTGGAAAGGCAACTTCATAGCCCCTGGCTATAGCGGTTCTGTCATCTAGTAAGGAAAAGAATAAGGAGCTATGATGAGTCTGACAGTCCTCTGTAGTTGTTCTTTTGAAGGTTATAAAAGATAAGGACAGAAAAGAATAGATTAGATCTAGCCTGCTGGTAGTTCCTATAAGCGAATAGTGTTGCAAGTTCTTGAGGAGATTGCAGAGCTCTTAGTTAACCGAAACAGAGGTTGATGGAGAAGAATCAAACACTATGTTTGCTTGTGTGGAAGCTTACCCTCACCAACATAGTTACAGAGTTGAGTGAAAAGAGAAAACATGAAATAAAGCAAAAGTGAGAAACGGAAAACAAGGCTCGAAAAATCATTGAGAGACGAGTGCTTTACTCTCATCGTATTTGTAAAGGATAAAATTCGTAATTAATCTGGTGTTGTGGCAAAAAGCGTGTTTTCGGTGTTGAAATGTGGATATGAGCTCATATGTGTTGTTGCAGTATGTATCGTTGTGTTTGTGACAACGAACTCGTTGTGTTCTTTACAACGAGAACGTTGTCCTCTAAACAACGAACTCGTAGTGAATGAGGCAGTGGTATCATCCCTGTTGCGGACAATGGACTCGTCTTGATGTCAACAACGAGACCGACTTACAGGACCCGATCCTCAGGAGGTGATCATCTGTCTCTGACGTTAGGTAGAAAGTACTGTCATAACATTTATGGCTAGTCACTTCAAATGGGTTTTCGACCCAGAACCAGCTCAAAGATTGTAGGTTCTCGAGAGTGCCACGTCTTTCATCAGATCTATCTGACAGATTTGGTAATGAGTGGTTAGCTTATGACATGGTCATCCAAGTCATCGATGGTCATCCATGGGCATCCTAAGCTTCACCCTATAAATACCCCCCGAGACTTAGTGCATGGGGGGGGGGGGGCGGACAAGGAGATCGCGGAATTAGGAGAGGAAGAAAGGCCATTAGAAGCAAACCTGGAGAAAGGAAGTGTTAAGGAATAATGCCAAGCCTCAGCATTCCAATGCTTTCCATGATTTTACTATTCATCTTCTTCTACATGTACTGACTTTATCATCAAAGCTTATTTCAGGGTGCACACCCGCCCCCTCGTTTTAAGTCTTATTTGCAGGTGTTACAGGGATGAATATTGTGTTGCTCTACCAGCCAAACAGCGACAGGTGTCCGACCCAGAAAAGCCCCACACAAAAATGACGCCGTCTGTGGGAAATCTGTGAGAAACCTGTCTCTAAGATACAAAGTGATAAGTTGACTCATTACTGCCCTTAGAATCCCTTCCTTCTGTTCTCTCGTCTACTATGGTAAACCACTCTTCTGCTTCACCTATGGATGAACAAGCCCCAGAACCAGAGTTATCTCAGGCTGAGCAGATCATCATGCTCCTCCAGCACCAACAGTCCCTTTTGACACAGCTTATTAGTAAGCAACAAGTGCTGCAAGGACGGATCGAAGCCTAGTCACAAGGCTTGAATGAACCAAACCAAGCTCTTCTTCAAGACAACAGTCCGTGGGTTGCAGAGCAGCATCTCCCCAGGAGAGATGATCCGGTCATGTTCAGTGCTCGCCCTTCCACTATCATGCGAGCTATAGAGGATGATCCGAACTTCGAGTGGCCTACTTGAGTCAACCAGGATATCACTAGAGGGCCGCGAGCACAGTAGTACTGCCAATACCACAAGAGTCGTGGTCATACAACCAATCGCTGCTGCGATCTAAAAGCATATATGGAAGGCCTGGCACGAGAAGGTTTCTTAGCTGAGTTTGTGCTTCCTGCTGATGAGCCGGAGAATCTGTGAATCAAAAAGTTCCTTTTTCCCTTTGTTTTGTTTATGCCTCACTGATGGAATCAGTTGGTGTGGGGCTTGCCTATATGTTTTGTTTCCCCTTTTCTAAGTTAATGATATAATGATCAATCTAATGACTTTGGCTATGTTTCAAATCTTATAACTACTGTTTGTTTGTTCTGTGTAACATGTACAATATGGATTTCTATCATCTTCCGTGACGTCATAAGGAAGAAAAATAGGGAACACATTCTTCGACGATCTAACTTATGATAATAGCCTTGTTTCTGTTGTCCTGACGAGCTCGTTCACGTTATGTATTTCCAATGTCTTAGGAAGTGATGAAATAATGAAGTTTGGAGCCGTATCAATGTGAATTAAATTTCAAACGACTCCGAAGTGAATTAAATTTCAACATGTAAAGGAAATGAATGAAAGATCAAAAGTGAGGCTCGATGACTGAATAACGAATCTCTCAAATGCAAACGTAATGCCAAGGCAAAAGCAAAATGTCAATGCCTTACTCCGAAAAGTTCGGACGATCAGGACTATAAATGTTTTCCGGTCTTGGTGAAGCCTTATCCAAAAGCCTATTCCGGTGTCTTCTACGACTTATGGATCTTAGCGAGGAAACAATGCGTTAAGGTCAGGACAAAACGAATTCAAGGGTAATAGATGCGAAGTATGTCAAAATGATATTTCTCGTTGTCTACCTTAATGGTTGCGGACATATATGCCTTATGAATTATGACCTATGCTAGTTCTCTTATTTATTACATATTGTATGTTTGGAAGAAAGCGCTAACAAATGCAGTACAACAAATGGGGTAGTATATAAAGAAATATCATCCTATTATAAAGGGAGAACGGATATACTATCTCGGGCAGACAATGGGGCTTGAACGAAAAAGCCAACGAGTATCATTCCTTTACAAAAACGTACAACGTATATTGTTATATGATAACATTATCGTAGATATTCACAATAGAAGGCTCAGAAGGAGGGACAGGTATTGTCGGTGCTGGTTCAGTAGGCAGGGGAGGTTCTTCAGCTTCTTTCTGCTTGTCATCCGAAGAATTATCTTGATCAGAAGAGTCAGAGCTGGACTCCTTTAATTTCCCTTGTTCTTGAAGACGTCGCATGACGATATCTTCTGTTTCTTTGCGATCTTTGTCCAGTAGTTGATCTAGCTGAGTTTGGAAATGCATATGAAGCGTTACCGTAAGGGCATCTTCGGTAGCTTCGATTTCCTTCTTTTTTGTGGCTTGGGCTTCTTCGATCTGTGCTGCCAAAACTGCCTTTTCAGCTTCAGAGGCTTCGAGCCGACGACGTAATGTATTCAGGATATTTTCCAGTTTGCTACTCTCTACTATGGCCCTTTCTGCCTGCTCCAGGGCCTTCTTCTCTCGTTCTTTCATTTGGCTAAGCTCTTGCCGAGCTGAATTTCGTTGTGTTATTACCAGAGCGAGCTTATCTTCAGTGGTCTTTAATTTGGAACAAGCCTTCTCTAGCTCGGAGGTTAACCTCTTTGTTTCTTCTGTTCCTGTTTTCTCCAGTTCAGTGACTCGGGCTGTCATTCCAGCTGATGTATGATGAAGATTATTATACTCTTCATATAACCCGGCTAGCATATTATTCGTCTGGGCAAAAGAAGCCTCGTCAAAAGGAAGGTATGTAAAGGTAAATAACAAACAGGCAATAATATTTCAGTTCTTACTATGGCAGTAGCTCGGGATGCAGCACCAAACATCCCCATGAAGTGCATACTCTTCGTTATCTTGATGTCCTCCGGAAGCCTTGACGCGAAGAGCATCGATGTCGCTATATAATCATGATCCATGGCTGTCTGGGCAACAGTAGGGTGAGGATATCCTCTGGTAAAAACAGAGTCCAGGCCTCTGCATCTTTTTTCGTTGTCCTTTCTCCTTGTGATGGCACAGAGGACGAGGCCATGTTGGGGTTGAGTCCAGAAGTGGTGGTGGTAGTAGCAGTAGGCGGCGCGAGAGGAGGCATGGCAGTAATGACCTTCTTTCTTATGGCTAGAGGTTTATCATCCTCTAGCAGGTCGTCAGAGCCCCATAGTTCCTCCTCACTATCTATTTCAGGCTAAGTAGATGTTGTGGCAGCCACTTGTTTACTTTGTTGAGCTCGTATGCCTGTATCATGTTCCGCTTTGTGTCGAGCTCGTTTTGCCTTGATCTATTTTAGTGCAACCTCCCTCTTTCTCTTTTCGGCTTTCTTTTCCACTGTGGTAGGCTAGGCAGAACGAGTAGTTCTGGGAGCTTGTGGCATCCGATGTAGATGTGGTATACGGTCTGCCATTTGTTCTATCAGGCGTTCCGTAGTAGCAGTAGCGACAGTAGCAGTTTGAGGTACATAATCCGCAGCAACCATAGATTCCGGTGTGGGTAGCGGCCTCCAGGTAATATACTCGTCTCCTTTTTCTTGATAGATATTCCATAGTCTTTGTTCCTCCTCGAGAGTAAGCTCGGGATAGCGTAGTTTGGAGATTTCTGTATATACAAAAACATCAATCATTAGTTATAATAAAGGGTGAGTGACGATAATGAGAGCAGTAATAACAACCTGAAGAAAAATCGCTGAGAACAGGTCGAGCACTCTCAGTTCTATATGCACCAGAAACTACGAGAGACTTCCCCTTCCATTCTTTGTCTATTTCGGGGAGGTGCATAACGATGTCAGGAATCTTGGTTCTTTGGTTCCAGGCAAAATAGGTCTTACCCTTGTCTTCAGGAACTTGCCGGCATTTCACCGTGTGACGAAAATGGAAGATATGTCTAGGTTCTATATTGTATCCGTCCCTGTTGAATTTAGTCATCAGGGACATATACCTATAAAACCTGGGATGCATCTGTCCAGGGGCTACTTGTAGAGCGGAGAGGACTGCATCGACGATGGGTTCTAGAGGGAATCGTAATCCCGCCTCAAATTGGGAGATATATACCTCGGTATAGGAAGACTGATAATCTGGGTGGACTTCTGCTTTGGTCAAGTGAAGATATACAAATGGAGGGATTTCATATCGCATCCTATAAAATTCCAGGATGTATCTATCTACTGGTTTGGACGTAGGAGCGGTGGCAACAATGGGTGCAGGCACAATAGGTTGAGGGGTATTCGCAGTATGGATGATTTCCTCATCATTATCAATTCTAACTATTTCAACCATGATGTTATGACTCAGGCAATGAATGAAGAGAGTAAAGGTAAAAGTATCAAATCAGTGATGTCTTAATATCCTAAAAGAGGCAAAGGTGTGCAGGTGTAAAGAAAGACAGGAAGCCGTGAACAAGAACAGGAAATAGTGTAAAATAGGAAGCTGCTTACCAATGTTAATGGAGATGACAATCCGACAGAGTAACAGTGTTAAGCCTTCCGAATTAAGAAGATGAAAGACTCCCTCTATTTTATAGATGGCGCCAAAAGGCAAATGACAAAAGAGACTCCCATCTGTACCGTACATGAGGGCAAATGCTGGAGTAAGATGGTCTTTTCCATGCAAAATTAATTGAAGCTTGTCAGAATAACTATTTTGTAGGACGCAATTATCCTTCATCTTTGTCGTACACGTCAGCAAGACGAAGGGCACAATGGTCTTTTGCCAAAAAGCAACTGAGTAACCGTCAAAGGGAATGAACTGTCTCGGATGTCGTGCGAATTAATGATGACAAATTCTGCCATACATTAATGAGGCATGAAAGGTTTGCAAAGCGTGATACAGTGGCATATCTTCGCGGGGGAGGCAGGTCAAGCGTCAAAAGGCAATGGAATGGACACAACGAATTCGTGACGATGCTCCAATGATTAAAGAAGAGAGAATAGACGCTCGATCAATGCGGATTAGGTATTCCTCTTTTGGGTATGCTGAGGATTTATGATACCATGAACTATGTTCAAGACATCATAAAGGGGCTAAGTGTAAAGGATAAAATTCGTAATTAATCTGGTGTTGTGGTAAAAAGCGTGTTTTCGGTGTTGAAATGTGGATACGAGCTCATATGTGTTGTTGCAGTATGTATTCGTTGTGTTTGTGACAACGAACTCGTTGTGTTCTTTACAACGAGAACGTTGTTCTCCAAACAACGAACTCGTAGTGAACGAGGCAGTGGTATCTTCCCCATTGCGGACAACGGACTCGTCTTGATGTCAACAACGAAACCGACTTACAGGACCCGATCCTCAGGAGGCGATCATCTGTCTTTGACGTTAGGTAGAAAGTACTGTCATAGCATTTATGGCTAGTCACTTCAAATGGGTTTTCGACCCAGAACCGGCTCAGAGATTGTAGGTTCCCGAGAGTGCCATGTCATTCATCAAATCTGTCTGACAGATTTGGTAATGAGTGGTTAGCTTATGACATGGTCATCCAAGTCATCGATGGTCATCCATGGGCATCCTAAGCTTCACCCTATAAATACCCCCCGAGACTCAGTGCATGGGGGGGGGGGGGACAAGGAGATCACGGAATGAGGAGAGGAAGAAAGGCCATCAGAAGCGAACCTGGAGAAAGGAAGTGTTAAGGAATAATGCCAAGCCTCAGCATTCCAATGCTTTCCATGATCTTACTATTCATCTTCTTCTACATGTACTGACTTTATCATCAGAGCTTATTTCAGGGACACCCGCCCCCTCGTTTTAAGTCTTATTTGCAGGTCTTACAGGGATGAATATTGTGTTGCTCTACCAGCCAAACAGCTATTGACAGGTGTCCAACCCAGAAAAGCCCCCCACATTATTATTATGGACACCTTACCTTATATGAGAGATATTTTACCTTATATGAGATGTGTGTGTGGAGAACTAAGTACCTTAAGTTCTAATCTGACAATACTTGCTTAGGGTTTACACCCCAAATTGTAGACTAGTTCTATCTCATCACCTCCTACAGTATAGAAGAAAAACAACTCACTGACTCAAAGAGCTGTGACATCCATGGAGACATATCTCTTTTGTCTTAGGATCAATCCACTTATTTGACCACCAAATGAGACGTGTGAAAATGAGCTCCCTAAGAAGCAAGCTTGGAAAGCGAGCAAACCTACATTGTACATAGCTTCCCTGCAACTATGGTTATAGACCTTTATTCCTAATCCTAAACACACTATAAATTGCTAATTGCAGTAATTATAGGCTTCCTAAGTTTAATAGCACATCTAAAACTCTCTAATCATACTATTAATAACTGACAATTTTATTTTGAATGGTGTATAATATCTGACAAATTAGAAACCAACGAATCTTAATTTGACAACTAATAATATATACTAATGATAATTATGATAATAGTGTTAAGAAAAAGATGTCATGACAACAAATAGTATAGACCCAGTATGTTTCTATCATGATGCATCAAGAGCTATAAATCTTCATACAGAATTGTAGAAAAGACGAGAAGAATAGCAAGTGCGATGCTTCAAGGAGCACTGAAAATCCGCGTTTTTTAGAGAGGGAGCACATTGTTAACAATATCAGCGCACATATCCAAATAGAGTTAGACAGCAAAGCAGATCATAGACTCTCTCTCAAAACCAGCGGCAGAGCAACAATGGGAATTGCAAGATCTTCCGTATGATATCTCCAGATTTCTGCCACGTCTCCAGCAGGCTCAAATCGTCTTTCAGTAGCATTGCGAACCAGACAGCTTACTGTCTTCATCCATAGAAATGATATAAATGCTATGGGGGCATTTGGATTGGATTTTATTGGCCAAAAATCAAGTGTGATAAAATTGATTTGATAAAAATTAATTATCAAATAATCACTTTTTGAAATAATAGTGTTTTCGGGGAATATGAAGTTGAGTCTCTCAACTTCCTAATTCCCTAACACTATTATTTCAAAAAGTGATTATTTGACAATTAATATCTACAAAATCAATTTTATCACAATTGACTCAACTTCATAATCCCCGAACACTATTATTTGAAAAATGATTATTTGACAATTAATTTCTACAAAATCAATTTTATGACAATTGATTTTTGGCCAATAAGATCCAATCCAAACGGCCACCTAACTGGACAGTTCAACGGGATCATTTAATCTTTCTCTTATCTGTTTCGGATTCTCAATTATGACGCAGCTGCATGTAAGTTGGGTGCTCGAAATAATTTAAATGGTGTTAAAAGGGACACGAGGACACCAGATACCCCAGTGTTACACTCTGACACCACTCTTTGCATGAAGCGTGAAAGGCATTTAACTAGGGGAGTGATAACATGCATTGTACATCTCGTCGGGTGGTACATGCACACCTCTCAAGCTCGTCACATGTCTCTCTCTATATATATACATATAACACAAGTGAAAATCATAAGGGTGATGCCTCAAGACTTTGGTCCAATGGTAGGACAAATCTCTCATTCGTGAGAGGACTCGAGTTCGAGTCTAAGTGGTGTGGCGTTTGTTGAATCCCACCATTAGTTCTAATATAACACATCCAGTGTGATAGAACAAATCTCTCATTCGTGAGAGGACTCGAGTTCAAGTCTGAGTTTAGAGACCCAAAACTTGCATGTCTTGATAATTGTGCAAATTTAATGATAACATTGAGTTCTATGTCAAAATACTATTTTTAAGGTTTCTATGAGTTACTATGCTAAATGACAATCGACTAAGTGTTAAATTGAGTTAATATTAATAAAATAGGGTAAAAATAAGGTCCACCGGTCGACCACTATTCCCACGGGTCGACCGGTAGTGCAAAGCAAGGGTAAAAAAATGTAGGCAGAGAGCACAACATCGGCCGGTCGACCGCTCACCAAGGCTGGTTGACCGCCCAAGGACTGGTCAACCGCCCATATGTACTGGTCGACCGCCTGGCCACCGGTCGACCGCCCACCTTCTGTTTTGCACAGAAAGACTTTCTAAATTAGAATTTCGAGAATTCTAATTAAATGGTGACTCTAAAACATTATAAATAAGTCTTAAACACGTGAGTTTTAGGGTTTTATCATTTCTAATAGCTTTTAGAGATTCAAGGAGAGAAAAAACCTAGGGTTTTGCTCAGACTTTACTTGGAGAAGAAGGAAAAAGTATTCGAGATCACAATCAAACACATTCGCAAGCATGAGATTGTAGGGAATCAATCAAGATAGGTAAATATGTTCCCTTGTGTTGAGTTTATCATGATCATTAATGCTAATAAAGATTAAGAGATTAACTTTCGAAGTAAGAACATGATTAAAGTATGTTTTCATTGTTAGAACTATCCAAAAAAAATATTTTCATTATAAGAATTCAGTATCTAAGATTACCATGATTATTAGTGAGATTTTAATTGTGATTCCAATATGTATGATCTAACAAGAGGGAATGAAATGTTTTTCTAGAGTATGCATGATTGAATATGGAAGAAGGTATGTATGCCGGAATTGTTTAAATGATGGTATGTTTGGCTGTATGATTTTCAGTGAAATTAAGGATTTTAGGATTATTATCTCCATGTATGAACCACTTGAAATCAATGCATAATGAATGATCTATTATGACTTGATGTTTGAAGAACCATGATTATGTATGTTTAAATTGTATCAACCTTGAGAATGTATGCCATGTTGAACATGAATGATGTATGATGTTGATTTTGCATGTTGTGATAGATGTTCGGATAAACGAAACTTGAATTATGGTCTTGATTGCTTAAGATTTTTATCATTGGAGTATGGGTTGCCATGATGGATTTTCAATGACTACTAATAATCTATGGTACAATTTATCCAATGGTTTATCACATTTTCACTCACGATAATAATGTACGCACAAGCATGATGAAATCACTATCACAAGTACAACACAAGTAAGTATTGCACATATATGTTTAGGTTTAAATTGATGGTTGAGAATCATGATGCATGATTCAGATGATTTATGTCTTTGTTTTTATTTATTGATTTTAGTCCCAATCGATTTATTAATTGAAGAAAATTTCAGGTTCATCTTTTAGTATGCCTTATATGCTTTTAACATGACTGTAAGATAAGTAAGTCACGTGCCATGGTCTCATTAACCTAAATAAGATTTTGGGGCATGAAAAAGTTGGTATCAGAGCAAAGGCATTAGATTCCTTAGTGCCAAGTTTCTCCCAAGTTGGACATATGATTATTTCTAAATCAATGTCAGATGCCGACAAAGGTTGATGTAGGTTTGCTAGGGCATAGGCTTTTGTGTCATTGTTGTTTGCCAGGTAATGACCCTAAAGGGGGTGAATAGGGTCTATGTCTTCTATGCGGAATGATGTTTATTACAACTAAAAATTTAATCAAAATAATATAGAAATTAAAAGAGAAGAGTTAGAGAATCAAACGCCAACATTTGTTCACGAGGTTCAGCAAATCTAGCCTACTCCCTACCTCAAGCTGTTCCAGCTAGAGGATTCGCCATGATTCTTTAAATCACACAGACTTCTTCACAGGTGAAGCCTAAAACATTACAGACTCTCTTTCAGGTCGAGTCAGAAACTTTACACACCCTCTTTTAGGCCAGGTTGAAACCTTTACCATGCAAGAGCTCTTACCTCTCTTGCTGAAATGAAGCAACTGCTTAAAATGCAAGAATACAAGATTCTTGACTTTCTTCAATGAAAGATTTGTGGATATAATAATCCAAATTGAATGCTCCTTATATGAGTTGAATAAGAGTGGACAACAAACTCTAATGAAATCTCTCAAAATAAATGGAATTGAATAGCTCAAACGAGATTTTGGAGATTTCTAAATATATGATCGATGATGAAATCAATGTAAGTAAAAGAGTAGATGATTGGAGTTATTGCACTGATCAAGTTTTTGGTTTTGTTTACAAATGAATTTCTTTTATAGCACATGATCCAATATGACCATTGGTGTAGCATTAAATGCAAATAAGGTCGTTGAAAAATAGTCGTTACAACGTTTTTCTGATTTAGGCTTTATTTCGTTGACGAATCTAGGTCACCAGTTCAATTCATCGCCGAATCCAAGACTAGAAAGCACAAGAATTTTTCCTGTCTCCATTTCATCTTCGAAGTTAAATCACCCCTATGATTTCGTCGATGAATATAGAGTAAAAAATTGTTTTCTTTTTTGAATCAGACCTTGATGATGTGAATGAATTCTTAGGTCATTTGGCAATCCTTTCACATGATTTTTATAAATTCCTAGGGCCTTAGAATGATGTCTAATATATGACTTAGGCTCCTATGGTCAATCTAGGTATTTTGAGCATTCAACTTACCATATTTTGAGGACTTCTTACGTAAGTCCTGGACACTCTCATAAGAAATAAAAAATACATTCATAAGCTTCGAGGACTTCTTACTCTAAATTCGTCGACATAATCACAGGAGTGATTTAACTTCGGTGACGAAATGGAGACAGGAAAAATTCCTGTGCTTTTTGTTCTTGGATTCGGCGACAAATTGAACTGGTGACCCAGAGTTGTCAACAAAATGAAGCCTGAATCAGAAAAGCGCTGTAACAGCTATTTTTCAATGACCTTATTTGCATTTAATGCTACACCAACGGTCATATTGGATCATGTACTATAAAAGGAGTTCATTTATGAACAAAACCAAAAAATTGATCACTTTCTTGAATAACTTCCATTCTCTTTGCCTTGAGTGAGGTACTGATTTTCTTATAATCTAAAATGATCAAGCACTAAACAAAATTATTAGTCACATTAGTTTCATTTCATTATTGTGTTATTATCAAAATTATTAAGGGTACCCAAGGTTGTAACCTTGAAGTTAACAATCTCCCCATTTTAGATGATGACATAATAATGTAATGAAATGGGATTGAGCTCTCCCTCAAAATATAATTTTAATAAAGATTTGAGGTAAGCTCTCCCTAAACATATGCATTTGTAACCGACTTTAATTTGGAAGCATATTTTAGTCATTTCAAGAAGTGTATCATAATGGTTTAAAACCAAGAGAAGTTCCACAAAGGTAATTATCATCTTTTCATTAGAAATAACAAGTCAAAATAATCAAGAGAGGTTCCATGATAATAAATTAAACAAGGTATATCTTGAACCCAGAGAAGTTCCATAAACATGATAATCTCATCAATTTCATAAAATGCAAAAGGTATTACATTTAAATAGTGTTAAAACGATTACATTCAAAAGGTATTACATTTTATTCATCAAAAAGTATTACATTCATTACATTTCATCCAATGCTCTCTTTTTTCTCCCTTGGCATCATCAAAAAGAAGAAAGAAAGAAAAAATGTATTACAGCCCATCATCTACTTGCTTCTTCTTGAGCTTATCTAAAAGGTCTTTGGTAGGACCTTCATCCGAACTATCAGATTCATCATTGTCACTATTACTGGAGATATCAGTAGGGGAGGGAGGAATAGAGTGAATCTTTGAAGATTTTAGATTGTGTGAGGAAGAAGCTTCTCCTTTGACCACTTAGAAAGACTGCTTTTTCACATTTGAGATTTCCATGGAGAGCTGAGTTAATTGAGTGGAAATTTGGTGAATGATAGGGGCCTGATATCCTAGAAGAGAGGACATATGTGAAATAGTTGGACCTTGAGTCCTAATCTGCTTTTCAGTGTCTTCTACATTTCCTTTCATCATGGTCACCATATCACTCAACTGTAAGCCTTGCTCCATAGCATTTACAGCTTTTCTCTCTATCAGGGATGGTATGGAATCTACCCTATTTTTGGTTACTTCTCCTGATATCTCAATCTCATCCAATCTAAGCTCCATAGACTCAGTCATTTTCTTGATTTCACACTGGATGCTATCCATTTTAGATTCAATTACAGACAGTCTCTCTTTGGTTACTGAATGGAGGCTCTACAGGTTGTCTTTAGTCTCTGTCTGAAGAGCAGCAATACTAGCTCTACTCTCTACCATGAATGAGATCATAGATGCCTTCATATCAGCCTGAAACCTCAATTAACTCTCTCTCATTTCCAGTTGGAACTGCTCCAAGCTGGTAACCATGGAGGCTATCTGACCTGACATCAAACTCAACTGGTCATCTGAAGCTGATGGTCTACTGGGTGGCTCAAAGAAAGGTCATGATCCTCAAAATGAGGTGAGTCCTGTCTCTGATGAGAAAGACTTCAGAATCTCATCCTCTATCATAATCTTTGGCCTCTTAGGCAGTGCCTCTACTGCTGGTTTTGCCACTGTATCTGGAGCTACCTCTGCCTCTGGTCTGTCACTATATCTGGTGTTGTAGCTGAGGAGGGAGGAATGAGTGCAAGAGTAGATATGAGAATGGGATCAGAAGTATAAGTAGGAATGGAAGAAGGATCTGAAGATGACTGACTGGAAGGCTGGGTGGAAGAAGGCTTGGGAATCCAGTCCTTCAGGTTATCATGCCAAATATAGCTTTGGTAGCCTTGTTATATATGGTGGAGTTATCAGCATTCACTAGGTCTGTATGAGAAGAAAGAGAGATGTTGAAGTTTTTGAAAATTTTGGTCAAGATTTGACCAAAAGGAAGACAACCTTACTTTCTCTTATGAGCATCATCCATGCAGTGGAAAATGATGTAAGAGAGGTCAATGAGTGTAGAGGTGAGAATACAGCACATTAGAAAGACATCAACATAAGTCAAGTACTCCCTACCACCTGCTTTAGGGACTAGGTTATAAGTGATGATATGGTGGATTAGTCTAGAGGTCAAGGTGAGTTCTTTGAATTTGGGTTGGAAGGGTGTAGTGATGTCTTGGTTGATACACATGAGTTTCAGTGCATCTACTGTAAGCACCCAATTTTTACACCCCCTCTTAACCATGGTTTAGGACTTTTAACCATGGTTATCCCTCTCCTCCAACCTAGGACAAACCCTAGTTAAACCCTAGGACCTAACCCTAGCTAAACCCTAACCCTAGGTAGGCCAATTAATCTTTAATATCTATTAATTGTGGTTAAGATTCATTTACTCATAAATTTAAATAACTAATCTTAGTTTTTAGAAAAAAATATTAATCTTGGTTATGATTCAATTTCAATTCAATTCCGAAAGCGAAGTGATTTTAAACTCTTGATAGTAACTACTATTGAGAGTTGGACCGTTTGATTGAATATCAAACGGTGTCAAGCATAAAATGGGGCCACCATTTAAATTTAAATCTTGCGTGCCTTGGCACCATTGGATGTTTAATCTAATTGTCCAACTCTCTATAGTACCTATTATCAAAAGTTTTTAATAAACTTTTATTCTGAAATTAATAAAATATTTGCCATTTCAAACCTTGCGTAAGAAAGTAGCTACTATTTGTTGGTTCAAAAAGATAAAAAATTTGTACTTTTGTCTGATTAATATAGAAGAAAGCTGAGTACCAAGAATAAATGTGTTTAGCTTCTGTGCCTCAAGCGGGTCTCCTCATTTACATGCAATGTTTAGTTGCAGTTATGTAATTATGATAAAAAGCAGGAATTGTTTTGCATGCTCATAATTACCTAACTGCCATCGACTTAGTAGAAAAGAATGCTATGCTCCAACCTAATGAAGCAAAACTCCAGCTCATATGAAGACTCAAAATAAATTTGTAGAAGAAGTCAAATTATTTAGGTTTGGGATCATCTCTAGTTGGTGTATGGAGAGGAGTCTGCCAGCACCTAATCGGAAGGCATTACACACATTCACAACGACCAAGCATTGATTTATGTGTACATGCCTTGATGGATAAACATGTAAAAGGGGTGTGTGACGCCTTCCAATTGGAGCTAGCGGTCTCCTCATTGGCACCAGCTAGAGAGAATCCTAAGCCAGTCACATATCATTTTATATTTTTTGTCTGAGTATTAAGAATTATTACCACCACCTATATATGATTTTAATTTGTGGGGGAGTTCTGGGACAACCCTCAATTTTTTATTGAGATTAACTATGAACAAGAGCACCAGTTGAACAGCAACCGGAGCAATGCAAAAAAGGCAATGGATTTTCTCTAGCAGATGGTCGAGTATTGCAATTGTGCATAGGGGTGGAGCCAGGAATTTTTATTTGGGGAATGAAGTATATGTATCAAGAAAATTAATGGGTTTAAGAGTAAGTGGCCTTGGGGTTCGGGAGCTTAGCCCCTGAAAAAAAACAGTAATGTGTCCATCGTAGCCATAAAATTCAATAATTTAAAGTTTGTAAAGTACAATATTAAAGAGTTAATAATTACAATTAGGACTGAATTCCTTAAAATTATAATATATCCTTAAAAAAGGCTTGTTTACGATTTTAAAAAATATTTAAAGGATTTAATGGTAAAAAAAACTAAATATTATATAATTAAATTATAAATTCAAAAATTTAAGGGCTACTAAATAAATAGAAGAAGTTAAATGAAAAATAAAGAAAGGTGCTTTACTAAGGAGATGGAAGCATGCATCTCGCATGTTCCGTTGGGTGGTACATGCACACCTCCGCTGCATGTCATGTTCTCTTTAACATCTATTAACTATGGTTAAAATTCATTTACTCTTTGGTTTAAATAATCTAATCTTAGTTCTTAAAAAAAATTTTTTAAAAAAGTAACCTTGGTTATTATTCACTCATCCATGTGGTTAATTTTTAAAAAATATTTTTTTCCCTAAAAACTAAGTTTAAATTATTTATTCTAAAAGTAGTGAATCATAATCTTGGTTACTTAATATTAAAGAGCACACATGACAAGATGGGGAGGTGTGCACGTACCAACCAATGGAACATATGAGATGCATGCATGCTATCACCTCTTTAATTAGTAAAACACCTTTGCATGCGTCGGTTGAAGAGACTATGCCTGAGTCTGATACTCAAGCATCTAGCATAGAAAATCCATTGCCCCCAAAAAGATTCTTGGGAAGTTATAGTTTGGTAATTATGAATACCGGGTATTTTTTAACACTAATTTTTTTTGATAAATACCTCTTTTCAAGGCATTTTTTGGTTTGTTCCTTTGACCGCTCAACCGCTGTCCATAGTTAATCTCTTATACAATCAACCAGAGCTCATGTTCAAATAATCTCTTATTTATTTCATTTTTTCTTATTGTAGAACTACCTCTCTTAAATGAACTCTAATTATTTGAGGTTAGGAGTGCTGCCAAGTGGATTTAAAAATTTTTGCAATTCCTTAGAGTTTGGTAAGAAGTAGTGCGCCACCAAAATTTTTAATTTTTTTAGTATACTTGCTCCCTCCCCCCCCCCCCCCCCCCCCCAATTTTTTTTCACATATATAGTGGGTCCTCCAATGGAGTCTCTTTATGCCCTTTAGGCCGCCACATGTCTCTATTGAGCACCCGTTAACTATGGTTAAAACTCACTCATTCTAAGAGTTCACCTACTTATTCTTGGTTTTTAGAAAAAAATATTATATTTTTTTAACCTTAGTGTCAGCACCCCATTTTTACACCCCCTTTTTTTAACCCTAATTAATTAACTTAACCATGATTAGCTTAACCCTAAACCCTAGAGAAAACATAAGCCAAAACCTTTTCGGGCTCAATGCCCATAAACAAAACCAAGTCCAAAAACCCTAAGCTCTAGACCAAACCCTAGGCTAACGCTAGCTAAACCCTAGGTAAACCCTAGACCTAACCCTAGGCCTAGCCCTAGTCCTAAACCCTAGTCTAAACCTTAGAAAATCCTAGGTAACATCCTATGGGCTTAAGGCTTGTTTCAAGTCCTAAACACCCAAAACCATGGCTAAAACTCATCTTTGGGCCCAAATATAGGCCCACAAGGGCTAACCCCAGTGGGACCCACTTACCTTTTTCAAAATTTGAATTTTAGGGCACAAATTCCTTAAATGGCAAAGCCCCCTTTGCTTTAGCCCACATGTGTGAGGCTAGGCCCAAAATAGAAATCAAATAAAAAAAAAAACCCCCAAATACTGTTCATCGTCTTCTTCAGGATGTAGCAGACAGCCCCTATTGCTCTAGCCTCCCCTGCTGCCCTGGCTTGTGTCCAGCCTATCCCCCACGCCATGCTTAATCCCCGAAATGTCCTTGGTAGCCTTCTTTCATCCCTATAAAACCACCATTACCCCCATGGATTGAAGAGGCCGAAAACACCCTAAAAACAATTCTTTGTGTAAGCTTCGACCAGGCCATACCCCACCTTCCTTAAACCTCTGTAAGCCCCCCTTAGACCCCTAGGGACTCCACTAGTTCACCTAGGCAGCCACCACCGCGGCACTCCGCCGACCTTCCACCACGAGCACACGACAGAGGATATACACCCCCCCTCCCCTACTGTTTTTTTTTACTTCTGTTATCAGCATTGTAAGGGACCCCTGGTCCTATTCCAGGGGTCCCATTTTGCCTTTTTTCATTTCCAATAACTTCAAGCCAGGGACAGGATCCTCCTTTGCCTTCCTCATAGGCGTAGGAGAGATCTTTGAGGCTAAACTCGAGTTAACAGGCCCCCACAGCCTTCACGGAGCCTTCCCACGGGGTCTGGGGGTCCTTCAAGCCATGAAAGAACCCCTGCTAATCCTGGGTACAACCCCCATGAGGGTGAAAATCGTTTTTAAAAAGAAAAATAATTCTGCAAAACCCTTTTTTTTCCCTGAATGTAACCCCTTGTTAACCATGGTTAGGTTAGGCCCTAGTCCAATCTAGAGTCATGGTTGGCCTCATCTCACCCTCAGCAAACTCCCATGGCTGTCCCTTGGCCTAATTCCCCCTTAACCATAGTTAATTTTGTCCCCAAAGTTTAAAAACTACTATGCTGAAGAGTCGGGTAGGGTGTCTTTGGCCCTCTATGGGGCCCACATGTGACCTCCCCCTAGGCCCACTAAAGGATTAGGGTCTTCCTTGTAGTCCAGACTACATACCTATGGTCTCATTTCCCCTTGGTTCAGTCTTTAACCCGAGTTAATACCTTGCAAATCTCGGTTAAAATTAAGCCTGAAAATTCATTATTTCATGTGGTGTTAAACAAGGTGTCTACACCCGACCTCCCCCTGGATCCACCAAAGGCCCAAGGCCTTCCCTGAAGTGTAGGATATCTAAGCATAGCCTTAGATCCCTTGGGTTAGCCCCTAACCGTGGTTAAATTATGGCCAACAGTGGTTAAAAACAAGTCTGATTTTTTATGGAAAATCATCATTTCATGTGGTGTTGAACAGGGTGACTTTGGACCGCTGTGGTGCCCATATCCAACCTCCCCCTAGGCCTACCAAAGGCTCAGGGTCTTCCCTATAGTTCAGGCTATCCAACCGTGATCTCAATTTCTCTTGGTTCAGTCCCTAACCCGAGTTAGAACCCCACAAACCATGGTTAAAAGTGTGCTTGTCCATTTCGGTTTTTTTTAAACTTCTGTGCTTTGTGCAGGGCCCAGACCAAGTAGGAGGCCAGTCTAGGCCCTGCCATGGTCCCTAGGCCCAATTTTAACCTGATCAGACTCTTAACTATGGTTAAATCTACATATGGTTAATATTTAACCATGCTTAAGAAGCCCTTAACCTACAAAATTCTGAAAAAATAATCAAAAAATCAGAAATATTAACAGGATTCCAGAATAGTCATCTGCGATTATTTTTACCCTGATTAGGACCCTTAACCATGATTGAATCTCACTTTTGGTTAACATTTAACCATGGTTAAGTAGGCCTTAACTAATAAAAATCTGAAAAAATACTCAGAAATTCAGAAATATTCTGAGATACCCAAAAATGATCTATTTTAACCGTTTAACTCTGGTTAGATGCCCTAACCATGATGACCTACCTTCTTAACCATGGTGAAACACCTTAACCCTTATGAAAAATCTCAAAAAATATCAAAAACATGCAAAAAATATAAAAAGACAAAAAACATGCTTGTTAGGTTTTCTTAACTTTGGTTAGCCCCTAACCATGGTTAATTTTCTTCTAACCGCGGTTCGACCTAAACCTTGCACTTGACCAACCTGATCAACTAAACCCTAGTCTCCGGGCTAAACCGTTGACCACCATATGCACACACACACACCTCTAGCCTAGGCACGGGTTTATGTGCTAGAACTACGCTCGGTCTGATCTCACCCAAATGTGAGTATGTTAGCAACCCTACTCAGGTTCGACCTTAGCCCACTTAGTTTTCTATTATTCTTGGATTAGCATTTCATTATACAGTTAGGCATTTTAATTAAATATTGAGATTAACTTGGCTTAATTATAGAAAGTAGGTAATCATTTATAAAATGAGGGGTCCTGGGGTGCCTAACACCTTCCTCAGGGCTTAATCGAACCGCTTACCTTAATCTCTTATAGACCATTTATCATATCTAGATTATCCGGGACCTATTCCTAAGAACGAATAGTTAGCGACTCTCAGTCAAACCAAGTGGGCCAAAACCCATGCTCTCACTTAGGAGTTAGTGAATTCTAACTATGGTTTGAAAATTTTGATATATTTCTTTTAAAAAAACCAAGGATATGTGGGCGAATCTTAACCACAGTTAAGGGTATCAATGGGGACATGTGGTGACTGTAAGCACCCCAATTTTGTACCCCTCTAGTATTTTTCATATTCTTAAAAACTTTCTTTTAAAATCCTCTTTCCAAGTGTTTCGATTTTCAAAAATAGCCCAGAGGTAAAAAATGACCAAAATGCCCCCAGGGTGAAAAATGAACAAAATGCCACTGAAAAAAGTACCAAAAAGTTTTAATTTTGTTCAAAATGATTTTACAAATTTTTTGATGAATTTTGGCTATTTTTGGAATTATATTAGACTTAAAATGGTAAAACAATGACCAAAATGCCCCTAAAGTGCAAAATGACCAAAATGCCCCTACAAAGTTATGAAAAATTCATGTTTTATCTAAAATATTATTCTGGATTTTATCAGTTCAATTTTGACTATTTTTAGCCTCAAAATGTGCTTAAAACGATAAAAACAGTTTTTTTGGCAAATACGAGTATAGACAAAAAAACCCAAAAAATTAATTTTTTGAAGGGCCAAACAGGCCCTAAGGGGCAATCTCGCATTTTTTAAAGGCACGGGACCATGTGGGCCCCAACTACACTGCAAACTTCATTTTTTATTATTATTTTTGTTCATAATAAAATATATTAAAATCTCGCCGTTTAAAAAGGAACGGATTTAGTATTATCCGCGTTCCCGACTCACTGTTCACACCGCTTTACTATTCATTAAAATATATTAAATCGCGCCCTTTAAAATGGCGCGGGCACTATTCCGGAACACTATAAATACCCCCACTCTTCCTTCAAAATTCATCTATTTCACTCCTCTCTCCTTGGTTTTTCAAGTCTGATCCAGTGATTTTCTAAATTTTGAGTTTTTTTGGAGAATCCCTCTTTGTCCGAAAATTTGCCGTACTTTCGTGCAGGTAATCCCTCTATCCCTAGTCTTTCTTTCAAGTTTTTTTAGCTTTATTAAATTGATTAATTTCTAGTTTAGACTGCTAAGCCTCGCCTAGTCGAACCCTTGCCCAAATCCTGATTCAAATATAGCCTCGCCTAGTCGAACCCCTACCCAAATTCCAGTTCAAATATAACCTCGCCTAGTCGAAACTCTGCCCAAATATAGCCTCGTCTAGTCGAACCCCTGCCCAAATTCCAGTTCAAAAATAGTCTCACCTCGTCGAACCTCTGCCCAAATCCCGGTTCAAAACTATCCGTGTCTATGTCGAACCTCTGCCCAAAAACCCTGATTAACTCCAGTCAAACCCTTATCAAAAACCTTGGTTAAACCCTGATTAAACTCTAGTTAACCCTAGGTAAACTCTAGTTAAACTCTAGTTAAACCCTATCTATTCAAACCCTTGTCAGAGCCTCAGTTCAAACTCTATTCAGATACCCACCTCTAGGCTCCCCAGCACGAGCTTAAACTGCCTAATCGCTCCTCAGCACGAGCTTAAAAAGTCATTTCGTTCCCAAATCATCGAAATCCATTAAATCAAATCATCCAACCTTTTGCTCCTCTGCACGAGCTTAAAAGGCCACCTCGTTCCTCAGCACGAGCTTAAAAGGTAACGTCGCTCCTCAAATAAGAGCAATAACCCTCAAACCTTTCAATCACCCACAATGCAGTCCAATCAAATCAAACCATCAACTCTCCTCCGGAACTACGTGTGGCTTGATTCCACTAACTGTGGATACGTAGGCAACCCTGATCAGGTTCAGCTCCCCTGGGATAGAATCCCTATTCCGTTTCTACCCTATCCATCTCAATTCATGTATTTCATTCAATATTACATTGCTCAGCATATAAATCAAATTGCAAGTTTCTTTATGGTTTCATTTATTTAATTTAGACTTAGGGAATAGGTAACCATCTCTAGATGGGAGTTTAGGGATGCTTAACACCTTTCCCTAACTCAATTGAATCTTTTACCCTGACATCTGACTTCCAGACTATGCCTTATCCAACCATTTCAGGGACCTATTTTTCTCAGAATTAGATAAGTGGCGACTCTTAACTCAATTGCAATTTATCACTATTCCTTATCCGGATTTATCCTGATCGGGAAGGGAGGGTAAAATTCAGATACTCACAGCTGACAACTTTGCTGGGGACTCTGGTTTCGCAGACCAGTATTCAAGCCAAAATCTAAGTCGAATCAAATACCGAAAACCACATCAGAATCTTTCAATTTCATCTATATGCTATTTCATTTATTATTCTTAAAACCTTGGACATTTGTTTGCAAAACTTAGCAACATGCCTAGGGTTCCCTTTTTATTCATTGCTTAATTTTGATTGATACATTCATATTTATTGCATATTAGAATAAAAGCCCTACACTTATCTAAATTGGATTCGGTAAGCTTACAATCGAGGGATGGTTATCTCCGATGCTGGAGCCCAAAGATCTGTGGAAAGTACTGGTTGTAAACCGAGAGATGGTTATCTCCGGTAAACGCGACTGGTCTTTCCCACTTGCATCAATCATCCCTTTTCAGGTATGTTCTATACCGGGGAGTCGCATATACGGTCAAGTTCTCTTCAATCTTGTAGTCAAAACTCTGCATACACCAGCATAAGCATGTAGATTATAAATCACTGTTTGGGCATAAACCAAGGGCTACCCGTCAGGAGGGACAACCTTATCCCTATTCTGCTCTTGGTTTAAGCCGATCCCTCATTTCTGCTTAGATATAGGGATTTCCTTATCCCTATACCTAACCTATTTTGGAGCTTGTGTGAACCCAATTTGATGTTAGATAGGTATGAACCCTAACCCTTCTTAGCCAACTCAACACATGTGTCAGTTTAATATCCTAGATCAAACTGGTCAAGGGGCAACCAACCAACCTACATTAAAATGGGTTGTATGGATTCTCATTTTGTCAGTTTTATCTTAACCTATTTGGGCTCTGGATTCCTATCCACTCACCCCAATGGGTTACACACGTTGAATTAGCTCACCCTTAAAATATGTTAATTCTTTCAATTCAATTCAATTCATTCAATTTCATTTCAAATATCAATTCCTATCAGCATCATTCATCTTCTGAGTTACACCTAACTCAAGTTTTTTTAGTCAAAATTTATTTTGATTAATATCCAATCCATACCATCACCATCCATCTTCTGAGTTATATCTAACTCAGGTTTTTTTAGTCAAAATTTATTTTGATTAATATCCAATCCATACCAACCCATCCATCTTCCGAGTTACATCTAACTTAGGTTTTTTTTAGTCAAAATTTATTTTGATTAATATCCGACCCATACCATCACCCCTACTCATCATCTGAGTTTCCATCTTTTTTTAATCAAAACTCATTTTGGTTAATTCATATTCAATCTATTTCAATTCATTTCATCACTATTCTTTATCTAAGTTTACATCAAACTCAAGTATTGTTTTTTAGTCAAATTCATTTTGACTAATTCACATTCAATCAATTGCATTCAAATTTATTCTTATTTGTTTCTATCAAGATTCAAATTTATTCGTTGGCATTATCATTCATCATGTTATTTTGAGTTTAACTCAGTCGTTTCTTTCAAATTTTATTCTGTTTAAAAATTCAGTTCATCATGTACATATCTTGATCGCATCATCATGCATAGGTCTAGTTAAGTCTGGTCCACCTGCATGCAGTATCACATCGGCAACTGATCTTTCAAATTGGATAATCTCATCAAGCCACAGAGATTCCCTTTAGCTATGAACTCACAATGCTAGCAATTATTCCCATAAAAAATAAAAAATGCCCTAGATCAGCAGATCCCAGGGGCATATCACAGTCGCTGATTTTGTCACTCTTTTATTGAAAGATTAGTAATAGGATCCAGCCCAAGCACACAACACTCATCACCCATATCTTCATCAATGTATAAACAAAATGTTGTTCATTTGTATAAAAGGTCCATCAATATGTCTTGAAACACATCTTGTGCATGATCATCATCATCCTGTATATCATCATCTCACATTTATGAATGCTCTCATCATCTTCTATGTCATGCATGTCGAGTATCGTCTCTCAGGGTAGCATGTCATCACTTACACCATCATCTTTTTAGAGATCATGCCTAGCATCAACTCGCTCTATGTTCTCAGTTCTTATCTTTCCTCGAGTAGCAGATCTAAAGGCAATCATCTGAAGAAATGGAGTGTGGTGAAGCATCAAAAGATCAAGAAAAAATCACAGAAATTCTCAATAGGAAAGTTCAGGACATCCAGTTCACCATGCGTAGCGTCATCCATTCTCTCGACGGGCTCGCAACGGCACTTGAGTAAATCCAAAATCATCCTCAAACCGCTGAACCAGTCATCCAAAGCCAAGACTACATTTCATGTCATGTCAAGGCACCACCTAGAAAATTCACTCTACTACCCTACAAGCTCTGCCAGTTTTTACCATTCCTCATAAAGAGTGAACTGGTCAAACCTAGACATCCTACACCATTGCCAGACAATCCTTCACGTAATTTTCGCATAGACCAGTACTGCGCATTTCACCAAGGGCCTGGACATTGCACTGACAAATGCTTTACCCTGAAACATGTAGTCCAGAATTTAATCGATCAGGGTGATATCGAAATCGGACCTGGTGACATATTTGCAGCTAGATACCCCTTCTACCAAGACAGGCCCATCCTTCCTAACCAATGAGCCGCTCTGTGCCGTTCAAGCTTCCAAGGCAGAAGAGATGATTGAAGCATCACTAGGAAGCTTGATATTATGAGATTGATTAGACCATGTTTCAAACTTCATCTGTTCAAATTTTTTTTTGTTTTTTGATGGCCCTAGTGGTCAAGGAAGTCTGTAAAAATTACTTTTTGAGTAATGCCTTGTATAGTCCTTTTCTATAAAATGGTACTTTTTTCAAGTATGACTCAACCTTTTTGTAAAAATGCCAAAAACAAAACAAATAAACAAAAAATTGTTCATGATGGTACAACCTAAACCTTCTTAGAAGAGTTAGTGATTTAAAGCCACCCAAAAAAATAAAATTCTTATGCTAACTAAGTGTGTTGGTCTAATGAGGGATTGTCCAAACATTCACCAAGCCATCCACTTCAATTTCATAGTATCTAGGGGCAGCATATGTCAATAAGCAAGAAAAAGGGACCTCCCGAAAAGAGACCCTCGACCTCGCTGAGCCAAACCAAGTAAGAGAAAGCTCAGTAATAACCCTAAGCATGCAAAGATTAGCACCTTGCTAAGCCAAGTATTGAGGCCGCACGGGCACTACCTGCAGTATGCTTGCATGATCTCTTGAAGCACTCAATTCACTCCACCAATTTCAAGCTTCCAATCGTCAATACAAGTAGGCCATTCACTAAGCAGATTGGGGCATCATTGAGATGACACCTTGTAGTCTAAGATATGGGCAATGCCACCATTTGAAGCTTGATCATTCATGCACTGGAGCAATACTATACAATATGAGAAGTCGGGCTATCAAACCTCGGTAAAGGTCAATACTTGCATGAACAAAGTCAAAAGAAGTAGAGCAGATTCCAGTGCATCTCAAGCAATTGAACAGCCACGTCAAACAAGGCCGCAAGTCAGAGCGTACTGGACTATGATCACATCATCACACAAGAATCATTAGCTCATTCAATACCAGGGGCAAAATATGTCTAGCTTTGAAGGCCCATGCGGTTGGTCAAAGATTATTTGAATATTCTTTGACTCAGCTGCATGGATGACGAAAACTTCCTAGAGCCTGTCAGCATAGATCAGAACAGAGAAGCACCATGCTCAATATCTTTTCAGGAAACTTCTTGTACTCTTAGTCACTTTGGGAAATGAAAGAAGGCCATGTTTGGCACACAATTCCTCCCTGTTTATAACCCATCAAATTCATGAAGACCGCTAGTTAGCCATTCGAGCCTAATAACCTTTCTTTTACTACACTTTCATACTGGGACACCCCATACAAAAGTTTTTACAAAGCATGAACTACGTCATGACCTGATCCTGAAAAGGGTACGTAGGCAGCCTGAAAAATAGGTATAATCAAATCAACCAGCTTTCTTGAGGAAACAAAAGTGTCTCAAAAGAAAAATCAAGCAAAAGCCAAAGCAAAGGCCAAAAAAAAAAAGTAAAATCAAAAGAAAAGACAAAGGTCAAAGCTCTACAAAGATTCAAAACAAAAAGGGTGTCCCAAGACATTGATCCCTGGCCTATGTTTCGTCCTATCTCAAGTCCTCCTAGATCCCTCTGAGATTAAGAGTACTGGCAAGTTGACAGACAAGTATCCGGCAGTTGTATCAAATCCACCTGGCAATGCCAGGAGAGGACAGTTTTACTTAGTAAATCGCAAGCCCAATGAAAACCAGAAATGGCGCTGTGGTGCAAAAATTATGCGAACCCAGCCCTGATGTTGTTATCAGGGGCAAAAAAGAGAACAAGTAAATCAACTTCACAGACATGAGTGAAAATCGGAAATGGCTTTATTGCGCAAAAATTATGCGATCCCCAGACTTGGTCATTCCAAGGGTAAAAAAGGAAAAAGTTGAACTCTGATAACAGGATCCTAACAACGGCTATCCTAGATCCCAAATGACATATCTGCAAGCAACTCGAAGAACTCAACGTCATTTGCAATCCGAAGCCCTTGGCTCTAAGCAAGACCATATTCAGTATGCAATAAAGTCAGAATTGAGTAACTATCTTCCTTGGCTGAGCCCAAAAGATCGACATTGCTCGTTGCTATATCTTGCCCTATGGGGGCAAAACATTAAAATCTTCAGTAAGGGCAAACCCCTCACAAACCAATGAGCAAGGAAATCACTTATTTTGAAAAACTCAAAAGCCATTTATTTTCAAAACGGTTTTATTTGGTCTATAATCAGTGTCCCATATGTCTTATGACTTGGTCGAAATCAATTTCTCTATAGCAAGCTCACCAACTAAAGCAGGCAAAGCGTAGGATCTCAAGTCATCCTGAAGCAAGAGCAAGACTGGATTATAAAGCGAGTCATGTTTTTCATATTCATCGCATGTCATGCATATGCATATGTCAACTACATTGCACATGCTTCATAAATCACACACCAACACATGCACATTCTCACCCAATTTCATTATCTCTGTAAGTCACCTCATTCGGTGCACCCTAGATACATCATGTTTGATGCGTCGCTCTTTGTTAGCCATCCTCATTCGGTGCACCCCATATACATCATGTTTGATGCGTCACTCTTTATTAGTCACCTCATTCAGTGCACCTCATGTTGCATCACATCCGATGCATCTCTCTGTGTTAGCCACCTCATTTGGTGCACCCCTTGATATGTTTTATTTGACACATTCACTGTACACATATATTTACAATGTTATCTACACTACATGCTTTCACATAGTTTGTCATACTACTCATACACATTCACCATGTTAGCTCACTAGGCATGCACATTAAGTAAGTCATACTCCGCACATACATGTACATAGATTAGTTGTATTATGCTTACTTCCACTTAGGTGCATACTGTATAGCCACCACTTGTGTTTCCACTACACACACACATGTGTCGCTCACTCCGGACGTGCATTCACAATATTAATAACACTCTGCACACACATTCACATAGTTAACTGCACAACATTCATAATGTTAATTGCTCTCTATACACACATTCCACATGGTCAACCACGCTGCACGCACATAATCATAATGTTAGTTATACTATTCACACACAACTGCACCACAGACACTCACAAAATAAGTTACACTTTATGCAGACACATCCACGTAGTTGCACTATGCACTCGTATCACGCGTAACAAATTACACACACGTCCACTAGCCAAATAAAATAAGTGAAACTTGATTCTCAAAAGGGTCTCTCAGCTTTCCATAACCATTTTCTTGCGCTCCGTGCACATCTCAGCTTTCCGTAAGTATTTTTCCGCGCTCCAAGTGCATCTCGGCTTTCCGTAAGCATTCCCCGCGCTCCGTGTGCATCTCGGCTTTCCATAAGCATTTTCCCGTGCTCCGTGCGCATCTCAGCATCCTGTATACATTCCCAGCACTCCGTATGCATCCCAACATTCTGTATGTACACCTTGGTACATCGAATGCACCATTCTAGCATTCGTGTGGATTGCACAACACTTGCAAACTAAAATTCATGCACTTGTCGCGCAAACCTATTGGCTGACATCACCTCGCTTGTCATCCACCCTTGCAATCTGGCTGACATCGCCCCGCTTGTTATCCACCCTTGTAATTCGGCTGACATCGCCCCGTTTGTCATCTACCCTTGTAATCCGACTGACATCGCCTCGCTTGTCATCCACCCTTGCAATCCAGCTGACATCACCCCGCTTGTCATCCACCCTTTCAATCTGACTGACATCGCCCCGCTTGTCATCCACCCTTGCAATCCGGCTGACATCGTCTCACTTATCATCCACTCTTGCAATCCGACTGACATCGCCCTGCTTGTCATCCACCCTTGCAATCTGACTGACATCGCCCCGCTTGTCATCTACCCTTGCAATCCGGCTGACATCGCCTCGCTTATCATCCACCATTTCAATCCGGCTGACATCGCCCTGCTTGTCATCTACCCTTGTAATTCAGCTGACATCGCCCCGCTTGTCATCTACTCTTGCAATCCGACTGACATCGCCTCACTTGTCATCCACCCTTGCAATCCGACTGACATTACCTCGCTTGTCATCCACCCTTGCAATCCGACTGACATCATCTTGCTTGTCATCCACCCTTGTAATCCGGCTGACATCGCCCCACTTGTCATCCACCCTTGCAATCCGGCTGACATCGCCCCGCTTGTCATCTACCCTTGCAATCCGACTGACATCGCCCTGCTTGTCATCCACCCTTGCAATCCGGCTGACATCGCCCCACTTGTCATCCACCCTTGTAAACAGACTGACATCGCCTCGCTTGTCATCCACCCTTTCAAACCAGCTGACATCGCCCCGCTTGTCATCCACCTTTCAAACTGGCTGACATCGCCTCGCTTATCATCCACCCTTTCAATCTGGCTGACATCGCTATGGTTGTCATCCACCTTTTTCAATCGGAATGACATCGTAATATGTTGTCATCCCTTCTTTATGAGTATGCTCCTTTCTTCCCTCCTTAATAAGGCAAAGAACTATCTCTCCCATATCTCGGATGTTTCATCACTAAGGATGAACCATCCATTTCTTCTCTATCCCCCAACAACTGAACAGGTTTTCCAATCAACCCCGTCCTCTAGGATCCCATTTATGGCAAGCAGTCTAAGTATAATTTAGTTTTTCCTTTTTGACTCTTTTTCATAAGTTTTTCTGCATGTGCAAAATTGAGGTCTTATAACCTTTGTCGTTCACGTGCCCGCACCCTCCGACAAAGAGGGGCAACTGTAAGCACCCCAATTTTGCACCCCTCTAGTATTTTTTATACTCTTAAAAACCCTTTAAAAAACCCTCTTTTAAAACCCTCTTTTAAAACCCTCTTTCCAGGTGTTTTGATTTTCAAAAATAGCCCAGAGGTAAAAAATAACCAAATGCCCCCAAGGTGAAAAGTGACCAAAATACCCCTAAAAAAAGTGCTAAAAAGTTTTTATTTGATTCAAAATGATTTTACAAATTTTTTGATGAATTTTGACTATTTTTGAGATTAAATTGGACTTAAAATGGTAAAAAAATGATCAAAATGCCCCTAGAGTACAAAATGACCAAAATGCCCCTAAAAAGTTATGAAAAATTCATGTTTTATCTAAAATATTATTCTGGATTTTATCAGTTCAATTTTGACTATTTTTAGGCTCAAAATGTGCTTAAAACGATAAAAACAGTTTTTTGGCAAATAGGATTATAAAAAAATAAAACCCCCAAAATTAGTTTTTTGAAGGGTCAAACAGGCCCTAAGTGGCAATCTCGCCTTTTTAAGAGGCACGGGACCATGTGGGCCCCACATACACTGCAAACTTCATTTTTTATTATTATTTTTGTTCATAATAAAATATATTAAAATCTCGCCGTTTAAAAAGACGCGGATTTAGTATTATCCTTCGTTGCCGACTCACTGTTCATACCGCTTTACTATTCATTAAAATATATTAAATCGCGCCCTTTAAAACGGCACGGGCACTATTCCGGAACACTATAAATACCCCTCTTCCCTTCCTTCAAAATTCATCTATTTCACTCCTCTTTCCTTGGTTTTTTGAGTCCGATCCAGTGATTTTCTAAATTTTGAGTGTTTTTGGAGAATCCCTCTTTGTCCGAAAGTTCGCCGTACTTTCAGGCAGGTAATCTCACTATCCCTAGTCTTGCTTTCAAGTTTTTTTAGCTTTATTAAATTGCTTAATTTCTAGTTTTGTCTTTAATTTCTAGTTTAGACTACTAAGCCTCGCCTAGTCGAACCCCTACCCAAATCCCGGTTCAAATATAGCCTTGCCTAGTCGAACCCCTGCCCAAATTCCAGTTCAAATATAGCCTCGCCTAGTTGAACCTCTGTCTAAATATAGCCTCGCCTAGTCGAACTCCTACCCAAATTCCAGTTCAAAACTAGTCTCACCTAGTCGACCCTCTGCCCAAATCCCGATTCAAAACTATCCATGTCTAAGTCGAACCTCTGCCCAAAAATCCTGATTAACTCCAGTCAAACCCTGATCAAAAACCTTGGTTAAACCCTGATTAAGCTCTAGTTAACCCTAGGTAAGCTCTAGTTAAACTCTAGTTAAACCCTATCTATTCAAACCCTTGTCAGAGCCTCAGTTCAAATCTTGTTCAGATACCCACCTCTAGGCTCCTCAGCATAAGCTTAAACTGCCCAATCGCTTCTCAGCATTGCTCAGCATATAGTTCAAATTGCAAGTTTCTTTATGGTTTCATTTATTTAATTCAGACTTATGGAGTAGGTAACCATCTCCGGATGGGAGTTTAGAGGTGCCTAACACCTTCCCCTAACTCAACTGAATCATTTACCCCGACCTCTGACTTCCAGACTATGCCTTATCCAACTATTTCAGGGACCTATTTCCCTCAGAATTAGATAGGTGGCAACTCTCACCTCAATTGCAATTTATCACTATTCCTTATCTGATTTATCCTGATCGGGAAGGGAGGGAAAAATTCAGGCACTCACAGTGACCTCAAGGACATTAACAGAAAAAAATTCTCAAAATAAAAAAATTACCCCAAAAAAATATTTGTTGGGGGCTAAACCCTCGAACCCCCAAGTTCCGTACTTACAAATCGTATAGTTTTTTTTATACATGTATTTCAGCCCCCAATGAAAAATTCCAAAAAAAATCATGGGAAGAAGTATTGATCGCCCACTCACAAAGCCTTTTTTTACTCTTGTAAAGAAATTTTCATTCCTAAGGTTAAAACTTTGTTACTTTTAAAATAATAATAATAATAATAATAATAATAATAATAATAATAATAATAATGGTTAGATTTATAAATCTTAGGAATGTTTGAATCTTCACCATAATTAATAAGAGTTAAAATGGACACATGGTCCTATAGATCATGGGCTAGACGGATTTGGTCTGGCGAGCGCCAAACCAAATTTCATTCCATTTTAATCTCGACGGATTGCGTCACAATCACAACAAGAGCTTGAAAATATGCTTCTAAGGCTAGCATTTCTCTTCAGGGTTTATATAGATAAGGTAAATGATTGGTCATTTGTATTAATTAGGAGCGAGTATAATGGTGCTTTTTGTTTTTTTGTAGTACGGGATGAAACACGGATAACACGCGAAAACACTTTTAATATTTTTTTTCTAAAAATTAAGGTTAAAATGTTGTAGTGGAAGGCACGTGCAGTGCACGCATGTGTACAGTCCAAACGATTATAAGTTATTAAATTAAATGATAAATAAATTTTTATATGAACATGAAGTAGTCATAAACAATGAATTTAACTATTGTGAGATTTAATAGATTATTATTGTAGGAAAAAATTTAGGAGAGGATAATGGTAAAACCATTTCCTTTGGAACGGGATCCTTATTAGGAGAAGATCTAGGAGAGCTAACCTACACGTTTAATACATTCTCATGTTCTCTTATCCCAATCTCCTAAAATAGCTCTTAATTAGTAGAGATGTGGTTAGTTATTTTTAAATTAATATAATACCCTAAAATATTTATCTAATCTAGAAATATACTTTTAGGGATATATTTTTAGGTAACCTCCACCCTTCTAGCATTATAATAGTAGAGATGACACCTTCATTGGGATAAGGCCCGAAGATATATGATGGTTGATATATAAGAACAAATTCTAACCTCACTAGTTGGGATTGCGACAGCCTATCGTTATATCTTGGTGAAAAAAATAAAATACTTAACATAGTGCCGTTTGGGAAAAAAAAAAAAAAAGGTAAAATGCTTAAGGTACTGCAGTTTCTATTATGTAACGAAATGACCGATCCTCATTAGCCCATGCCCCACTTTCAAACGGCCTCGGATTGTCTCTAGCAAAGCCAGAAAGGGCTTTCGGGCAACCATAGAATAAGGGACATGTGGCGTTAAAAAGGAGAGAAGTCATTTCATTCTCTCCCCATGATTTTGACTTCTCCCCACTTGATATCTCTTCCCCTTTATCTGAACACCTTATTGCCATCTGTCATATAGTGTGTGTAGAAGTCAAAATCATGGGCCCATGATTTTGACTTCTCCACCGCTTGTCCCCTATTCTATGGTTGCCCGAGACAAGCTCTTTCGGGCTTCGCCAGAGACAATCCGAGGCCCTTTTAAATACTCAGCAACTCTTACAGTAGGCTGGCTATTGGTCTACCCATTTTGCCCATTGCCCAATGCCCATTTTGCCCATTGGGGGTCTATAAAACGATCGCCTTCACCAAATGAGTCTCCACAAGATCCACCGTAGAAGGATAGTAACACTACTATAGAGAGAGAGAGAGAGAGTAGGGAAGAATGGCGGTGACAATGTTGCGATGATGAGTGTGACAATGTTGCGATGATGAGTGTAACAATGTTGCAGTAGTTGTCCAACACGTTTAAAAGTAGCTTTTGACTGCACCATCCCACCCCAAAACTAATGATAGAACCCCGATGAAAAAGATAGACAACAATCAAATAGTAATATGATTTTAAGAAAATATTTCAACTTAACCCACCATACTTACTTTACTTTCAACAAAACAAAGAACCCTCCGCTCAATCGGCTTAGGTATGAAAAGAGTTCCAGCCGTCACATGAATATCACCGACATCTCATTACACTGATCAATCGGCCCCTAAAGGGGTTCTATTTGTAAAAGACTTCGATTCTTGCCTTTCCGTATGTTGTTTACCCTGTTTAATCCCTGTCTCACCTCCCTTGTACAAGACTGTGTGATAGGGTCGTTCTTGATCATGATTTTGGTTGGGACCTTTGGTTTTTAACTCAATGGTTAGGGGCATATGAGTCCAAATAAAATAGAATCCAACATCTGTGGTTGTTTTCATATGTGGAGGGTTATAAAAGTTAAATTAAATTGCCAAAAGTTATTTATGTAGTCTTGATAGACCCTAGGGTTATTTAGGTAGTTTTCATTATAGATAAGGTTTTTGGCCCGTCGGACCACCAAAAAAAAAAAGAAAAAAAAAAAGGAAATCGATTGGTCTACCCATTTTGCCCATTGGGAGTCTATAAAACGATTGCCTTCACAAGATCCACCGTAAAAGGAGAGTAACACTACTATATAGAGAGAGAGAGAGAGAGAGTACTAGGGAAGAATGGCGGTGAAAGTGGCGATGATGAGTGTGACAATGTTGCTTTTGGTAGCCGTGGTCGCAAGAGTCGATGCTCGCTTCAACTTTTCTCCCATTCTCAACTCCATGCTTCAACAAACTGATAATTCTGGTATCAATCTCTACCAGCTCTAGAGAGAGAAATTTTCAACAAAACATGAATATTAATATTGTTATTTCTATATATTTCTCTCATGTTTTGTTTTTGCAGTGAAGAAGGATTTTGATTGTTGTGAACTTTGCATCTGTGCCTATTCATTTCCTGCTCAATGCCGATGTACGGATAATAGGCCATATTGCTTTCCATCCTGCAAAAACTGCTTGTGCAACCTATCAAATCCTCCTCAATGCTTTTGCTACGACATCGCCGAGGACTGCCCCATTAAATCTTGCTGGGAGAAAGACGAGGGTCATAAAATAATCTAGTAGGCCTCAGTAGCAGCAGTACCATGTGTGCTTTAAGTCTCTAAATAATCACACACATGTTTGTTTCTCTGTAATGAGATATTAGCAACTATCATAAGCTGTGGTTCCTCTGTACGTACTAGGTTATTTTCTCAAGTACTGTTTTGCTTTAGCTTTCCCTGAAGCTTAATAATAGACTCTGCCCGAATAAATCTATATTATGAGTTTTTATTTTATTTTTACTTAAAAATTTTTTTGGGTTCAAAGCATCTAGCTGGGTGTTAACTCCAGATTTGGTTCACAAAGGATCTTTTCAAAACTCACAAAATTGCAAACCAAAGTCAGGCGCATTGAAACACATTTTTTGTAGTCTTAATGAGTGATCTAATTATATTGCTAAATTAAACTCGAGAGTCCTTGCTTAATTAAACAGCTTAATGATACTTATGTGCTAAGCCACTTCTAATCAGCACGTGCACAAACAAAAACTATACAGTTGTATTGCTTTTTCAAGTTTGAATCTTTTGTAGAGATGCGTTCCATGATTTTTCTATGAAGCCAAATCCTTTACCGTAACCGGATTTGCCAAATCCGGTTATCACCTTTTAAGGTTATGTGTTCCTTTTGACACCCCTTAACTGTGACTAAGATTCACTCACCGATTCTTGGTTTTTTTTTAAATTATTAATTCCTTTTACAAATAATCTCACAAGTCAGAAAGGTACTTTATTAAAGAGCTAATAGAATGCATCTCGCACATTTTGTTGGATTGTACTTGCACACCTTCCCAACTTGCCATGTGTTCTCTTTAACATCTATTAAGGAGGACTATACGTTTGTTTCTCGGTTTTCCATTTCCCTCTTCAAAAAGAACAATTGTCTTTTCCACATGGTGCCGTGAGGAGTGGCATCTTTTTTGTAAACTCAATCATACCACAAGGCAATGACTAAAGGCAAATACAAGGAAATACTCACACCACCCATGCAAACCCACAAACTCACACACAGCACACACATGCAGCCCATGTAAGCTTCACCATAGAGCTCCTCAAAACGGGTACCAACTTCATCCCACCTTTTTGCAAGTGTTAATTTTAAGAATTAACCCTTTTGCCCAGGGGTGAAGCCAAGGGGGCGGGGGTGGACATGGCCCCCCCCCCCCAAATTTTTTTGTAAATTCTTATATATGTAGTATGAATGGTGGGCCCCTCAATTAAATTTTCTTTTTTAAGTATAATTGGCCCCCCAATTTTTTTGGTCCTATATATAGTCAGCCCCAATGGAGTCCCCTTATGCCCTTGAGGTTGCCACATGTCCCTATTGACACCCCTTAACTATGGTTAAAATTCACCCAATCTCAAGGTTCACCTACATATCCTTGGTTTTTAGAAAAATAATATTTTAATAATTTTAACCTTAGGAGTTAGTGAATTTTAAACTAGGACTTGAAAAGAAATTTGATATTTTTTTTAAAAACCAAGGATAGGTGGGTGAATCTTAACCACAATTAAGGGATATTAATAGGGACATGTGGCGACCTCAAAGGCATTACTAGGAAAAAAAGTTTCTCAAAAGAAAAAAACTACCACCAAAATTTTTTTCTCGGGGGCTATGCCCCCGAACCCCCAAATTCCATACTCTCTAATCAATTTTTTGTTTTATAAATGTATTATGCCCCCCCTAATGAAAAATTCCTGGCTCCATCCCTGCTTTTGCCAATTTCATCATGTCTACTTCTCACGTCAACCACGTATCTTTATACGCGAAGTCATGTACAGCTCCACAACACGCCTAATGATTTGAAATAGAAAAAGATATCATCTTTTAAAACACATTTTAAATTTTGAAGTTGAGTATGTCCTCACCAGCACCAACTGAAGGGGATCACAATTAGCTCATTTTAATTTTATTATAGTAAATATTTTTAATTATAACTTTAAAAAAAAATAAAAATTAATGAAAAATTTGAGCTTAACGGTTAATGAATCTTAACTTAACTATATCTTCTTTACTATTATAAAGCCAATGGCTTTGTTCAAAACGTTGATGGAATAATTCTAATACCTAAAATGCCTATAATGTTTAATTAGAAGTTTGTGAAATGCTAAAAAAATTTAAAGGTTAGTTTTCTCATTTAAACCCTTCCAATCTCATGTCATATCATTCCCCCTCTCTCCCAAGTCATCCAAGGTAGGGCTGTCAATGGATAGGATTCGGACTGGATCTTCCTAGATCCGAATCCGATCCGATTATATATTGTCCGATCCGAATCCGATCCGATCCGAGTAAGGTTATTTAAAAAAAAATAATTATATTTTAATAATATAAAATCTAATAATACCTTAATTAATACTAATTAATGTTAATTTTTTAAAAAATTAATATTTTATACATAGAAAATCTAAGTAATATGTTTAAAATAATTAAAAATTATTATTATTATTATCGGATCGGATCACCCTATATCCAGATCCGATCCGATTATAATCGGATTCCACCGATCCGATCCGGCGGATCACAAATAGGGTATAAAGTCCGGCTAATCGGATCGGATCATGATCCATTGACAGCCCTAATCCAACGTCCCTCTCTTTCTCCCTATTCATAGATTGAATCAGAGCCAATCACGCGTGATTGAACTTGAGAAGAGTTCAATCACACTCATAGGTACGTGTCCCAATTAATTCCTACTAATTGTGATTAAGATTCACAATCTAATTTTGATTTTTACAAAAAATAAAAATAATAAAAAATATTAACCCAAAGAATTAAAAATTTATAACCATAGTTAATTTTTAAAATAATTTGTTCTAAAAACCAATGTTAGATTATTAAACCTTAAGGGTTACTAAATCTTATCCATACTTAATAGGGGTTAACAAGGACACATGTTGACCTCTGAGTGCAATTGAACTCTCCCCGAGTTCAATCGCACCCACAAGTCAACACATGTCCCTTTTAATCCCTATTAATTAGATTTTAGATTTACTAACTCTTCGTTAAGAATTTTTAATCCTTATAATTAAATATTTTTTAATATTTCTTTCTAAAAATAAAGTCTATATTATTGAACCCCAAGGGTTAATGAAGCTTACATCTTCAAGGAATGACATTTGTTTGCACTAATACTATGTTCAATCAAAAAGAGAGGGAGTCTTGAAAGAGTGATGCAAACATTATCCTTAAATTTTATCTTCCACTATAATTGAAATAAACCATTGAAAACGTTTATTGAATTTTATCTTTTACTATAATGTGAGAGATAAAATCACAATTAATTGCCATTGAACTCTTTGAGGGTCAAAATTTTCCTTAAATTTTATCTCAAATGTCCCTCAGTAGTGTTTTCATAGTTTATCTCCCTCTCTCCTCTCTCATATTCATACCTAAAATATTGTTTAAATTTTTTTCTAAAATACGGGACAATTTTTTTTACCCAAAATGTCATCCTTTAAGTTTCTATAGTTAAAATAGTATTTAATTTTTTCTCCAAAATACCCCTCACTAGAGTCTCTCTCCCTCTCCCCTCTCTCACGAGCATCACACGGGCAACCCATTAGTATAGTTAAAGAAAATTAAAAATGAACAAGTGACTAGAAAAGGGATAAGAAACCCTTTATGAGGCAACCCAAGGAGTGGATTATTTCATTTAAAACATGCCTACAGATGTTGATACCTGTTGCTACCTCATGCCTACAGGTATTACCTCCTTAGAAAAATAATTGTACCTTCTTAGAAAAATGATTGTACATTTAAAACAACCCTACAGATGTTGATACCTGTCGCTACCTCCTTAGAAAAATAATTGTACAGGTCTTCTTTCTCATGACTTATCTTCGCCTTGTGGTGTTGATACCTTAACCAAACAAAACAAAACAAAGACGAGGGGTCACATTTGGGTCGTATAATTTTAATCTAAATATTTATTTTTCTTTGGTCACGTCCTAAATTGGTTTGATTCCTTTTCTAAACTGACTGCTGTGTCTCCGTGTCCCTTTTAACACATTTTTAATCATGATTAAACTTAATTAAATTAAAATCAATATTTTTAGTTTTTTTATTTTTCTAAAACCATTATTAAATTGCCTAACCCTAAAGGGTGACTGAATCCTAACCACAGTTGATAGGTGGTAAAAAAAGGGCGTGGGCCAATGAGATCTTGGGTCAGCTTCCAAGTCGGGTCCATTTTCTATTTCCCTATAACAAAATACACTCATGACTTAGGATCATGGTTATAGTCATAGACATCCTCTCCTCCAATGGAAATGCCATGATAACATGTGTCCCATAACTTCTCTATTTAAAATTCCGAACTTAAGGAGTCTAAGAAAGGAGGTTAAAGGGTTAAAAATATTTAAAATACTAAGTTATTTGGATACGTTTCATTATGGCAGTTCAGCAAGAGAAAATGTCTCTGGCTATAGCTAAAGATGATCTTAAGTCTCGACATACTAAAACACCTTTTATTATTCATTAACTTTGATTAAAATAATTTAATTATATGGTTAAAATCGTTAATCTTAAAAGCCTCTGAATGGAGGACGAAAAAAGCGATAAGTTGCACAGCCCCTTCTTATCAAAACCCATCTATATATCTTGTACTTTTGTGACTTTTTTTTTTGTTAAGGTAATAACACCACAAGGCGAAGCTACAGTCATGAGAAAGAAGACCACTCACGCGCACACACAAACACAACCACACACACCCTCAAATGAGTTAGGATTGGGATCATCTCGAAGTTGATGTAAGAGAGGAGTCCGCCAGTACCCAATCCGAAGGAACCACACAACTCCTTCACATTGACCAGATTTATGTGCACATGCCTTGATAAACATGCAAAAGGGGTGTATGACATCTTCCAGTTGGTGCTTAGTGCTGGCGGCCTCCTTGCCAGCACCAACCGGAGAAAATCCTAACTCAAGGAGGTCACATATAATTTTAATTTATTTGTCTTTTTTTTTTTTTGAGATATACGTTTAGGCTGCAATGCCGGTTTAGTATATGTTGAGGCACAGATACGGATACGGATACGATACGATATGGGTATGGCGATACGACATAACCTTAAAAAACAGGATATGGGTATAGCCAGGATACGTCTGTACTTTAAAAAAATAATAATAATAATAATACATTTTGTATCATAATTATAAAATAATCATTGGTTCAGTTCTGTTTATGTATAAAAAGGACCATGTCCATGCAAAAGTAAAAAAAATAGGGTCATCTCATCATCCACTAAGCAAAAAAAAAGTCATCCTATCATCCACTAAGCAAAATATAAAGAAGACCATGTCCATGCAAAAACAAAAGAGATAGGGTCACACCCCCGGGTCTCAAAAAAAAAATATATTCATGGTCGTATCCATGCCGTATTGGAGCCGTATCCCTACTATATCCGAAATAAAAAAATGTTTTAAATTAATCAGATACGTCTAAGCTGTATTCTGTACGTATCATATCGTATTGGAGGCATATCCATATCCAATACATATCCGATACGGGTACGGGGACCTATTTGAAGTATCCGTGCTTCCTAGGGTGTTAGTATCTATTTTATTTATTTGTCGGTATTAGAAATTAGAACCACCTCGTACCACTTTAACTTATATGAGAGTATTAGAAATTAGGACCACCACCTACCATTTTAATTTGAGGACTGTTAGCCCTAATCTCAGTCAGCCCATACTTTCACCCTTAACCAACCATTTGTTTATTTTTGGGTCAAAAAGTGCTTTAATCACTACAAAGTAGACAAGTGACTGGTTGTGGGTGAGAGTACGGATTGACTGAGAGTATGGGTAGCACTCCCCTTTTAATTTATATGTGAGTACTGGGACCACCATCAGTTGTTTATTGAGATTAACTATGAACAAGAGTTTGTTGAATAGTTAACCAAAGCAACTCAAAAAATGCAACGGATTTTCTCTAGGAAATGCTCAAGTATCGGACTCGAGCATAATCTATAATCTCATCAGTCGAAATGTATTTTATTAAGGAGGTTATAGTATGCATCTCGCACAATTTGTTGGGTGGTTACATGCACACCTTCACAACTTGTCATGTGTTCTCTTTAACATGGATTAACTAATTTTGGTTAAGATTCATTTACTCATAGATTTAAATAATCTAATCGTAGTTTCTACTAAAAAAATTAATCTTGATTATATATGATTAAATTTCAATTCAATTCCAAAGGGAAGTGATTTTAAACTCTTGATAATACTTATTATTGAGAGCTGGACCGATTGATTGAATATCAAATGGTGTCAAGCATAAAACGGGGCCGCCATTTAAGTCATGTGTGCCTTGGCACCATTGGATGTTCAATCTAACGGTCCAACTCACCTATTATTATTGAGAGTTTATAATAAACTTTTATTCCGAAATTAATAAAAATTTTGCCATTTCGAGCCTTGCGTCAGAAAGTAGCTACTGTTTGTTGGTTCATAAAAATATAAATTGTATAATATTTCAGATTTATATAGAAGAAAGCTTAGTACCAAAAATAAATTTGTAGAAGAAGCCAAATTATTAAGGTTTCAATACCAAAAAAAAAAAAAAAAAATTATTTAGGTTTGGGATCATCTCCAGTTGGTGTATGGAGAGGAGTCTGCCAGCACCTAATTGGAAGGCACTACACACCTTCTTCACACGGACCAAGCATTGATTTATGTGTACACACCTAGATAATCAAGAAAAGGGGTGTGTGACGCCTTCCAATTGGAGCTGGTGGTCTCCTCACTGGCTCCAGCTAGAGAAAATCCTAAGCCAGTCATGTACAATTTTTTTTTTTTTGTCTGAGTATTAGAAGTTATTACCACCACATATATACGATTTTAATTTGTAGTGGAGTAATGGGACTACCTTCACTTAATTTTTTTATTGAGATTAACTATGAACAAGAGCTCCAAATAAATAGCGACCAGACTAATGCAAAAAAGGCTAACAGATTTTCTCTAGCAGATGGCCGAGTATCGCAATTGGGCATAAGGGTGGATCCAGGAATTTTCTAGGGGGCCGAAGTATATCTGTCAAGAAAATTAATGATTTGAGGGTATGTGGCATTAGGGTTCAGGGGTTTAGCTCCCCAAGGAAAAAAAAAGTAATGGGTCTCTCGTAGCCATGAAATTCATTAATCTAAAGTATATTTAAAGTACAACAATAAAGAGTAAATAATTGCAATTAGGACTGAATTCTTTAAAATTACAATATATCCTTATAAAAGGCTTGTTTACTATTTAAAAAAAATATTTATAGGACTTAAGGGTAAAATAAAAAAGTAAATATTATATAATTAAATTATAAATTCAAAAATTTAAGGGCTACTAAATAAATAGAAGAAGTTAAAAGAAAAACATAGAAAGATGCTTTAGTAAGGAGGTGATAGCATGCATCTCGCACGTTTCGTTGGGTGGTACATGCACACCTCCCTGCCTATCATGTGTTCTCTTTAATATCTATTAATTATGGTTAAAATTCATTTACTCTTAGGTTTAAATAATCTAAATATTTTAAAAAATATTAACCTTGGTTATGATTCATTCATCCATGTGGTTAATTTTTTTAAAATATTTTTTTTTCTAAAAACTAAGTATAAATTATTTACCCAAAGGGTGAGTGAATCTTAATCACGATTACTTGATATTAAAGAGGACACATGACGAGCTGGGGAGGTGTGCACGTACCACACAATGGAATGTGTGAGATGTATGCATGTTACACCTCTTTAATTAGTAAAACACCTTTGCACGTCGTGTGCTCAAATTAAATTAACCCGTATGCACACGTTCTATTGTAAGATAGCGGCAAAACGGGGTCAATCCACAGAAACTTGTTAAATGGGTACTAAGATTAATTTAGAATTTCTTAATAGATTTAATAAAAACCAACTTAAAATTTTTATACTAAGATGATAATTAAAAATAAAATAAAATAAAACTAATCGAACAAATAAGAAAAGAAGAAATCTTTTGTTACAGTAGAATAAAAATATGGGATCCGGATTTCACCAAAAATATAATAAGATTAATCCTATAATTAATTTCTAAAGTCTCCAATTGAACACGATCCAATAAGCAAGCAAATGGTTTTAATTGGAAGATAGGTTTATGAAAACTTTAATTAAAATCTAGATTTAATATTTTCGTAACAATATAATTTTTTAGTATTTAAAAACTAAAATATGGATAAATCTTACCGGGTTCTTGGTTTCCTCCTTCGCCCCTTATCACGAGTTAGCTGAGCATTGTAGCATTCAAGATAAGACCGATGAAATAAATCATTCTCCTATTCATTGATGTTTAATCGACTTTTTTACACCACTCTCTCTTTCACTTTTACAAAATAAAAAAAATAATATAATAGAAAGTGTCTTGGGTGAGAAAAAGAACTAGAGAATAAAAAAAGTATATCCTTTTGTATCACTCAATCTCCAATCAAATTAGTCAAAAGAGTAAGGAAGATGAGAGAAAAGACGAAGGGTGAGAGAGCAAAAACTGTTTTGATCTCTTATTTCTTCTCCTCCATGCATAAACCTCAACTTGACCGAATATTTTGACCCCTTAAACTTCCAAATTAGGAGATTCTCGTGAAATCCAATTTTATTCATCTTTGAGTCTTCTTTCCCATGCCTCAAATCGTGCCTTAATCCTATCTCTCAATTAAAAGTTATGATCAAATTAGTGATTCATGGTCAGATTATGCGGGATCCAAGAAATCTTCATTTTTTGGGGATTTGTTGCTCAATAACAATACCCACGAAATTTACTTGCTTTTATTGTAGATTTTGTTGCCAAATATCAGAAACCCTATATTCTCCTTGATTTAATCCAATTAGATGAGTGGGCCTTGTATAACTTTTCTCTCTAATGGGCTTTTAACTTTAAAATTTTTCAATTTGGACTCAAATCAGTTAAACTCCCTCTAACTCCTACATAAAAGTAAAAAAGTTATAATTAGAACAATTAAAACAAAATAAAAAACTAACAAATGTAAATAAAGAGACAATTATTAACATAATGACATGCATATCAAATACCCCCAAACCTACAGTTTGCTAGTCATCGAGCAAAGCTAACTCACTTTCACAGGTATTGCGGTTGCACTTAGCATGTGCAACAAGCCGTTGAACCCCTAGGTTACCCCTAGTGGATGAGTGTTGTCTAGTGAGGGTTTGCAAAGAATTTACCCATAAAATTCAAAAGTTTGCTACATATTTATCAAGATCTTATTTCAACATTTTCCAGGCACTGATTTATTTGTGATTTTCAGTCAATTGTTCTAAAAATTAAGAATAGAGACCAAATCACTAACTTTCCCTTAGAAAAATTCTAAAACACAAAGAACCTTGAGTGAGTGTTTGTCTGACCAGTGACTTTGAGGTTCGGTCTCCTAAAGCAGGGTTTAACTCCTAACTTTCATGAATGATGAGACTAACCTAAAACCTAACTCCAAACTTAGCATCCTGTCTGAGTTAACGAGAATTGTGGTTGTTCACCTTAATACCTCTAAGGGGTTTTATCCGTGTTATTCCAGTTTACTCACATTTTCACAGGGGCGACTTTCACAATATTTCCAAGTGTTAGGTTAGTGTAAGAGCGTAGCAACACATGAGCCACCGGGGAGCATACCCGAGGACACGTCAGCACAACTCGTTTTCTTTCTTTGCTCAAATTCTACAATTGACGCCTTGGGATTTGTCTTTTCTTTTCATCACTTTTTTTTTGAAACACGAATCTAAGAATATGTAGCCCTTTCCAGTGTGTCGAGTCTAATTCATTGATTGCTTTCCAAAATGTATATATATAACCTAGTTTTGTTTTTATTCTTTCCGAGCCAACCAAATGAACAAGGAAGTCATATTTCATCAGGTCTGGTCTTTTTAAGACACTCTAGACAACTAGAAGGGTCAACACCCACTCTATTTGACCTAAACTCTAGATAACTAGTCAGATGTGTAGTGAAATTTTCAAGGTGCAACTGTTTTAAGATCCACTAAAGAAGAGACACTGAAAAGGATTCATATTCTCAACACTTAGCAGTTGTGATTGATTTATGATTTTTCACCAAGTACCTTTAAGTATGAACTATGATGCTGGGTCGAATTTGTTTGAAACTGCTGTTGCATGAATTATTGTTGTAGCTTCATCATGTCATTCATCCTATTTTCTAGGTTGGATATCTGCTGAGGTACTAGAGGAGAATAGTTGGTCATGGGATCCGACACTAGAGTTCTACAATTGTTAGACTATTGAGGTGATGAGTAAGCTAGCTGGGACACCAGGGCATGATTATTCTGAGGAGACCGGGGAATTCCTTGCTTTTGGTAATTCCTCTGGAAACAGGACGGACCACCCTGAGATTGGATGGGTTCATTCTAGCTGTGTTGAAAATTTGGATGAAATCTATTGTCAAGGTGATATGTCTGACTGAATGAATTCGTTGTGGGTTTCCAAAAGGTGTTATACCCATTTATGACATTTGGCTTGCTTTGCCTTGATAGCTGCCAAGTTTGGGCAATTTTCCACCATGTGTTCAAAATTATGACATAGTAGGTATATGATAGTTGGTTCAGTCAGACTCCTCAAAGAGTCGTGGTCATATTGGGGGTTCTTGTTTGCCGAGACTGTGAAGACATCAAACTTTTTTGTTAAATTGTTTACCCCATTAACCAGATTAGACATGACCTTCATTAGATCAGGGTCTATCTTTCACTCATATGATCCTTGACTTCTAGCTCCTAACCCCTCTCTCTCATATTCATCTCTATTACTGCTCTAATTTTGGGAATTCTCTGCTAAGTCTACCAAGAAATCGTATGCTTGGGTTAGAGTCTGTCTCATGATTTTTCCTTGGTGGTGCATGGATTCTATCAAGGTACGCTGAGCAGTTGGTAGTCCCCTATAGAAACAGTGAACTACTTGAGTTTTGTCAATCCCGTGGTGCAGACATTTGAAAAGAAAATCATGGAATATTTCTCATGTTTGAGGAAATTTCTCCTCTACTTTACCCCTAAAATATCTAATCTCATCCTTAATTTTCTTAGTTTTGGCGATTGGGTAGAATTTACCATGAACTTTTTAGACATCTCATCCCATGTTGTGATGGAATTTTGAGGAAGAGAATTCAACCACGCAGTGACATGATCTTCTAGGTGTGAACACCCCATTTTTACACCCCTAAAATCTTATTTACATTTTATTTTATTTTATTATTTATTATTGTTTTATTATTTTATTTTACTTTTTATTTTAACTTTACTCATTTTATTTTCATTTTATTAGGGGGAGAGAGAGAGAGAAATTCCATGTACGCCCTTGGCCAAGAACCCAGTTCACGTGGCCCACCACATTTCCAAAATAAAATCCAAATCAAAAGTTCAAGCCCACACTAAAGCTCTTTAAGCCAAGCCTGGCCCATTTTGCCTGGCCCATTTGCCTGGCCCATTACTGTCCACTATATAAGCAAAGAGGAAGGGGTTTAATACCCTAAAATTTTTTTTTTTTTTTGAAGAGAGGAGCGGCATTCTCGAGCTCTGACCTCTCCTTCGTTGGTTCATCTCCGGCAAAGCTCAGCTCCAAGCGATTCCCAGTTTCCGGCGAGTTGTAGGACTCAGGAAACCTTGTTCTCCGATCACCTTCCCCGGCGAGCTTCACCATTCCGGCAACACCATTGTCATCTCTTTTCCCTCGATCTGCAGCAGAGGAGGCGAATCATCGCCCGATCAGTCCAACAACATCACCGGCGATCTCCTTTTCTCTTGGTCACCTTCATCTTCTCCGTCGTAGATCCCGGTCTCCTCTAAACTCTGATCTCCACCACGCCGGTAGCTCCAGCGCACCTGCTCGCCATCTTCTTGTCGATCCGGCCAACATCTTCTTCTCTCCTCTCAGCAGCTCGTCTTGGGTTTCAATTTATTTCGATCATAATTTCTGTCAAACCAGCTCCATAGCCGGTCAGATTTCTGGTATTTTACTTTTTCTGGCGAGATCGCACCCACCATCACTTTCATCTCCGGCAAGGTCGCACCGTCGGCAGCAACTCTCTCTTCCCTCTCATCTTCTCCTCCAATCTCAGCCTGGTTCGTACCCGAGGTTTCATTTTCAAAAGGGAAAAGAAAAGAGACCAGCAGCTATGCTTATGATCCAGTCTTCTATTCTATTTTGTTTTCTTTATTTTTATCTATATTTTATTCTGGATTTGTATATTTGAGTGATTGAGATGAAAGGTTTCTGTCCGTACTTTTCTCTCGGTTCAACGGAGCAGCTGATGCCATTACCTTAGTCCTTCTTCGGCATTGATTTCCAAGCCGCGCAGGTATGTTCCTTGTCTCCGATCTATTTCGATTTATTTCGCTGGTTTGTTTATTTGAGTTTAAATTTGAGGGAAAATTGGTTGATGTGCTAAAGTCAATTGACCAATTTAGAATGGTCAACTGGCCTTAGCACATTAGTTGATCTTGGCCCGATCTCATTCAATTTTAACCATGGTTAATTATTTAGTTTATTGTAATTATTCATCTGTATGTATGTGCAATGGGATTAGGCCGTAGATTATTTTATGTTTTTGCCTACATTGGGCATTTAGGTAAGTTTTTTTACCCTAAATATTTGACTTACCCCGTTAGTCTAGTTTACAAAAGGAAAAGTAAAATAAAAAATAAAAATATCAAATAAATTAAAGGTACTGGTCTATCCTCCCTTGGGACCTAGAGCAGGGTCCGTATTTAAACCATAGCCTCTTTTGGTTTAAGGCCGCTCGATCCGCCCTGCTCTTTGCCTTTAAGTTAATTAAGTCAGTTAGAATTTATTTTTCTTTTGCCTACCTTGGGCACTTAGGTTAGTTTTAGGACTAGTTAAACTTGCCAAAATAAAAAAAAAATATAATAAATACAAAAAAAAAATAATCAAAAAACACAAAACAACAAAAACATTCAAAAAACCCACAAAAATTCAAAAAGGACCTACCCTAATAAATGAACGCCCCCTAGAGCTCCACCACGAGCACCTAGCTACGCGACCATCTCCCGGAATGAGATTCATAAATCTCAATTCCACTTCCCCTCCCCCAACTCAAACATGAGTTGGAAATGACCACACTCCGAAACGAGTATAAAAACAGTCACGGACCCCGAACTACTATGAGGGTCTGATTCCGACTAACCGGATAAGTAGGCAGCCCGAGCCAGGGTTCGACCCCAACCAAAGATAAAATTTTTACACCCCATATTGATCTGTGTTTGATTAGCAAAATTAATGATTGTTTAGGAAATTTTTAGGGATTTTAAATGTTTGGCTTAGACCTAATGAGTAGGTTACCATCAGTAGATGGAGGTCCTGGGGTGCCTAACCCCTTCCCTAGGACCTAAAGGGATCTCTTACCTAGACTACTCTGGACCGTAGACCTCCTTATTTTGGATTTATCTTGGGATCCTACTTCCCCTAAGTAGGTGGCGACTCTTAGAATAAATTTAGCTTAATTCCTCTACTCTCGGACCATATCTCGACACTTAGAGTTGAGAGGGGAGGAAGGACGGTAAATTTATGCGTTCATAGCTTTGGCGACTCTGCTGGGGACCACCTAAGATCCAACCTGAAAATTAGGTAAAAGTCAAACATTTAAAATCGCTAATCATTCCCTAAAGCAATTATTCTTTTTGCTAATTCTTTTTATGTTGTGGGATGTTCTTATTCTCTTTCCTGTGCATATCATATTCATGTGCATTTTAGTGTAATCACCTTATAACCCATTAGTTGGATCTATGGGGCCTACGGCTGTTTGATACGTATCTTCAGTGCCAGGGGCTTTCTGATCTGTGGAGTTCAGCTGGATCACGCCTTATGGGTTGTACCCGTAGAAACGGATTCAGTTTCTCCCACTTCCGCCAATCGTCCCATTTTGGGAGTCGCATATTGTAGAGCCCCAGACTTTTTCATGCTTAATACATGACACTTTCGTTGCCATTTTACCTTTAAAGAGGTATAATTAATAAATAAGGAAGAAATTAGAAATTCTAAAACATCAGAAATGTTCCTTTTCGAAGTACGAGCCCAACGCAAGTTGAATCGTCAAAATCGGACGAACGAGTCAAAAGATATGGCCAAAACAGTCTGGACCTGTAGGTAAATCGTAGCTCGGAAGGCGCTAAGAACGTAGCTCGGAATGCGCTAAAGAATGTAGCTCTAATAATGGATACGTTGTGCATTCGTCGTGCAGCAGACGACGTGTACGTTGTACAGCTCAACGGGCACGTTGTACATAAGACAACGGACAACGTACTCAGCGCTATGCACAACCCAACGTGACAACGAGTTGGCACTATTCACAGTACAACGAGTTGGCACTATTCACAGCACAACGAGTTGGCACTATTCACAGCACAACGAGTTGGCACTATTCACGGTACAACGAGTTGGCACTATTCACGGTACAACGAGTTGGCACTATTCACGGTACAACGAGTTGGCACTATTCACGGTACAACGAGTTGGCACTATTCACGGTACAACGAGTTGGCACTATTCAAAGTACAACGAGTTGGCACTATTCACGGTACAACGAGTTGGCACTATTCACGGTACAACGAGTTGGCACTATTCACAGTACAACGAGTTGGCACTATTCACGGTACAACGAGTTGGCACTATTCACGGTACAACGAGTTGGCACTATTCACAGTACCACGAGTTGGCACTGTTCACAGCACCACGAGTTCGACACTCGTGTTGTGACAGAAATTTAGTAAGGGTGTTATGGTCTTTTGTCAGTCACTCTTACCTTAAGAGTTTAACCCGAGCCTTTAGGGCATCATTTGACACTTAGAGAGATTGGGAGATAAGAAGAGAAGAAAGGGCGATTCCTAAACCTAGGGTTTCCATTTTGGAGAGAAATCAAAGGGTTTTGAGACCTTAGATCACTTCCAATTCGGGTTTTCTCCAAGATCTCGGCTCAAGCACTCGTGGAGAGCGTTCTCCAAGCTAGGGCAGAAGCTACACAGTCGTTTTGGAAAGGGGATTTCTTCCTCACTTGATCAAGGTCGGTACTTTTTACTACCCTCCTAGTTATAGTTCTTCTTTCCCCTTCTTTTCTTTTGATTTCTTTCATTTACATATGTGCTATGAGATGGTAAATGGTGAATGGTGAAGGGAGATGGAATGGGCGATTGGATGCCAATGGTTGTGTATGATGAACAAATGGGGAAGGGCATTGTTCCAATAATGAACATACATGTATGATCTGAGTAAAACCCATCTAGAACAGAAGGTTGTAGGGTAAATCCATAATGAACACACCATGTTTGATGAAATGCCAAGGTGAATAAAGTGAGCTGTGAATTAGGAAATGCATGCCTAAGAAAATCTGAATATTGCTAGGGCCCATGATAGTGTGTTTCCTGCTTTCCCTAAATGCTATGAATGTTGAATTGCTCAATCTTTAATGTTATGTGTGTTGTGAAATTACCAAATTGTCATGTTTAAATTTAAATGCAAGTATGTACACGGTTCCCACGAGCACGGCATGCATGGCATGATTTATCGAGGTTTCCAAGAAGATGGATAGAGGTGGGGCATATCCTACGATATGTTTTACCTCGCTTTTCACAAGCAGACAAGAACCAACACTCCATGAGGGGTCTCCCCTCACTCACAAGTGCATATCATAAAGAAGGGTCTCCCTTCCCTCGCAAGTACATACATATCATAAAGAAGGGTCTCCCTTCCCTCTCAAAGCATCTCACAAGTGCATCTCACAAGTTACATGATCACAAGCAAGCATGCATGACATGACACGACATACAAGAATCAAGCAAGATAGACAAGACAAACTTTCAAGTACGAAAAGATATTTCAAGTCAAGTCAAGTGCACGATGTTTTCAAGAGGATTTATCGGCTTTCTACGAATTACAAGCATGATTACAAACTGTTTTACTTCCTTGTATGATATGAATTGTTTCCGTTTGACATATATGAATTGCTTCTGATTATGTAGTGCCATTTTTATGCTATAATTGTTGGTTAGTATTTAGTACCCGCTGAGTATTCCATGCTCAGCCGTACTTCTTATGTCGGTAGGTTCTGAGGGAGCTGCTGCTCCATTTGATGTTTGTGCTCCTGGTCCATGGGTGGAAGAGGAGTACGTTGAGGAGCCTTTGGAGGAACCTCCCGTAGAGGGTTATCAGTAGGTAGTGTTAGATTCTGAGTGGATTAGCTGTGGGTGAGCATGAGTGATTATATCCATGTATTTTGGCGGGCATATCCGCACTTTCTTTGTTTTGACTTCTTTGTATTAAAACTTGGACCGGGTGTATATACTTAGAGGTTTGTTAGACTTCCGCTGTGCTATGTTAGAATATGTTTCCGCCATTATCCTCTATTGTATATGCTCTGTGGGTTTTTGCAGGATGGTTTGTCAAGCAAGTTGTGTAAGTCACGATTAGTCGTCCAAGATTCACTCTAACTCCTAGGGTGGGTTTGGGGTCGCGACACATATACGGCCAAGTGTCCCCCAACCACCTTAGGAACACCTTGCATTACCCCGGCATATGCATATAGATTAGGTTGTGATATAGTTTATAAGCATTATATTAGGGTGGTTTCTCCCAATCCTACCCTACTTATAATCTATACCCGCCCTCCTTTTTGGTTGTATATTAGGGTATCTTTTGTACCCATATGTCCATTCAAGAAGGAGGGCATGTAAGAACCATGTTTGATGAGCCATGTGTGATTGAATAAACCCCTTACCCCCCGCTCCTTTAAATCAAATCATTACATATGGGGGTCCTAACCTCAAATAATAAATGGGTACTCATTTACCCCATTATCCATTTTTGTTTTAAACTTAATGGGCTTTGGTTTCCAATAACCCGAGATAGTAGGTTGGACCTCTATACCACCTACCCCATTGGTTTACATATGTACTGACTAAAAAACAACAAAAAAAAAAAAAAAAAAAATTCTTTCGTGACATTACATATGGGATTCTAAATCCAGATATAAATGGATATCCCCTTGTTCATTTATTACCTTAATCTAATAGGTCTGGGAAACCCAAGTTAGTGGACTGGGCTTTTGTCCACCCACCCTGTTAGTTTACATATGTAATGCCATATGAAAAAAATAATAACAAAAATAACAAAAACAAAAAAACAACATAAAAAAATAAAAAAATAAAAAAAAAATAAAAAAAAAAAAGAAAAAAATTTTCAAAAGTTTTGCATCATCATGTATAGAGCCTCACTTGTGCACTATTATTTAGATGGCAGGCCCTTCAGGAATAATTAAGTCGGGAGACCTAGGTCCTTCACTCAAATTGGAGATGCTTGTGATGCCAAACTTAGAGACACAGCTACAATCTTTAGTTCAGCTCAAGGTCTTAACTCTGCCCGTCGACTAGTCTGGATACAGAGATACCATGTGGGAAATATTTTAGACCTTGCTTTGGTCGATCCTGATTGGCGTTTAGTCAGGGCGGCGATTCTGTGTTGGGATCCTAAAAGTGTAGTTTTCCGTTTTGGGAAAAATGAAATGTGTCCGACAATCGAAGAAGTCAAACGCATCTTAGGGCTTGATATTGATGGTCCTGCTATTCTACCCCATTACAGAACAAATTACCAGTTTGAACTCGCGCAGTTCTTACACATCAAGCCTGACAGATTACCCAACAACGCCAAGGGCACTTACTCAAGGGTTGAAATGAACAAGTTGTGGGATATGTATAGACCTTCATGGGATCCTAGTGCACCTGCAGCTGAATCTGAGTCAGCACTCAATGTTCTTACATGGATTGTTCTAGCTCAGCTCATCTTCCCAAAAAACCTCAGTATTGCTGAATCTGTATTGGTGGGGGTAGTCAAAGACATGCGTAGTGGAGGGTCAGTCGTCCCGATGATCCTGGGAGAGCTTCTTAGGGGTCTTAAATATAGCAGTGAAAACAGGAAAGGGACATTCAATGCCAGTTTATCTCTTTTACATTTATGGTTGGTCGAGCATCTACCGTCAATGGTTACTGTGCCCTCAGAATTTGCTTATGACGATCGGAACATAGTGCGAAAATTCAACCAGACCCAATCCAAGCTTGTTTGCAAAAAAATGGAAGACTGTTACAGAAAACTCCAGCAATTATCAAAGGACGAGATAATTTGGAAGTGTCGTTGGCTCGTAATCAACAAGCAAAGGCTTCCCCTTTAACTACTTTTGGAAGAAGATGTATAATTCTTGCTGACCTAACTGGATCGTCACCCTACATTCCACTCAGAGTACTCCGACAGTTTGGGTACCGACAGTTTATCCCAGTAATCGATGATTTGGCGGAAGACTATTGTGTTTTCCCTACTACATCTGAACTTCTAGAAAGGCGTTTCCAAACTGAATGGAGACGATCAAAAAGGGAAAAATTTCCAGATGACATAGTAGAACCTGGACTAGGGGAACCGTCGACTGAAGAAGAGTATGATTTATGGTTGGAGAACCCAGACATACAATCAGAAATGCTAAAGCCAGCAGAATTGCTCACCCCAATCATAGCACCGTCCAGGGGAAGCCTTCCCTTATCAGAGGTGGTGGTGCTGTGGAAAGATACATTCCTTTGTAATCGTCTCAAGATATTAAGGGATACTAAGAAGCTTAAGTCAGCGCAACAGGCACACTGGCAACATGACGTTGAGTTGAAAAGGGAATATCAGGTAGTCCGCAGGAAGGAGGAACAGTTAGAGCAGATCCAAATCAAGATTCTGAGAGATACCGAAGAATTGGAGAAAGCGCAACAGATCCTCCGACAACAAGAAGATGATTTGAGGAGTTGACGTCAGTTGGCCTATGATAAAGAGCATCAGTTAGAGCAAGCACTCCGAGAGTTTCAAAAGAGGAAAAGAGATGATGCTGAGGAGTCTTTCCAGTTTGAAGTCCAGTTCCGTCGGAATCAAGAACAGTTGAAAGCAGTCAGACATCATGCTCAAGTTGAGGCTCTAGAGTTCGACTATAGGATTCAATGTGCTTCAGGCATGGTGGACAGGCTAGAAAGCGAGATTGCTATCCTTCGTCAGCAAGTGATAGACCTCGGGGGCAACCCCTTGCCTCCCGACTTTGTTATTCCTGAGAGATCTGTATAGGGTTGGGTCATTTTTCTTTTGTCCTTTGTCGCTTTTCATTATTTTACTTTTGGTTTAGTGTTGTCTTAGAATCACACAAACACATGCATATATAAAGAAGTGATTTTCGTCTTTTTGTTGTCAAATCGTGCATTCATGTTTAATCGCTACATCTTTCTCAGTGTTGCATGAAACAGCGAATTGTTACTCGTTCTGTATCTCGTGCTCTTGCTCAAGCTGTAATCCTAGATCTGGACAGTCCTGAAGTCGCAGATTGGTCCTCTCAAAGTTCAGCAGACATGGCTGCCCCCAACAATCGTCTGGATTCGAGTACAGATCAACTTGTACAAGCACATGACCAGGAGATACATGGGATGAAAGCCTAATTGGACAGCATTCAGGAAACCTTGCAGGCTCTGATGGCTTTACAGCTTAACAAACCTGTTCACCAACCAGAAGCCGCACCATTTCAACCCGAACAGCCTAGAACTTCATTCCAACCGGAAAGTTTTCAGCCAGACCAACCCGGAATTGGGACCTTTCGGCATCAACCAGACCAATCAGGGTTTAGACCTTTCCAGCCGGATCAACCTAGGGTTGAGATTCCTGCCCCAAACTTTACCTTTATCAACCCTCTTCATGATCAACCGGGTGAGGATGGTGATTTTGACTACACCCGATTTGATGGAAAAACTGGTGAGGCTGTGCACTGCGACCATCACAATCCAAAAATGCCATAGGATTCTGAGTTATTGGTGTCTCTCAAGAACCAACAAGAAGAAATTCGTCAGCTGAAAGAGATGATGAAAAAAATGCAAGGGGCATCATCCTCCTCTACAGGGATAACTCTGGATGACCTACTCTTCTCCTCTGATACTTTGGTTCCCTCTGACTTTCGAGTTCCAGAATTCACCAAATATGGGGGCAAAGGGTGTCTGAAAGAGCATCTACAGTTGTATGTGGGGGATATGATGGCTTACAGAGATAAACCACAATATCTTATTCAATATTTCCAGAAAAGTCTGAAAGATGCCGCTCTCAGGTGGTGGCTTTCAATTGACAAGAAGCGAATTACCAGTTGGCAAGATGTGATCGATCTCTTCATAGATCAGTTTTCTTTTAACTTGGAGGTGCTCCCTCAAAAGAGCGATCTAGAGCAACTGTCCCAGAGGAATAATGAATCGTTCATTGAGTATGCCGCTAGGTGGAGAGAGATGGCATCAAGATTATCAGTGCAGTTATCAAAGGAAGAAATGGCTTCTACCTTTTTGGGAACCTTAAAGCAACCATATTCAACACTGATGATAACTCTACCGGCCACTGATTTCAAGGTAATTGTTGAGACAGAGGCAAGAATTGAAACAGCTGTTAAAAATGGTACTATACATGCCAGTCTTAGCCATACATCTCCAAGGTCAAGTGCCCCATTTAACAAGAATAATGGGCAAAAGGACGCCAGAAAAAGAGAAGAAGTTAATTGGATTGCGCCAAGCGCACCGTTGATGTTGACTGCCCCGCCAATCCAACAACATTCCCGACCTCAAAACCCTCAGCCGGTAAGGCAAAATCAGTATCAACAGGCACGTCAGCCAGTGAGAAACCCTCAAAGAAATTTTACTCCTTTGCCCTACTCTTTAAGCCAGCTGTTGACTTTCCTCCTCAAAAAGGACCTTATAGCTCTGAAAGGACCAACTCCTCTTGTTCCGGTCGATAAACAATCTCGGAATTACCATGCTGATCATTATTGTGCATATCATCGAGGCCCAGGTCATGATACAGATGTGTGCTATAATCTCAGGCATGCAATTCAGGATTTGCTAGAAGAAGGAAAAGTCGAATTTGCACCTGGAAATACTAGCATCACTCAAGCTCCTCTTCCCCCACACCAAGGACAGATTAATTTTCTGAGCGGGGATGAGTCTGATTTGAATATGATTGAGATTGGTGGGCTGTCAGAGATCAATGATGCTATTCGTCCTTCATACCGAGCCCCTGTCCAAATCCCATATCCTCAGTCTTTGTCGTCTCTTGAATCCCCAGTGCTTCAACCCATCCAAATACCCTGCATGTCACCAGTCCATTCATCTACTATTCAATCCATTCAGTGCCCTATACAGATCCCTTTTATTCCTGTTGAAAAAGAGAAAATTGTCTATACCATCCCTTGCCCTGCTGGTTGGCCTACGACCCCAGTTATATCATCTTCATTACCCTTTGGTAAAGGTCCAGTCCAGATTCCATACATTCCAGCACCAATCCACCCCCTTAATCGTTTACCGGCCACTCCATCACTCATTCTGGACAACGAAAACATCATTGCAATAACCAGGTCAGGAAGAGTTTACCAGAAACCAGAAGTTGAGCTGCCTAAGTCCAAGGGCAAAGAGCAATGTCTGAGTCCTGAGCAACAAAAAGAGGAAGATGCGGCATTGTTGAAAATTTTGGAGAAAGCAAAGGAATATAATATTGCCCATCAACTCACGAAGCTCCCGGCTCAAATTTCAGTGATGGGATTACTCTTAACTTCAGAGCACCATCGGGAGCAATTGCTTAGGGTGTTTAACAATGCTCATGTCACAAAGGATATAACGCCCGAGCGTTTGGGGCAACTGGTAGGTCAGATTCTGGAACCAAAGACCATTACCTTCAGTGAAGAGGAAATCCCAGACAGTGATAAGGAACATACCAGGGCTCTTTACATCTCAGTGCAGTGCATGGGTAAAACACTTTCAGCAGTTCTGGTAGATAATGGGTCTGGTTTGAACGTCTGTACATTGACTACTTTAGAAGGTTTGGGAATGGATATCAGCCATGTCAAGAAAAGGCCTATGACAATTAGAGCTTTCGACAATTCAACTCGTCAGAATTTGGGAGATGTCGACTTAAACATCTCTATTGGGCCATCAGAATTTTTGACCAATTTTCAAGTGGTTAATATGCCAGCTTCTTTTACTCTTCTTCTTGGAAGGCCGTGGATCCACATGGCCGGAGCCATCCCGTCATCACTTCATCAGAGGATTAAGTTTATTCAAGGTGACCAATTGATTGTGATTCCGACCGAGTCTTTAGCGAGTTCTTTTGGGGATGTCCAAGAATTGGGACAAGGGGCAGCTTTTATGACCTATCAGTTTGAGGAGGTTACTTGTATAGCTCAGCTTGAAAGCAAGAAAAATGAATATATACCAGCAGCAGTGAGGATCATGGCAAAAATGAAGTACAGACCTGGTTTGGGTTTGGGCGCCCACCACCAAGGAATGAAGAAGCGGTATGTAGCACCTCGCTACACACCTCGTTTCGGAATAGGGTACAAACTAGAGTTGGAAGATTTCTTGAACAGGCTGACGAAAGGAAAATCGTCAGTAAAGTCGGTGCCCCCACCTCCCCTATCTGTTACCTTTCCTACCAGTACTCTCAGACCTTCTGATTTTGAAATCTATAAAAACCTTCCTTTTGAGGAAACAGACCCAGAACCAACTGTCAACCCTGCACCCAAACCTCAGCCAAAGGACGATCCTGCAAGGTTTCTTGAAATGATCGAGGTGGCTCAATTGTTTGAGGAACTCGCTGTTGAAGATGCAGTCCAGATCGATTACAAGGTAGAGGAACAAGTGTGCACCCTCTCCAGTGCTTCGCAAGTGTCATCCAGTTATGTTCCACTCATACGAGCCAGTTCTTCTCCTCTCGTATGGTGGACCGATCCCATCACAGTTGAAGCAGCCAGAGGAAAGCAGGGAAAGAAGGTCGGACTAGTCAGACCATGACCCAGTTTCTTTTCTTTATTTGTTCTTTTCATCTTTATTTCAAAAAGAGAAAAACCAAAATTTTATTTTCTAGGCGGCTTTGTTGGTCATTTCAAAATAGTCTTTTGCTTTACGCATCTTTGTAAATATTACAAAACATCAGAAAATCAATGAAATTCATTTTCTTTATCTCAAGACTTGTTTCCTTTTGTATATACATAAAATTTTGGCTCATGATGGTATGACCTAAGTCTCCAAAAGGCTTAGTGATCTGAAGTCACCAAAAATCAAATCAAAAAAAAAAAAACTCAAATACTAAGACCGAGCTTATTGGTTTGCCAGGGAATTGTCCAAGATAAAGCTAACTCAAATCATGAAATCAATCTTGAACTTTTGGAAGTAGATTATGACGAAGAGGAAGAAGAGGAACCTCCACAAGAGATCCTCGACCTTCTTGAACAGTACGAAGGGATATGTAAACCTAATGAGGAGGACACCGAGACTATAAATCTCGGATCCGAAGATGATCCTAAGTATGTGAAGATTGGCATTACAATGAAACCTGAACAAAGGAGCGCTATGATTGACTTCCTCAAAAGTTACATTGATGTATTTGCTTGGTCATATGCAGACATGCCCGGCCTTGATCCAGAGTTAGTAGTCCACAGGTTGCCATTGAATCCAGGGGTAAAACCAGTTAAGCAGAAGCTCAGACGGTTGAGGCCAGAATGGTCTCAAAAAGTTAAAGAGGAGATCGAGAAGCAAATAAGTGCAGGTTTTCTAGCAGTAGCGACGTACCCAGAATGGCTGGCCAATATCGTACCAGTGCCTAAGAAAGATGGCAAAGTCAGAATGTGCATCGACTACAGAAACTTGAACAAGGCTAGTCCAAAAGATAATTTTCCACTTCCTCACATAGATATCCTTGTCGATAATACAGCTGGACATGAAACCTTATCTTTTATGGATAGGTTCTCAGGATATAATCAAATCAAAATGACCGAAGAGGATATGGAAAAGACCTCATTCATTACCCCATGGGGCACTTTCTGTTACAAGGTCATGCCATTTGGGCTCAAGAACGCAAGGGCAACGTATCAAAGGGTGATGACCGCATTATTTCATGATATGATGCATAAAAGTACGGAGGTTTATGTAGATGACATGATTGTCAAATCCCCATTGGCTAAAGATCACCCTGAAGATTTAAGAAAATTATGCGACAGGCTCAGACTCTTTGGTCTAAGGTTAAATCCAGCAAAATGTGTGTTCGGAACAACGTCAGGAAAGCTACTTGGTTTCATTGTTAGCAAAAGAGGAATCGAAGTTGATCCAACTAAAGCAAGAGCTATCATCGAGATGCCTGCACCTCAGACAGAAAAGGAAATTCGAAGATTTCTGGGCAGGATTCAGTATATCAGCCGTTTTATTGCACAGCTTACTCCGATCTGTGAGCCAATCTTCAAATTGCTTAGAAAGAATGTGCCTACAATCTGGTCGGATGAATGTCAACAGGCCTTTGAAAAGATCAAGCAGTATCTTCTCAATCCACCCGTGCTTGTCCCACCAACACCCGGACGACCACCCTTAATGTACATCTCCATCCAAAAGACTTCAATGGGTTGTGTGCTGGCTCAGCATGATGAGTCAGGCAGAAAAGAACAAGCCATTTATTACATCAGTAAGCGTTTGCATGAATACGAAGAGAAGTACAACGCATTAGAGAGGACTTGTCTAGCGTTGGTTTGGGCCACCCAGCGTTTTCGACATTATTTATTGTCCTACCCTGTGATTTTGATATCAAGAATGGATCCACTCAAGTACTTACTGGAGAAGCCTGCTACTTCAGGAAGAACAGCCAGATGGCTCATGATGTTATCAGAATTTGACATCACGTACATGACGTAGAAATCGATCAAGGGGCAAGCAATTGCAGATCATTTGGCATACAACCCGTCATCTGATTATGTTCCAAGGGTATTTCTTTTGCTATTTAATTTTTTGTGTTTTATTGCTTTAGCCCAGGGACAGTACCCTACAGTGGGTATGGGGGACCCCAGGTGCTTCCTATCATGCATGGAGACACTCCCCACAACCTCTGGGGGCCCTCAGTCCATGAAGGTTCCCCTAGCAAGGTCACGATGCAGCCCCCGTGGGGTTAAATTAAGTTCTGGAAAATTCTAGTAATGGCGGTAAACCGATTACCGCCATTACTGAACCTTCTGTTGCAGACACTTTAACCGTGGTTAGCTTAATCCCTGGTCCAATCTAGGGGAATGATTATCTTTCCCTACCTGTCTTCTATCTCCCCTAAAATTTTCAGTCCCTAACTCTTAGTTTAACCATGGTTAAATACCCTGGAAATGGAGACTGTCAAGAATGGTGGCAATCCAATTGCCACCATTCATGATTTCATGTTGCAGTATGTTTTTGGCCTACTCTAGGCCCATTTCAGACCACCTCAGCTCATGCTAGGGCCCACCACAAAGCCCAGGACCATCTTGACTCTCCCCTGGCCGAACCTAAGGGTCCTTGACCCTGGGTTAAGCCCTTAACTTAAGGTACAACCCCCTGTAAAATCCCTGTTGAAAATGCCTTGAATGGCGGTGGACCATCCATCGACATCCCCTGTATCCTTTGATTGTGGGCTTTGCTATAGGCCCAGCACTGGTGGGAGGCCAGTCTAGGCCTTGCCACGCGTACTAGACCCCCACTCTTCCCCGAACCACCTTGCTTAACTGAGGTTTGTCTAACCCCGGTTGCATTTTGACCATGGTTAAAATACTTAACCATAGGTAAATTCCAGGAAATCCTACAAAAATCCAAAAAACAATATAAAATTCAAAGAGCCCAAAAAAATATTGTCTTGCTTGCTTTAACTGGGGTTACTTTAACCCCGGTTACCTTTTAACCATGGTTAAGATGCTTAACCCTTAGTAAAAATCTCCCAAAATACCAAAAAAATCAGAAAAATATAAAAGACCAAAAATGACCAAATCATGCTTTACTTGCTTGCTTTAACCTTGGTTAGTCCTCTAACCATTGTTAACACCATTCTAACTGTGGTTAGGCTTTACCTTACACTTGACCAACCCGGTCAGTCAAACCCTAGCTTAATTATAGGGAGTAGGTAACCATTTCTTAAATGGGAGCCCTAGGGTACCTAACACATTCCCTGAGACTTAATCGAACCACTTACCCTAATCTTTGCTAGACCATTTGCCTTATCCAAAACTTTTGCTTATCCGGGACCTATCCCTAAGAATGAATAGTTGGCGACTCTTCAGTCCACTACTTGTTTTTGTGAGCGGATCCAAATCCCGTGCTCATAGCTCTGACGACTCTGCTAGGGAAGAAGTTCAAGCCAAAACCTAAGTCTAAGCCAAATTAATCTCAAACTTAATCAAAACGCCTAAGTCTTTAATCAAATGCTGATCATTCTTATCTTTTTGGTGTTTTTGTAAATGTGCATTTCATACATATCATACTACTATAAATGTCCTATTAAACCCAGTAGACAGAGTTATTACACTAACAGCTGCTAGATGATGATTCTCAGTGTCAGTCGCTTAAACTTCTTGGAGGTCCGCGGAATTACGTCTGTTGGGTGATGACCTTCAGGAAACGATTTTGAACGCTCCCACTTACACCAAGCATCTCTTTTTAGGTATGTTCTATACCGGAGAGTAGCATATACGGTGTTAACTGATCCTCCCATCCTGCTAGGAACACACCTGCATTACACCAGTATCCATACATATAGCCTAGGCTAGGGTATAGTCTACAAGCAACCATCCGGGAGGGGTTATCCTAAACCCTAATCTGCTTGCACCCTATACCTATCCCCTATCATGGTTGACTACCCAGACACTTTCTACCTAGATAAGCACCCACCCAGGGGCATGTATTGAGCCTTTTTGTTGTGCTTGTAATAAAACATACCATATCCTGCTTCCCGATATAGCATATGGGGTTCAAATCCCAGGCAGATAGGTCTTCACAAGACTTATCCTCAACTTTGACCTGATAGGTTCTCTGGTCACCAAGAACCAGGGTAAAACATGTCGAATCTCCGTCCGTCTGCCGTATCGGATCACATGTGTCTTGTCACACCCAATCAAAACAAAAAAAAAAAAAAATCAAAAATCAAAAATCCCTCTCTTGCATGTCATTCGGAATTTCAGACTAGGGCATTGTCCGTAGGTCAACTAGACTCCGCTAGGTCATTTGCATACTTGTCAATCTCCCCCGCCCTTATCTACTACGACTCTTACTCCATACCTTTCAATTATTTCAGGAGCAGACCTCGAGTCGGGCACTTATCTGAAAAGCACCACCAGTTGATACTTGACCAAGCTGTTTAGTATGGATCAATTAGTAGATGGCCATGAGACAGATCCTGACACACCGACATCACAGCAACCACAAGTTTCAAGCCTTGAGACAAGAATAACAGAAAATGCCCAGAACATAGAAGAGTTGAAAAACATTGTGCATGATTTTATGCGGGCCATAACACATGCTCTCTCCTCCTCAAATACTTGACCGGCCAATGTGCCAGGCCCATCACAAACCAATCCGCCATGTGTCACCAATTTTATCCCACCGTCACCTGTCATCAATACCCCACTACATGTTTAACCACCACAACTGCATACCCTCAACATCCCTCCACTACTTGTTCAACCACCACAATTTCATACCCTCAACATCCCTCTATTACCTATTCAACCACAACTCGACTTCACCTTCGGCATACCACCTCCACCTATCCAACCACAACATATCCCTCATATCACACCTCCCATCATTGACCAGTTTGAGGAGGAGGAAGCTAGAGTTGGCGGAGAACCCCATACCGAATCTGCTCATATATCTTCTAGGCCCAAATTCCAGATGCCAACAAAGAAAGAATTGAGAAGTTAGAAGAGCTGGTGAGGACTGCTCAAGGAGCCCGTAAATCTACAGATTTCAGGGACATGTGCATGCACCCAGGGATTTAACTGCCCCGGGATTTCAAACTACTTGACTTTGAGAAGTACAATGGGAAATGATGCCCCGAGATACACTTAAGGGTTTACCATGGAGAGCTGTTCCAGTTGGAACATGATGGTAAATTGCTGGTACAGTGATTTTAGAAGAGCTTGAAAGGGGCAACCTTGCAGTGGTTCACTAAAGTCGACCCCAACAAAGTCAGAACTTGGGAGGGTCTTTGTGAGACATTCCTGGCTAAATATTTCAACGATGTTGATCTACTCCCACAGAGGGTAGACTTGAAAAAAATGTCCCAGAGGGATAATGAGACCTTCATCGAAGATTCTGTTCGATGGAGGGAAATTGCTGAAAAAATGAGCACCCTTCTATTAGAAGAAGAGCAAGTCACAACTTTCATGGAAGCAAGAGAAGATGCTAGCATACTATGACCAGGTATGAGTACTAGCATCTGTCTTAAAGTAAGTACAAGATAAGTGATAAGAATGATCTCATAAGCTAAGAATCTCATAAGATGCATAAGGAACTCACAAGGCTCATAAGATATATGAAATACGTATTGTTAAAGCATGAACTTAATGTATAATTCAAAGTATGATCTTAAGATTATGCAATGTTATTTTGTTTTAACTTTTGCACTCTAATCATGTGTATATTTTGATGAACTGCATCCTGTATAGCATGTTAATGTATTGTAACATGATTACTTAGTAGTATGTATACACTGAGTATTCAATAATTAGCCGAACTGTTATTTCGGTAGGTTCCAGGTGGGATGATCGTGCTACAGAACTAAGGGTCCAGCAAGAGCTTGCTGGGGATCAGCATGCAGATGATAGGGGCCTTGACATGTGGCCTTATGGTTGATTTTGAGAAAGAGAGTAACATGTATTTTGAGATCTCATGTTGGGATTATGTTTTGGGGATTTTCATGTAGGCTTGAGTTAGTAACTCAAGTATTTGACCTTTTGTTAATATTGTAGTTTTTATTTAGTCTGGTATCTATGTTAACACTTGGAAGAACTTTTATATAGAAGAAATTTTCAGGTTCACTATTTGTCATGCCTTGTATACACTTTGCAGAATGGTTTGAAGTGTAAGTTACGTTGCCAAAGCCTCACAACTCCTAAGGAGGATTTTGGGGCGTGACATTAGGCAAGAATCTGGGAAATCTTTTTTTGTTGGGGATTTCTTACTCAATAACAATACCCACGAAATTTACTTGTTTTTTTTTGTAGATTTGGTTGTCCAATGTCAGTAACCCTATTTTCTTCTTAATTTAATCCAATTAGATGAGTGGGCCTTGTATAGCTTTTCTCTATGATGGGCTTTTTGCTTTAAATTTTTTCAATTTGGTACCAAATCAGATAAATTCCCCCTAACTCCTACATAAAAGTAAAAAGGTTATAATTAAGACAAAATAAAAAACTAATAAATGTAAATAAAAAGGTAATTATTAACATAATGATATGCATATGAGCACGCGTCGGCTGAAGAGACTATGCTCAAGTGTGATACTCAAGCATCTAACATAGAAAATCCATTGCCCCCAAAAAAATGTCTTGGGAAGTGAAAGTTTGGGAATTTTGAATACAAAGAAGGGTTATTTTTAAGATTAATTTTTTTCATAAATACTCCTTCACAAGGCATTTTTTGGTTTGCTCCTTTGACTGCTCAACTGCTATTCATAGTTAATCACTTATACAATCAACTAGAGCTCTTGTTTATAGTTAATCTCTTATTTATTTCGGTTTTTTTCTTTTGGTGGAACCATCTCTTTTAATGTACTCTACCTATTTTAGGTTACGAGGAGTGCTGCCAAGTAGATTTAAATTTTTTCCTAAATTCTCACTTTGTGTGCAACACACATGGCTGCTAACCATTTCACAATGGAAAAAAGGTGCTACTCATGTCACAAGGGAAAAAAAATCAGGGGATGAAGTGTTGACCGCACTCAAAAAGCCCTCTTTTACTCTTGTTAAGAAATTCACTCGTAAGGTTAAAACACTTTTACTTTATATTTTCTGAAAATGAAGGTTAGATTTATAAATCTTTGGAATGAATGAATCTTAACCACAATTAATATGAGTTAAAATGGACACATGGGTTCTGTAGAGCATGGGCTAGATGGTTTTGGTTTGGCGAGCACCAAACCAAACTCCATTCCATTTTAATCTCAACGGATTGCTAAGATAACAAGAAAAAGTAGCCACACGTCACATTCACAACTAGAGCTTCAAAATATGCTTATGAGGCTAGCATTTCTCTTTAGAGTTTATATAGATAAGGGAAAACTACCTAAATGACCCCAAGGTCTATCCCCAATCCATAAATGACCTTTGACAATTGAACTTAACTTTTATAACCCCCACATGTGAAAACAGTTACATGTGTGAGACTTTGATTATTTTTGGACCCATATATCCCTAAACTTTTAAAAACCAAGGTCCAGAACCACAGTCATGATCAGTGTCTCCCTCTCTTAGAGGCATATATGTCTCTCTCTCTCCCTCTACTATTCTCTGAAGTTCTCTCATCTTATTCCCTTACAAGGATCCTTTCTTTAACGTGCACTATTTGTGTCCATTTAAAGGGCCTCCGTATTCCATTTCATGGATGGTGATTCAAGGTAATAAAAGTTTAATTTGAGGGTGATTTTTTTGGAGTAATGGGAGATTGCTGGGGAAGCAAGGGAGATGCAATGCACCATGTGTGTCGAATCTGCTCGTTGCAGTAGTTGTCCAACACGTTTAAAAGTAGCTTTTTGACTGCACCATCCTCACCCCAAAACTAAGAATAGAACCCCTATGAAAATGATAGACAACAATCAAATGGTAATATGATTTCAAGAAAATATTTCAACTTGACTCACCATACTTTGCTTTCAACAGAAACAAAGAATCCCTTCGCTCAGTCGGCCTAGGTATGAAAAGAGTTCCAGCCGTCACATGAACATCACCAACATCTCATTACACTGATCGATCGGCCCCTAAATGGGTCCTATCCGTAAAAGACTTCGATTCTTGCCTTTCCGTATGTTGTTTACCTCATTTAATCCCTGTCTCACCTCCCTTGTACAAGACTGTGTGGTAGGTTCGTTCTTGATCATGATTTTGGTTGGGGACCTTTGGTTTTTAACTCAATGGTTAGGGGCATATGAGTCCAAATAAAATAGAATCCAACACATTTGGTTGTTTTCACATTTGAGGGTTATAAAAGTTAAGTTAAATTGCCAAAGGTTATTTATGTAATCCTGATAGACCCTAGGGTCATTTAGGTAGTTTTTCCTATAGATAAGGTTTTTGGCCGTCGGATCACCACCAAAAAAAAAAGAAGGAAAACGATTGATTTATCCATTTTGCCCATTGGGAGTCTATAAAACGATTGCCTTCGCCAGATGAGTCTTCACAGGATCCACTGTAAAAGGAGAGTAACACTACTAGAGAGAGAGAGAGAGAATGGCGGTGAAAGTGGCGATGATGAGTGTGACAATGTTGCTTTTGGTAGCTGTGGTCGTAAGAGTCGATGCTCGCTTCGACTTTTCTCCCATTCTCAACTCCATGCTTCAACAAACTGATAATTCTGGTATCAATCTCTACCAGCTCTAGAGAGAAATTTTCAACAAAACATGAATATTAATATTGTTATTTATATATATTTCTCTCATGTTTTGTTTTTGCAGTGCTTGATTGTTGCGTACTTTGCATCTGTGCCTTATCATGGCCTCCTCAATGCCGATGTACGGATAATAGGCCATATTGCTTTACATCCTGCAAAAACTGCGTATGCACCAAATCAAATCCTCCTCAATGCTATTGCGCTGACATCGCCGAGTACTGCCCCATTAAATCTTGCTGGGAGAAAGACGAGGGTCATAAAATAATCTAAGTAGCCTCAGTTGCAGCAGTAACATGTGTGCTTTAAGTCTCTAAATAAGCACACACATGTTCGTTTCTCTGTAATGGGATATTAGCAACTATCTTAAGCTGTGGTTCCTCTGTACGTACTAGGTTATTTGCTCAAGTACCGTGTTGCTTTAACTTTCGCTGAAGCTTAATAAATAAGACTCTGTTGGAATAAATCTATATTATGGGTTCAAAGCATCTACTTGGGTGTCAACTCCAGATTTTGGATCACAAAACCTTATGGTAATCGTTTCGATATATTCAAAACTCACAAAATTGCAAGCCAAAGTCAGGCGCATTGAAACACATTATTTGAAGTCTTAGACTCTTAATGAGCGATCTAATTGCTTAATTAAACTCGAGAGTCCTTGCTTAATTAAGCAGCTTAATGATACTTATGTGCTAAACCACTTCTAATCAACACGTGCACAAAAACTATACAGTTGTATTGCTTTCTCAACTCTCAATCTTTTGTAGAGATGCGTACGATGATTTTTCTATAAAGCCAAATCCTCTACGGTAATCGGATTTGCCAAATCCAATTATCAACCTTTGAGACCGGTTATCACCCTTTGAGGTTAACACGTGTCCCTTTTGTTACCCCTTAACTGTGATTAAGATTCATCCACCCATTCTTGGTTTTTTAAAAAAAATATTAATTCTTTTTGAAAATATTTTAATATTAAAAAAAAACCTTAAAAACCGTTTTTTTATTTTAAAAAAAGAATTAATATTAAATAAGAAACAAAGAATGGGTGGTTGAACCCTAAGAGTGGGTAAATCTTAACCACAATTAAGGGGTGTCAAAAGGGACACATGAAAGGATGATGACCGGATTTGTGTACAGGATTTGGCTTTTTATTTTATTTTATAGAATCTGAAAGTAATTTGGACACGTCATTATGGTAGTTCAGCAAGACAAAATGTCTCTGCCTATAACTAAAGACCATCCTTATAAGTATCAACATACTAAAACACATTTTATTATTCATTAACTTTGGTTTAAATAATTTAATTATACGGTTAAATTCGTTAATCTTAAGAACCTCTGAATGAAGGACGAAAAAAGCGATAAGTTGCACCGCCCCTTCTTATAAAAACCCATTTATATATCTTGTACTTTTGTGACTTTGTCCGGTTCATATGGAAGAAAGCTGAGAACCATTTTTTTAATTTGTAGAAGAAGCCAAATGAGTTAGGTATGGGATCATCTTGAAGTTGATGAAGGAGAGGAATCAGTCAGATTGGAGTATCCAATCGGAAGGCACCGTACAACTCCATCACACTGACCAGATTTATGTGTACATGCCTTGGTAAACATGCAAAAGGGGTGTATGGCATCTTTCAGTTTGTGCTTAATGCTGACGGACTCCTCGACAGCACCAACTGCAGAAAATCCTAACACAAGGAGGTCACTTATAATTTTAATTTATTTGTCAGTATTAGAAATTAGGACCACCATGTACCATTTTAATTTATACGAGAGTATTAGAAATTAGTTTAATTTATTTGTCGGTAGCAGAAATTAGGACCACCACGTACCACTTTAATTTATATGCGAGTATTAGAAATTAGGACCACCACGTACCACTTTAATTTATATGCGAGTATTAGAAATTAGGACCACCACCCACCATTTTAATTTGAGGAATGCTAGCTCTAATCTCAGTCAACTTATACTTTCACCCTTAACCAACCACTTATTCACTTTTTGGTCAAAAAGTACTTTAATTACTACAAAGTAGACTAGTGATTTAATTGTGGGTGAGAGTATGGTTTGACTGAGAGTATGGCTAGCACTCCTCTTTTAATTTATATGTGAGTATTGGGACCATCAATTATTTATTGTGATTAACTATGAACAAGATCTCGTTGAATAGTTATATGGAGCAACTCAAAAAAGGCAACGGGTTTTCTCTGGAAATGCAGTATCGGACTCGCGCATAATCTATAATCTCATCTGCCAAAAGGTATTTTATTAAGGAGGTTATAGCATGCATCTTGCACAATTTGTTGGGTGGTACATGCACACCTTCACAACTTGTCATGTGTTCTCTTTAACATCTATTAACTAAGTTTGGTTAAGATTCATTAACTCATAGAATTAAATAATCTAATCTTAGTTCTAGCCAGCCCTAACCTAGCCCTAAGCCCTTAGGGCTCAAACCCTCAAGTCCAAGGCCCCTAGGGCCTAAACCCTCGGTTTGAGCCCAGGGGGCCCAATAAATTCAAACACAACCCCCCGTACCACGTACCTGCATGGGCCAAGCCCTTCTCGGATAAAATCCAGTATTGGCGGTACATCTACCGTCATTTTTTTTTGCCTATTCGGATATTGACGGTAGTTATTCTACTACCATTACCTGTTTTCATGTTTCAGCAGTTCAACCACCACTCCAGTGCACCAGGCATGCGCCTGGGTGCCCCCACTCCACCCTTAGAACTCCACCAACTTCTGTCCTAATACCAGGGATGTCCCAAGCTCCTTCCCTATAAATGGCAGCCCCCCACAACCTTCTTCCCCAGTTGAAAACTTCCTATCCGAGTGCCTGCCCAGTTGCCAAGGCCATAGCTCTCTCCAGCACTCTTCCAGCATCACCAGAAGCCTCCAGGACTCACCCAGCTCATCCCTCTGCCTCCTTGTGCAGTACCACCACCGTAAGCCACCGCCACTTCCATCCACCTTCACTTCAGCAAGGACAGTAGTAGCAGCAGGGTAGGGCCCTGTCCCTCCCCTCTCTCTTCATTTTTCAATTGCTTTTTACATCTATGTGAGCCCCTGGTCCTTCCAAGGGACTTAATCTCTTGTGGTTTGGCTGAAAACCCACAGTAGGGGGTATCCCCAACCTTCTTCATAGGTGTGGAGATCCCTTCAAGGGCATAGCACCAATCTCAGGCTAATCTCAGGTTCTCTAGGGGTCCCTCAGTCCTTGAGGGAACCCCTAGATCCATCAGAGCACAGCCCCACAGGGCACAAATACCATCTTGGAAAATTCCAAGAATGACGGTAAACTCAGTACCGCTATTCCTGACACTTGTTATTTCAACCCCTATGGGCCCCACTTGAGCAAGCCCTAGTCTAATCCAGGGCATGGGCTAGACCCCTAAGCTTCCCCTCAGCTCACCCTGGTCCTTCTAGGGTCACCCCACCTCATTAACCGTGGTTAAAAGGCATTAAACTTGAGACTGTCAAGAATGGCGATAGACATTCTACCTTCATTCTATCATTTTATGTGCATGGACTTTGGGCTTAATTCAGGCCCATTGCAGAACCTCCCCTGGGCCCACCAAAGACCTAGAACCATCTTGGGATTTCCTCTTTAAAACCTGTGGGTCCTTGACCCTTGAGTTGATACCTAACCCCAATTGCAAACCATGCAAAACCATTCTCAATATAATAAGAATGGAGGTAGAGCATCTATCACCATTTCCAATCTGTAAATAGTTGGAAATGGCGGTAATGCATTTATCACCATTCCTAGTTACACTGTGATGGGCTTTGCACAAGGCCCAGGCTTGATAGGAAGCCACTCTAGGCCCTACCAAGCCCCCTGGGTCTATTTCAGACCTGCCCTAGCCTTAATCATGGGTTAACTCAACCCTAGTTAAGACTTAACCATGGTTAGCTGATCTAAGCTCAAAGAAAAATTCTGGAAAGTCCCTAAAAATCTTAAATAATCCAAGAATGCAGGAAATGACTGAAATCATAGACTATTCCCTGTCTAACCATGGTTAAATAGGCTAACCATGGTGAAGCCCATTTAACTTTGGCAATAATCTGGAAAAATCTGTGAAATTGTCAAACAATTCTTAAGGACCATTAACCTGAACTTGGACCTTAACGATCCATGGTTGGCAACCCTAACCATGGTTAGATTATCCTTTAACTCCGGTTAAACCCTATTTGGCCTCCGGGCCCAATCTCAAGCCTACCGGGCTTATCCTTGACCTCCCGGTCTAAACCCTAGCCTTCGGCCTCAAATCGGCCTACCGGGCCCAATCATAGTCCATCGGACTTGACCCTTAGCTTATCGGGCTAGACTTTAGCCTCCGGGCCCAAACCCTTAGCCTCCGGGCTTAGCCCTTAGCCTCCGGGCTTAACCCTTGGCCTACCGAGACTAACTCAATCAAACTAAGCACTTGACCAACTCGGTCAACCAAACCCTAACCTCCGGGCTAGACCCTAAGCCATCCTTGGCACACACACACACTCCCCTAGCCTTGGCACGGGCTCATGTGCCAGAACTACATTCGGTCTGATCTAACCCCAATGTGAGTATGTAGGTAACCCAACTCGGGTTTGACCCTAGTTAGCGTTCTCCTTCTTAGATTATTATAAAATAAACCTAAGACATTTGACTAATGATTGACCTTAATATGGCTTATATCTAGAGAGTAGGTAACCATTGCAAAATGGGGGAACCAGGGTGCCTAACACCTTCCCTGGGTCTTAACCGAACCTCTTACCTAGAACTCTTAGCCAATCAAAGACCTTATCCATAATCTCTTGGACTTATCCCTAATGAATTAATAAGTGGCGACTCCTAATCGAAACCATTAACTGTGGGTAGGACGAAATCCGTGCTCACAGCTCTGGCGACTCTACTGAGGAAGTCTTCAACCTCAAGGTTCAACCCGGAACCTAGGTTTAAGCAAAATTAACACCAACATTACTCAAATGCCTTAGAATTTAGTCAAATACTAATTCTTTATATCTTTTGGGTGTATTTTGTACTGTGCATAACATTTATAGCATAGTAGTGTAACAACCCTTGCAACCCATTAGACAGGCTTATTACACTTACAGTTGTTGGATGATTATCCTCAGTAACAGAGGCTTAAAAGTCTTAGAGGTCTGCGAAGTTACTCTTGCTGGATGATTACCCTCAGGGAAGGATTATGAACGCTCCTGTTTACACCAATTGTCTTTTTTCAAAAGAGTTGCACATACGGTGTTAAGTGATCTCCCTATCCTACTAGGAACACACTTGCATTACCCCAGTATTCTATACATAGAACAGGTCAGGGTATAGTCTACAAGCAGCCCACTTGGTGGGATACTCTAAACCCTAACCTACTTGCACCCTATACCTGTCCCCAATCATGATTGACTACCAAGGTACTTTACCCTAATAAGCACCCATCTAGGGGCATGTAATGAGCCAAATTTGTGCTTGTAATAAAACACATCCTACCTCATATCTCGACATAGTATATGGGGTTCAAATTCCAGGTGAATAGGTCTTCACTGGACCTATCCTTCACTTTGGCCTGATAGGTTGCCCGATTCCCAACAACCTAGGTAAAGCACATCAGACCTCCATCCGTCTACCTTATCGGATCACATGTGCTATGTCGCACCCAATCAAAAATAAAAAAAAATACATCATCATCACTTGCATCATCCTTGCATCTTGTATACACAGTACACTTACACAGTCTGTACATATGTCCAGGTACATGACAGGGCCTTCAGGGATTGTTCTGTCAAATTGTCAACCATCGCTGCCCGTGCACTTAACCTCTCAGGGGCATGTGATAACAGTCTGCAAAAGAAAATTGAGGTCCTCACTCTGAGTTAGTGCCTTGCCTGGATAACACCATAAACCTGTCCATGGTTAAACCCAATTGACGCCTCTTAAATGTAGCTATCCAATGTAGGAACCTATCATACATGATATTCTATTTCGGTAAGAACGAACTATGTCCAACATTGGAAGAAATACAGCTCATTCTAGGCTTACACATGGAGAACAAAGCCATAGTACCGCGCTACAAGACAACACGCTAGGTAGACCCTTCAAGGTTTTTGCATTTCAAGTCTGCCTGTATGCAACACAATCCTAGTAAGCCCATAAAATTTCTTGAGAAACGGTACCAGTCCAAGTGGAACCCTGACTCCCTGACAACTGAACTTCCTAGTCTTAACGCCTTTACACTGATAATCATGTCTCAACTGGTCTTTCCAAAGTGTCACACTCTTGCCGACTTTGTATTAGTGGGAATTATTGAAGACATACGTGACTCTAAGACAGTCGTCCCAGTCATCCTTGTGGAGCTTCTCAGGGCTCTCAACTAAGCAGTAGAACGCATAAAGGGCATCTTCCATGCCAGTGCATCACTCTTACACTTGTGGTTGGTAGCACACCTACCCACCATCATACTGGTGCCCAACATCCCTCGAGATGTATATAGTCTGCTTAGGAAGATTTCTCATAATTAAGGCCAGATAGTGACTAACGATATTAGAACTCCCTACCAGCTTCTCCAGAACATGAAAGAGGAGCAGATTGCATGGAAATGTGTGTGGTTGGTCCGGAGACAGCTATCATGCATTGTTATAGTAGGAAGACGGTGCATGGTCCTAGCGGGCCTAACCGGTTCAGTAGCCTACGTTCTACTCTGAGTCCTCCGCTAGTTTGGGATCCCTCAGTGTATATCGATGATTGAAAACCTGAGAAATGACTTCGCAGACTTCACAGTGCATTCTGAATGCCTCACTCCCCACTTCCAAGCAGATTGGCGAAGCTCCAAAAGAGAACAATGACCAGACTTTGTGGTTACAATAGGACCACCAACTGATTCAACATACCGACTGTGGGTGGAAGATCCTGACATTCCATCTAACATGCTAGCACCTAGAGAACTGTCCACACCAGTTTTATCTGCATCACGAGGAACTATAGCCATCGCTGAAATAGTGGTTCCTTGGAGAGACATCTTCCTGGAAAGGCAGTTACAACTCCAAGAAAGGGAAAAGAGACTATGGAAGGCCCAACGAGAATTTAAGCAGTAGGAAACAGAGCAGCACCGCAAACTCTAAGCTATGTAGGAACATGTGGAGTAGCTCGAGCATACAGTCCAATCTCTCCAGAAGAGACATAGGAGTGATGCCAATGAGATAGCCATCATCAGGGCCCAGTTACACTTCTACCAGGAACAGCTGGACAGTGCAAAGGTCGAGATGATCGATCGAATCCGACAGTCTGGATTCCAAATGTTCAATGCTACAGAAACAATTGAAAACATAGAGGTTGAGATCACATCCCTCCAACAACAGATCATGAACTTTGACGGAGTGCCCCGGCCACTTGACTTTGCCATCCCAGATGGACCTGTTTAGGATCAAGTCTTTTTCTTTTCATAGAGTCGCACTGTCCAGTACTCACTCAACATGCATTTAGTGAAAAAATATTTTCCTGCACCCTGTCTGGTAAATCATGCATAATCATGATTAGCCGTTGCATTCCTTTCAGTTGCATAATTCAACCTATGAATCGCTCTATGACTGCAATTCTCGCAGAAGTAGCAGCACTCGACGCAGTTCTAACAGAAGTACCAGTCATAGAGCAAGTACCTAACAGGGCTGTGTCAGAAAGTAGTACGACTCAATGGCAGAGCTGCCATATCAACATCAGCGACTCAGCGAGATTTTAGAGGCTCATGACAGGGACATTGCGGCCATGCAACCAAAACTTGACAGTGTTCTAGAATCTCTGAAGGTTCTAATTGGAACTCGAACCAAAGAACCCTCTACCCGGATCCTGACTGGCGAATCATCTGAGCAACTTATTCCTGAGCCTCACCCTATCCCACTCATTATCCCTAACCCCAGACCCGCTATAGGTGGAGGAGATATAGGGTATGAACATTTTAAGGGGGCAGAGTAGCCCAAGGCCTCTCACATCAACCAAGACAAACCATCTTCTTCTGACCAAATGTTATCTCTTTGAGACTAGCATGAAAAGATCAAACAAATGAAAGAAGAGATTAGGAGAATGAAGGAGGCGTCTGCCAGCACCAGTCTATCTTCAGAGGACCTGATTTTCTCATCGGGGGAGGCTATTCCCGTAGGCTTTAAGGTACCAGACTTTGATAAGTATGATGGCACTAGATACCCGAAACAACATTTACAGCTATACTTGGGGCATATGCTCCTGCACAACAAGAACCAACCTCTATTCATACAGTACTTTTAGAAGAGCTTGAAGGGGACATCCCTCACATGGTGGATGTCCGTAGACAAGCAAAAAATTAAGACTTGACAGGATACCATAGACTGCTTTGTGGAACAATATTCCTTTAATTAGGAGCTTCGGCCTTAAAGGAGCCAACTCGAACAAATGAGTCAGTGTAACAACGAATCATTCTTGGAATACGCCACTCGATGGAGGGAAATGGCAGCCAAAATCCCGACTTCGATCCCTAAGGAGGAACTGAGTAGCATGTTCGTAGGCACTTTGAAGCAGCCTTACTCCACTCTCATGGCAACACTACCAGTGGTAGATTTTGGCACCATCGTCAAGACAGGTGCCCGTATAGAGACTGTCATCAAAAGTGGGGCCATCCACTCCAATGTAGGGCTTGATCCACCTAAAAAAATAGCTTCAACCAGTAGGAACAGTGGTCCCTGAGACCAGAGAAAGTAAGAAAATGTACACATGGTGGCTTCCATAGCACCATCAAACTACCAGCTCCAGTAGCTCAGCCGTAGCCAACTGTCAGAAACATCCGGCCAACCCAACCTAATCAGGGGTAGAACCGTCAATAGACCGACCCCTCTGAAACTTCACCCCTCTTCCCTATACACTTAGATAGCTTTTGGACCTCTTGAAGAAATAGGGTCTTCTCACCTTGAGAGCCCTACTCCTCTCCTATGTCCTGATAAGCAAGGTAAATATTACCAAGCTGATCATTATTGTGCCTTTCATCGAGGCCCAGGCCATACAACCAACTATTACATTCGTCTGAAGTGCGCCATCCAAGATCTTCTAGATGAAGATAAAGTTGACTTGACCCCCAACAATACCAACATCAACCAGGCATCACTGTCCACACACAATAATCAATTAAACTTCATTCAATGGGAAGAGCCTGGGGTAGGGCAACCGAGACCTTTCACACCCGCAATTGATGACGGCATCATCAGGCCCTCTTTCCAACCTTCGGTCATAATCCCTCTCCCACAGTTGATCATACAGGCCATTGAGGCCCAATACAAATCCCTGCTCTTGAATCAAACGAAGAGCAAATTAATTATACAATCCCCTGTCTCGCCAATTAGCCCACGACTCCAGCCTAAACCTCCCCATCCACTGGCCCTGTCAAGATCCCCTACATCCCCTCTCAACCTTTCACCCTCAATCATGTGCCCGCTCCTTACTCTCTCATCATTAAGAGTGAGAGCATAGCCAATCTCACCTGATCTGGCTAGATGTACCAACCGCCGGTAGCTAGCTGGCAAAAGGAAAGGGAAAAAAGACAAAAAAAGTAAGGGTATCAGACCTTGAGAAGGAAGCAGTAAACTCTACAATTTTGCTAAAAAATCTTAGAAAAAGTGGAAGAATTCAACATAACTCAATAGTTGAGCAAGAAACCAGCCTAGATCTCTATCATGGGTCTCCTTCTAACGTCCGAGCATTACAGGAAGCAATTCCTCCAGGTATTTAACAGTGCCCACGTAACACCAAGCATTACGTCCGAAGAGTTAGGGTACATGGTGGGACAAGTGTTAGAACCAAGAGTTATCTCTTTTACAGAAGAGGAGATACTAGATGGTGACAAGGACCATACCTGAGCACTCTACATTGCAGTACAATGCATGGACATAACTCTATCATCGGTGCTAATCGACAACGGCTCCAGCCTAAACATCTGCACTCTCTCTACACTACAAATTTTGGGTATGAATCTCAGTTAAATGAAGAAAAGGCCCATGACAATCAGGGCTTTTGACAACTCAACAAGGCAGAATCTCAGCGACATCGACCTGACCATCGGGGTCGGACCTGCTCAGTTCACTACAAATTTCCAAGTTGTAAACGTGCCAGTCTCATTTACTTTACTCATCGGAAGGCCATGGATCCATGTGGCCGGAGCCATTCCCTTCTCTTTGCGCTAAAGAATCAAATTTATCCAGGATGACCATATAGTCGTAATACCATCAAAGGAGTTGGTGAGTTCCTTCGGGGACATCCAGGAGCTAGGGCAAGGTAAGGCATCGCCTTCATGACTTATCAATTTGAGCAGGTTAGTTCTATCACCCAGACAGAAGAGCAGAGTAAGAAGCAGCTATTGCCATTTGTTAGGATGATGGCCGAGATGAATTACCAGCTAGGACTAAACCTGGGAGCCAGAAACCAAGGAATGAAGAAGAGATACATACCGCCTTGTTACACTTTGCCCTTTAGATTGGGCTATAAACCCAAGTTTGAGGACTATCTCTCCAAGCTAACAAAGAAGTACAATCGATCGGCGATACCAGAACCTCGACCCCATATCTCTATAACCTTCCCAGTTGAAACCTTCCAATCCTACCCCGATACCTCTACTGCACCTATTTCCTTAACCTCTCTACCTAATGCTGAATCTTTAGAGGTTTCAGATCCAAATATTTTCAGCATGACCCAAATGTTCAACGAGCTGATTGTCGAAGATTTTATCAAAGTAGAAGATTTTACGGGAGAGCAGTTCTGCACCTTCTCCAATAGATCCGAATCGTCATCTAGTTACCGGCCACTAATCGGTTGGTGGACTGAGGCTCTTACCATTGAGGCCATCCAGGGCCGAGGCAAGCACAGTGTAGGACAGGTCAGCCCGAACAAGCAGTGATGAAGCATCACCTTTCTCCTTCTTCTATTTCTCTTTGCTCCTGTTGTAAAATCCAAATGTCAGGTCATTGTCTCTCTTTTGTTTGATTCAAGCTTTTGTAACAATCATATTGTTTTTATAAATAAAATCTGACATTCTGACTCAAAAACATGTTTTACATAAAATATTACATTTTAGCTAATGACCAAAATCACACAGACTCTTCCCTTAGAAGGCCTAGTGTCTTGAAGCCAATAACAAAAACAATATAAGCATGCTAAACTAAGCTTAAATGATTTATCAGGAAATGCCTGTATTAAGGCTACCCTTAAAACCCTCTTGGAACTCTCGAAAGTTGTATATGACTCAGAACAGAAAGAGGAACCGCCTTAAGAGCTCCTGGACCTGCTAGAACATAGTGAAGGGATCTTGTAGTCAAACATTGAAGACACTAAGACCATAAACCTCAGTTTTGATGACAATTTTCAGGTCGTCAAGATTGCCATAACCATGAGCCCATAATACAGAATAGACATGATCAGCTTCCTGAAGAGCTACAGTGATGTCTTTGCCTTGTCATATGCAGACATGCCTGGCCTGGACTCAGCATTGGTGGTGCACAGACTATCCATGAATCCTAACCAGTTAAGTAGAATCTGAGACGGATGAGACCCGAATGGTCATAGAAGGTGAAAGAAGAGATTGAGAAGTATATCACAGTAGACTTCCTGGTAGTAGCAAACTGCCCTAAGTGGTTAGCCAACATCGTGCCGATACCCAAGAAGGATGGCAAAGTCCAGATGTGCATCGACTACCAGAATCTAAACAAGGCCAACCCTAAAGACAACTTCCCTCTCCTGCACATCGACAGTTTGGTCGACAATACTACAGGGCATGAGACACTCTCATTCGTGGATGTTTTCTCCAGATATAACCAGATCAGAATGACAGGGGCAACCTACTAGAGGGCTATGATAGCCCTGTTCCATAACATGATCCATAATTCAACTGCAGTTTATGTGGATGACATGATCGTCAAATCACCAACTACTAGGCAACACCCTGAAGACCTGAAAAGACTTTGTGACAAAATCAGAGAGTTCGGCCTGAGACTGAATCTGTCCAAATACGTCATTGGAGCCTCATCAGGAAAGCTCCTCGACTTCATAGTCAGCAAAAGAGGCATTGAAATTGACCCAGCCAAAGCTAAGGCTATTATTGAAATACCGATTCCCTAGACTAAAAAAGAAATCCACAGATTCCTGGGCAGAATTCACTACATCAGCTGATTTATTTCTCAGCTCACGTCGATATTCGAGAAAATCTTCAAACTTCTCAAGAAAAATGTACTCACAGTCTGGACAGATGGATGTCAGGAAGCCTTCGACAAGATAAAACAATATCTTCTTCACCCTCCATTGCTAGTGCCTCCTACACCGGATGACCGCTGTTACTCTACATCTCAGTACAAGAAACCTCCATGGGATGCGTCCTGACACAGTAGGACGAGATAGACAGAATAGAGCGAGTCGTCTACTACATCAGTAAGCGCCTGCTAGAGTATGAAAAGAGGTACAGCTCTCTTGAGAAAACTTATTTGGCATTGGTTTGGGCTACTTAACGACTGCGGCACTATCTGCTTTCTATTCCGGTAATTCTGATCTCTCGGATGGATCCGCTCAAGTACTTACTGGAAAAGCCAGCCACTACCGGGAGAATAGCCCGATGACTCATGATGTTGTCTGAATTCGACATCATGTATATGACTCAAAAGTTAATCAAGGGGAAGGCAATCACAGAACACCTAGCCCACAGTCTAGCATAGGACTACGTCTCAGTATATGATTAGTTTCCAGACGAGGCCATCATGTATGTAGAGTCTAAAGAACAAGAATACCTCGGCTGGGAGTTGTATTTTGATGGTGCTGCTAACAGTCATGGGCACGGGGCAGGAGCAATCCTGATCTCACCTAAGGGAGCACACCTCCCTATCTCAGTCAAACTGAAGTTCAGATGCTCAAACAACGAAGCAGAGTATGAGGCATGCATAACCGGACTAAAAGAAGCCCTGAGCATCAGAATCGAATAGATAGACATCTATGGTGACTCATCTTTGGTAATTTGTCAGGCAAATGAATCTTGGGCCTTCCAAGAAGCCAGGAAGGTCATGTAATTAGCTTATCTTAACATGCTGATTACCCAGTTTAGGAGAATCACCTTCAGTTACAGGTCCAGGATCCACAACAGATTTGTCGACGCACTAGCCACTCTCACCTCCATGGTACAAATCCATAGGGGCATCATGCTTTGGCCAATTGAAATTCAGCAACAAGATCTACCTGGTTACTGTCTCGAACTAGACACAGTGAACGACAACAAGCCTTGGTACGCAGATATCAAGCAGTACCTCGGGGATAAGACCTTCCCACTCAATGCTACTAAAATAGACCGCTGGGCAATCCGAAGATTGGCCATTTAGTTTGTCCTCTCAGGATGGATCTTATACAAAAGAGCACCCAACTTGATCTGGCTCAGATGCCTCGATACTCGTGAAGCTGCATAGGTAGTTGAAGAAGTTCATAGAGAAACTTGTGGCCCACACATGAGCGGGCTAATGCTCTCCAAGAAGATACTAAGGCTGAGCTACTATTGGTCTACAATGGAATCTGACTGTTGTCGACATATACAGAAATGTCACCAATGCCAAGTCTCGATGTCATTGGTCCCAAAACACTGAAGGTAGCCAATGGACATCGATTCATCCTGGTAGCAATCGACTACTTCACTAAATGGGTCGAGGCAGCCTCCTATGCCAATGACACAGTATCAGTGGTTCAGCATTTTCTGAAAAAGGACATCATCTATCGATACGGTGTCCCTTATGAGATTGTGACAAAAAATGCACTCAACTTCTACAACAAGGGGATGATGGATCTCTATAAGAAATTCAAGATATAGAATCAAAACTCTACTCCATACAGGCCACAGACCAATGGTGCAGGTAAAGCTACCAACAAGAACCTAAAGAAAATCACAGAAAAGATGGCGATTAATTACTCTGCTTGGCATAAGATGCTCCTATAAGCACTCATGGCCTACAGAACGTCCATCCGAACTTCAACTAGGACAACACCATTTTCTTTGGCCTATGATATGGAAGTAGTCATCCCCATCGAAATACAAATTCCATCACTTTGGGTGTTAATGGAAGCAGACATCTCAGAAGCAAAACGAGCGCAGACCCGATATGAGTAGCTAAATTTGATTAAAGAGTGGCAATTGAAAGCTACCAATCATTCTCAGGCCTATTAGAGGCGCATAGCTAGGGCTTTCAACAAAAAGGTCAAGCCACGAAGCATTGAGTTTGACAACCTAGTTCTCTGGAAAATATTGCCAAATCGCCTTGGCCCAATGGGCAAGTTTACACCTAACTACGAAGGCCCATACATCATCCAAGACAAATTCTCCGGTGGCACCATTCAACTCAGACGCATGGATGACGAAAACCTCCCAGAGCTCGTCAACATGGATAAATTCAAACGATACTATGCTTAGGGTCTAGATCTGATAGGCGCTTCGCACTTGTAGATTCCCCAGGAAATCACAGGAGGCCATTCTTGGCAAACTCCTTATCCCCAGCAATGTAACCCATTTACAAAATCAATGAAATCCGCTAGTTAGCACCTTTGAGACTAACGGCCACTCTTTCACAAAACCTTTTTAAAGACACCCTCCCGTGCCTCCACAGTATTTGTTAGAACTACGTCATGACCTGATCCTGCAAAGGGTACATAGGTAACTTGACTATCAGGTGTGGTCACAAAAAGAGATCATACCTCCCTCGACTTTTCCTCGTAAAGTCAAAATCGCCCCCAGTAGAGTCAAAACTTCTCCCAAGTCTCCCCACAGAGCCCAAACGGAGCTAGAATCCTCTCAACGTCCTCAGCTGAGTCGACTCTCAAGAGTATAAAATTTTCATCAAAGGAAAACCCAAAATAGAAGTCGAAACATTCTCAAAGTTAGAGTCTCACCACTGAGACAACCTCTCCGGACTCTTTCCCCCAATAGAATCAACTTTCGGGATCATTACCCAAGCAGAGACAACCTCTCTCCAATTCTCCAGTGGAGCCAAAATTCCCCGGCAGATCACACACACAAAAAAAAATCCCCTAGGAAGTGCAAACCAACTACAACGGGGAAACTCAGGGTGTCCCAAACTTCGGCCCCCTCGCCTACATTCTGTCCCACTCTAAGTCTTTCTAGATCCCTTAAAAACTACGAGTGCAAGTGCAATATCATGTCTATATCCTCAGCAGAAACATAATCCCTGAAATCCCTACAGGAGTACCATTCAGGATGATGAAGGGAGAAGATCTATTTTCCCCCAACAAATCACGGGCATGAGTGAAAACCGACAATGACCTCATTGCTTAAAAATTACGTGACCCCAGACCTAGCCTTGTGACTAAGGGCAAAAAAAGGATAAAAATCAACCAGCTTCGCATACATGAGAAAAACCGCAATGGCCTCATCACGCAAAATTATGCGGACCTATGACTTGGTCATTCCAAGGGTAAAAAATAGAGAAAAGCTGAAGAACAGTTCGGCAACAAAGTTCGGCAGTAATCAGTATCACCGAAGTAACAAAAAATCCCCCGCTGGGTGCCACAAGAAACAGATTTCCCTGGTAGCAGTCTCCAGCAGAGGTCACAACTCTCCAATAGACAGTTGACAATCTCCAACAGATTGCCACTTCCCAAAAGATCCCCAGCAGTGGTCTACAATAGTGTCACATTTCCTAGCGGATCCCCAATAGAGGCCTCTAAATGTCTTCCACAAACACACTCCTTAGCAAGAGTCTAGAAGTTTCAAATTGCTCCCTAGCAAGCTTCTCCTCAGCCAAGGATCCAACTCTGGTAGAAGCAAGATAAGTAGGTCTACCTCCAAGTATCCCCAATAGTGACAAAGCTTCTTCTGTGTCATACTCTACTCTCCGTGAGTAAAAGACAAACCATTTTACCGAACAATCTAAAAGCTAGTTAAGCATTCTTCTGTCAAAATCAATTTTTTTTGCAAAAGTCCATAAATACTTTTCAAATGTTTTCAAACAAAACTTTTTGGTACCAAAATCTGTTTGTACCAACCTGCACTGAGCAATCCTGGCAAGCAAACCAGAAGCAGCCGACACCGCGCACCCCACAATCACAATCAGTAGAGTCATGAGAAAGCATCCTCGCCTTTACCCCCTGTATAACATCATATCCTCACTCCCTGTGTGACCTAACTCCTCAGCATCATTTAGCATAACCAAATTCCAGTGCTTCTCGGCCATATCAAAATCAATCTGGCTAATGCCTCCGGGATATGCCACACCTCTTCAACACCCCCGTGTGTCCTTGACATCGTAGGTCTCCGTTGACAGAACACACCTTGTCAAAATGATGACACCTCGCATGTCCCCTTTGATCGATTTAGCTAGTGCTTCCGGGTGATGTCTTAGCAATTGATCGGCTAGCGCCTCCAGGTAATGCCTCAGCAATCGATTTGTAGCATCCCGGACTTTTCCAACTCTAATGAATAGCATTTTCGTAACCAATTAGCCTTTCTCATAGTATAACTAATAAATAAAGGAGAAATCGGAAAATCTGAAATGACAGAAATGTTTTTTTTCGAAAGACGAACCCAACGCAAGTTGAATCGTCGAAATCGAACGAACGAGTCAAAAGATATGGCCAAAACAGTGGAACCTGCAGAGCACCGATCGCTCGGTCCTCATCAGCGATCGATCGGTCCAAAACCGATCGATCGGTGGCTATCGACTGGTCAGAAATTTTGTATGGGGAAATTTTCCAGAGAGCATGATTTTGACCAGTCGATCGGTCAACAACACCGATCGCTCGGTAGGCAACCGATCGATCGGTCATAAGCACCGATCGCTCGGTCTATCGAGTTTTGCAGAATTTTTAGTAAGGGTGTTTTCGTCTTTTGGGTGTTAACCCTTACCCATAAGGGCTTGCCCGAGCCTTTAGGGCTTCATTCACCTCACTTAGAAGGTTTTGAGAGAGAAGAAGAGAAGAGAAGGGGGATTTACATCTAGGGTGTTCCACTTGAGAGAATCAAGGGTTTTAGAACCCTAGAACCGTTCTAAAGGCTTGGATTCTCTAAATCCAACCTCAAGCTCGTGTGGAGTACCTCTTCCAAGCTAGGGCAGCGTTTCTACATCATCCTCAAAGGTTTTTCTTTCCCTTTTCAAGGTTAGTACACTCTTCCTAGTTACTTTGGTAATAACCTAGGATTTTCCTAAGTAAATATGCGTTGGATCTTCCCCATTGCTCCCTTGTGTTGGTATAGGCTAAATCCCTAAAACGTAAACAAGATAATACAAACAAATGGTGGAATGTATGAATGGATGAGGAGAGGAGGCGATTGGATGCCATGTTGTGATGTATTGAATGATAGAAAAATGGTGGAAGGGCATATTACGCATAATGAACACACCCTAAGTGTTTGATGAAATGTTCGAATGAGAAAATATGAAATAACTAAAGGTAAAAAGGTTGAATACCACATGTTTGATAGAATGCATGAATAAACTAAGACTTGAAAGCATGAGTGACATAAATGTTCCCTATTTGGCAAGTTGTATGCATGTGTTTATTTCGCTTCTTAAATTCTCATGTAAGTTGGGAATTTTTAAAATGCTATATGTCATCATGATTTCACGATTGCTATGCACGAGCACATATGTAGATGGAGGATATTGTCAAGGAGGTTGGTAGCCCTGGTTAAGGGTGCTAACCTCTGGCTCATAAGAAAAGAAATGGTACTGTCAAGGGGGTTGGTAGCCCAGGGATATGCGGGTGCTAACCCCTGGCTCATAAGAAAGGACTCGGAAATGTTGCACTGTCAAGGAGGTTGGTAGCCCCGGTTAAGGGTGCTAACCTCTGGCTCATAAGAAAGGAAATGGTATTGTCAAGGAGGTTAGTAGCCCAGGATTATGCGGGTGCTAACCTCTGGCTCATAAGTAAGGTATCGTACTGTCAAGGAGGCTGGTAGCCCAGTGATGTGCGGGTGCTAGCCTCTGGCTCATAAGAAGTGTATTGTACTATCAAGGGGGTTGGTAGCCCAGGGATGTGCGGGTGCTAACCCCTGGCTCATAAGAAGTGTATTGTACTATCAAGGGGGTTGGTAGCCCAGGGATGTGCGGGTGCTAACCCCTGGCTCATAAGAAAGGTATTGTACTGTCAAGGAGGTTGGTAGCCCAGGGATATGCGGGTGCTAACCTCTAGCTCATAAGAAATATTGAAAGGACAGCTCAAGGAAGAATTGTATGATGCATAGACATGTTTTAGTTTCATAATAATTATGACTTGATAAAATGTTTATGTATGAGGTTGCTAGAAATGATTATGAACTATACTCCTTCTATTACTTGTATATGATGTTGTTCAATATTACCAATGTTAGTTAGGAGTTTGTACTCGCTGAGTATTCCATGCTCAGCCGTACTTTCATGTCGGCAGGTACACGAGCTCCTCTTGACATATGTGATCCAGGTCCTTGGATAAAGGAGGACTACGACGAGGAGGAACCTTATGAGGATCTGGTAGTCGAGCCTCAGGCTGAGGCTAGAGACTTAGACCACTGGCCCCACGGGGGTGAATATTGAGCGAGATAGAGTCGTATTTTGTCTTTTGTATTTTGATAGGTGGGTCTGTCCACCTTAGATTTAGATATTTCTTGTATTTATGTTAACTTGGAATACAAATTTCGGAATTTCAGAAGTAAAGAAAAATTTAGTTTACGCTTCCGCATTTATATTTAGTTTCCGCGCTCTGATGATCATTTTGTAGTACGGTATTTATCTTGTTCATTGCAGGATGGTTTGGCAGGTATGTATAGTCACACCTTAGGTATCCCTTAACTCCTAGGGGGTATTTTGGGGCGTGACACGATTTGGCTAGTGCCTCCGGGTGATGCCCCCTTTCTCAATTTGGCTAGCGCCTCAAGGTGATCTCTCAGCAATTGATCGGCTAGCGCCTTCGGGTAATGCCTCTCTCTTGATTTGGCTAGCGCCTCCGGGTGATGCCTCAGCAATCGATCGGCTAATACCTCTGGGATATGCCTTTGGCCACCCTTTTTACGTGCCCTTGATACCCCTGTGTGTCCCCTTTTACCACTTTTTAGTTCATCCTTGACACCCCCGTGTGTCCTTTGACCGATTTGGCTAGCGCCTCTGGGTGATGCCTCAACAATCGATCGGCTAGTGCCTCAGAGACATGCCCTTGGCCACCTTTGTGCACCCCCAGACACTCCATGTGTCCCCTAACATCTCGCGTGTTCTCAACACCCTATGTGTCTTTCGATTGGTTTGACCAGACGCCATAACAATTGACCTAGTCATAGCATGCATTCATCCTCAGAGAATAGCCCAAGCCACTTTCATTTTCCCCAAGTCGCCCATATAGTCAAGCACAATGCACCCACCATTTGCACAGCATGTGCGCATCATACTGCATTCCCAAAACCCACTCTCGGTGTAAAAATAGGATGACTCCAGTCTTTGTCATTCAATTGCCAATCTCAGCACTCTTCGACAAAAAGGGGTAGCTGTAAGCACCTAAGTTTTACACCCTCTCATAACCACGGTTAAGGACTTTTAACCATGATTATCCCAGCCAAATCCCCTCCAACCTAGGACAAACCCTAAGACAAACGCTAGTTAAACCCTAGGACCTAACCCTAGCTAAACCTAATCATAGGTAGGCCCTAGCCAATCCTAGCCTAATCCTAAGCCCTTAGGGCTCAAATCCTCAAGTCCAAGGTCCCTAGGGCCTAAAACCTCGGTTTGAGCCCAGGGGGCCCAAGAAATTCAAACACAACCCCCCTATACTGCGTGTCTACATGGGCTAGGCCCCTCTTCGGTAAAACCCAGTATTAGCTGTAGATTATCTACCACAATTTTCTTTTTTGCCTATTCGGGTATTGGCGGTAGTTATTCTATTACTTGGTTTCCTATTTCAGCAGCTCAACCACCACTCTAGGGCACCAGACATGCACTTAGGTGCCCAACTCCACCCTCAGAACTTTGCCAACCTCTGTCCTAATACCAGGGGTGTCCTAAGTTCCTTCCCTATAAATGGCAGCCCCCCACAACCTTCTTCTTCAGTTGAAAACTTTCTATCCAAGTCCCTACCTAGTTACCAAGGCCTTAGCTGTCTTCAACACTCTTCCAGCCTCACTAGAAGCCTCCAAGACTCACCCAGCTCAACGCTCTGCCCCCTTGTGCAGCACCACCACCGTAAGCCACCACCACTTCCATCCACCTTCACTTCGGCAAGGACAACAGTAGCAATAGGGTAGGGCCCTGCCCCTCCCCTCTCTCTTCCTTTTTCCATTGTTATTTACATCCATGTGAGTCCCTGGTCCTTTCAGGGACTTAATCACTTGTGGTTTGGCTAAAAACTCATAGTAGGGAATATCTCCCACCTTCTTCATAGGTGTGGGGATCCCTTCAAGGGTATAACACCAATCTCAGGCCAATCTCAGGTTCTCTGGGGGTCCCTCAATCCATGAGAGAATCCCCAGATCCATCAGTGCATAGCCTCGCAGGGCACAAACACCATCCTGGAAAATTTTAGGAATGATGGCAAACTTAGTACCACTATTCCTAGCCTTGCTGTTTCAGCCCCTATGGGCCCACCTAAGCAAACCCTGGTCTATCCAATGCATGGGTCAGACCTCTAAGCCTCCCCTCAGCCCACCCTGGTTCTTCTAGGGTCACCCCACCTAATTAACCATGGTTGAAATACATTGAAACTTAAGATTGTCAGGAATGGCGGTAGACATTCTATCATTTTATGTGCAGGGACTTTGGGCTTAATTCAGGCCCACTGCAGAACCTCCATTGGGCCCACTAAAGGCTCAGAACCATCTTGGGACTTCCTCTTTTAAAACCTGTGGGTCCTTGACCCTTTGGGTTGATACTTAACCCCAGTTGCAGATTAAGCAAAACCATTGTCAATATAACTGAGAATGGTGGTAGAGCATCTACCACCATTTCCAATCTGTAAATAATTGAAAATAGCGGTAATGCATTTATCGCCATTCCCAGTTACACTGTGATGGGCTTTGCACAAGGCCCAGGCCTGGTAAGAGGTCACTCTAGGCTCTGCCTAGCCCCCTGGGCCAATTTCAAACCTGCCCCAACCTTAACCATGGGTTAACTCAACCCTAGTTAAGATTTAACCATGGTTAGTTGATTTAACCTCAAGGAAAAAATCACAGAAAGTCCTTAAAAATCTTAAATAATCCAAGAATACAGGAAATGATAGAAATCATAGACTATTCCTTGTCTAACCACGGTTAAATAGACTAACCATGGTTAAACCCTTAACTAACCATGGATAAGCCCATTTAACCTTGGCAAAAATCTGGAAAAACCCCTAAAATTGTCAAACAATTCTTAAGGACCATAAACCTGAACTTGGATCTTAACCATCCATGGTTGGTAACCCTAACCATGGTAGACCACCCTTTAACTCTAGTTAAACCTTATTTGGCCTCTGGGCCCAATCTCAAGCCTACTGGGCTTACTCTTGACCTCTGGGTCAAAACCCTAGCCTCCGGGCTTCGTCCTTCACCTTCAGACTCAAATCGGCCTACTGGTCCCAACCCTAATCTACCAGACTTGACCTTTAGCTTACCGGGCTAGACTTTGGCCTCCAGGCCCAAACCTTTAGCCTCCGGGCTTAACCCCTAGGCTTCGGGCTTCACCTTTGGCCTACTGGACCTAACTCAATCAAACCAAGCACTTGACCAACCTGGTTAACCAAACCTTAGCCTCCAGGCTAGACCCTAAGCCATCCTTGGCGCACACACACGCTTTCCCAGCCTTGGCACGGGCTCATGTGCCAGAATTACACTCGGTCTAATCTCACCCAAATGTGAGTACGTAGGCAACCTAACTTAGGTTCGATCCTAGTTAGCTTTTCTCCCTCTTAGATTAGTATAAACTAAACCTAAGGCATTTGACTAATGATTGAACTTAATATGGCTGATACCTAGGGAGCAGGTAACCAATGCAAAATAGGGGAACCAGGGTGCCTATCATCTTCCCTGAGTCTTAACTGAACCTCTTGCCTAGAACTCTTAGCTGACCAAAGACCTTATGCATAATCCCCAGGACTTATCCCTACTGAATTAATAAGTGGAAACTCTTAATTGAAACCATTAACCGTGCGTAGGATTAAATCCGTGCACACATCTTCCACATCAAATCCATCATACTCGGTCCATTGACCATTTACAGATTGAAAGGAATGTTTTGGGATTTTAAGAATATTTGACAGATTATTTAAGTGAAATGAAATATTCTTCTCTTGGACATAGGATGTGATGATTTGGGAGGATTGATTAAAATTGAAATGAGTTTAAAAGATCCGAACAAGTTTGGGATACATGGTTTCATTTGAAGAAATCTCATTTACGGGTTGAAAACACGGTTTAGATTACTCCTAGACCGTAGAGTTCTAGGTTTACAAAATTCACAACCTTATCATATAGGGGAGAATGAGGAAGAAATTTATATTTGAAGAGCTTCTCGTACTTTGGAGACTTGAATTTTGCTGGAGCACACGATGAGGCCACTTCTTTTCCTTTGGAAGTTCGAGCTTTCTTCAAAGGTGGTTTTCCAGATGCATTCTTTGTGTGAGGAAGCATTTTGATTGAGTATTAGGTCAGGGATTGATTTTGAAATGATTTGATTTAAAATAGATGAGGTTTGGATGAAGGTTCAATAGAATAGTGAAGAGGAGGGAAAACCTAGCTTTTGAGAAATGATTTGAAAAAAATCAGATTTGGGGTTTTAATATATACCCACAATCAATTTTGTTGCCAAAATGGGATTGATCCCTTAATTTCATCGCCGAAATGAAGACAGGTAATATACTGTTTTGAGTTCAGAATGACTTCATCGCCAAAATTGAAAAGTCTATTCAATTTTGTCACTGAATTGGGAACAGGAAGCTTACTGTTTCAATGTAACCCAAGATTCGTCTTCAATAGCTTCTAAGGCATTTTAAGTTCAATTTGACTTAGGAAATCAATATTAATTAAATTTCTTCTTGTTCTAACCCATTGTTCCATATTTCCAAAAATTAATTCTTAGGATGATTTTTTTTATTAATTTCCAAGCTTTGGAAAGTTGATATGATTCTTCGTCCTCATTTTCTCCCTCATTATTTACTTCGATGATTTTATCATTAGATTCTTCTTCCACTTGGTTATCTTTATCAACTTCATTAATTTCCAAGTTAGAGATTTCTTTTGGCAAATTTTTTATTTCATCATCAATTTTAACATTATTAGATGGAGTCTTGTTAAATGAGTTTGATTCATCAAACACTACATAAAATGATTCTTCAACAGTTAAGGATTTCTTATTAAAGGCTTTATAAGCTTTTCTATTAATAGAATATCCTAGGAAGATTCCTTCTACAGATTTAGGATCAAATTTCTTTAGATGGTGTTTATCATTTAGTATAAAGCATTTACACTCAAACATCTTAAAATATCCTATATTATAGGTTATTCCTTTCCAAAGCTCATATGGAGTTTTATTTAATTTGTTTCTAATAACCACCCTATTGATTACATAGCATGAGGTGTTAATGGCTTCGGCCCAAAAATAGTTTGGTAGTTTATTTTCATTAAGCATTGTTCTAGCAATTTCTTGGAGATATCTATTTTTCCTTTCGAAAATTCCATTTTGTTGAGGAGTTTTAGGAGCTGAAATATTATGGTTAAAACCATTTTCATCACAAAAAATCTCTAGTTCTTTGTTTTTGAACTCTCCTCCTCTATCACTTCTTACATTATTTATGAAATAGCTCTTTTCATTTTGAACTCTTTTGTAGAAATTTTCAAATAAAAGGGTGCCTCAATTTTGTGAGATAAGAATAACACCAAAGAGTACCTTGAATAGTCATCAACTATTACAAAGGTATAAGATTTACCTCCTATGCTAGCCACTTTATTTGGCCCAAGAAGGTCCATATGCAAGAGTTCTAGAGGCCTAGAGGTAGAGATTTCTTTCTTAGTTTTGAAGGATGATTTTATTTGTTGTCCTAGTTGGTAAGCATCACAAATTTTATCTTTTACAAATTAATTCTATGTAAACCTTTAGCTATACCATTCTTAGATAATTTAGACAAGAGATCTGTACTAGAATGACCTACTCTCCTATGCCATAACCAACTAGCTTCATCTATAGCAAAAAAGCACATCATATTTTGAGATTGAAGCTCATCAAATTCTAAGGTACAAACATTTTCATTTCTATGAGCTATAAACATGGTGTTGAGGTTATCTTTGTCCTTAATTATGCAAAAATTGGATTTAAAAGAAATATTTAATCCCTTATCACATAATTAACTTATGCTAATGAAGTTATGTTTAAAACCATCTAGTAGCAGAACATTTTCAATAAAAGTAGAGTTTTTCTTACCAATGTTACTTATTCTGATGATCTTTCCCTTTGCATTGTCTCCAAAGGTCACATGCTCTCAATCCTTGGGAGTGAATAATATGAAAAACTTCTTGTTCCCGGTCATGTGCCTTGAGCATCCACTATCCAAGAACCAAGTAGTCTTGGATGAGTTTGACTTGAGGCATACCTACAAGACAAGGTCAAGTAACTCCAAGATATAATCCCCCTTATACCCCAATAGATTTATGGATAGTCTTGGGAGGATGAATTCCTTTTGGAACCCACACCATCTTTGGTCATTTATAATTAGTCTTAGAAGAGGATGTTCCGTTTGAAACCCAAATTTTCTTAACGACACTTTTTCCATTGTAAAAGGCAATAGAGGGTGGAGTTAATTTACTATCTGATTTAGTAAAGAAGTTTTGGTAATCCTTTTGTTTTGATGAAGGATTATAGTCAAGTCTGGCTTTACTAAACACACATCTTTGTTGGCCTAATAATCTTTCTAAGTTCTTTTAGCCATTAGTGAATGTGAGAATTGTGCTTGTTAAGTCTTTGACTTTAGCTCCAAACTCATCACATTCACTTGATCAGTCATGAGGTGGACTTTGAATTTCTTTCAATTTTTCATTTAATATCTCATTCTCATTTTTCTAGGATACTCTTTTCATTTTGTAGGATTTCACAAGAATTTGTAAGATTATGGATGACCTTTTTAAAAGATTTGTTCATTAAAGTTATTCTAGTAAATTCAATGTATAATTCATCAAAGGCATCCCTAATTTCATCATATGAAAGTGATTCATTGGAAGTAGAGGTTACTTCTTCCTCATTTGCCATGAGGCACAAGTTTGCCACTTTTTCATCGCTTGAGTGTTCCGACCTGCTCCCTTCCGAATCATTCCAAGTGGCCTTCATAGCTTTCTTTTTGAATTTGTGGCTCTTCTTGAGTTGAGGGTAGTTGGTTCGAATGTGGCCAGGTTTCTTACACTCATAGCATGAGAGAGGCTCCTTCTTGCTTTTTTTTATTTTTTGTATTATTAATAAAAGCCACTCAATAGAAGTGGGGAGTTTGGTAGACCCCTACCTGTTTATTAAATATAAAATATAAAGAACATGGGGGGGGAGACATAAAACCTTACCCCTTTAAAAGACGCAAACAAGGTTGGTGGAATTAAAAACCCCCAACTTTTTACAAACAACAATCCCCAAAACAAATCAAAATAATTTACATTACCCAAACCCACTTTATCCAGAAAAATGAGAGGCCTAAGAGAAGGTGGGCAATCTTGAATAGACTGAATCAATCCCGAGTTCTGAAAATCACAACCATAATTAGCTAAAAAATCAACAACCTGGTTAGCTTCACTTTAAATATGAGTAATAGACGACCAAATATGGTTAGCTTTTTTAATTTTTTGGTTCCAATACCAAACTGACCAAGGATGATGACAATGCCCTTTCCAAGCATCTACAAGATTTTTGGAGTCAGATTCTACCTCAATCTGAATGAAACCCATGGATTGGCAAAGCAAGATACCATCAAGAAAGGCTCTAGTCTCAGCCACATAGCTGGTACAATTTCCATAAAATGAAAAGAAACATGTTAACATGTCACCATGATGGGTACGAATGATACCTCCTCCACTAGCTAAACCAGGATTACCTCTAGAAGCTCCATCCACATTAAGCTTAATAATTCAATGAAGAGGCCGAATCCATCTAACAATAGAGTTAAAATTTCTGACCTTGTGAGCAGGAGAAAAAGTGTTGAAAGAAGAGATGTCCAGTCTTTTTTTAGAAGATAAATTTCCTAATTCCTCTAGCCACACTTTTATCCTAGTAATAATGATAGTCGGAGTCTTCCGAACATTCTTGATTCTTCTCGAGCATCTCTTTTTCCAAATTTCCCAAATGATAAGGAGAGGGAGCAAATTGTCGAGCTCATTGTGTTTCCTATCAAAGGCTCTGAACCATCGCATAAGGAGACATTGGATAGAATCACTAGGATGAATGATAATAGAGCAAAACCTGGAAAAATGTCTCCAAATGCTATCTACAAAATCACTCTGCAAAAGAAGATGAGATAGAGATTCCATATTACCAGAATTGCAACAAGAACAACGACTAACTAATGGAATACCTATTGATTGAATCATGGTGTCTGTCGAAACAGAACCATACATTACCTTCCAGCCAAAGATTTGAATTTTTTTGGGGTAAAAGAATTCCATATATGCTTACTCCAATCCTTCTTGCTTGTCTCAATTTTAGACATCTCTTTGGAGAACTCCTTTTTGTATGGTCTCTTCTTGAAGTTTTTCTTATGTTTAAGAAACCTTTTGAACATTCTAGCTATTAAGGCAATATCTTCATCATCACGGCTAGACTCTTCATTACTCTCTACCACAAGAGAGGACTTAAGGGCCAGCCCCTTCTTGGCTCTCGGTTCCTCTGTAATTTGATCCTTCATTATAACCTCATGGGTCATGAGAGATCCCAATAGCTCATCTATAGGCAGCTTGTGAGGTCCTTTGTTTCTTGGATGGCTGTAACTTTTGGAGTCCACTCCTTGGGCAGCAAACGAAGAACCTTCCTTACATTCTCTGCATTGGTATATACTTTACCCAAAGATTTCAGTCCATTAATAATGTTAGTAAATCGGGTAAACATGTCACCTATTGCTTCTTCTTTTTCTATTTTAAATAATTCATACTTGTGAACAAGCATGCTTATCTTTTCTGCTTTAACTTGATTTGTTCCATTATATGTGACTTGGAGTTTATCCCAAATCTCTTTTGCGAAGTCACATCCGGATACTCTGTTAAACTCCTAAGGCCTTAAAGCACAATAAAGATTGCTTATAGCTTTAGCATTGATTTGGATGAGTTTAACATCCACCTCATTCCATTCTTCCTCAGTCTTGTGAATTTGCAGCCCTTCATGAGTTTTTACAGGAAGATAGGGGCTCTTGACTCTTACCTTTAAACATTCTTAATCTAGAGCTTGGAAGTAATACATCATTCTGGTTTACCAACAGTTATAATTTTCTACATTAAACAATGGAGGTTTGGTGGTTGACTGTCCTTCTCCTAAACTGGTTGCAAAAATATTGTTTGCCATTAATATTGATTACTATAAGATATTTTAGATCTATTAAGAGCATTAGGCCCTGATGTTAGCTAGGTAATGACCCTAAAGGAGGGGTGAATAGGGTCTATGGAAGATTTAAAAATTAATGAACTACAAGTTCAAGATGCGGAATAAATAAAAAGTACAGAAAGTAAAACAATAAAAATATTATAAGAAAGGAGAAGAGAGATAAAGAGAGTACAAACTTAGAGTTTTTTCACGAGGTTCAGCAAACCAGCCTACTCCCCGAACTCAAGCTTCCAGGTAGAGGATTCACCACGATTCCTTAATCGCACAAGATCCTTCACTGGTGGAGTCTAAACCGTTATAATCTCTCTTACAGGTCGAGATATTACCTTTACAAGCTCACCTTTAGGCCAAGCTAAAACCTTTTAAGAGTACAACCCTCTCTTGATAAAACTAAAGCAACACCTTCAGTGCAAGAATCCTAGATTCTTGATTGACCTCAATAAATGAGTTTGGATTGGAAAATCCTAAATAAAAGCTCATTGAATGAGTTGGATAAGAGTGAAATACAAACTCTACTAAAGTATCTCAAAAAAAAAATTGGAGTTGAATGAGCTCAAGAGAGATTTGAGGATTTTCTAAGTATATGAATGAGTGAGAATCAAAAGCAATGAATGAGTGATCAATAGAAGTTATTGCTCTGATCAAAAGTTATTATTAGTTTATAAATGAACTCCTTTTATAGCATTTGATCCAATTAGGCCATTAGAGAAGCATTTAATGCCTTTTAGTCCGTTGAAAACTAGCCATTATAACGAATTTTCTGTTTCAGACTTGATTTCGTCGACGAAGTGGGGTTCTCACTTGAATTCGTCGCCGCATACAGAAGATAGAATTAAATTTCGAAAACACTGTCATGACTTCTTCGCCGAATTCAACCTAACCTGAGAATTTGTCACCGAATTCAGAAGATAAAATGAACTTTCAAAAAACACTGTCATGACTTCGTCGCCGAATTCACTCTATCCTGAGAATTCGTTGACGAATTTAGAGCAAAAATTCTAAATTTTGTTTTGGATCAGACCAATAAGATGTGATTGATTTCCTAGGTCAATTAGCTATGTTTTAACATTATTTTATGATCCTTTAGGGCCTTAGAATGATTTCCAAAAAGTGTCCTAGGCTCCTATTGTGTCGAGACCCAAAATACCCCCTAGGAGTTAGGGATACTTTGACTCGTGACCCCTGTATCATACCTCAAATATGATACATAAAGCACACATGAAAACCTGTCAGAGTACATAGACAAACATAGCGGAAGCGATTATAATGCACAGCGGAAACAAAATACACTAAACATAGCGGAAGCAAAGTAAACACTCCTATTACTTGGTCCAAATGTGAACCAACAAATACAACCGTATATGTAATATCCAAAAGGGGTGGAGTGGACAAGTCCCACTCTCACTTAACAAAATACTATATCGTTATAAGTAGATCAACAAAAGTTGAAGTCACGACACCTATCTAACGAACCATCGTCCTAGTAGTGATCCATAGAAGGCTCAGGGTCGAAGTACTCTTCCTCTACCCAAGGCTTTATTCTACATAAGTCGAATGGAACCCGAGCACCTGCTGATGATAACAAATATCAGCTAAGCGTGAAATACTCAGCGTATACAAACTAATAACAATAAAGCAATAATAGCATAGAACATGCGAATCATGGAGAATGAAATCCTTAAAACATGTAAGAGCGTGGAAACCGTGAAATAGCATGTGAGATGAGATCCGAAAACCAAAACCAAAACCAAAACCAACACTGTGTGAGTCATGTGATAATCATAGCCTTGTGAGTTCATAGAGTTCATGGAGTTACTTAGAGTCATTTATGATCCATAGAGACATAGAGCATAGAGCAAAACCATAGAGCCAATACCGTAGAGATCTTAGAGCATTTCATTTGTGATCCTTAGAGCTTGTGAGAGGATCTTAGAGATATCATGGAGTTCTTGTGAGTGTGTATCATGATCCTTAGAGCTTATGAACCGATCTTAGACAAATCATGGAGTTGCTTAGAATCATTCCTTATAAGTCATTTATGGAAAACCCCTTTTTATAACTTTGAGAAATCCATGGAAAATATCGGTTCATGTGAGACATGCGAACATATGAGCATACAAGAGTACTAGCATATTTTGACACCCAAAAACTCTTAGAGGCATTACATCAAACACTTAGAGTGCATCATAATGATAACTTACATCCAAGTATAACACAACCTCTCACCACATAACAAATCAAGGTACATATAGAGTAGATAATAAGAAGAACAACCCAAGGTAACTAGTAGTATTGCAAGATTGGTAGTAGAGTGTATCTACCTTGGTGAAATTAGTGGTTTTGATTCCAAAAGCTTGGAACACTTGAACACCTCACGTTCTTCGTTGAGAAACACAAAAGGGAATGGAAGGATCTTGATCTTCATTCAAGCTTGTGCAACACTTAGCTCTCTCATTCTTCTTCCTCTTCAAAAGCTCTCAAAATAGGACACAAAGGGTTTCTGAAACCCTAAGGCACGAACCCAGCCCTTATATAGGCAAAGGGTAGTGGCTAAAGTCTTAAACACCCTTAATGAAGAAAATCTGCGTATAACCGATCGATTGGTGGTACAGACCAAGCGATCGGTGGCTTACCAGTTGATCGGTGGTTTCAACTAAGAGATAGGTTGAAAACACCCTCTCTGGTATTTTTTTTCCATACAAATTAGTTAACCGATCGATAGCTACCGAGCGATCGGTATAAGACCGGTCGATCGGAGGTTATCACCGAGCGATCGGTGATCCCCTATTTTACTGTAAAACCTTGTTTCCACTACTTGAATCTTTTTCAATCTCATTTCTAACACCTTTAATGCTTTAAACACAATCTGTAAGCATATATAGACCCATTAAAACATGCACGCCAAATATCCAAACTTTTCCATTAATATAACACCCACTAGTTTACAAGGCTTCCTTGAACACTATTCACCACTTAGTGAAATACAGATTCGGGGTTCTACATATAGTCAATCTATGATTTGAGCTTTCAACTTTTCATTCTTTTTGAGGACTTTTTACATAAGTTCTAGATACTCTCAAACAAATAAAAATTATATTTGAAGCTACTTGAGATTTGATCTTTGCTTGTCTTGGGTCTTGTGATTTGTCTTTTTCTTCAATGTACCCGACTTAGACTATGGTCTTATCTTGGATCTTCATCTTATATACAATGAGTTGAACTTCCTCTTGGGTAATTTTTATCCTTTTTCATTACATTTTATTTTCTCCCCCTAGGGTAACATCAAAAAAAAAAAAAAAGATTACAAAACATCAAAAATTACAGCCCATCTTACTTTTGTCTCTTGATTAGGTCTACAACCTTTTGGAGATAGTCTTCTGAGGGTTATTCATCTTCATTGTCTGGAGCCTTGTTCACTTCTTCACTGCTAGAGTGGATAGGAGAATCATCAGGAGAGTCAGAAGAAGAGGAGTCTTCATCTGATGATGATGGAAGAGAGATGATGGGAGCATCCTTGGACTTTCCCTTCTTGGAAGGGGTTTCCTTGGTCTTCATTGGCCTCTTGCCTTGAGAAGAAGAAGGTGGAGCTTGAGAGGGGGGTTGAGAAGAAGTGGCTCTATTAGCCAAGCTAACCAAGAAATTTTTGATCTTCTTTAGCTCATCAGTGGCTCTCAAAATGATGGAGGATGACAATGAATCATGCTCAGCCATATCCAGTAGGAGCTTGCCATGAGTCTTCAACTGAAGAGCAGAGGAATCCACTTGGCCTTGAATAAAAGTAGACACTTTTCCCATCATCAAAAACTCTTCCATCTGATCTACCCCCAACCTTTGAAGGAGTGGTGCTACAATGTCAATTCTATTTTTGATCACTGAGGTGTCCATATTGATAGTCCCCAGGATTTCATCAGTTCCATCAGACCTTTCTCTCAGCTTAGCCTAAATGGCAGCAACAGAGTTCTCAACTAAGGAAATCCTCTCTCTCATCTCATTTCTAAAACCAGTTGAGGATCCCTCTAAGTAAGCTAGTCTGTCCCTGATTTCTGTTTGCAAACCAGTGGCTTGAGCTTCTTGGTTGTCCTTTATTTCCCTCATTTCAGACTGAAAAGCCAACATCCCAGTGCTGAAGGAGTCCAACTTACCCATCATCAGAGTCAAGGTATCCTAAAAAATAGATGGTCTAAAAAGGGGCTCAAGTTGAGCAAAGGATCCACCAACCTCAAAGTGAGGAGGTGAAGCTCTAAAAGGAGAAGGAGGAGAGAAAGTAGCTCTGGCAGGAGATGGAGCTGGGGATGGAGTAGGGGATTGATTCATGGATGGACCAGTAGAAGGAACAATAGAAGGAGAGGCATGGGAAGGTGTGGGAGTAGAGATGGTAGGAGGGACAGATGGAGATGTAGGATGGTTGAAAGGAGTAGAGGATGGAATAGTGGAGGACTAAGAGGCAGAGGGTTTGGGAGTCCAAACCTTGTGGGTTTCATCCCAAATAGAGCCCATTCTTTGAATGGTTGCCTTGCTATATATGGAGGAGTCATCTGGGGTTACAAAATCGGTTTGGGAAGAGAGGGGAACATTGAAATGTTTAAAGATTTTTATCCGGGCTTGATCAAAAGGAAGACACCCTAATTTTCTCTTAAATGCATCATCCATACAATGGACAATGATGTAAGAGAGGTCAATAGGTGTGGTGGTTAGGATGCACCACATGAGGAATACATCAAAATAGTTAAGGTACTCCCTACCACCAGCCCTAGGCACTAAGTTGTTGGTGATGATGTGGTGAATGAGCCTAGAGGTTAAGGTGAGGTCTTTGACCTTAGGTTGGAAAGGGGTGGTAATGTTTTGCCTAATGCACATCATTTTCAGTGCTTCTACCACATCAAATCCCTCATGTTTGGTCCACTGACCTTTCACAAAGGTTTGAAGGGCACACTGAGGAATTCTAAGGATTGTGTGTAAGTTGTTGAGGTGGAAAGAAATATTTTTGCTTAAAACAAAAGATGTAATAAGAGATTTAGATTGGTCAAAGTGGAAGTGAATAAAAAAAAGTCTAACTATTTCTGGAAACATAATTTTGTTGGATTCAAGGAAGGAGTCCCATTTAAGGGTAGAAAATAGGGTTTTTATGGGTTCAAGACCAAAAGCAGAGAGATTGAGAAAGTTAACAACTTTACCATATAAAGGGAAACGAGGTAGGAATTTTTCTTTGAAAATCTTCTTGTATTTTGGCTCTTTGAACTTCACTGATACTGGCATTGAGCTCGTAGCAGGTTCCTTCCCCTTGTTAGTTCTAGATTTCTTCTTTGGCGGCTCTATTGAGGCATTCTTCATTCTAGGAGGCATTCTTACATGATTTAGGAAAGATTTGGAGTGATTTGAAGGAGATTTAGGTGTTGAAGCAATGAAATAGGAGCTTGGAGGGAATGAATTAGGTTTGAAAAATTTCAGATTTGGGGGTTTTCATTTATACCCATTACTCAATTCATCATCGAAATGAGTTTTAGCCCATATTTCATTGACAAAATCAAGTCAGGAAATCTACTAATTTCATTTTCGGATGGACGTCGTCGACGAAATGGATGAGTCATCCAGATTCGTCATCGAAATGGGTATAGAAAACATTCTGTTTTTTATTTTACCCAAAGATTTGTTGCCAAAATCAAACTCCAGACTTAATTCGTTGCCGAATTCAGTACTGAATTTGAGAAATTCATTTTAATTTGATTTTTCAACTGTTTTTATTGAAACCATTGATCCATTAAAGCATCTAACACCATCATAAGGCATTCAAATCAATATCAAATCAAGATTAAACAGTTTATAACACATTAATTCATAATTTTCAATTTTTGATCACTTTTGTTCATGATTAGATTAGCTCACTAAGACTAGCCATACCCAATTCTCTTTTCAAGGTACTAAACCTATCTGATTGTAGGGGTTTGGTAAAAATATCAGTAAGCTGATTAATTATATCTACAAACTCCAAGATAATATTTCTATTTTATATATGATCTCTTATAAAATGATATCTTATTTCTATGTGTTTAGTTCTAGAGTATTGAATGAGATTTTTAGTCATACAAATTGCACTTGTATTATCACATTAATTGAATTTTAGAGTAGAAAGGTTTAAAATCTTCTATCTGTTATTTCATGTACAGAGTTTAAGGACAACAAAGTCCTACTGCCATATACTCAGCTTCAGCTGTGGATAAGGCCACTGAATTTTGTGTCTTACTAAACCATGAAACAAGAGAATGTCCTAGAAAATGACAAGTTCCACTAGTGCTTTGTTCTATCCACTTTGCATCCAGCAAAGTTTGCATCTGAATAGCTTATTAAGTCTAGATTTGTGTCTTTAGGATACATTAAGCCAAAATCAGTTGTTCCAAGCAAGTATCTAAAAATTCTTTTTACAGCAATTAAGTGAGATTCTTTTGGACAGGATTGAAATCTTGCACAAATGCAAACACTGAACATAATGTTAGGTCTACTTGTAGTGAGATACAAAAGACTTCCAATCATCTCTCTATAAAGTTTTTTATTAACAATTTTCCCTTTTCCATCCTTATCAAGTTTGGTTGATGGACTCATAGGTGTATCTATTACTTTCGTATTTTTCATTCCAAACTTTTTAAGTAATTCTTTAGTATATTTAGCTTGATTAACAAATGTTCTTTGTTTGGTTTGCTTAATTTGAAGTCCTAAAAAGAATGTTAGTTCACCCATCATGCTCATTTCAAATTCTTTTTGCATTGTTTTAGCAAACATTTTGCAAAGAGATTCATTTGTTGATCCAAATATGGTGTCATCTACATAGATTTGAATTATTAGCATATTATCATTTTTGGTCATTATGAATAAAGTTGTATCGATTTTACCTCTGGTGAATCCATTATCAATTAAAAAACTACTTAGCCTATCATACCAAGCTCTTCAAGCTTGCTTTAATGCATATAAGGCTTTAGTTAACTTATATACATGATTTGAGAATTTATGATTTTCAAAACAAGGTGGTTGATTCACATATACTTCTTCATTAATATATCCATTAAGAAATGTACTTTTTACATCTATTTGGAACAATTTAAATTCTTTATGACTAGCAAATGCAAGTAGTATTTTCATAGCTTCTAGTCTAGCAACCAGGATAAATGTTTCATCATAGTCTATGCCCTCTTCTTGGTTGTAATATTGAGGTACTAGTCTTGCTTTTTTTTAAATTACATTTCTATTTTTATCATTTTTATTTCTAAAGACCCATTTTGTACCAATTATAAATTTGTCATTTGGTCTAGGTACTAGATCTCACACTTAATTTCTATCAAATCTGTAAAGTCCATGTTTTTGTATTGGTATATTCTGGTGTCAAAACAAGTGAGTCTAGGTGTCTAGGTGTGTGTCTTGTGTCATTACCTGCAAGCATTCACGTCACAGAAAGATGAAGACCAAAGAAGACCGGTTGATCCACTCGGTTGATCATTTCCTTCATAGGATGGTAAGTGACCTAGATACCATGTGACCATAGATGAGATTTGACCTAGAATAATCCTAACCATCCCCTCAAACTTGTAGATTCTCAACTCAAACATAGATTTAGGATTCACCGAATTAATTTTTTCAATTGGTATCAGAGCTGGTTCACTAATTTATTAGTGTGATCTCAATCTCTATTCGGTGAATATGAATCTCCGAAGAAAGGGAGGATCCATCTCTTGTCCCCCATTTTTCAATGGGTGTAATATTAATGATTGGAAATCTCGAATGAGAGTATTCCACCTATCTCTAGACAAGAGTTTATGGATCTCTACAGAAAGGGTTGGACTTTCCCCAAAAAATTTTTAGACAACCAAACCATCTCTAATTCTTCAAATAAATTGTTAATGATTAAGAAGACATGTGATACTCTGAGAGCTTCCCATGAGGAGACTGTAAATTTTATGGCTTCCATTGCCTCTGTCTCTGGGATTGAAGAGTCCTCATCTAATGTTAGTATGAGTGGCAAGTGTAGAGATGGTGAAGAGAGTCAAAGTGACTTAGATTCTGAGGGAGAGCTCGAGGCAGTCTATGATGAACTATTTCAGGAATGCCTAAAGCTGAAAAATGCTCAGTTTTCCATGTCCAAAAAGATCAAATCTATTGAAATAGAAAAAGGTGCCTTAGACCAAGTGGCTTCAGGGTTGAGAGTTCTTGTGTCATAGCTTGAGGAAGAGAAGGTTTCCCTCCTTGCCAAGACTCAGCTACTTGAATCTAATTTATATGTTTGTCTTGATGAAAAGAAAAGTCTTGAAATCAAGTTGGCTGATCTTGAGCAAAATCAGAGGTGTGAAGATGAGAAGGGAACTCCATCCACCTCAAACACTGAGCCTGGTGTTAAAAGGCACCCTCCTACTAAAGGAAAAGACCCTTCTACTCAGAAATTCATTCCTAAACATCGAAGAATGCCCAATCATGGTTTTAAGAACCAAAATAATTTCATTAAGAATCTTCAAAGGAGAGTTGAGGCCCTAGTGGAGAAGTCTAGGAGTTTGTGTGAAGATGTGATGAAGATGACTCACAACTCTAGACAGTGGCATGGTCATGACACTCCTCATGCTAGATTTAGAGGAGGTAACAGGGAGAACCATAATACCTGCCATTATTCTAGGACTCAATCTTGGAAAAGGAGGAACAGGAGGAAGAGGCAAAAGGTCATTCCTGTCTCCACTGAAACGGTTAGAGACCAAAGGGTCAATCAAACTTCTAAAACCGTTTGGGTAAGAAAGGAAGACCTTAAGGGCTTCACTTAGCCCGTGCCTGTCATAGCCTAGGGCGTGTGGTTAGTGTTATATCTTGTCCTAGTGTTATGCTATATGTGTATACTAGTATGCTTTTTTTTTTACTAGTTTTTATTTGCTTTGGTATGTTTTTCTGTTTTCTTTATTTTGAAAAATCCAAAAAACATTAAAAAACCATAAAATCCAAAAATATTTTTTTCATGTTGCTCTTGTTTGACTTGCGTGATTTGTATTCCTTGTGTGATCTTTATTTCTATACTTGTCCAGGGTTGAACATGAGTTTGTTGCTGATTGAGGATATATCACCTTCATAATCTCTTGGTTAGGTTGAAAATTAGACCAGTTTTATCTTGAACAGTTAGAGACTTATTCATGTGTGTATGATTTACAAATTTCACATGCACTCTGACTGATACTGTTGAGAGGTCTATTTTCCAATCTGTAGGTGTTTGACTTATCCCAATAGTGTGACCTTGAATGACCAATCTAGAATGACCATATTTGTTAGTCATCCCCATTTTGTGTATCCTCCATGAGCTTAATTTGTTGCAATGAAAAGGGCTACCTATTGGGATAGTGTGAAAGTAACTATTGGATGCAAAAAGTATGAAATTGCTACCTAGGTGGACAGTAGGTATCTATCTGGGTCACTAGAGTGAAAGCCCCTGCTACTAATAGCTAGGACTACCTACCTAGATAGTGTGAAAGCCATCATTGCATGAAAAGATATGATCAGATAAAGATTATCAAAAGAAATCTTACAAACTGGAGGTATTTGACCAAAAATAAAATAAAAATATTGAGTCAAATAAAATGGATAAAGGAACACTAAAATGTAAAAAATCAGCATATCTGGATCTAATTAGGTTTGAATTCTATGATGTATATCTCCGGGAGTCTGCTTAGTGGTTAATGTCATACCCTTGGAAAGGGAAAGAAACCTTGATCTAGTATCTTGTCAGACCACCACTACACACAATGCTTCACTTTTGAACTATTCACTAAATGTGTCTAATTGAATTGGCTATACTTTAGCATTCCATGAGATTTAGTTAGATGGGTATCATCAGTCGGACTAACTAATCATGTTCTTCATTGGATTTGTAATTTTAAATTACTACTACTTGGAATGCTTTTGATGTATGTTTGTGTGGCACAAGATATTTTTTGTGTGTTTCCTTTTTATTTGGTAGGGGCCTTTCTAGCATAAGTGCCCTATTTTTAGTGGTATCCTTGATCTTAGGGAGAGAAGATCAAGTTGAGTTGTTGAGGGGGAGTTCTGTACCTAAGTAGTTGAGGGGCAGTTTGTGCTTTATATTTCTATCTTGTTCCCCGCTCTTTAGTCCCTCATTGTCTGTTTTTGATTGGTTGTACTGTGGTTGCCTTGATATTTCACTTTTGTTAAATTGGTATATTTTTTCGAATATTGGCTTCCTGCCTTCCTTTGGCAATTGTGCCAAAAAGGGAGAGAATGTTAGGGTAGTATTTTCCTATTTCAGTACATTCCTTGCTTCATATGTGATTACTTATTTTTATGTTCGACACATGCTTCACTGGGTGTTTTGTTTATGAGCATGTGCAGGGTGCAGTTGACTGATTTTACTTGACAAGAGCTTAAGTATCTTAAATTAAGATGATTTTTCGATTGATGTCATGTAAGAGTGTTGGAGTCATGTAATGTCCTAATTCACCGTTTTGATGTGTTTGGGTGAGTTTGTGTCAAGTCATGTACTTCAGTTTGGTTTTGCCACGGAATTGCCAAAGGGGGAGATTGTAAAGTCCATGTTTTTGTATTGACTTATTCCGGTGTCAAAACAAGTGAGTCTAGGTGTCTAGGTGTGTGTCTTGTGTCATTACCTTCAAGCATCCACGCCAAAGCAAAGATGAAGACCAAAGAAGACCGGTTGATCAACTCGGTTGATCATTTCCTTCATAGGATGATAAGTGACCTAGATACCATGTGACCATAGGTGGGATTTGACCTAGAATAATCCTAACCATCCCCTTGAACTTGTATATTCTCAACTCAAACATAGATTTGAGATTCACTGAATTAATTTTTTCAAAATTGATTTAAGTCTTTTTGCATAGCAATGCCCCAAGATTCATCTTCCATGGCTTCTAAGGCATTTTTAGGTTCAATTTGACTTAGGAATGCAAGGTTCATTAGATTTCTTCTTGTTCTAACCCTTTGTTTCATATTACTAAGTATTAGATCCTTAGGATGATCTTTTATTAATTTTCAAGCTTTAAGAAGCTGATAGGATTCTTCACCTTCATTTTCTTCATCATTTTCTATTTCAATGGTTTTATCATCTGAATGTTCTTTTTCTTGATCATCTTTATTTTCTTTATTAATTTCTAAGTTGGATATTTCTTTTGGAAGATTTTCAATTTCATCAATATCATTATTTTTAGAACATTTGTTAAATGGATTTGATCCATCAAATACCACATGGATTGATTCTTCAACAATCAAAGATTTCTTATTAAATACTATGTAAGCTTTGCTATTTGTAGAATATTCTAAGAAGATTCCTTCCACAGATTTTGCATCAAATTTCTTAAGATATTGTTTATCATTAAGTATAAAGCACTTATATCCAAAACTTTTGATATGTTATTAATAGAATAACCTTTTTTTATTTTGAACTCTTTTGCAAAACTTTTTAAATAGAGAAGGTGTTTCATTTTTATGAGAAAGAAATAGTACCCAAGAGTAACTTGAAAAATCTTCCACAAGTAGCTATCTTAGCATTTTTCTTGAATCTTTGGCTCTTTTTGAGTTGAGGGCAGTCAGTCGTTAAGTGGCATGGCTTCTTGTATTCATAGCAAGTGAGGGGTTCCTTCTTGCTTGATTCAGCCTTGTTCACCACTTTTGAGAACTACTTCTTATATGGTCTCTTTTTGAAGTTCTTCTTATGCTTGAGAAACCTTTTGAACCTTCTTGCCCTCAAGGCTATGTCTTCATCATCATTGCTGGATTCCTCATCACTATCTTCAACTTGAGTAGTCTTGAGGGCCAGGCCTTTCTTGGGTCTAGGTTCATCAGGCATTTGATCCTTCATTATGACTTCATTAGTCATTAAAGATCCCAACAGCTCATCCATAGGTAGTTTGGTGAGGTCCTTAGCTTCTTGGATTGCTGTCACTTTTGGAGTCCATTCTTTGGGCAGTGATCTCAGAATCTTTGGCACATTTTCTGCATTTGAATACACTTTACCTGTCGCGACCCGAAAACTCACCCAAGGAGTTAGATTGAATCTCGGACGACTATTCATGCCTTACATGACTTGCTTGACAAACCAACCTGTAAAAATCCACAGAGCATATACATAGAGGACATAAAATGTAGCACCCCGGATTTTTTTCATCCTTAATGAATAGCACCTTCATAGCTAATTGGCCGTTTTCATAGTTTTCGTAGTCTAATTAATAAATAAGGGAGAAATCGGAAATTCCGAAACGTCAGAAATGTTCGTTTTCGAAAGACGGATCCAACGCAAGTTGAATCGTCGAAATCCGACGAGCGAGTAAAAAGATATGGTCAAAACAGTCCAGACATAACAGAGCACCGATCGCTCGGTCATTACCTGCGATCGATCGGTCCACTACCGATCGCTCGATGGCTATCGCACGGTTAACTTTTTTGTATGGGGAAAAATTCCAGAGAGTGTGTTTTTGACCGATCTCTCGGTCATAACACCGATCGATCGGTAAGCCTCCGATCGCTCGGTCCATAGCACCGATCGATCGGTCATACGCAGTTTTTCTTCATTAAGGGTGTTTAAGACTTTAAACACCACCCCTTGCCTATAAATAGGCTGAGTTCGTGCCTTAGGGTTTCAGAAACCCTCTGTGCCCTATCTTAGGAGATTTGAGAGAGAGAAGAAGGAGAGGAGCTACTTGTTGATCAAGCTTGTGGAAGATCAAGGTTCTTCCACTTCCCTTGGTGATTTCCAACCAAGAACTCACTGTTCTTGCTTGTTCCAGCCATTGGGAGTCAAACCCATTGATTCCTCTAAGGTAGATACACTCTACTACAATCTTGCAATCCTACTAGTTACTAGATATGATTCTTCTTATATATGCCCTATCTATATGTATTGATTCTATGTATGCAAAGGTGTGATTATATACTTGGATGAAGGTTACTATTATGATGCACTCTAAGTGTTTGATGAAATACCTCTAAGGGATTCTATGCTTAAATATGATGATTTCTCTTATTAAGTGCATATGCTCGCATGTCTCGCATAAACCGATGTTTTCCATGGATTGCTCAAAAGTACAAACAAGGGTTTTTCACGAAAAGACGAATAATGAATGATTCTAAGTAACTCTATGATTTCTCTAAGATCGTTTCACAAGCTCTAAGGATCATACCATGCTCACAAGAAAACTCTATGATAATGCTCTAAGATCGTCTCACAAGCTCCACGGATCACAATGAAATGCTCTAAGATCTCTAAGGTTATGCTCTATGGAAATGCTCTACGGTATCGCTCTATGCTCTATGTCTCTACGGATCATAATGACTCTAAGTAACTCCATGAACTCACAAGAACTCATAAGGCTATGATTATCGATTGACTCACACGGTTACAGTTTTGGTTTCGAATATTATCTCACATATGTTTTCACGGTTTCCATGCTTTAAGGATTGTTCGGATTTCATTCTCCATGTCTTGTATGCTCCATGCCTAACCGCTTTATTGTTCTTAGTTTGTATACACTGAGTATTCCATGCTCAGTCGATATTGTTATGATCGGCAGGTGCTCGGGTTCCATTCGATTTGTGTGGCGACGAACCTTGGGTCGAGGAAGAGTACCGTGACCCGGAGCCTTCCATGGATCACTATCATGACGATGGTGCTCTAGATAGGAGTCGTGACTTCGATTTCTGTTGATCGACCGACTTAGAACTTGTGTCATTTTGTTATGTGAGTGTGGGGTTTGTCCACTCCACTTTTGGGTTTCTCACATATGTATACTTGTTGGTTCTTACTTGAGCCAAGCTATAGGAGTATTCATTTTGCTTCCGCTATGTTTAGTATTTTATTTTCCGCTGTGCATTGTATTTCGTTTCCGTTATGTATATTCAGGTACTCTGACAGGTTTCCACGTGTGCCTTATGTATCATACTGGAGGTATGGTACGGCGGTCACGAGTCAACTTACCCTTAACTCCTAGGGGGTATTTTGGGTCGCGACAGACTTGGTATCAGAGCTAGTTATGTCTAACGACAGACTTAGTTAGGTCACTCAGGCTTGGCCTAAGCGGAAGTAATTCCTATGAGTTGAACTTAGAACTCAGAAGGACTCAGTTGTCTTAGGCTTGTTACCACGACATAACCGGTATCAAGTGAATCCTTAGGTCAGTATAGGATCCGAGATTGATGTGGTCCTATGCGAGGTTCTAGTATAGGCTCTAAAGTATAATTATATGATGATGTATATATACCTCGATGTATACTATACTATGTGCGGTATAGCATTTCATGATTATTGAATTGCTATATGATATGTGAGGTTTGGTATCCAGTTAGACTCATGTTTTGCCAAATTGATCTCAGGATTCGATATCATGAGACGTGGCAATCGGGGTCGAGGTTACCATACTCGGAGGGCCGAGAGTGAAGTTCCGAGAGAAGAGGAACCGTTGTACTTCACGAATGCGATGGACTCCATAGCCGAGACTTTGGCATTGTTGGCAGCAAGGCCTATGCCTACCCCACCGTCCACGCCTGTACCTACACCGGTGCATCACACCGCGGGGCTCGAAGCTTTTAGGAGACTGCGGCCTCCTACATTCTATGGCACTCTGGACCCCATGGTGGCCGAGTCTTGGATTATGCAGCTGGAGAAGACCTTCCGGGCTCTCCGTTGTACCGATGAGCAAAGGGTAGAATGGGCTTCCTTCGTGATGGAAGGTGAAGCCGAACACTGGTGGAGAGCTGCCCAAAGGCAGAGAGATGTTGCTAAGGCAGGTGTGCCCTGGACTTGGGCGGAGTTCTTAGAGACCTTCAGGGAACAGTACTTTCCCAGGTTTATTCGGGAACAAAAGGCGAGAGAGTTTATGCTTTTGGAGCAAGGGTCGATGAGCGTAGCCGAGTATGAGGCTAAGTTCACCGAGTTGTCCAGGTTTGCTCCGCACTTGGTGGCTACTGAAGACCTACAGGTCAGGAAGTTTGAGATGGGCTTGAAGGCTTTCATCCGAGATCGGGTGTCCATTCTCCAGGTAGAGTCTTGGAGAGAGATAGTAGGGAAGGCGAAGATCGCTGAAAAGAATGCAGAAGACTTTGTGAGAAGAAGAGACAGTGGCTTCGGGAAGAGCATGTCTCGGGGTCAGTCGAGTAGTTCTTCAGAGAAAAGGGCTAGGACTGCACCGTACCAGTTCTCCCAGCCGATGTCGGCTCAGAGACCTTCTTTTGCGCCTCAGGCACCGCGTCCTACGGCATCGCAAGCTACGAGGGTTATGCCTCCGGCTTCCTCCGCATCGCAGACATTTGAGGAGTGCGCCGAATGTGGTCGTCGGCATAAGACTGGAGATTGCCGAAGAATGTCAGGTGGATGCTTCCACTGTGGCGAGATGGGCCATATGATTCGAGATTGTCCGCGCAAGCAGTCACGGTCTGGATCACAGGGAGTTCGGCCTCCAGGCAGGCAGAATTCACTTCAGGGGTCTTCATCTCAGGCCTCTAGATCCTTGCAGCCTACCCAGCAGCCTCGTCAGGCAAACCAGGGCAGAGTCTTTGCCATGACTGATAGAGACGCACAGGCATCTGATGATGTTGTGCAAGGTACGCGCGAACTAGTCTTTGTCAAAGTTCTAATATTGCCATGATATATTCGTATCCATATATGTCCTATGTGGTGTTTTGCGATGTTTGTATCTATATGTACAGTTGTGTTATAACTGGAATGATTCAAATTCTCAGGTTCGTTGCTCGTAAATGAATGTTTGGCAAGAGTGTTGATAGACACAGGGTCCACTCACTCGTTCGTTTCACCAAGCTTTGCCAAGGGCTTTACGTCCGAGCCAAGCAAGCTACCTAGGGAGTTGTCCATTTCAACTCCATTGGGAAAATCTATTGAGACAGATAAAGTGTATCCGGATAGTGTTGTACAAGTCATGCAGCACGAGTTGCCAGTCGACTTGATCCTTCTGGGAATTCAGGATTGGGATTTCGATGTCATCCTAGGTATGGATTGGCTCTCAACTCACCATGGACACGTGGCGTGTTTCGAGAAGGTGGTGCATTTTAAACCCGTGGGGTTAAAGCCGTTTCATTTCAGGGGACTTCAGAGAAGAGACATTGCCCGCTTTGCAACTCTTAGTCTCGAGGGTGTTGAAGTGCGAGACTCCACACCCATTCCAGTGGTATGTGAGTATATGGATGTTTTTCCAGAAACCTTGCCGGGATTGCCTCCCGATCGTGCAATCGAGTTTGCGATTGAGCTAGCTCCAGGCACAGTTCCGATTTCGAGAGCTCCGTATAGGATGGCCCCTATTGAGCTTAAGGAGTTAAAAGAGCAGTTAGAAGAATTGCAAGGCCTTGGTTTTATCCGGCCAAGTGTTTCACCTTGGGGAGCTCCGGTTCTCTTCGTGAAGAAGAAAGATGGATCAATGCGTCTGTGCATTGATTACAGGCAATTGAACAAGGTCACGATCAAGAATCGTTATCCATTGCCTCGGATAGACGACTTGTTTGACCAATTGAAGGGTGCGCAGTTTTTCTCCAAGATTGACCTTCGATCTGGTTATCATCAGTTGAAGATCAAGAAAGAGGACATTCCGAAGACAGCATTCCGAACTCGATACGGTCATTACGAGTTTTTGGTCATGTCTTTTGGACTGACTAACGCACCGGCAGCATTCATGGGTTTGATGAATCGGGTGTTCAGATCGTCTCTCGATCAATGTGTGATCGTGTTCGTAGATGATATCCTTGTGTATTCACAGTCACAGGAGGATCACACGAGAGATCTCCGTCTGGTCTTGCAGACACTTCGAGAGCATAGTCTGTATGCTAAGTTGAGCAAGTGCGAGTTCTGGCTGAACAAGGTGTCTTTTCTTGGACACGTGGTATCTGCTGAAGGTATTTCAGTTGATCCTGCAAAGATTGAAGCGGTGATGAATTGGGAAAGACCGAAGAGTGTCACCGAGATCCGTAGTTTCCTCGGGTTGGCAGGGTATTACAGAAGGTTTGTGGAAGGATTTTCAAGTTTAGCAGCTCCGCTTACCTATCTCACACGGAAGAACACGAGGTTCACTTGGAGTGATAAGTGCGAGGCTAGTTTCTTGGAGTTGAAAAAGAAGCTTACTTCGGCTCCTGTTCTTACAGTTCCATCTGGGAGCGGTGGTTTCGAAGTCTATAGTGATGCTTCACTAGTGGGACTTGGATGTGTTTTGATGCAGCATAAACAGGTGGTCGCCTATGCTTCTCGTCAGCTGAAGGAGCATGAGCAAAACTACCCCACACATGACTTAGAGCTCGCTGCAGTCATCTTTGCACTGAAACTTTGGCGTCACTACCTCTACGGAGAAGAGTTCGTGGTGTTCACAGACCACAAGAGCTTAAAGTATCTTTTCCTCCAGAAGGAGTTGAATATGAGGCAGCGTCGTTGGATGGAGTTCATGAAGGACTACGACTGTTCCATCCAGTACCACCCGGGTAAGGCTAACGTGGTAGCCGATGCTCTTAGCAGAAAACCTTACGGAGTTATGGCTCAATTGAGAGTGCAAGAGTGGAAGTTATTACATGATATGTGTCATTTGGACACTACTCTCAGGCATGTCACGTATGGGCCGATAATGTCCAACGTGGTGGTTAGGCCACAGATCCTGAGCCAGATCAAGGAGTTACAGAGTTCCGATGTTGAGTTGCTTGCTTACCGAGACAAGTCGGTGAGTAACGGCAATCAGGAGTTCGCTTTAAATGATGATGGTGCTATCACATTTAAAGGCAGGTTGTGTGTCCCCGCCGACACAGCTTTGAGGGATGAAATTTTGAATGAAGCTCACCGATCAAAGTACACGGTACATCCGGGAGGTACCAAGATGTACCAGAATCTCAAGAAGCACTACTGGTGGCGAAACATGAAGAGGGAAGTCGCTGAGTACGTCGCCAGATGTTTGATTTGCCAGCAGGTAAAAGCCGAGCATCAAAGGCCGGCAGGTCTTTTGCAGTCTCTTCCTATTCCGGAGTGGAAATGGGAGAACATCTCGATGGATTTCATTGTGGGTTTGCCGCGAACGGTGAAGGGCTCCGATGCTATTTGGGTGATTGTGGACAGGTTGACTAAGTCTGCACATTTCATTCCGTACCGAACTACTTTCAATGCAAATCAGTTGGTAGCCCTATATGTTAAGGAGGTGGTTCGACTTCACGGTGTGCCAGTTTCTATCGTGTCTGATCGAGATCCTCGGTTTACTTCCAGGTTTTGGAAAACCTTCCAGGATGCTATGGGTTCTCGTTTAGAATTCAGTACCGCCTTCCATCCTCAGACCGATGGACAAACGGAGAGGGTGAATCAGGTAGTGGAGGATATGCTCCGAGCTTGTATGCTGGATTTTCAGGGTAGTTGGGAGGAACAGTTGCCGTTGGTTGAGTTTGCCTACAACAATAGCTATCAGGCAAGCATCCAGATGGCACCTTTTGAAGCTCTGTATGGTCGGAGTTGTCGATCACCGCTATACTGGGATGAAGTTGGTGAGAGGAAGATTCTTGGTCCTGAGTTGATAGAGCGGACCGCAGAAAGGGTCAAAATTATCCGAGAACGATTGAAAAGTGCTCAGGATAGGCAGAAGAGCTATGCGGATATACGCCGTAGAGATTTAGAGTTCCGAGTTGGAGATCGGGTCTTTGTGAAGATTTCGCCGAGTCGGGGAATCATGCGATTCGGGAAGAAGGGGAAGCTCAGTCCAAGGTATGTGGGACCATTTGAGATCGTCACAAGGGTTGGTGAGGTCGCTTACAGGGTAGCACTACCGCCTCACATGGCAGCGGTCCATAATGTATTTCACGTCTCTATGCTTAGAAAATACATTTCGGATCCGTCTCACGTCATCGCTCTTGATCCTGTTGAGATTCGAGAGGATCTTACGTTGGTTGAGCAACCAGTTCAGATTCTGGATCGTCGAGATCAAGTGTTGCGAACCAAGACTATCCCTTTAGTCCTAGTGAAGTGGCAGCATCATTCCAAGGAAGAGGCTACATGGGAGCGAGAAGCCGAAGTACGAGAAAAGTACCCCCATTTATTTGTTTAAGGCCATGGCATTCCCTTGTATTTTGCTATAGTTTTACACATGTATGTATCGTCCAAATTTCGGGGACGAAATTTTTGTAAGGGGGGGAGAATGTAGCACCCCGGATTTTTTTCATCCTTAATGAATAGCACCTTCATAGCTAATTGGCCGTTTTCATAGTTTTCGTAGTCTAATTAATAAATAAGGGAGAAATCGGAAATTCCGAAACGTCAGAAATGTTCGTTTTCGAAAGACGGATCCAACGCAAGTTGAATCGTCGAAATCCGACGAGCGAGTAAAAAGATATGGTCAAAACAGTCCAGACATAACAGAGCACCGATCGCTCGGTCATTACCTGCGATCGATCGGTCCACTACCGATCGCTCGATGGCTATCGCACGGTTAACTTTTTTGTATGGGGAAAAATTCCAGAGAGTGTGTTTTTGACCGATCTCTCGGTCATAACACCGATCGATCGGTAAGCCTCCGATCGCTCGGTCCATAGCACCGATCGATCGGTCATACGCAGTTTTTCTTCATTAAGGGTGTTTAAGACTTTAAACACCACCCCTTGCCTATAAATAGGCTGAGTTCGTGCCTTAGGGTTTCAGAAACCCTCTGTGCCCTATCTTAGGAGATTTGAGAGAGAGAAGAAGGAGAGGAGCTACTTGTTGATCAAGCTTGTGGAAGATCAAGGTTCTTCCACTTCCCTTGGTGATTTCCAACCAAGAACTCACTGTTCTTGCTTGTTCCAGCCATTGGGAGTCAAACCCATTGATTCCTCTAAGGTAGATACACTCTACTACGATCTTGCAATCCTACTAGTTACTAGATATGATTCTTCTTATATATGCCCTATCTATATGTATTGATTCTATGTATGCAAAGGTGTGATTATATACTTGGATGAAGGTTACTATTATGATGCACTCTAAGTGTTTGATGAAATACCTCTAAGGGATTCTATGCTTAAATATGATGATTTCTCTTATTAAGTGCATATGCTCGCATGTCTCGCATAAACCGATGTTTTCCATGGATTGCTCAAAAGTACAAACAAGGGTTTTTCACGAAAAGACGAATAATGAATGATTCTAAGTAACTCTATGATTTCTCTAAGATCGTTTCACAAGCTCTAAGGATCATACCATGCTCACAAGAAAACTCTATGATAATGCTCTAAGATCGTCTCACAAGCTCCACGGATCACAATGAAATGCTCTAAGATCTCTAAGGTTATGCTCTATGGAAATGCTCTACGGTATCGCTCTATGCTCTATGTCTCTACGGATCATAATGACTCTAAGTAACTCCATGAACTCACAAGAACTCATAAGGCTATGATTATCGATTGACTCACACGGTTACAGTTTTGGTTTCGAATATTATCTCACATATGTTTTCACGGTTTCCATGCTTTAAGGATTGTTCGGATTTCATTCTCCATGTCTTGTATGCTCCATGCCTAACCGCTTTATTGTTCTTAGTTTGTATACACTGAGTATTCCATGCTCAGTCGATATTGTTATGATCGGCAGGTGCTCGGGTTCCATTCGATTTGTGTGGCGACGAACCTTGGGTCGAGGAAGAGTACCGTGACCCGGAGCCTTCCATGGATCACTATCATGACGATGGTGCTCTAGATAGGAGTCGTGACTTCGATTTCTGTTGATCGACCGACTTAGAACTTGTGTCATTTTGTTATGTGAGTGTGGGGTTTGTCCACTCCACTTTTGGGTTTCTCACATATGTATACTTGTTGGTTCTTACTTGAGCCAAGCTATAGGAGTATTCATTTTGCTTCCGCTATGTTTAGTATTTTATTTTCCGCTGTGCATTGTATTTCGTTTCCGTTATGTATATTCAGGTACTCTGACAGGTTTCCACGTGTGCCTTATGTATCATACTGGAGGTATGGTACGGCGGTCACGAGTCAACTTACCCTTAACTCCTAGGGGGTATTTTGGGTCGCGACATAAAATCAGCGGAAACATACTCTAACATGGTACAGCTGAAGACTACCAAACCTCTATGTATATACATAATCCAAGTTTAATACAAAAGAAGACAAAACACAGAAAGTGCGGACATGCCCGCCAAAATACATGGATATTTCTCTCTCAACTCACCCACAGCTAACCACTCAGAATCTAAAACCACTACCTAATAGTAGGCCTCACGCTGAGGTTCCTCCACAAGCTCCTCAATGTACTCCTCCTCCACCCATGGGCTAGGAGCACAGACGTCAAATGGAGCAACAGCTCCCTCAGAACCTGCCGACATAAACGTACGGCTGAGCATGGAATACTCAGCGTGTACCAAACACTAACCAGCAGTCATAGCATAAAGATAGCAATACATAAGACAGGAAACAATTCATATATCTATCTAACACTAACCAGCAGTCATAGTCTTTCAAAAATTTCATCAAACGACGTTGCCTTAGATTTAATTCCTTTTGGGAAAAGAGGTACTTGAGACTCTTGTGATCCATATACACATAGAATTCTACCCCGTACAAATAATGTCGCCAAATCTTAAGGCAAACACGACTGCAGCAAGTTCTAAGTCGTGCGTGGGGTAATTCTTCTCGTGCTCCTTCAATTGCCTTGATGCTTAGGCAATGACCTTCTTGTGTTGCATGAGCACACATCCAAGTCTGACCTGCGAGGCATCACTGTACACCTCATAACCACCATGTCCGGATGGCACTGTAAGGACAGGGGCCGTGGTAAGTCTCTTCTTCAGTTCTGTAAAACTGATCTCGCACTTGTCGCTCCATACGAACTTTGCATTTTTCCTTGTCAGGTAAGTGAGCGGCGCTGCAAGGCTAGAGAAACCCTCTACGAATCTCCTGTAGTAGCCTGCTAACCCAAGGAAGCTGCGTATCTCTGTGACACTTTTGGGCCTCGCCCAACTCATAACTGTCTCTATTTTCTTTGGATATACCAATATGCCTTCCGCGGATACAATGTGGCCTAGGAATGCCACCTCTTCCAACCAAAATTCACACTTGCTTAGTTTGGCATACAACTTGTGCTCTCTCAGTATTTTCAAAGCAAGGCGAAGGTCTCGTGCGTGATCTTCCCGTGTTTGGGAATATATCAATATGTCATCGATAAATACTATCACGCACCGATCCAAGTATGGTTTGAACACCCGGTTCATCAAATCCATAAGGCTGCCGGCGCATTCGTGAGACCAAAAGGCATCACCAAGAACTCGTACTGTCCGTATCGAGTCCTGAAAGCAGTTTTGGGAACATCTTCCGCCTTAATCCTCAACTGGTGATAACCCGATCGAAGATCTATTTTCGAGAAAAATTTCGCTCCCTTCAACTGATCGAACAAGTCATCAATTCTAGGCAATGAATACCTATTCTTTATAGTGACTTTGTTCAATTATCGGTAATCGACACACATCCGCATCGAATCATCTTTCTTTTTAACGAATAATACCGGGGCACCCCACGGTGAGACACTTGGTCGAATGAAACCAAGACCTTGTAATTCTTCCAACTGAGTCTTTAACTCCTTGAGTTCAATCGAGGCCATTCTATAAGGAGCCCGCAAGATAGGAGCTGTGCCTGGTGCAAGCTCAATCACAAACTCAATCTCCCTGTCTGGAGGCAATCCTGGCAACTCCTCTGGAAACACATCTAGGAATTCGCTCACGACCGGAATAGTCAAAGAGTCCCTTGCCTCAGGGTTCGCTAAGCTCAATGCCGCAAAGCGGGCAATGTCTCTACTTCTCAACCCTCGAAAATGGAATGGCTTGCCTTCCACTGGCCGGAAGAGTACCATCTTCTCGAAGCAAGCTACATGCCCATGATGTGCTGCTAACTAATCCATTCCCAATATAACATCGAAGTCTTGAAATCTGAGGATGATTAGATCAACCGTCAACTCGTGGCTTCCCACTTGGACCACGCTATTTCTACACACTTTATTTGCCAATACTGTTTTGCCAAGAGGAGTCGAAATGGCTAACTCCTGTTCCAACTGATTAGGCTCAGAGGAAAAGCCTTGAGAGAAACTCGGCGATACGAATGAATGAGTAGACCCGGTGTCGGTCAACACACGAGCCAAACACTCATTGACTAGTAAGGTTCCTGAAATTTTAGCTAGCTAAGTCAATCTATGCATCAACAGCATATACATATAGATACATAGATATATATAACGTGCCATATATGTACACAATCGAATAATACATAACGAAATAATTTATGGATAATTAAATAAACTACAACTGCGTACCTTTCACTACATCGTCAGATGCAAGTGCATCACCCTCTGTCAAGGCAAATACTCGTCTCTGGTTTGCCTGGTGAGATGTAGGTGTAGACTGGGTAGGCTGGGAGGATGCCTGGTAAGATCCTGCTGGACGTGTTGGGGGCCTAATCCCCTGAGATTGGACTAGTAAATGCCGACTGGGGCAATCCCTGATCATATGGCCCTGGCGACCACAATGAAAACATCCACCCAATGCCCTTTGGCAATCTCCTGCCGGGTGCCTCTTGCCACAAGAAGTGCAAGCCTCATACGTGTAAGTCGGAGGGGCTAGAGGTGAAGCGTATCTTGCCATCTGAGGTGCAACAGGCCATGGGGCCGGAAGAGCCTAAGGTCGTGGTGCCCAAGGCATATACTGTCGTGGAGCTGGAGGCGTATAAGACGGCCTCATAGGTGGTGCTGGCCACGTGTACTGGTAAGGGCCGGTACGAGCCCGCCTCCCCGGAGGTGCCGAACTACTAGCTTGGCCTCTCGCCAACTCTCTCTTCTTGGACACCGCTTCAAAGTTTGTCTCTACCAACAAGGCTTTGTCTACTACTTCCGGATAAGTAGCGTGCCTAAAAACTGAAACCTTCTCCATAACTACCTCCTTGAGTCCTTGCTCAAACCTTCTCACCTTCATTGCCTCGGTAGCAACCATGTGAGGCACAAATCTAGAGAGTTCCGAGAACTTAGCCTCATAAGCGGCCACAGTCATCGAACCTTGCTCTAGGTTGATGAACTCTCTTTCTTTCCTTTCCCGAGCTCCAATCGGGAAGTAATTCTTGTAGAAGACATCCTTGAACTCTTCCCAAGTCCATGACTGACCTTGCATGGTCAAGTCTCGAGTCCTCAAGGCGGACAACCACCAATGGTGTGCCTCACCCTCAAGCATGAAGACAGCTCATGCTACTTTCTCTTCCTCTGTAGGAGAGAGCATCGCAAAGATCTTCTCAACATGGAGGATCCAAGCCTCCGCAGTAAGAGGGTCCACACTCCCATGAAATGATGGAGGCCTCAATCTCCTAAATGTCTCAACTCCGGCGGTACGATGTACCGGAGCGTTAGGCGGTGGAGTAGGTGCCGCCGATGAAGTATAGCTTACCGAGCTGCCAATACGGCAAGAGTCTCAGCAAAAGAGTCTAAGACCTGAGAGAGGTCCGGCTGCTCATCCTCATCTCTAGAAGAAGATGAAGCTCTGGTGTGTGGTCCACGACCCTGTGTGTTCCGTCTCATGACTAAAGTCCTGAGAATAATAACACCACATGAGTCTAACTGGAAACCACAGTTTATTTCAATGTCATTTCACAAGAATCCATTTTGTATTAGTTGTATAATACTAATATACATCACATCAAGTCATCAGAGTATTCATCACATTATACTTATATTTTAGTGTTCTAGCGTACCTAGGAACCGTACTTGGTTGAAACAACCACTTAGACCAAGACTAAAGTTTAGTCTTATACTTGGAATCAAGACTCGCTTCTGACTTACTTTCTTCCTAACTTGTTTCCCAACATATGCTCTTGTCAAGCTGTGGTATAAGATTCTAAATGACCCTAGAGACCTAAAGCCTAAGCTCTGATACCACTTCTGTCGCGACCTGAAAACCCACCCTAGGAGTTAGAGTGAATCTCGGACGACTATTCATGCCTTACATGACTTGCTTGACAAACCAACCTGTAAAAATCCACAGAGCATATACAAAGAGGACATAAAATCAGGGGAAGCATACTCTAACATGGTACAGCGGAAGACTACCAAACCTCTATGTATATACATAATCCAAGTTTAATACAAAAGAAGACAAAACATAGAAAGTGCGGACATGCCCGCCAAAATACATGGATATTTCTCTCTCGACTCACCCACAGCTAACCACTCAGAATCTACAACCACTACCTAATAGTAGACCTCACGCTGAGGTTCCTTCACAGGCTCCTCAACGTACTCCTCCTCCACCCATGGGCCAGGAGAATGGAGCAGCATCTCCCTCAGAACCTGCCGACATAAACGTACGGCTGAGCATGGAATACTCAGCGTGTACCAAACACTAACCAGCAGTCATAGCATAAAGATAGCAATACATAAGACAGGAAACAATTCATATATCTATCTAAAGCAGGAGCAATTCATATCATGACAAGGGAGTAAAGCAATTCATAATCATGCTTGCATTTCATAAAGTTGATAAAACCCTTGAAAACATTGTGCACTTGACTTGACTTAAAATACCATTTTCATACTTGAAAACTTGTCTCATCTGTCTTGCTTGATCTTGTCGAGCATGTAATGTCCTGCGTGTCATGTCATGCGTGCTTGCTTGGAATTGAACATGTTCTTGTGAGATGCTCTTGTGAGATGCCTTGGGAGGGAAGGGAGGCCCTTCTTTCATGATATGCCTTGAGAGGGAAGGGAGACCCTTCTTTAATGCAATGCACTTGTGAGTGAGGGGAGACCCCTCATGGAAGGGAGGGAAGTGTAAACTCCCTCCTAAGAAATGTTTGTTCTTGTCCTCTTGCTAAAAGCGAAGTGAAACATATCGTAGGATATGCCCCACCTCTAAATCTCGTTCTTGAAAATACCGATAAAACATCTCATGCATGCCGTGCTCGTGGGATCATGTGCATACTTGCATTGGAATTTAAATATGACATTTGGGTAATTCAGACACATAAAACATCAATAATTTGGGCAAGTAAGTAGTCGTGCAATTTAGGGAAAGCAAGAATTACACTATCATAAGCCCTAGCAATTTCCATACACATTTTAACATGCATTTCTAATAATGAATCATCAATTTCTTCATTGTCAGCATTTCATCAAACACATGGTGTGTACATTATTTTTAACCCTAAATCTTGGATTTCTAGGTGGGTTAAGCTCATAGCATACACGTACGTTTGTTATTGGTCCAATGCCCTTCCCATTTCATTCATTTCAACAAACACACGACATCCAATCGCCCATTCACATCCAACATCTGTCCATCCATCCATTCTCCTTATCTTGTTTAGAAATTTAGGGAAAATCATAAAATGAAGTAAAAACAAGGAGTATAGGTGAACTAGAAGGTTAGTATAGGGTACCGACCTTGATTTGGGTGAAGCAACCCTCAAAACGGCTCGTGGAAGGCATTGTTGAGCTCGGAGGAGAACTCCACGAGTTTCTTAAGCTTGGATGGGGAAGACCTTGAGATTTGGGGAAGAAATGTGGAGTTAATCCTTCACTCCAATCCAAAATCCTCTTGGAAACCTCCTTTCCTCTCCCTTCTCTCCCTCTCTCCCTCTTGGTTAGAAAACCCTAAATGAGGAATCCCTAACAAGTAAAGGGTTTAAAACCCTCAAATTCAAAATTTTCTACCGCGTGCGATCGATCGCACACTTAACTGCGATGGATCGCAGGTCCTTGCGATCGATCGCACCTGGATGCAATCTATCGCACATGAACCCGAATACTGCTGATCTGATTTTCCTCTGCATGCGATCGATCGCACATATTTGAGATTGATCACAGAACCCTGCGATCTATCGCACTTGGGGAACCATCTATCGCATATGGTCCAGAGAGTTGGGAACCATTTCGCCCGCATGCGATCGATTGCACCAAACTTGCTATCAATCGCACCTTCCGGATTTTGTTATCTTCTTCCATTTTTCCTACTTGGTCTTATACCACTTCCCTTTTGACACTTTCTAGACATGACTAGGGTCTCTTCAAAGCCTATACAAGTGCTTAAATAATTTATTATAGCATAATTGACAAGATTTTCTAAAGTTTCAATTTCCCATTTCATTGAGATTGAGATTACATAGGCTACGTACCTTAGCACACATACGAAGACATGTACGAAAAGGGGCTATACATTACCCAAAGATTTTGGACCATTTAAAATGTTAGTAAATCTAGTGAACATATCACCAATAGATTCTTCTTTTTGCATCTTAAATAATTCATACTTGTGAACAAGCATGCTAATCTTTTCTTCTTTAACTTGATTAGTGCTTTTATAGGTGACTTCAGTTTATACCATATTTCTTTTGCAAAGTCACACCCAGAAACTCTGTAAAATTCATGAGGGCTTAATGCATAGTAGAGGTTCCTAATAGCTTTAGCATTGATTTGAATGAGTTTAATGTCAACATCATTCCACTCTTCCTCTACCTTAGGGATTCTAACATCATCCATAAGTTTTATGGGAAGATGGGGGCCATTCACAATTACTCTCCAACACTCATAGTCTAGAGCTTTGATGTAATACATCATTCTGGTTTTCCAATAGTTATAATTTTCTCCATTAAACAATAAAGGTCTAGTAGTGGACTGTCCTTCTCCTAGGCTTGTTGCAAAAATGTTGTTTGCCATTATAAAATCGATTACTCAGATTTTTTAGATCTATTTAGAGTATTAGGCTATGATACCAATTGTTGGCCAGGTAATAACCCTAAAGGGGGGTGAATAGAGTCTATGACAGGTTAAAAAATTTATGAACTACAAGTTCAAGATGCGGAATAAATAAAAAGTGCAACAAGTAAAATAATAGAAATATTGTAAGAAATGAAAAGAGAGATAAGGAGAGTACAAACTCAGAATTTGTTCACGAGGTTCAGCAAATCAGCCTACTCCCCGCCTCAAGCTTCTAGCTAGAGGATTCACCACGATTCCTTAATCGCACAGGCTCTTTCACTGGTGGAGTCCAAACCATTACAATCTCTCTTATAGGTCGAGATATTACCTTTACAAGCTCTCCTTTAGGCTGAGCTGAAACCTTTTAAGAGCACAACCCTCTCTTGATAAAACTGAAGCAATAGCTTCAGTACAAGAATCCTAGATTCTTGACTGACCTCAATAACTGAGTTTGGAGTAAAAAATCCTAAATAAAATCTCCTTGAATGAGCTGGATAAGAGTGAAATTATAGCACCCCGGAGTTTTTCGTACTTAATGAACAACACTTTCATAGCTAATTGACCTTTCCTGTAGTCCAAGTAATAAATAAGGTAGAAATTAGAAATTCTAGAATGTTAGAAATGTTGCTTTTTGAAAGATGAATCCAACGCAAGTTGAATCATCAAAATCTGATGAATGAGTCAAAAGATATGGCCAAAACAGTAAAATGAGTAAAAAATCTGCAAAGCACCGATCGCTAGGGATCGATTGGTTCACAACCGATCGCTCGGTCCAAATTATCGATCGATTGGTCCACAACTAGATAATCGGTAGCTATCGATTGGTTAACTAATTTGTATGGGAAATTTTTCTAGAGGGGGTGTTTTTGACCGATCGCTCGATCAAGAACACTGATCACTCGGTTGGAGACCAATCGCTCGGTCATAACCATCGATCGCTCAGTTTATCGCGCTTTGCAGAAATTTCATTAAGGGTTTTTTCATCTTTTGGCCAACACCCCTTTGCCTATAAAGGCTTGCTCGAGCCTAAGGGCTTCATAAAACCCTTAGGGCATATATTTGAGAGAGAGGGAGAGAGGAGAAAGTGGATTTTACCTAGGGCTTCCTATTTGGGGGTTGTGGCTTACCCAAAACCTAGAAATAGCAAGAGAGAAGATTGAGAAAGGAAAGGGAAGAGAGATTGGGGATTGGTTTCAAGAGTGAGTTGTGGATTAAAGAAGAAGGAGATCAAGGAGATCAAAGCTTGAAGATTTGCAAGCAAGGATCATCCTCCATCAAGCTAGGAGATCCCTACTCAAGGACTTCCAAATCAAGGGTTTTCTTCAAGACTTAGAGAAATCCTCAAGGTTAGTACACCCTACTAACTACTTTAGTAATAACCTAGGTTTATTTTAAAAGCATGTCTTTGGATTTCTTTAGTTAATTCTTTTCTTGATTTTGCTTTATTAAATCCCCAAGTTAAACAAGATAAAGAAGAAATTGTCGATATGTGGAGGTGTGGTTGAGGCGATGGGATGCTGTATGGATGTGATGGGTGTTATGTGATGGAAAATGTTGGATGGGCATTGTACGCATAATAAATGCACACCATGTGTTTGACGGAATATATGAACTTAAAGAACTTGAATTAATGTGGCCATGAATATGTTGCACATTAGGTGTTTGACAAAATGCATGAATGAGAATGCTAGGAATAAAATGAAGGATTTGAGAAATAAGATTTTTGTAGCTTTCCTTAAAAGGTGATTTTAAAACAAATGTTGTATATGTTTTCATTTAATTCCCCATGTTTATGCAATTATAAGAAATGTCACATTATGCTCTATGGTTCATGTTATTACGATTATTGAAACCAATTGAAATGCAATATGTGTCCCTTGAATCATCTATGATGGTATGAGCGTCACGAATGCCACACACACCAAGCACGCATGCATGAACCAAACTCTTTAAGTATAAGTACATGAATAGACAAACCAAGAACAAGAAATGTGAATTGTGAAACAAGCATGGATGTCAAGGGTAGGGCATATCCCTAGGATGTCATACCTGGCTCACAAGAAAACATGACAAGCAAGAATCAAGAAACATGGAAGGGTGTTCATGTACTAAGACTAGGTATGGGCATTAACATCTGTTCCCCAACAAGTATGAGAGGATGCTAGTATACTAAGACCAGGTACGGGTACTAGCATCTGTCTCCAAGTAAAATGACAAGCATGAAAGGATACTAGTGTACTAAGACCAGGCACGGGCACTAGTTTCTGTTTTCAAGACATGAATAATATGAAAGTATGCTAGTGTACTAAGATTAGGTATGGACACTAGTGTATGTTTCCAAGACAATTATGAAAGGATGTTAATGTACTAAGACCAGGTACGAGCATTAACATCTGTTTCCAACAAGCATGAGAGGATACTAGTATACTAAGACCAGGTACGGGTACTAGTATCTGTCTCCAAGCAAGAAGAAAGAAATTTGGAAGGGTGATAATGTACTAAGACCAGGTACGGGCATTATCATTTGTTCCCATACAAGTAAGGAATCTCACTAGCAAGTTGATAAGAAAACAAGCATGATTCTCACGAGACAAGAACCAGACAAGAACCTAGTATGTCCGTCCATTCCATGGTTCGGGTACTAGCCAATAAGGAATCGCATAATACATGTAATGAACCCATAAGATGCATGAGATGTATAAGGAACTCACAAGCTAATTGAAAGAAGATTGGTTAAAGCATGAACATAAGACATGATTTACTATATGATATTCAAGAGTTTACATTCGTTGTTACTTGTTCTTGCTTCTGCACTCTGATTTTATAAATATGATGATCAATTGTATTATGTATGTTATGTTATCGTTATTATTATTGTTAGCTAGTAGCTTGTACACGCTGAGTATTCCATGCTCAGCTGTACTTTTATGTCGGTAGGTACACTATGCGATAAATGGATTTCGGGTTCCCCGATTAGAGGCAGCTCATGTAGAATAGGAGACCGCTCTGGTTGTCACCCAGATATTAGGAGTTTTGGCATGTGGCCAATGGTTGGGATGAGTGAGACAGAGACATGTAATTTGGGTTCTTATGCCTGGGGATAGTGGTCTCACTTGAGTTGAGACTCAAGTTAAGGAGTTCATGTACATGTTGTAAATTCTATTCAATCATTGTAATCAATTGCACTTGGAATATAGTTAAGACATTAAAGAAATTTTTAGTTCACTATTTTGCATGCCTTGTATACTCTTATAGATTGATTTAAGGTTAGGTCACATCGCCAAAGTATCCTAACTCCTAGGGGGTATTTTAGGGCACGAAAGAAGTGGTATCAGAGCTTAGGCATTAGGTCTCTAGGGTCGTTTAGATTTCGACGCCATGATGAATACAAGGCATTAGGTCTAGGAAAAAGAGTCGTATTCCAAGTGTGGACTAATCCCTTAGTCCTTGTCCAGAACAGGTTGATTTCAACCGAAGTTAGTGTCTAATTTTGTTAGAAGGAACCAAAAATTTTAGATATTTACGGCACTATGTGTTGTTATGTTATATGGTATTATATGCTACGTGTTACGTGCATACTATATGTATATGCTAAGTGAAGACCTATGCTTTATGAACGAATTCCCAGTTAGACTCATGAGTTGAGGGATATTCAGGCTAGAGTCTAGCCTAGGTGTTAGTTGACAAGGGGATGGTAGGCCCCTTGCTATACATAGTGTTATTAGAACTAGGTAGGAATTGTTATCCAAGAGAGGCCATAGGATGCTTTAAGTCTTACAAGTCTAGTATATTTTGAGTTGTGGTGAAGATAGGGATACAGGTTTTGATATATGTACTATTATGCATACTCGGTGTAATTTGATTTTTTAAAACTATAGTTAATGTGTATTACATCACAAATAAGCATAACTTGTACATCGCGATATGACGATAAGTCTATGTAAATTCATGTAACCCGATAATTAGTAGGAACATTTACAGACAACAATGTATTTTAACTAACTCAAGGATGTTTGATGAATGCTTCTAGGTACAGATGCACATTGTTTGCAGTACGTCCCAGACTCAGTGCTCAGTCCCAACTGATTTTGGACAAGCTCATGGATGTCTGATGCACGTATCTAGATACAGATGTGCGTTGATTCTGTAGCACGTTCTAGACTCAATGCTTAGTCCAAAAGGATAAATAAATTATAACTCCAAGGATAATCATGCATATCATGCACTTTCATACATAGCATGCACTGCATGCATCGCATACACATCATACATTTTCATACATGGCATGCATTTCATACATTGCATAAACTTCACATGCCTGTCATCAACATCATATGCACGTCTCATACACATCATGTAGATTTCAGAAGCATCATACATGTCACCAAAGTTAAAAGGATTACACTTAATTAACTCAAATAAAGGAACTAGCCATTAGTCCTAATCTTAAGCTCGGTAATGTCTTAAGTATGTAATCGGTTAATACCTTGAATAGGCTAGGGCCTTGAGTTCAATTTATACTCAAGAGAAGTTATTGCCCTCAAGTGTCGACTAATAAGTTCGTCTTAGACATAACCGGTTACAACTCAACCGACCTCGTGTCTTAGCTTCGCTAGGAACCTTAGAGTGTATTACTATACTATGGTGTGCATATCTTGATGTATGTCCTATGCTTTGATGAATACCTGCTGTTATGAAATTACAATGTTTGAATATTGATGGGATCCGAGTTAGACTCATGCTTTACTATCGTCCTCAGGAGTAAACCATGAGACGTGGCAATCGGGGTCGTGGATACCACACTAGAAGAGGTGGAGCTTCTCCTCCTCCATCGGGGGATGAGCAGCTAGATCTCACCTAGGTATTGGGATCCATAGAAGAGACACTAGCGATTCTTGCAGCTAGGCAGCCCTCTACCCATACTCCTACTGCAGCACTTGTGCCTACCCCTACACATCATGCCATAGGGATCGAGGCATTTCGGAGGATGAGGCCCACAACATTTTATGGTGGCACTGACCCATTGGTTGCAGAAGCATGGGTCAAGTAGTTGAAGAAGTTGTTCTTCGTCTTGATGCCTATAGAGGTAGAGAAAGTTGCATGGGCCGCCTTTATGATGGAAGGAAAGGCCAATCACTAGTGGAGATCCACCATCAGAACGAGGGACTTGCCTTGAGCAGGTCAAGAATGGACTTGGGAAGAGTTCTTCGATGTCTTCTACAAGAAATACTTCCTGGTAGGAGTTAGAGAAAAGAAAGAACTAGAGTTCATTAACTTGGAGCAGGGGAACATGACAATGGCAGAGATTGAAGCCAAGTTCTCCAAATTGTCAAGGTTCGCTCCATACCTGATAGCTACAGAGGCAATGAAGGCCAGGAAATTCAAGAGGGGATTGCAGGCCTACATCAAAGACAGGGTCTCCATGTTCAGGCATGAGACCTATGCCGAAGTTGTGGATAAGGCCCAATTGGCAAAAACGAATGTTGAAGAATTCTACAAGAGGAGAGAACTGTTGAGAGGCTAGTCCAGTGGTTCAACACAGCTGGAGAGGAGGGCTAGAATGACTCCATACCAGTCCTCTAGACCTATGCAGGTGCAGAGCTATTCTCTTCCACTCCAGGCCCCTCGTCCTACTACGCAAGTTAGTCGATGAAATTCCTTATTCCAATGCACTCTTAGACCTAGAGGGGGGGTGAATAGGCCTACTTTAATTTTTTCTGTCAATTTTAATTTTAATCAATCGCACACAGCCAAACTCACTTGAACAGACAAGATTTTTAAGTGGAAAACCCTTCCGGAAAAAACCACGGGACCTAGTCCAGCACAGAATCCACTATGAGAAGATTTAAACAATACAAGAATCGAATCTTACCCAACCGGACACGACACAACGATCCTCGGTATCGATTCCTCAACTTGTAAACCACGAACACAGCACGTTCGATCTCCGCAACAGCAGCTCCGGTTCCTCACCGGCCAATCTTACTCAAAGTGATCAACAACGGTCTCTGAAGACCGATCTCCTATAGAGCCCCGAAACTTTTGCCATGTATTGGGATCCGTGCCAAGGCATGAAGCCTTTGTAATCTTCCATTTCTATGAAATGAGAAATTTTGGACAACTCTAGGTGTTAAAAAGGTAATATTCCTAAGTTAGATGTGTCAAAACCCGAGTTACTGAATCTCGATTTCGGATCAGTCAACTTTAATGGCAATTCGGTAAATAAATAAAGTAGAAATTGGAAATTATAAAGTTCTAGGAATGTTCCTTTTCAAACGACGAATCCAACGCAAGTTGAATCGTCAAAATCGGACAACCGAGTCGAAAGTTATGGCCGAATTACCAAAGTAGGGAAAAACAGGAGAAAACAGCAAAATCTGACAGGTGCGATCGATCGCAAGTTAGGTGCGATCGATCGCATGCAGGCGGTAATGGTCCCAAACTCTTTGGGTCATATGCGATAAATGGTTCCCCAGGTGCGATAGATCGCAAGCAGGGGGAAATCAGACCAATATGTTCGGGTTCATGTGCGATAGATCGCATCCAGGTGCTCGCGAAGACATTTGCTTCCTATCATTAGGACGTCTATCCCCTCGATCCGAACCCCTTAAGTGATAGGGGTGAAAGTTGATTCTTAGGATAAAATCAAAAAGGTTCATTCTGGAGAAGCCAAAAAACGTGAGCGCCACCTTTAAGTGATAGGGGCCGGCTTTTCAAGAAATAGGATACGAAGATAAACCTGCCGTTTCACTTCTTTCAGGAAATTCACCTACGGCAGAGCTTGGTGATTGGGTCTATGAAGGAAGCATGGGCAAGGACCTGTGATCGATCGCAGATAAGTGTGCGATCGATCGCATGCAGTAGCAGATTTCGAATTTGAGGGTTTTAACTCTTGTCTTGTTTAGGAAACCTCATTTGGGGTTTTTCTAACCTAGAGAAGAGGAAGAGAAAGGGGAGAAAGAAGGGTTTCCAAGAGGATTTTGGATTGGAGAGGAGGATTTGCTCCAAACTTCTTCCTCAAAGCTCAAGATCTTCCTAACCCAAGCTCGAGCAAATCGTGGAGTTCTCCAAGCTCGGTAACGCCTTCCACGAGCTACATCAAGGGTTTTCTTCAACCTATCAAGGTCGGTACCCTTCACTACCCTCCTTGTTCATAGTCTCCTTTATTTTATGTTTTTCCCTATAATTTCTAAGCAAGATAATGAAATGGGATGACTGAATGAAGGTGGATGGTTGTGGATGGGAATGGGCGATTGGATGCCTTGTATGTGTTGTGATGGACGAAAATGGGAAGGGCATTGTACAAATAACAAATACACATGTATGCTATGAGTTTAACCCACCTAGAAATCCAAGATATAGGTTTAACCATAATGCACATACCATTTGTTTGATGAAATGCAACAATGAAGAGAATGATGAATTGTTATAAGAAAATGCATGTTTAAATGTTTATGGAAATTGCTAGGGTTTATGATAGTGTGATGTCTTGTTTTTTCCCAAATCTCATGCATAATTACTTGCTTAATTATTGATGATCTATGTATTGTGAAATCCTCAAATGTCATATTTAATTTCAAACGAAAGTATGCACACGATTCCACGAGCACGGCATGCATGACATGTTTTACCGACGGTTTTGCAAGAGTAAGGATGTTAGGGGTGGGACATATCTTACGATATGTTTTACCTCGCTTTTGACAAGAGGACAAGAACAAGCATTTCTTAGGAGAGAGTTTACACTTCCCTCCCTTCCATGAGGGGTCTCCCCTCACTCACATGTGCATTGCATTAAAGAAGGGTCTCCCTTCCCTCTCAAGGCATATCATGAAAGAAGGGCCTCCTTTCCCTCTGAAGGCATCTCACAAGTGCATCTCACAAGTCACATGAACATGATTACATTCCAAGCATGACATGACATGATACAAGCATGATACGCATGATACAAGCACAACAAGCATGACACGACATGACATTACACGCATGACAAGCATGACATTGCATGGCAAGACACACGACAAGACAAGTTTTCAAGCATGAAAATGGTATTTTAAGTCAAGTGTACAGTGTTTTCAAGGGTTTTATCGGATTTTATGAAATGCAAGCATGATTATAAATTGCTTTATTTCCTTGTTATGATATTAGTTGTTCCCACTTTACATATGTGAACTGTTTCCTGCTTCCTATACTGCTATGGTTTTGCTATGACTGTTGGTTAGTGTTTGGTAGCCGCTGAGTATTCCATGCTCAGCGGTACTTCTTATGTCGGTAGGTACTGAGGGAGCTGCTACTCCATTCGGTGTCTGTGCTCTGAGCCCTTGGGTGGAGGAGTATGTTGAGGAACCTATGGAGGAACCTCCGGTAGAGGGCTACTATTAGGCAGTGGTTGTAGATTCTGAGTGAATAGCTGTGGGTGAGCATGAGAGTTATGTCTATGTATTTTGGCGGGTGTATCCGTACTTTCTTTGTTTGGATTTCCTTTTTGTATAAACTTGGATTCATGCATATATATATACATAGAGGTTTGTTAGACTTCCGCTGTGCATTATAGTTGTGTTTCCGCTATCACGTCCTCTATTGTATATGCTCTGTGGGTTTTGTAGGTGAGTCTGTCAAGCAAGTCATGTAAGTCATGATTTAGTGGTCCAAGATTAACTCTAACTCCTAGGGTGGGTTTTGGGTCGCGACATCTCTGTCCTTGACGGCTTTAGCACAGGTTAACCAACACTCACAGTAGAGCAACAGTGGATTTTAGGGTTTGTGGAAGCCCTAGGTTGATCTCTAAATGTTTAAGGATCATCTAATGCAAAGTAGATAAAATATGCTATAGAACCATGCAAAACCTAGAGGCCAATTATTGGAGATGAAGATCAATGAAACAAAGAGTTTTCATAAATTCAAAGCAAGCACAAAGTGCTCTAAAAAGTCTCCAATCAATGTCCCTCATGGATTGGGAGAGATCCCCTATATATGGGAAAAGTCTAAGGGATTAGAAGTTGATAAAAAGTGATTTTGGAATTTTTTTTCATATCAGGGTCGACTCTGGGGGCCCCTGGGTCGACTCATTATAGCAAAATCAACTTCCAGCCGAAAATCCATATCAGTCGACCCATGGGGCACATTCGGTCGACCGGATGGTGCCTTTCAGTCGACTGGATGGTCCTCAGGGTCGACCCTCACAAAACTTACTCTCTGCCAACAACCTTGTACAAATCTTGGGCTATTCAGGGTCGACCCAAAACGGTCAGGGTCGACCCTGGGGTGCATTATTTTGGTTTTTCATCTTTTAAAACCTTGAATTCATTTCCCTATCAAACCTTCTCCTTTTTGACTAATTTTTAATAAGGAATGAGCATTTCCATGAGCTATCATAGGGTCAACTAGGTCTTACTCTTAATCCCAACTTTTGAGCCACTGTGAGTGATGAGGCTTCAAGATCCTTCACGGCTTCTTCTTCACTTTGTCTTCAAACCGGATGAGACCTTCTATGACCTAAATACAACAATTTGGGCTCGAAATTTTGCCAACAACATTTTGACTTTACAATCTCCCCCTTTGGCAATTCCGAGACAGAACAACCTATAAAAGTAATGGTCATGATTTTACAGACTCTCTTAAACCCACAAGAAACAAAGAGAATGAAAAATACATGACACTGAACATTTGGACTTCTTCCATGGTGCAGTATGCGTTGCAAGATCTTTGAGGCATCAATCAAACCTGAAACACTGAAACAAACAATACATTTATGAAGCATGGGGAATGTCATAAAAAATGGTAAACATTGAAACAATGAACATCATGCAAGGGGTATGAGTTCTCCCCCTCAATCTGAGATCCCGTCTGACAGAGGTTTCAAAATCATGAACAAGAGAGTAATGTGAATAAAGTAATATGAATATATGCAGCATGTCAGTATGTAACCGGAGATAATGTGACATAACAATTGCACATATGATGAATAACATGACATAACAATTGCACATATGATGAATAACATGTGATCAAACTTCGGCACCTTCTCCCCCTTTTTTGCTTGAATTACCAAAGGAAAATCAATCCTGCATAATAGAGACTCTAGCATGAAGCAATATGAACAACAAGGAGCATGAGCATAGAGAAACACAAGGAAGCAGAGACAGGAACTAAACTACAGAAACAAAGCAAAAGCATCCCATATACAATAACCAAGGGTGCACAACACAAAGTCCAACCCAGACGCATAACAAACAAACCGAACTAGCTACATCCAGCATAAACTATGAGCAAAATAAGGCGAAAACCGTCATCACAAGAGGAGCTAATCATCCTGGTGCGAAGGAAAGTGATGAGCAACATCATCCTGATATCGAGAACAGAAATTACGAAGCTCTTGGCGAGATGCCAGCACCATGTCGGAAAGTGCATCAATCCGGCGATTAGTCGCTGAAAAACTATCCTAAGTAGCAGCAGCATGAGAATCCAGGCGGGTATAAAGATCAGTAGCAAAGTGTGACTGAGCAGCCGACATATCGACAAGCATGGCAGCCATTGTCTTGAAGGACATGGGACCCGAATAAGCTCTAGCATGGTTGGGAGAGGGACCGGAACCCGGGGCCGAAGGAGCGATATCATCATCAATGTCTTCCTCATGCTCCGACATTGCAGCATGGGACAAACTATAAACCAAGGTGCAAGCATAGATGGGTCCTAAGGAAGGCTTGGTAGCCTCAGAGGAGTGAGCCTTAATGCCCTCAGCAAACATGAGATTGGTGATGAGGACACCAAAAGGAAGAGCAGCTCGCTTTTGATGCACAACAATAGCCTGAAGGATTAGGTCGATAATGTGGGCACCAGTATCAATAGTGTTTCCAGTCATGATACTATACAGGAACCGAGCCCGATCAATACTCAGATTAGTAGAATGCACCTTGGGATGAATGTTGGAACACATAATGAGATGAAACAGACGACCCAAATAGGAAAGATTGGAGTGAGGTAAATGAGGATGAGTGCATTTTTGAGAAGGATCATCACAAAGATTGCTGGCCACCTTGTCCAAATCATGCTTCTCCTCATCGGTAGGATAGTGGTAAGGGTAATAGGCTCCTAGAATCCGAGGGGCACTAATGAAAAAGGCAATGACATCCGGATTAATGAGAAATTTCTTACCCCTAACCTGAGTTTTGAAGGTAAAATTACGAGGATTGACAGAATAAATGTTCGCATAAAATTCCTGAACAAGGTCTAGGCTGGCATAACCGGTCAATTGTAAAAGACCAGACCATTGGCGAGATTCAATGATTTCCACGAATCCCGGATGAGTGAAATCCGAAATGATAGTGGCCCTTTCAATTGTAACAACCCGATTTTTAAGCCAAGTATTGTAAAGCTTTTCATTCCCTATGGTGCGAAATCGTACAATTTCAGGCTCAGAGGTGGGGACTTGAGATTTACCATTTGATTTGGCCGAGGGCTATGAACTGGAAGCACCCATGGCTTTCTTATGGGGAGTTGAGGGTGGAGGAACCCTAGACTGGACCGCACGACCCACATGGATGCCATGGCCAGCATCATATGTTGCATCGGCAGACTCAAGGACATCATCTTCATCCCAAGAGATGATGAGGCAGCGCTTAGGGTGACCCGGCATGAGAATTGAGGCAATGAGGAGAAGAAACTCAAGAGCCATTGACCCAAATGCGCATGAAAGGAAGAAAACGTAAGATGTTACCTTGATGAGGACGTGGAGGAGGAGGAAGAGCTATAAGGGCCGAAATCGAGGCCCTGGGAGCAACAGAGTAGATGGAGCACTTGAGGAGGGGATGTGGAATCCCTAAACCATAGCTGGATCGTAAGATGAGGCAACTGGAGGAGGCTAGAACCTCTGAGAGCAGCTGGCACGACTGAGGAGGGCTGGAAATCGCACGAGAGCCTAGCCACTCTATGGAAAAGAAAAGCTTGAAGTACGGTAGTGAGAATGGGAAGGTCTGTAACCATTTAAACCCAAGGTCAAATAATTTGTGAATCTTGAATCCAAGAGAAACGCTCGAGAGCTTGCATGTGAGGGATGAAAATACGGTAACCCCAGCAAGATTCTTGCAGAGGAAAACTCCAAAATAGGAAGACTCAACAACTGACCCTGTAGATGAGCTCGGTCGACCCTTTGTGGCAGAATTTGCTGAACCTGTAAGAGATGCTTGAGACTCATTTGGAATGATGTGAGGCATGTGAGGGGTCAGCTTTTTGAAGAAGAATCTCTGGACAATCTGAAAAAGAATATCAAATCTCTCCAAAACATGAATCAGAAGAAGCTAGTGATTTGAGGATCTCAACACTTGAATGGCAAGGTAAAGTCGTTCCCTGAAAACCTTTAAAAATCATCCAAAAGCATGCAATGTGCTAGTAAAAATGTTTCAAAAATCCTCCATTTTGCAAAACAAATTTCATCATGATATTGCCAATAAGAAAATTCATTATGTGCAAATTTTGCAAGTAGCAAATAATACCATGTCCAAGATTGTGTAGTAGAAAATGATGAGTATACGAAGATATTTCCATCAACACTATGCACACGAGATGACAAGACACAGGCACATAATGTAATGTACAGTTAGTAATAGGCTATACCATCAATGTGCAGTGTAGGTGAAATTCTGACTATACACCTTTAGGGGTAGGCACCCTTAGATAGATAAGGACATTAGTACATTTCAGGAACACCAAGCTTCAAAAATAACTGAGAGATGCATATAGGGTAATCCAAAAGTAAAGAATCTTATGTGCTATTTTTACCCTTTTTATATGTTGCTCTCATAATGCTGATGGAGTATTTGTTTGATGAAGCTATTCGTGATCAGTCTTTTTCTTTTGAATTTTGAGATGCAATGGTGGCTTTCACACTTACTAGGTAGGTAGCCCTAGCTATTGGAAGCAGGGGCTTTCACTCTAGGGACCCAAATAGATACCTAATGTCCTCCTAGGTAGCCATTTCATACTGTTTGCATCTAATAGTGGCTTCCACACTATCCCAGAGGTAGCCCTTTTCTTTGCATAAAACTTTTAAACTGGGGCACATATTGAGGGATGTACCTTCATGATCAAATCAGATTTTATCAACTGGAAGAACCATCCTGACTAATATTATTGCTTGTTCATAGGGATATGTACCATTTTCAGGAGATAGACAGAATGCTAGTGCAGATGATAGTGCAACAATATTTGCCATATTTCTAGTTGTATTTAGCAAGATAGTCTATGTGCACTTCCCTAAAACATTTTGGTAGGTATGGTATCCTTATGAACTCAATAGAATCAAATATGTATCTTGGACAAACATTATGAGCACAAGAAAAATTCAGCAATGCACAAAACAAAAGGTCACAACTAATGCCAACAAAAATCCTTTTGGTAAGGCCGAACTAAAAGAAAACAAAAATCTTTTTTGAATTTTTCAGAATTTTTTAATGTTTTTGGATTTTTGAAATAATCGAAACAAACCAAAACAATAGTATACAAAAACAAATAATATACCTCCGGAGGTGCTTTTCCTATCATCAGCATTTTCGGCCCAGTTGGCATCGGAATATCCAACAATCACAGCATTAGTATTAAAGGGATACCAGAGGCCAAAAAAGAGAGTTCCACTTACATATCGAATAATTCGTTTAACAACAAGTAAGTGTGACTCTTTGGGGCTTGCTTGATAGCGAGCACAAGCTCTGACACTAAAGACAATGTCAAGATGACTGGCAGTGAGATAAAGCAGACTACCAATCATACTTCGATATGTGGTTTGGTCGACACTTTTGTCTGAAGTATCTTTGCTAAGTTTGGTGGTGGTGCTCATTGGAGTACGAGCATGTTTAGCTGAGCTCATGCCAAATTTCTTTACAAGGTCTTTGGCATATTTGGTTTGGGACACAGAAATCCCATTGCTTATTTTTTTTACCTGCAGACCAAGAAAGGAATTCAGCTCACCAACCACGCTCATCTCAAATTCATTCTTCACTTGTTCAGCAAAGGAGTGTGCATATGAGTCTGATGTGGAACCAAAGACAATATCATCAACATATATCTGAGCAATAACCATATCATCCTTGATGTTTTTAATGAATAGGGTCCTGTCTACTCCCCTTCTCAAAAATCCCTTTTATAAGAGGTATGTAGTCAGTCTCTCATACCAAGCTCTGGGAGCTTGTTTCAAACCATAGAGAGCCCTTTTTAATTGATAAACATGATCAGGATGATTAGGGTCCTCAAACCCTTTTAGTTGTTCCACATAAACTTCCTCCTGAAGAATATCATTCAAAAAGGCACTCTTGACATCCATCTGAAAAAGTTTGAATTTGAGATGGCATGCAACAGCAAGCAAGATCCTGATGGACTCTAGTCGGGCAACTAGAGCAAATGTTTCATCGAAATCAATGCCCAAAATCTGAGTATATCCCTATGCAACTAACCTAGCCTTGTTTCTTACAATAGTACCATGTTCATCAGATTTGTTCTTGAAAATCCATTTAGTACCAATAACATTTGTATTTTTAGCTCTAAGAACCAAAAACCATACATCATTCCTTACAAACTGATTAAGCTCTTCTTGCATGACATTTATCCAGTTTTCATCAATAAGAGCTTCAGTTACATTTTTGGGTTCAAATGTAGAAGTATAGCAAAAGTGACTAACTTCATTTTCAACTTGTTTTCGAGTTCTCACTCCAGTTTCAAGGTTTCCAATAATTTCAGTTGAGAAGTGAGGCCTCATAAGCCTATGATGTGTAGGTTTTTTAGGAGGTGACTTTGAAGGTGATTCATCTTTTGATTTAGATATTGGAATTTTCACACCTTCATCAGCATTGTCATCCTCAAGTTACAAGGACTCAGATCCTGAGTCATAAACCACCACATTTATGGATTCCATAACAGTAGAGGTTTTCAAGTTGTACACTCGATAAGCCCTACTATTTATGGAATAACCAAGAAAGATCCCTTCATCACCCCGGGAATCAAACTTACCCAATTGCTCTCTATCCCTAAGGACATAGCACTTACTTCCGAATACTCGAAAGTACTTGACATTGGGTTTCTTGTTGTACCACAGCTCATAGGGTGTCTTCCTAGTTCCAGTCCTTGTATAAAATCTGTTAACAACATAGCATGCAGTGCTAACTGCTTCAGCCCAGAAATGAGCAGTCAGGTTGTTGCTGTGAAGCATCACCCTAGCCATCACTTGAAGCCCCTGTTCTTTCTTTCTACCACACCATTTTGCTGAGGTGTGATTGGTGCTAAAAATTCATGCTTGATGCCTACTTCATCATAAAACTCATTGTACTTGGAGTTTTTAAACTCTTTTCCATGATCACTTCGAATACGAGTGATAGGGCATCATTTCTCATTTTGCACTCTCAAACAGATGTTCATGAAGTTCTCAAATGCATCAGACTCCTCTCTTATGAATGCCACCCAAAATCATCAACCATCACTAGGATATATCGCTTTCCTCCTAGACTTTCAGTTCGAGTTGGATCTATGTGATCCATGTGTATTAGTTCTAGTGGGTGTGAGGTAGCGATATTTGAAGCCTTCTTGTGTGGACTTTTAATTTGTTTGCCAATTTGACATGGCCCACACACAGCAGTAGTGGGCTTCCCTAGCTTTGGTACACCTCTCACACACTCGTGTTTTGAGAGTTTGTTAAGGTCTTTGAAATTCATGTGACCTAACCTCCTGTGCCACAGTTCAACTTCTTTAACTTTGGCCCTGTTGCACATTTGAGAAGAACCAAAACTAGGAATTAAACCATAGCAATTGTTAGTGGTTCTTGACCCTTCCAGAACACACACACCTTTGTCATCCATAACAGAATACTTGTTGTTGGTGAAGTGGACAGCATGGTGATCATCGCACAATTGACTTATGCTAATTAGATTAGCTTTCAGTCCTTCTATAAACAAGACATCCTTCAGTTTAGGAATGCCTGGTACTTGGATGACACATTTTCCTTTCACAAATGATTTTCTTCCATCACCAAAAGTAGCAGTCCCATCTGAGCATTCCTCAAGATGAGTAAAGAGGGACTTGTTACCTGTCATGTGTCTAAAACATCCAATATCGAAATACCACATGTCAGAATTTTGGGCTTTCAAAGCGGTGTGGATCACAAGGCATTTTAGATCATCCTTTCTCTCATAAATGAACTTAGACTTTTGGGGAACCCTATGGTCTTTGTTCACTTCATTTGTAGGCATGACCTTCTTCTTGTTAGATCTCCTGTTCTTCCTTCTTTTCTAGGTGATCCTTGCATTTTGGTCCATCCTGTTACCTTCTTCATGATGACCATAAGAGGTGACACGACCATATTGTGTACTAGAGAGTTGAGCAATTTTCATCACTTCTTCACTCAAACTCCTAGACTTTTCTGCTAAGGCTTGGATTTGCCTTTGGAGATTCCCTTGATGTTGTGTTTGCTTCCAAGAACCATTTCGGGGATTTCTCCTAAAGGCATTTGTAGAACCCCGAAACTTTTTCATATGTCTTGGTATGAGTGCCAAGGCATAGAGCCTATGTAATCTCATTTTCAATGAAATGAAAAGTAAAAAAATTGGGAAATGTTGTCAATAATGCTATAATCAATTAAATAAATTATTTAAGCACACCTTTAAGCTTTAAAGAGACTCTAGTCATGTTTAGGAAGTGTTATAAAGGAACTAGGATCAGTCCAAATAGTGAAAAGGGGTGAAAAATGTTCTCTGTGTCAAAACCTGCAGACCACCGATCGCTCGGTCCATTGAGCGATCGATCGGTCCAAAACCGATCGCTCGGAGGCTATCGACTGTTCAAGATTTTTGTATGGGCAAATTTTCCAGAGAGTAGATTTTTTACCGATCGCTCGGTTATGAAACCGATTGATCGGTAGGCAACCGATCGCTCGGTATCGACCACCGATCGATCTGTGTATCGTGTTTTGCAGAAATTTCAGTAAGGGTAATTTCATCTTTTGGGCGTTTTACTCTTTCCTCTTAAGGCTTGCCCGACACTTAGAGCTCATTCTCAACACTTAGGTTACTTTGAGAGCTAAGGAGAGTGGAGAAGGCGATTTCTAACCTAGGGCTTGTCTTTTGAAGAGAAATCAAAGGGGTTTGACACCCTAGAGCACTTCAAGCTCGGCTCTTCTCCAAGATCACAGCTCAAGCACTCTGGGAGAGCGTTCTCCAAGCTAGGGCAGCACATACACGGTAATTTTGGAAAGAGGTTTCTTTCCTCATTTGTCAAGGTCGGTACTTCTTACTACCCTCCTAGTTATAACTTCTCTTTTCCTTTCTCCTTGTTTTCCTTCATTTATACTTGTGCTATGAGTTGGGAAGTGTGAATGAAGATGGAATGGGCGATTGGATGCCGTATGTACTGTTGTGATGAATGAAATGGGGAGGGCATTGTACAAATAATAAACATACAAGTGTGATGTGAGTATAACCCACCTAGAAAAACATGATTTAGGTTTAAGTAAATAATGAACACACCCTATGTTTGATGAAATGCCAAGGTGAATAAAATGAATGATAAATTAAGGGAATGCATGCTTAATTTCTCATGAAATTGTTAGGGCTTATGATAGTATGTTTCTTACATTTCTTAAAATGTGTAAATTATTACTTGCTTAAATAGTGATATGCTATGCTTTGTGAATTACCCCAAATTGTCATATTTAATTCCAAATGCAAGTATGCACACTATCTCAAGAGCACGCATGCATAACATGATTTACCGAGGTTTTCAAGAATGGGATTTAGAGGTGGGGCATATCCTACGATATGTTTTACCTCTCTTTTGGCAAGGACAAGACAATCATGCATTATCATAAGAAGGGTCTCCCTTCCCTCGCAAGTACATATCATAAGAAGGTCTCCCTTCCCTCGCAAGTGCATCTCACAAGGACATCTCACAAGTGAATCTCACAAGTGAAAGGACATGACATGAGCAGTTAGGAAGAAGGGTTTCCCTTCCCTGACAAGTAGTTTACTTTTCTGAGCAAGCATGACATGACATGGCATGACAAGCATGAGCATTCTAAGAAGAAGGGTCTCCCTTCCTTCACAAGTAGATTACTTTTCCGAACAAGCAAGCATGATACTCACATGACACGCATGGCATGACATGACACGACACGTATGATACAAGCATGACACCTATGACATGGTAGACAAGTTTCCAATCACGCAAAGGGTATTTTAATCAAGTGCACAAGGTTTCAAGGTTTTTATCTGCTCTTCTAAATGCAAGCATGATTATAAACTGCTGTACTTCCTTGTATGATATGAATTGTTCCTGTTTTACACATGCTAATTGATTACCACTTTATGTATGCTATCCGTATGCTATGACTGTTGGTTAGTATTTGGTACCCGCTGAGTACTCCATGGTCAGCCGTACTTCTTATATCGGCAGGTACTGAGGGAGCTGCTGCTCCATTCGATATCTATGCCCGAGCCCTTGGGTGGAGGAGTACGTCGAGGAACCTTTGGAGGAACCTCCAGTTGAGGGTTATTATTAGAGGTGGTAGATTCTAAGTGAATAGCTGTGGGTGAGATGAGAGATATTTGTTCATGTATTTTGGCGGGCATGTCCACACTTTCTTTCTTTTGGATTACTTTTGTATAAACTTGGATCACATGTATATATACATAGAGGTTTGTTTAATTCTTCCGTTATGATATGCTAGAGTATGTTTCCGCTATTTTTGTCCTCTATTGTATATGCTCTGTGGGTGTTTACATGTTGGTTTGTCAAGCAAGTCATGTAAGGCATGAATTAGTCGTCCAAGCTTCACTCTAACTCCTATGGTGGGTTTCGGGTCACGACAGAAGTGGTATCAAAGCCTAGGATTTAGGTCCTTGAGGTCACTTAAGAATCTTATACCACGGCTTGACAAGAGCATATGTCGGAAACAAGTTAGGTAGGAAGTAAGTTGGAAGCGAGTTATGATTCTAGGTGTAAGACTAAAATTTAGTCTTATTTAAAATGGTTGCTTCAACCAAGTACGAGTCTTAGGAACGCTGGAACAGCCAAGTATAAGTATAATATGAGAAATACTATGATGACTTGATGTGATGTATACTAGTACTATAAAATTTATACAGGTTGAATTATTGTGAAATGACATTGAAATAAATCGTGGTTTCAAGTACACTCATGTGGTGCTATTGATCTCAGGACATTAGTCATGAGGCGGGGCACACGGGGTCGTGGGCCACATACCAGAGCTTCCTCTTCTTCACGGGATGAGGATGAGCAGCCAGACCTCTCTCAGGTCTTAGACTCCATTGCTGAGACACTTGCCATACTAGCGGCTCAACAAACCATACCATCTTCGGCGGCACCTACTCCACCCCCGGCAGCTCCAGTACATCGCACAGTTGGAGTTGAGGTATTCAGGAGATTGAGGCCTCCATCCTTCCACGGGAGTGTGGACCCTCTTGCTGCGGAGCTTGGATCCTCCAAGTTGAGAAGATATTTGCGGTGCTCTCTCCTACAGAGGAAGAGAAAGTAGCATGGGTTGTTTTCATGCTAGAGGGCGAAGCCCACCATTGGTGGCTATCCACATTGAGGACGCGAGATTTGACCATGCAGGGTCAACCTTGGACTTGGGATGAGTTCAAGGATACTTTTTATAAGAAGTATTTCCCGGTTGGAGCACGAGAAAAGAAAGAGAGTGAATTCATCAACCTGGAGCAAGGTTGGATGTTGGTGGCACAATACGAGGCCAAGTTCTCGGAGCTATCATACTTCGCGACACATATGATTGCCACCGAGGCAATGAAAGCGAGAAGATTTGAGCAAGGGCTCAAAGATTTTATCATGGAGAAGGTTTCGATTTTCAGACATGCTACCTACCCTGAGGTAGTAGACAAAGCCTTATTGGTCGAGGCGAATTCCGAGGCCGTGTCCAAGAAGAGGGAGTTGGTGAGAGGCCAAGCCAATAGTTCAGCACCTCCAGAGAGGCGGGCTCGTACCGACCCTTATCACTATGTGTGGCCAGCACCACCGATGAGGCCATCTTATGCACCTCCAGCTCCACGGCAGTACGTGCCTCAGGCACTGCGACCTCAGGCTCTTCCGGATCCACGGCCTGTTGTACCTCAGATAGCGAGGTATGCACCACCTCTGGCCCCTCCGACTTTCACGTATGAGGCTTGCACTTCCTGTGGCAATAGGCTTCCGACAAGAGATTACCGAAGAACATCAGGTGGATGTTATCATTGCGGTCACCAGGGCCATATGATTAGGGATTGTCCTACTCGGCATTTACCAGGCCAGTCTCAAGGTATTAGGCCCCCAGCACACCCAGCAAGATCATACTAGGCATCATCTCAGAGTACCCGGTCTACACCTCAGTCTCACCAGATGAACCGGGGGCGAGTATTTGCCTTGACAGAGGGTGCCACACTTGCATCTGATGATGTAGTGCAAGGTACGCGTTTAGAGTTATTCTTTTAACCGCGATTTCATGTTATGCCTTATTCCTTGTGTACGTATGTGGTGTGCTATATATATCTTTTTTTCTTTATATATGATGTTGATGCATGGATTGACTGAGCTAGCTAAAATTTCAGGAACCTTACTAGTCAATGAATGTTTAGCTCGAGTGTTGATTGATACCGGGTCTACTCATTCATTTGTCTCTCCGAGCTTCTCTGAAGGCTTTTCTGTGGAGTCTAGTCAGCTAGAACCGGAGTTAGCCATTTCGACTCCTCTGGGCAAGACAGTATTGGCGGATCAAGTGTATAGAAATAGTGTGGTTCAAGTTGGAAGGCACGAGTTGGCGGTTGATCTCATCATCCTTGGATTCTAAGACTTTGATGTTATATTGGGAATGGATTGGTTAGCAGCACATCATAGGCATGTAGCTTGCTTTGAGAAGATGGTACTCTTCCGGCCAGTGGAAGGCAAGCCATTTCACTTCCGAGGGTTGAAAAGTAGAGATATTGCTCACTTTGCGGCATTGAGCTTAGCGAACTCCGAGGCAAAGGACTCGTCAACTATTCCGATCGTGAGTGAATTCCTGGATGTATTTCGAGAAGAATTGCCAAGACTACCTCCAGACAGGGAGATTGAGTTTGTGATCGAGCTTGCACCAGGCACAACTCCTATTTTCAGGGCTCCGTATAGAATGGCCCCTATTGAACTCAAGGAGTTGAAGACTCAGTTTGAGGAATTGCAAGGCCTTGGTTTCATTCGACCAAGTGTCTCACCGTGTGGTGCCCCGGTATTGTTCTTTAAGAAGAAGGATGGTTCGATGCGGATGTGCGTCAATTACCGGCAATTGAACAAAGTCACTATAAAGAATAGGTATCCATTGCCTAGAATTGATGACTTGTTCGATCAGTTAAAGGGAGCGAGATTTTTCTAGAAGATAGATCTTCGGTTGGGTTCTCACCAGTTGAAGATTAAGGTGGAACATATTCCCAAAACTGTTTTCCGGACTCGATATGGGCACTATGAGTTCTTGGTGATGCCTTTTGGTCTTACGAATACACCGACAACTTTTATGGATTTGATGAACCGGGTGTTCCGACCATACTTGGATAAGTGCGTGATTGTGTTCATTGACGACATCTTGGTCTATTCCCAGACACGGGAAGATCACACAGGCGACCTACGCCTTGCTTTGGAAATTCTGAGAGAGCACAAGCTATACGCTAAACTTAGCAAGTGCGAGTTTTGGTTGGACAATGTGGCATTTTTAAGCCACATGTCTCTGTGGAAGGTATTTCGGTAGATCCGAAGAAAATAGAGGCAGTCATGAGTTGGGCGAGGCCCAAGAGTGTCATAGAGATACACAGCTTACTTGGGTTGGCAGGGTACTACAGGAGATTCGTAAAGGATTTCTCTAGCCTCGCAGCACCACTTACGTACCTGACAAGGAAGAATGGAAAGTTTGTATAGAGCGACAAGTGTGAGATCAGTTTCACAGAACTGAAAAAGAGGCTTACTACGGCCCCTATTCTTATTGTGCCATCCAGACCTATTGGGTATGAGGTGTACAGTGATGCCTCACATGTTGAACTTGGATGTGTACTCATGCAGCACAAGAAGGTCATTGCCTATGCATCAAGGCAATTGAAGGAGCATGAAAAGAACTATCCAACTCACGACCTAGAGCTTACTACGGTCGTATTTGCACTTAAGATTTAGCGACATTATTTGTACAGGGTAGAGTTCTATGTATACACGGATCACAAGAGCCTCAAGTACCTCTTTTCCAAAATAGAGCTAAATCTAAGGCAACATCGCTGGATGGAATTTTTGAAAGACTATGATTGTACCATCCAGAACCACTCGGGTAAAGTGAATGTAGTGCCTAACGCTTTGAGTAGAAGACTTCCGGGGTTATTAGCACACATGTTAGTGCAGGAATGGAAGTTACTAGAAGACTTGGCAAATCTGGATATCAGTGTGAATGATACGGTTCGTGGCCTTGTTTTGACAAATGTCACGGTTCGGCCATACGTTATAGATTTGATCCAAGAATACCAAGCCACAGATACTAAATTGTTGGCTTATCGGGACAAGGAAATTACCAAGGGTAGTGAAGATTTTTCTCTCACTAGCCGTGGTGCTATTACATTCAAGGGGAGGCTGTGTGTTCCGGTCAATGCGGATCTTCGAAGAGAGATCATGGATGAAGCACACCGTTTGAAGTACACAGTGCATCCTGGGAGTACAAAGATGTACTGGAACCTCAAGAGTTACTTTTGGTGGTGAAATATGAAGAGGGATGTTGTAGAATATGTGGCACGGTACTTGGTGTGCCAGCAGGTGAAAGCAGAGCAAATGCGACCCGCAGGTCTATTACAGTCTCTTCCTATTCCCGAGTGGAAATGGGAGAACATATCCATGGATTTCATAGTTGGCTTGCCAAAGATGCAAGTGGCTCAGATGTGATATCGGTAGTAGTGGACCGTTTGACGAAGTCTGCGCACTTTCTACCTTACCGAACTACTTTCACTTCTAGCCAGTTGGCTGCACTATATATCAAGGAAGTGGTTAGGTTGCACGGGGTGCCAGTCAGTATTGTGTCTGATCGGGATCCGAGATTCACTTCAAGATTCTGGAAAAGTTTTCAAGAGGCTATGGGTTCCAAACTCAATTTCAGCACCGCCTTTCATCCACAGACGGATGGACAAACCGAGAGAATAAACCAAGTCATTGAAGACATGCTTCGGGCATGTATGTTGGACTTCAAGGGTAGTTGGAAAGAACACTTGCTTTTGGTAGAATTTACCTATAATAATAGCTTTCAGACAAGCATCCAAATGGCTCCATTTGAGGCCTTGTATGGGCGAAGTTGCAGGTCACCTCTCTACTGGGATGAGGTAGGGGAAAGGAAAGTACTTGGTCCGGAGTTGATTAAGCAAACTGCAAGTATAGTTACGATCATTCGGGATCAGTTGAAAGCCGCTCAAGATCGTCAGAAGAGTTATGCAGACATGCGCCGTAGAGACTTTGAATTCCAAGTAGGGGATCAAGTCATTGGGAAGGTATCTCCTAGTAAAGGGATTATGCGATTTGGCAAAAGAGGCAAGCATAGTCCTCGATATGTTGGCCCGTTTGAGATTATCACGCGGATTGGTGAAGTTGCTTACAGAGTAGCTCTTCCACCTCACATGGCCGCGGTTCACAATGTTTTCCATGTGTCTATGCTTCAGAAGTACATTGCGGATCCTTCGCATGTCATAGACTTGGAACCATTAGAAATCCGAGAAGATCTCACTTTGGTTGAGAAGCCGGTTCATATAATGGATCAGAGAGATCAAGTGCTTCGCAACAAGACTATTCCACTAGTTCTCATGCAATGGCAGCATCATGCTCAGGAAGAAGCTACTTGGGAACAAGAAGCCGAAGTCAATTGCAAAGTACCTGGAATTGTTTGAAGGAGTTTTGTAATGTAACATGTGATTTTGCTTTGCTTTTGTCATGCATGTCCAGTCCAAATTTCGAGGATGAAATTTTTGTAAGCGGGAAGGATGTAGAACCCCAGAACTTTTTCATGTCTTCGTATGAGCGCCAAGGCATATAGCCTCTGTACTCTAATTTTCAATGAAATGAAAAGTTAAAACTTTGGGAAATCTTGTCAATAATGCTATAATCAATTAAATAAATTATTTAAGTGTGCCTTTAAGCTTTAAAGAGACCTTAGTCATGTTTAGGAAGTGTTAAAAAGGAACTAGGATCAGTCCAAGTAGTGAAAAGGGGTGAAAAATGGTCTTTGTGTCAAAACCTGCAGACCAGCGATCGCTCGGTCCATTGAGCGATCGATCAGTCCAAAACCGATCGCTCGGAGGCTATTGACTGGTCAAGATTTTTGTATGGGGAAATTTTCTAGAGAATAGATTTTTAACCGATCGCTCAGTAATGAAACCGATCGATTGGTAGGCAACCGATCGCTCGGTATCGACCACCGATCGATCGGTGTATCGTGTTTTGCAGAAATTTCAGTAAGGGTAATTTTGTCTTTTGGGCATTTTAGTCTTTCCTCTTAAGGCTTGCCCTAGACTTAGAGCTCATTCTCAACACTTAGGTTACTTTGAGAGCGAAGGAGAGTGGAGAAGGCGATTTCTAACCTAGGGCTTGTCTTTGGAAGAGAAATCAAAGGGGTTTGAGACCCCTAGATCACTTCAAGCTCGGCTCTTCTCCAAGATCACGGCTCAAGCACTCGTGGAGAGCGTTCTCCAAGCTAGGGAAGTACATACATGATCGTTTTGGAAAGAGGTTTCTTTCCTCATTTGTCAAGGTCAGTACTTCTTACTACCCTCCTAGTTATAGCTTATCTTTTCCTTTATTTCTCCTTGTTTTCCTTCATTTACACTTGTGCTATGACTTGGGAAGTGTGAATGTTGTGAATGGAGATGGAATGGGCGATTGGATGCCGTATGTATGGTTGTGATGAATGAAATGGGGAGGGCATTGTACAAATAATAAACTTACAAGTGTGATGTGAGTATAACCTACCTAGAAAAGCATGATTTAGGTTTAAGTAAATAATGAACACACCCTATGTTTGATGAAATGCCAAGGTGAATAAAATGAATGATAAATTAAGGGAATGCATACTTAATTTCTCATGAAATTGTTAGGGCTTATGATAGTGTGTTTCTTACATTTCTTAAAATGTGTAAATTATTACTTGCTTAAATAGTGATATGCTATGCTTTATGAATTACCCCTAATTGCCATATTTAATTCCAAATGCAAGTATGCACACGATCTCACGAGCACGCATGCATGACATGATTTACCGAGGTTTTCAAGAATGGGATTTAGAGGTGGGGCATATCCTACGATATGTTTTACCTCGCTTTTGGTAAGGACAAGACAATCATGCATTATCATAAGAAGGGTCTCCCTTCCCTCGCAAGTACATATCATAAAAAGGGTCTCCCTTCCCTCGCAAGTGCATCTCACAAGGACATCTCACAAGTGAATCTCACAAGTGAAAGGACATGACATAAGCAGTTAGGAAGAAGGGTTTCCCTTCCCTCACAAGTAGTTTATTTTTTCGAGCAAGCATGACATGACATGGCATGAGAAGCATGAGCATTCTAGGAAGAAGGGTCTCCCTTCCCTCACAAGTAGATTACTTTTCCGAACAAGCAAGCATGATACACGCATGACACGCATGATACAAGCATGACACGCATGACACGGTAGACAAGTTTCCAATCACGCAAAGGGTATTTTAAGTCAAGCCAAGTGCACAAGGTTTCAAGGTTTTTATCGGCTCTTCTGAATGCAAGCATGATGATAAACTACAATACTTCCTTGTATGATATGAATTGTTCCTGTTTTACCCACGCAAATTATGCTTTATGTATGCTATCCGTATGCTATGACTGTTGGTTAGTATTTGGTACCCGCTGAGTATTCGATGGTCAGCCATACTTCTTATGTCGGCAGGTGCTGAGGGAGCTGTTGCTCCATTCGATGTCTATGCTCCGAGCCCTTGGGTGGAGGAGGAGTACGTCGAGGAACCTCCGGTCGAGGGTTATTATTAGAGGTGGTAGATTCTAAGTGAATAGCTGTGGGTGAGATGAGAGATATATGTTCATGTATTTTGGCGGGCATGTCCGCACTTTCTTTCTTTTGGATTACTTTTGTATAAACTTGGATCACATGTATATATACATAGAGGTTTGGTTAAGTCTTCCACTGTGATATGCTAGAGTATTTTTCCGCTATTTTTGTCCTCTATTGTATATGCTCTGTGGGTGTTTGCAGGTTGGTTTGCCAAGCAAGTCATGTAAGGCATGAATTAGTTGTCCAAGATTCACTCTAACTCCTAGGGTGGGTTTCAAGTCGCGACAGCATTATAGTTAGGTCGGATGTGACCCTTCACTCCACAATGGTGGCAAGTGGGAATGAACTTGGAAGGAGGGGATCTGTTAGCCTAAGACTGAAATTTTGTTCTCTCAGCTTCAGTTTAATTTTTACCTTGTCCAGATGTGACAAAAGTTTGGTACAAATCTTGGATTTTCATGTATTGGCTCAAATGTTACAGTAGACATTGTTCCGACATTCAAAGGACTAGATGGTCTGTCTGGATGTCCTATGCTGGACATGTTTACTGGTGAGCGCTGCATGCTAGCTAGTTTATCCAAGATTTGAGTGTTGCTAACGAGTCTAGCTTCTTTTTCGAGTTCAGTTACTTTTTTGGCTAGCCCATCCTTAACTTTCAGAATATCAAGAAATTTCTTTTCTAGAAATCTAAATTTTTCAATAAGGTTATTTATTTCATATTTCAATTTTGAAATTCGAGTATTTGACTCTTCAGATACACTCATGGAGTTATCTTCTTCAGTTTCTAGAACCTTGATCCATTTGGATAGAGAGGCATTTTCTTCCTCAAGGTATTCTAGTTTGGATACCAGTTCAGCCTTTTCACTTTCAAGCTGAGAAACTAGAGTATTCTTTCCTTCTGCTTCTAGTTTGCAAGAATCTATTTGTTGTTGGGTAAATTTAAGTTGTTTGTTCAAAGAGATCTTTGCATTCTTCAGCTTAAGGTTTTCAGAGAACAACCTTTCATAGGCTTTGTCCATATCTTCATCAGACTCAGAGACAGTGCGACTCTGATCATGATCTTCACTAAACTCACTTACTTGATCTTCATCACTCTCACTACGTGAAAAGTCGCTAAAAACGATTGCTCAAAACTATCGTTTTTGATCAAAAAGACTGCTTTTGGCTGTTGAGTGGGTTGTCGAGAAAGTTGGTGTCGTTTTTCAAAAACGACTGTCCGTGAGCATCGATTATATATCGAGATAAACGACAATCATGGACAGTCGTTATTTTGTTCCATCAACGACGGTCTATAGCAGTCGTTCTTTTTGTTTTTTTTTTTATTACTTATATACGTATCTAAATGACAGTCAACACTCGTCGTTTTCAAGAAAATTGGAGAAAAAATATCTTATACACTCAAATGTACTTGTCATTACCTTTTACCTGCAAATTCACTTCTAAAACATTTAATCCAAGTCATCACATCTCAACTTTCTTTTATACACAATAGAATACATTCAAAAACCAACTTCGCTAATCAATCAAAATATCAAGCCACATATAATTTAATCACGAAATCAAAAGTACTTAACCAATTAACATGTCAATACATTGTGCATCTCAACAAAAGTGAAATAAAATTTTGCATCTCAGCAAAAGTCAATTAATAATATTTACAAAATATTTGGGCCAGTTAATAATATCTCCATGCTGCATCTCTATTAATCCGTCTGAGTGCAACAATGTTTCCATGAAATTCTTTAATAAACAACGTGTAGATGTTGAGGGTGACTCGGGGAGAGCTGGAGAATACTGTCTTACCTACAAACATTAAGAATAGTTCATTTAACAATAAAATAGAATGAAATAGAATAGTCAATATAATTCTTCACATGCTAAGCTTACATAGCAGCAAGTAAACCAATACGATCATTTAAAGAGCAAAAAATCTTATAGATGAAGCATAGATATTGTAGTTTGGAGTGAACTTTTGTACTTGGTGGTCTTTATCATTTAGATAGCATCATTATCATTATTTTTTTTTGATCGGTAAAGAGCAAATATATATAATAAAAAGAAAATGCAACAAGCAACACAAGGTTCACCAATAGGAAACCAAGAGAGTAAAACGAAATGCAAAACCCTAGACCATTCCTATTGCAGTCGACAGCCTTCCCCAGCCTTCACCTTCACTATCACAGCCATTTAACCCCATCTCTTCACTACTGCTAGCCTACAGCCCCCTCTCCGGCCCTGCCGCCAATCCCCCAACCAACTCCAGATGCAGTTGCACCTGTTCTTGGTCCCTAATAGTGCTGCGACACCTATCTCCAATCCCTTGTATCATTGCCACACTTGTCCCTGCCCATAATATTGCTGCAGCACCCCATTCCAGCAATAAACCTTGATGTCCCATTGCAGTTATAGCTCCCTGCAGCCCTTATAGCCCTCCATTACAACCATCAACTTGTTGTAGCCCTACTGCAGCCTTCCTACGGCCCTATACATTGTTCCCCTGCAGCCACAGCCCCCTTCTACTATTCTACACCTGCTCCCCTTGCTGCCACCATTGAATACAACATTCCTCTTGCAGCCGCAGACATCCTAACCATCCCCATTAAAGTGAGGGCATGCTATGTAATAATATTAAGTACTTGTTGAAGGTATAACCCATGAGAGGTAAAACCTAATATTTTTTAATAGTAAATTACTGATGGTTTTGTTTGGAAAAACACTCAACATTCTTACAGGAGGCCAGTAATCAATTTGTTACTAGCATTCCCTGGTACAAATTGATGTCTTGCTACTTAAAACTTCATTAACAAATAAGACTCGAGAATAATATTAAATGTCAGTCTTTCATAAACCACTCTTTCAAGGAAACCTTATTTCAAACGGAGTGCAACCAATTGTTAACTCCTCTAGATCAGAAATATGGATTGCTCGCCCTCTTCTCTCAGCTATTGATCAGTCGAAGTAGAGGGACCTGAAGGGATTAGAGATAACCAATAACAACATTACTTAAATATTAGAGAAATTTAGTATCAAGCTAACACTAGCCTTAAGGCCATGCTCAAAAAATAAAACTTACGAAGCATATCACTGATAGGTTACATACAATTCAAAACACTGTCATATAGTTTTAAAGATAGAATGAAATCAAAGAAATAGCTAAAAGCATTGAAATGACTGAAACAAACCTGAAGAATAGGACGAGCAATGAACTGCTGAAGCTTGAGAGTAAGTTGATGCCAGAGTGAGTAGTATTATGCTAATAATGCGTCAGTAACATCCACTGTGAAGCGGGAAAAACATAAGTTGATTGAGACAGAACCAGCCATACAAACTCAAGGGATAAATAGCAAACCCAACTTCAACAGCAACCCATTTCCTTGAAGTTCTAAGAGGCATCCGATTAGCTTATGAATAATAGAAAAATGAAAGGCAATCACATATGGGTTAAATATTGAATAAAATGCAAAACTGTTGCTTTGGGGCTTATTAATAGATACCCTCAAAAATTCTCAATATATATCCCTTTTTTAATATTTCTGCATTCTCATCTCTTTTTAATTTTTCAGGACTCTAATCTTTTGCAAGCTCACTAGGTTATATGCTTCAAATTGAGAGGCCCACACTCCCATGTATTTCATGTTCTCTATATCATGTGCTTATCAATGATAGCCCCCATTGTCCATTACACCAGACCTAGTTTGACTCGTGCTTGTGTGGATCTGGAACAGAAAAAACCAGCTGACAGTTGTTCGATTGCACCATTACTAATCCTACTTCGACTAAAACTCACCCTTTGAAGGATGTCTCTAATAGAAATCTCTGGAATTTTCACAACCAATATTTCATTACTCATTTGATTTCATACACTTCTATATATGTTAGTATATCTGTCTATAATTCACAGCTCTATAAATACTGATTTGTAGAGTGGTATTCGTATTTGGTGGTCATGCCTAGGGAATGTAATCCTTTGGCCGTGGGTGGCATAATAGGGGAAGTTAATAATGGATGAGCGCAAACCCTTACATGTCGTCAACCAGCCTAGGATTGAGATTGGAAGCTATTCCCAAAGCCTCCTAAAATTTCAGAGTAAATCCTATTATCCATTGTTTGGAATTTGTGACCATCATTTTGGGTATCTTAGAGAAAAATCCACTCTTGGAATTCCAGAATCAAGGTTCTAGATAAATATAGTATGTTTTGAAAACTAAGGTTAAGATAAGGTGGTCCAGATTGAACAATCTGGAAAATGGAGGACAAGAAAACACAGCCAAATGTTAGATTGTCTAGGAAAATAATCGATCATTCAATTGATCTTTCAGTGGATAAGATTAAACAGTCTATATGACAAGTTATCACTGATTAAAACGAAAAACTCAGATCATAAGCCTCAAGAAGAATGGTATACATCTAAAGTTAATAATTTTCCTGATTCACTAGAAGAGCTACTCAGGATCGTTGGTAGGTCTTGTTTAACCTCAAAAGAGTATTTGACAACAAACCTGAATTTTAGAGTAATAATTATTAGGTCAAATTTGAATTCTTTTAATGAAAATTGGTAAAGATATTCAGCCCAACTGTAAATTGCTTCCAAACCTTGAACTGGGATTAACTAAACTATATAAATCATAACCAACTTTCTTGTTTATGATTTATCTATGTATCATACCAGTACCTTGTGAAACTGCACGTGAAAAGTTTGGAGGCTACCGTCCGACAAAAGTCATCAATTCAGAGAATGTAGATATAGATGACTTGAGCGTCATTCGAGATGGGGATCATCTATTCCTCCTTCAAAATGAGTGTGAAACTACAAATTCCAATGTGACCATTATTGAAAAGTTGTGATGGAGATATCTTGTAAATTTTAGGCAATGTATAATGATATTAACAGGAAAGTAGACTACATCAGTTAAACAAACTTGGCATTTTTAACCATAAATTATATTGAAAATTAGGTATTTCAATTAACTCATGATTCTGGACTACAAAACATACCATCCATATGGATTACTTAGAAAAACCAATTTCGGAGAATTTCAGGAATTGCCATGAGTTGGTTGGCAACATGGATAGAAAGTCCAAGGAACTTTTTTTCTTGCGTAGGTTTGGGAATGCCACAGAGCATTGCAAAAGGAAAAGAAGCAAGAAAGATTCGTGAGCTTTAGCACAACTTCCGTCAACGATAGGCCACCTCAAATACTTCTCAAAAATCCTTCTAGAGATTGTCCTTTCGTGCAAGATGTATCATCATAAGTATGTCAGGGTTCTTCAATGTAACTAAAGAAATCCGTCAAGACAGCTGCCATCCAGATAATTTCTAGTTCTCACATGCTTTCCTTCACATAATTACTCAATTGGATTAAAGATGAATTATCATTCTACCCACCTCTGCCTTACATGTGGCACAGTCAAGAGTGGTTGAGACCTAATATTTAGCGCACCCAGTTTGCCTGATTAATATTCTATTGAGAGATTCCACAAAGAAACCTCTACTCAGTATATCATGTATCAAGAAAAATATATGGCCAACGCTCTAGAACAAGAACTAATACCAAAAACAAAAGAAAAAGTCTGGTAGATCTCTACTTGCGGAACCCCGTCAAATAAGGATCATAATCCCCTCCGTCTCATCTATAGAAGCAAAGAAGATGGCTTATTTCGATCCTCTTAACTGTGACATCAGTATTTGGATATTCCCCAAATCAAGTAGAGGTTCATCTAAAAGTTAATAATATTAGAATCAAAACTAGAAAAAAGTAAACATGGTAAATATAGAGTTGGGAAATCCCATCAATGACATTTATAACAGCCTCCTTTAAACGAAAATTTCAGTGTAAAATCCGTTAACTTCTCCAATTCAATAAGCTGACCTCCTCTGAATTCTAGGAATTGTTACAATAATACTTTAAAAAAATACAAGAGAAAGAGTTGTCACAAGTTAACATACTACAATAGTATCAAGATCCATAGTTACCGTAACTATGAAACAGGCTTTGAACAAAACCCTCTACTTGTTCTCTATTTGACACTCTCTCCCTTTCTCGAGCAGCCTCAAGGAAGACCACAAGTTCAGAATATATCATATACATTGTTTAAAAGATCCACGTGAAAGCATTTCAATTCCTGAATGCAAAAATTTTGGATCCAGTGATGACATAAAGAAAAAAAAAAGGGGGGATGGGTTTACCTGCAAGTGCTGATCCGCTCTCAATTTAACAGAGCAACAAGAAGGGCTCTTTCATGCTCTTCAGTAGCTTGAGGTTGAGGTTAGGAGCTTGAGGTTCGTAGAGCAACAAGTCTGCCTTGGCCTTTTTAGGAGTTTGAGGTTCGCAGCTTGTAGATCTAGGGTTTCTCATTAGAAACCATCAAGATCGTTGAGATGGTAGAGGAAGCGTAGATCTTCAGATGGTAGAGGAAGATCTCGTTAAAAACCGTAGATCTTCAGCTTGTAGATCATCAATCGCCGCGGAATAGGAGATATACCGTCAAGATTGCAGATGGGTTTGAGGGGTGAGGAAGAAAGGGCAAGCGTCTGAGATGGATTTGAGAACGAAGAAATTTAGGGTTATAATTTATTTTTAAAATTTTTAAACAAAACTACAAATAATGGTCATCGTGTTTCTCGCAAAATGAAACCCACTATTAAGGGTTGTTGTTTATGGAAAAAAAACCGTCAATATTTTAACGATTGCCTTAAGCTGTCGTTTTTAGCGACATATTAGTGTCATTTATTTCTATTTTCACGTAGTGTCTTTTCTTCGTGAGTAGTGGGAGGATGGTCTATCTCTGATAGGGTGATAGTGAAAACCATGTGATTTTTCGATTCCTCACTTAAAGTAGAACTTTCAGATTGTTCTTCATCAGAATCACTGTCATCCCATGTGGCATTTATCACCTTTCACTTAGACTTCTTCTTGGTAGGGAAATCAGGTAAAATATGGCCATAACCTTTGCATTCATAGCATTGAATGCCACGAGATTTCTTGTCAGTTCCTTTGGGGACTTTCTTGTAATCCCAAGGTTTTGACTTTGGCTTTTCAAGAGGTTTTTCTCCTGGTTTAGGCTTGAACCTTCTATTTGTTTTTAGGTATTTTTGAAATTTTTTAACAAATAGAGTCAATTCCTTCTCTCCCAACTCAGCATCACTGTCATCATCATCCAAGGTTTCCTTGACAGTTTTCAAGGCTACAGATTTGTTTTTCTTGGATGGTCAAAGATTGAGTTTGTAGGTTTGGAGTGATCCAACCAATTCCTCAATCTTGAGAGCATCAACATTCTTGCTCTCCTCAATGGCAGTGACCTTAGATTGAAACCTTTCTGGTAGAGATCTAAGGATTTTTCCGATAATTTTGGACTCACTAATTTTCAAACCCAGGTTGAAACTGGAGTTGACAATATCACTTAGTTTAGCATAGAATTCATCAAAAGTGTCATTGTCCTCCATTTTCAGATTTTCAAATTTTGTGGTGAGAATTTGAAGCTTAGAGATCTTGATAGTGATTGTACCCTCATGAGCCATTTCCAAAATATCCCAAGCCTACTTTGTTGTTTCACATGAAGAGATTCGTCTGAATTCTTCAACAGTGACTGTAGTAAAGATGGCATTGAGACCTTTTGTGTTCTAACCACTTGTCTCGAGTTCTTCTTTGCTCCAATCCTTGGTACTTTTAGTAAGAATTACATCACCTAGAATATTCACCGGTGGAGTCCATCCATCATGAATGGACATCCAGATTCTCTCATCTATGGATTTGAGAAACGCTCTGATTCGAGCTTTCCAATATGCATAATTGTCCCCATCAAACAGTGAGGGACGAGAGATGGATCCACCCTCTCTTCAAGTAGTCATTGACTTAAGGATACACACAAGATCACACTTAAGGGATTTAACCTTATGAGTGAACTTGCTCTGATACCAATTGAAATTCCTTATTCCAATGCACTCTTAGACCTAGAGGGGGAGGGTGAATAGGTCTACTTTAATTTTTTCAACCAATTTGAATTTTAATCACTCACACAAAGCTAAACTCACTTGAACACACAAGATTTTTACGTGAAAAACCCTTCCGGGAAAAACCACGAGACCTAGTCCAGCATAGAATCCACTATGAAAAGATTTAAACAATACAAGACTCGAAACTTACCCAATCAGACACGGCACAACGTTCCTCGGTATCGATTCCTCAGCTTCCAAACCACGAACACAGTACGTTCGATCTTCACAATAACAGCTCCGGCTCCTCACTGGTCAATCTTACTCAAAGTGATCAACCACGGTCTCCGAAGACCGATCTCCGTCGTTGACGGCTTTAGCACAAGCTAACCAACACTCACAGTAAAGCAACAGTGGGTTTTAGGGTTTGTGAAAGCGCTAGGTTGATCTCTTAATGTTTAAGGATCATCTAATGCAAAGTAGATAAAATATGCTATATGACCATGCAAAACCTAGAGGCCAATTATTGGAGATGAAGATCAATGAAACAAAGAATTTTCATAAACTCAAAGCAAGCACAAAGTGCTCTAAAAAGTCTCCAATCAATGTCCCTCACGGATTGGGAGAGATCGCCTATATATAGGAAAAGTCCAAGGGAATAGAAGTTGCTAAAAAGTGATTTTCGAATGTTTTTTTCATATCAGGGTTGACCCATTATAGCAAAATCAATTTCCAGCCAAAAATCCATATCAGGGTCGACCCATGGGGCACATTCGGTCGACCGAATGGTGCCTTTCGGTCGACCGGATGGTCCTCAAGGTCGACCCTCACAAAACTTACTCTCTGCCAAAAAACCTAGTACAAATCTTGGGCTATTCAGGCTCGATCCAAAACGGTCAGGGTCGACCCTGGGGTGCATTATTTTGGTTTTTCATCTTTTAAAACCTTGAATGCATTCCCCTATCAAACCTACTCCTTTTTGACTAATTTTTAGTAAAGAATTGGCATTTTCATGAGGTATCATAGGTTCAACTAGGTCTTACTCTTAATCCCAACTTTGAGCCACTGTGAGTGATGAGGCTTCAAGATCCTTCACGGCTTCTTCTTCACTTTGTCTTCAAACCGGATGAGACCTACTATGACCTAAATACAATATTTTGGGCTCGGAATTTTGTCAACAACATTTTAACTTTATAGTCGATAAGTACAACCAGCATCATGTACATCTACGTTCGAGTTCTGCAGTTGCTGTAAGAGGAAGCACTTGGCTGGGGATTTCTGAGCTCGTACAGGAGCATGTTACCATTGCGGTGACCTGGGACACCGGATTAGAGATTGTCCAAACTATCGGTCATGCGCTCAAACACAAGGGACTTGTCGCGCCCCAAAACCCACCCTAGGAGTTAGAGTGAATCTTAGACGACTTATCATGACTTGCTTGACAAACCAACCTACAAACATACCTGGAGCATATACAAAGAGGACATAATAGCGGAAACATAAACTACAAAACACAGCGGAAGACTAACCAAACCTCTAAGTATATATACATACACATGATCTAAGTTTGAACAAATTGAAATTTACCAAAGAAAGTACGGACAGGCCCGACAAAATACATGAGTCTACTCTCTCAAACTCACCCACACCTCCCTCACTCAGAATCTACCACCACCCAATAGTAGCCCTCTATCAGAGGTTCCTCCAAAGGTTCCTCCACGTATTCCTCTTCTACCCAAGGGCTCGGAGCACAGATATCGAAAGGAGCAGTCGCTCACTATTACCTGCCAACATAAGAAGTACGGCTGAGCATGGAATACTTAGCGGGTACCAAACACTAACCAACAACCTTAGCATAGTAACAAAAATATAAAGTAGGAAGCAATTTATATTATAACAGGAAAGTAAAACAGTTTATATTCATGCTTGCATTACATAAAAGCCAATAAATCTCTTGAAATAATCATGCCCTTGACTTGACTTAAAATCCTTGTTTTGTGCTTGAAAACTTGTCATGTTTGTCTTCCTTGATCTTATCGAGCTTGTCATGCCATGCATGTCATGCGTGCTTGTTTGGAATTTAAACATGCTCATGTACTTGTGAGATGCGCTTGTGAGATGCACTTGTGAGATGCACTTCCGAGGGAAGGGAGGCCCTTCTTTAATGTGATGCACTTGAGAGGGAAGGGAGCCCCTTCTTTAATGCAATGCACTTGTGAGTGAGGGGAGACCCCTCATGGAAGGGAGGGAAGTCTAAAATCCCTCCTAAGCAATGCTTGTTCTTATCCTCTTGTCAAAAGCGAGGTAAAACAAATCGTAAGATATATCCCACCCCTAACATCCTTGTTCTTGAAAAACCATCGGTAAACCATGTCATGCATGCCGTGCTCGTGGAATCGTGTACATACTTTCACTTGAAATTAAATATTACATTTGGGAATTTCAACAAGGCATAGAACAATTCTTGATTTACAACTCTTTTTCTTCACATTGGCATTTCATCAAACATGTGGTGTGTACATTATTGTTAAGACTACATTATGCTTTTCTAGGTGGGTTAATACTCACAACATATGTGTCTATTCATTATTCGTACAATGTCCTTCCCATTTCGTTCATCACCACACATACACAAGGCATCCAATCGCCCATTCACATCCACACAACCATCCATTCATCCCATCTCCTTATCTTGTTTAGAAATTTAGGGAAAACCATAACATGAAGGAAAACAAGAGAACAAATGAACTAGAAGGGTAGTATAGGGTACCGACCTTGAATAGGTTGAAGAAAACCCTTGATGTGTAGTTCCAACTTGAGGAAGAACCTCTCTTTGGGTTTGAGGAACTCTAGATGCATTGGGGAAGACCCTTGCTTGCAATTTCCCAAGCTTGAACCTCCCTTGATCTCCTAATCCAAGCTACTTTGGAGGATTTTCCCAAAATCCTCTTCTCCTTTCTCTTCCCTCTTTCTCTCCTCTAGGTTAGAAAGCCCAAAATGAGGATCCCTAAACAAGACAAGGGTTTAAGACCCTCAAATCCAGCTTCAGTTACCACATACGATCGATCGCACACTTATCTGCGATCGATCACAGTCCTTGTGATCGATCGTACTTGGATGCGATCTATCACACATGAACCCGAGTACTTTCGGTTTGATTTTCCCTGCATACAATCGATCGCACATTCTTGCGATCAATCGCAGACTCCTGTGATCCATCGCACCTGGGGAGACCATATATCGTATATGACCCAGAGAGTTTGGGAACCATTTCGCCTGCATGCGGTCGATCGCACCTGTCTTGCGATCGATCGCACCATCCAGATTTTTTTATTTTCTCCCTATTTTTCCCACTTTGGTAATTCGGCCATAACTTTTGACTCATATGTCCGATTTTGACGATTCAACTTGTGTTGGATTCATCTTTTAAATGGGAACATTCGTAGACTTTTATAATTTCCAATTTATTCTTTATTTATTGACCAAATTGCCCCTAAAGTTGACTGATCCGCATATGAGTTTCGATAACTCGGGTTTTCGAAATATCCGACTTAGGAATACTACTTCTTAATACTTAGATTTCTTTAAATTTTCTCATTTCATAGAAATAGAAGGATTACAAAGGCATAATGCCTTGGCATGAGTCACAACACATGGAAAAAAGTTCTGGGGTGTTACATCCTCCCCCCTTATAAAAATTTCGTCCTCGAAATTTAGACGACACTTGCATTACAAACCGAAAACAAAATTACATAGCATAAACGAAAGCCTATTCAAAAAACTCTGAGTATTTCGCTTTGAGTTCGGCTTTATGCTCCCGTGTGGCCTCTTCCTGAGTATGATGTTGCCACTGAACGAGCACTAATGGAATAGTCTTGTTACGAAGGACTTGATCTCTCCGATCCAAAATCTGAACCGTCCTTTTAACTAGAGTGAGATGCTCTCAGATTTCCAACAGTTCTAATTCTATGACATGCGAAGGGTCCGTAATGTACTTTTGAAGCATAGATACGTGGAAAACGTTGTGAACCGTGGTCATGTGAGGTGGAAGAGCTACTCGGTAAGCAACTTCACCAACTCGTGTGATAATCTCAAACGGCCCAACATACCGAGGACTAAGCTTGCCTCTCTTGCCAAATCTCATAATCCCCTTGCTAGGAGATACCTTCACAAAAAATTGATCCCCTACTTGAAATTCTATGTCCCTATGGTGAGTGTCAGCATAGCTTTTCTGACAATCTTGGGCAGCTTTCAACTGATCCCGGATGATCTTAACTTTGTTCACAGTCTGTTCAATCAATTCTGGACCAAACACTTTCCTTTCTCCTACCTCATCCCAGTAGAGAGGAGACCTGCAACTTCGCCCATGCAAGGCCTCAAATGGTGCCATTTGGATGCTCGCCTGATAGCAGCTATTATTGTAGGTGAACTCTACCAAAGGCAATTGCTCTTCCCAGCCGCCCTTGAAATCCAACATACATACCCGAAACATGTCTTCGATGATTTGGTTCACCCTCTCGGTTTGTCCATCCGTCTGTGGATGAAAGGCGGTGCTGAAATCAAGTCAGGAATCCATGGCATCCTGAAAGCTTTTCTAGAACCTGGACGTGAATCTTGGATCCCGATCTGACACAATACTAATTGGCACCCCGTGAAACCGAATGATCTCCTTGATATACAGTGCGACCAACTGGCTCGAGTTGAACGTGGTCTGGTATGGTAAGAAGTGTGTGGACTTTGTTAAACGGTCTACTACAACCCATATCGTATATGAGTTCCTTGCCGTCTTTGGCAAGCCAACAATGAAATCCATGGAGATGTGCTCCCATTTCCACTCAGCAATAGGGAGAGACTACAATAGACCCGCCGGTCACATGTGTTTCGCTTTCACCTGTTGGCACACCAAGCATCGTGCCACATACTCCTCAACATCTCTCTTCATATTCTACCACCAAAAGTAACGCATGAGGTTCCGGTACATCTTTGTACCCCTAGGATGCACTGTATATTTCGAATGATGAGCTTCATCCATAATCTCCCTCCGAAGATCCGCATTTGGCTGGGATACAAAGTCTTCCTTTGAAGGTGATAGCACCTCGGCTAGTGAGGGAGAAGTCCTCACTACCCTTGACAACTTCCTTATCCCGGAAAGCCAACAAGTTGGCATCCGTGGCTTGATACTTTTAAATCAAATCTATGATGTACGGTCGAACTGTGACATTTTCCAAAACTAGGCTACGGACGGAATTATTCACACTGATGTCCAGATTTGCCAAATATTCCAATAGCTTTCATTCCTGAACCAACATGTGGGCCAACAAACTTGGAGGTTTTCTACTCAAAGCATCAGGCACTACATTTGCTTTGCCCGGGTGGTATTGGATGGTGCATTCAGTCTTTCAAAAATTTCATCCAAAGCTATTGCCGTAGATTTAGCTCCTTTTGGGAATAGAGGTACTTGAGGCTCTTGTGATCCGTGAACAAATAGAACTCTTCCCCGTAAAGGTAATGTCGCCATATCTTGAATGCGAACACGACTACAGTAAACTCTAGGTCGTGCATGGGGTAATTCTTCTCGTGCTCCTTTAATTACCTTGATGCATAGGCAATGACCTTCTTGTGCTGCATGAGTACACACTCAAGTCCAACGTCTGAAGCATCACTATACACCTCATAACCACCTCGTCCGGATGGCACAGTAAGGACATGGGCTATAGTAAGTCTCTTTTTCAGTCCCATAAAACTGATCTCGCACTTGTCGCTCCATACGAACTTTTCAGTCTTCCTGTTTAGGTAAGTGAGCGATGCTGCAAGGCTGGAGAAACCATCTACAAATCTCCTATAATAGCCTGCCAACCCAACGAAGCTGCGTATCTCTGTGACACTCTTGGGCCTCGCCCAATTTATGACTGCCTCTACATTCTTCGGATCTACCGAGATGCCCTCCACAGAAACAACGTGGCCTAGGAAAGCCACCTCTTCCAACCAAAACTCACACTTGCTAAGTTTAGCGATCGATCAGTCCACAACCGATCAATCGGTAGCTATCGACTGGTTAACTAATTTGTATGGGGAATTTTTCCAGAGTGGGTGTTTTTGACCGATCGCTCGGTCAAGAACACCAATCGCTCGATTGGAGACTGATCGCTCGATCATAACCACCGATCGCTTGGTCTACCGCGTTTTGTAGAAATTTCATTAAGGGTTTTTTTGTCTTTTGGCCAACACCGCTTTGCCTATAAAGGCTTGCTCGAGCTGAAGGGTTTCATAAAACCCTTAGGGCATATATTTGAGAGAGAGGGAGAGAGGAGAAAGGGGATTTTAGCTAGGGCTTCCTATTTGGGGGTTGTGGCTTACCCAAAACCTAGAAATAGCAAGAGAGAAGATTGAGAAAGGAAAGGGAAGAGAGATTGGGGATTGGTTTCAAGAGTGAGTTGTGGATTAAAGAAGGAGATCAAGGAGATCAAAGCTTGAAGATTTGCAAGGAAGGATCATCCTCCATCAAGCTAGGAGATCCCTACTCAAGGACTTCCAAATCAAGGGTTTTCTTCAAGATTTGGAGAAATCCTCAAGCTTAGTACACCCTACTAACTATTTTAGTAATAACCTAGGTTTATTTTAAAAGCATCTTTTTGGATTTCTTTAGTTAATTCTTTCATTGATTTTGCTTTATTAAATCCCCAAGTTAAACAAGATAAAGAAGAAATTGTGGATATGTGGAGGTGTGGTTGAGGCGATGGGATGCCGTATGGATGTGATGGGTGTTATGTGATGGAAAACATTGGATGGGCATTGTACGCATAATAAACGCACACCATTTGTTTGACGGAACATACGAACTTAAAGAACTTGAATTAATGTGCCCATGAATGTGTTGCACATTAGGTGTTTAACAAAATGCATGAATGAGAATGCTAAGAATAAAATGAGGATTTCGGAAATATGATTTTTGTAATTTTCCTTAAAAGGTGATTTTAAAACAAATGCTCTATATATGTTTTCATTTAATTCCACATGTCTACGCAATTATAAGAAATGTCACATTATGCTCTATGGTTCATGTTATTACGATTATTAAAAAGAATTGAAATACAATATGTGTCCCTTGAATCATCTATGATGGTATGAGCATCATGAATGCCACACACACCAAATACGCATGCATGAACCAAACTCTAAATGTATAAGTACGTGAAAAGACAAACCAAGAACAAGAAATGTGAATTGTGAAACAAGCATGAATGTCAAGGGTAGGGCATATCCCTAGGATGTCATACCTGGCTCACAAGAAAACATGACAAGCAAGAATCAAGAAACATGGAAGGGTGTTAATGTACTAAGACTAGGTATGGCATTAACATCTGTTCCCCAACAAGTATGAGAGGATGTTAGTATACTAAGACCAGGTACGGGTACTAGCATCTGTCTCCAAGTAAAATGACAAGCATGAAAGGATACTAGTGTACTAAGACCAGGCACAGACACTAGTATCTGTTTCCAAGACATGAATAATATGAAAGTATGATAGTGTACTAAGACCAGGTACAGGTACTAGTGTATGTTTCCAAGACAAGTATGAAAGGATGTTAATGTACTAAGACCAGGTACGGGCATTAACATCTGTTTCCAACAAGTAAGAGAGGATACTAGTATACTAAGACTAGGTACGGGTACTAGTATCTGTCTCCAAGCAAGAACAAAGAAATATGGAAGGGTGATAATGTACTAAGACTAGGTACAGGCATTATCATCTGTTCCCATACAAGCAAGGAATCTCACAAGCAAGTCGACAAGAAAACACGCATGATTCTCACGAGACAAGAACTAGACAAGAACCTAGTATGTCCGTCCATTCCATAGTTTGGGTACTAGCCAATAAAGAATCACATAATACATGTAAAGAACCCACACGATGCATGAGATGTATAAGAAACTCACAAGCTAATTGAAACAAGATTGGTTAAAGCATGAACATAAGACATGATTTACTATATGATATTCAAGAATTTACATTCGTTGTTACTTGTTCTTGCTTCTGCACTCTGATTTTATAAATGTGATGATCAACTGTATTATGTATGTTATGTTATCGTTATTACTATTGTTAGCTAGTAGATTGTACTCGCTGAGTATTCCATGCTCAGTCGTACTTATATGTCGGCAGGTACACTATGCGATATATGGATTCTGGGTTCTCCGGTTAGAGGCGGCTCATGTAGAATAGGAGACCGCTCTGGTTGTCACCCAGATATTAGGAGTCTGGGCATGTGACCAATGGTTGGGATGAGTGAGAGAGAGACATGTATTTTGGGTTCTTATGCCTGGGGATGGTGGTCTCACTTGAGTTGGGACTTAAGTTAAGGAGTTCATGTACATGTTGTAAATTCTATTCAATCATCGTAATCAATTGCACTTGGAATATAGTTACGACATTAAAGAAATTTTTAGTTCATTATTTTGCATTTCTTGTACCCTCTTGCAGGTTGATTTAAGGTTAGGTCACGTCGCCAAAGTATCCTAACTCCTAGGGGGTATTTTGGGGCGTGATAGAAATACAAACTCTAAAAAAGTCTCTCAAAAGAAATTGGAGTTGAATGAGCACAAGAGTGATTTAGGGATTTTCTAAGTATGTGAGTGAGTGAGAATCAAAAGCAATGAATGAGTGATCAATAGAAGTTATTGCTGCGATCAAGAGATGTTATTAGTTCATAAATGAACTCTTTTTATAGCATTTGATCCAATAAGGTCGTTGGATAAGCATTTAATGCTTTTTAGTCCTTTGAAAACTAGCCGTTATAACGAGTTTTCTGTTTCAGACTTGATTTCGTCGACGAAGTGGGGTTCTCACTTGAATTCGTCGCCAAATACAGAAGACAGAATTAAATTTCGAAAAACACTGTGATGACTTCATCGTCGAATTCAACCTAACCTGAGAATTCATCGCCGGATTCAGAAGACAGAATGAACTTTCAAAAAATACTGTCATGACTTCGTCGCCGAATTCACTCTATCCTGAGAATTCGTCGATGAATTTAGAGCAAAAATTCTGAATTCTATTTTGGATCAGACCAATGAGAAGAGAATGATTTCCTGAGTCAATTAGCTATCTCTTAACATTATTTTCTGATCCTTTAGGGCCTTAGAATGATTTCCAAAAAGTTCCAAGGCTCCTATGATCAATCTATGATTTGAGCTTTCAACTTTTCATTCTGAGTCTGGGCTTGTTTTGGGTCTTGTGATATGTCTTTGTATTCAATGGACCTGACTTGGACTATGGTCTTATCTTGGATCTTCATCTTGTGTACAATGAGTTGAACTTCCTCGTGGATAATTTCCATCATTTTTCATGATTGGAATGCTATCAACTTTATCTTCTGAAATGTTCAAGTACTTAAACATGATTATTAGTACCAAATAGTTCATCTAATTATCATGTTATTATCAAAATTATTAGGGGTACCCATGGTTGTAACCCTGAGGCTAACACCTGATACCAATTGTTGGCCAGGTAATACCCTAAAGGGGGGTGAATAGGGTCTATGGCAGATTCAAATTTTTAGACACTAAGTCTTTTATGGGGAATGTTTTTTACTGCAATTAAAAATTTAATCAAAGTAATATAGAAATTAAAAGAGAAGAGTTAGAGAATCAAACGCCAAAATTTGTTCACGAGATTCAGTAAATCCAGCCTACTCCCCGCCTCAAGCTGTTCCAGCTGGAGGATTCACCACGATTCTTTAAATCGCACAGAATTCTTCACAGGTGAAGCCCAAACCATTACAGCCTCTCTTCTAGGTCGAGACAGAACCTTTACACGCCCTCCTTTAGGCCGAGTTGAAACCTTTACAACACAAGAGCTCTTACCTCTCTTACTAATGCAAGAATACAAGATTCTTGACTTTCTTCGATGAAAGATTTGCGGATATAATAATCTGAATTGAATGCTCCTTATATGAGCTGAATAAGAGTGGACAACAAACTCTAATGAAATGTCTCTAAATAAATGGAGTTGAATAGCTCAAAAGAGATTTTGGGGATCTCTAAGTGTATGATCGATGATGAAATCAATGTAAGTAAGCATAGGAATTTTTCCTGTCTCCATTTCGTCGCCGAAGTTAAATCACCCCTGTGATTTCATCGACGAATTTAAAGTAAAAAATTGTTTTCTCTTTTGAATCAAACCTTGATGATGGGAATGAATTCCTAGGTCATTTGACAATCCTAACATGATTTTTATGAATTCCTAGGGCCTTAGAATGATGTCCAATATATGACTTAGGCTCCTATGGTCAATCTAGGTATTTTGAGCATTCAATATACCATATTTTGAGGACTTCTTACATAAGTCCTAGACACTCTCATAAGAAATAAAAAATATATTGATAAGCTTTTGGAGAGCTGGTCTTCGACTTGATCATGGGTCTTGTGATTTGGCTTTGTCTTTAAGAGACCCGACTTGTACTATGGGAAAAATTATGAATCTTCAATTTTACTTGAATTGATCACTTTCTTGAATAACTTCCATTCTCTTTGCCTTGAGTGAGGTACTGATTTTCTTATAATCTGAAATGATCAAGCACTAAAACAATTATTAGTACCATTAGTTTCATTTCATTATTGTGTTATTATCAAAATTATTAAGGGTCCAAGGTTGTAACCTTGAAGCTAACAATTGTATGCTAGGATAAGTTTATATGATAGTTTAAGATTGTTTTCCAAGTCAAACTTATGGTTTGCTGTTTGTTCTCAAGATAATCAAAATGAGGTGAGGTAACCGTGGTCGTGGGAACATAGGAAGAGAAATTGGAGAAGAAGCTCCAGTGGACAATGATCATCCTAACTTGACTTAGATTTTGGGATCTGTTGTTGAGACAATGACACTTCTTACTGCAAGGCAGCCTGCTGTAGTTGTAACTATACCTATACCTCCTGTAGAGAGACAAATGTTCTTTCATTCCATTAATGCAAGTAATAAGGGTAGAATAGCCTTTTGTTATGTTATTATGCATGTTTTAATTATGTCAAGCGGTGTGGAGTGGTTAAAATGATTAATCAAATAAACGAGCGGAAATCAGAACCTACGATCAATTGCCCTGAGTCCAGAATTTAGGTAAGCCCCTACTTTGTGTATGATCGATCACACTAATGTGATGATCGATCGTCCTAAACCTGAAAAGTTGGGAAGTTTCTGTTTCATTCGTGATCGATCGCAACAGATGAGATGATCGATCACCAGTTAAGTAACAATCGATCGCCCAAATATGACGATCGATTGTAAGGGTTACACAAATCAAAGTTTCAAACCCCTAGGCTATAAATAGAAGTTCAATTTCGAGGGTTTAGGGTTCTAACTTTTCTAAACCTAATTTGACAAAAAGAGGAGAGAAAACCTAGGGTTTTGAAGGAGAAATTGCTTGGAGAAGAAGGAGGTTACTTGGAGGAGTGAGATTTGAAGCTTGAAGATAAACCAAAGCTTCCTTGGAGTAATTTGGATCGAAGGGAATGATCCTAAAGGTCGATATGTCTTCTAACTTACTCTATTATGTAATCTCTAAGCCTAAGTATGTTTGATTAAGAGTTTTTTTGCATGATTTTTATGGAAATGGATATATAATAGCGGAAGCCAAATACAAAACTATGTACTCCTATTACTCGGTCCAAGTTTGAACCGACAAAATACAACTGTATAAGTATCCAACATGTGGAGTGGACAAGTCCCACTCTCACTTAACAAAACGCAGTATCTTTCTAAGTTGGTCAACAAAAGTCAAAATCATGACGCCTATCTAATGAGTCGTCATCCTGATAGTGATCGATAGAAGGCTCAGGGTTGAAGTACTCTTCCTCTACCCAAGGTTCTGTACCACATAGATCGAAAGGAACCTGAGCACCTGCCGATGATAAAAAATATCGGCTGAGCGTGGAATACTCAGCGTATACAAACTACTAACAATAAAGCAATAATAGCATAGAGCATACGAATCATGGAAAATGAAATCCTTAAAATGCGTCGAAGCGTGAAAACCACGAATAGTACATATGATAAAATCCGAAACCAAAACTGTGTGAGTCAAGCGATAATCATAGCCTTGTGAGTTCTTAGAGTTCATAAAGTTCATGGAGTTAATTAGAGTCGTTTATGATCCGTAGAGACATAGAGTAATACCATAGAGCATATCCTATTTTCACTACTTGGATCTTCTCCAATCTCATTTCCAACACCTTTTATGCTTTAAACACACTCCTTAAGGATATATAGACCTATTAGAACATGCACTCCATAAATCCAACACGTATATTAACATAAGGCACATTAGTGTACAAGACCACACATGAGCACTATTCACACACTATTCACTACTTAGTGAAATGAAAACTCGGGGTTCTACATCCCTCCCCCTTACAAGAATTTCGTCCTCGAAATTAGAACGACACCAAAAAGCACAACAAAAGGAAAATACTGAAAATCCAACATAGAAACTACACAAACAAGTGAGGGTACTTTTCCTTCACTTCGGCTTCTCGCTCCCATGTAGCCTCTTCCTTGGAATTATGCTGCCATTTCACGAGGACTAATGGGATAGTCTTGGTGAGCAAGACTTGATCTCGACGATCCAAGATCTGAATTGGTTGTGAGACGTATCAAGAGCAATGACGTGAGACAGATCCGTAATGTATTTCCTGAGCATAGAAACGTGAAATACATTATAGACCGCTGCCATGTGAGGTGGTAGGGCTACCCTGTAAGCAACTTCACCAACCCTGGTGATGATCTTAAATGGCCCCACGTACCTAGGGCTAAGTTTCCCTTTCTTCCAGAATCGCATGATTCCCTAACTCAGTAAAATCTTCACAAAGACCCGATCCCCAACTTGGAATTCCAAATCTTTACGGCGAGTGTCCGCATAGCTCTTCTGCCTATCCTGAGCAGTTTTCAATCGCTCCCTAATTACCTTGACCCTTTGTACAATCCGCTCGATCAATTCAAGACCAAGAATTTTTCTCTCACCAACTTCATCCCAATAGAGAGGTGATCTATAACTTCGACCATACAAAGCTTCAAAAGGTGCTATTTGGATGCTTGTGTCACGATCCAAACTAATCAGGATATGATCAAAGAATAATCACATATTTAGAGTAAAATTAATTATTGTTTAAAATACAATTTTTCATAGTTGCCAAATTATTATTGTTATTATTATTTTTTTTTTAAAAGATTCGGCAGAGTTCCATTTGTATTTTGATAGAAAAATTCCTATCATAATGTTTAGTATTTCCTGTAATTAATACTACCAACATTAAGCATCATCTCATAGTATCATTATCATAATATTAATGAAAGAGGTGTCAATCATACTATGACATTCATCCCACATCAATCTTCAATACACATGCCTCATCGGCTCAAAATACATTAATAGTCCAAAATTCAATAATTCCCAAGTCAACACATATAACAATGCTTATGTGCTAAGAAGCAATAGTCCAAAAGGCACATATTCAAAGTTATATGTACAAAAACAAAATATTAACACCAAGCCCAAGGGTCTTTCACTTTCAATTAATCTTCTCCTTGCTCAAATCTGTAAAATGACAATAAGGGGTGAGCCAACGCTCAATAGGAACAATATTTCTAAAGTTGCATGAGGTTTCAAAACTATATGAGCATATACAATTAAATAATTCATTTAAAGATAAGAATCTAGTTGGCAATTCACATGTTGAAATAAATGAGAAATTCATTTGGATGATATAAAAATGAGTGCAAGGTTGAATATTATTAATTTCTGAACCATTCCACAATCCTCTCCAAGGAATCCAAGAATGCAAGGTAGTGATATATGGGACCGAATTTCCTGCAGCTCGGTCAACACTTTCTCAACCCACACAAGTAGGTCCTTCCCGGGGACTTTAGAGATTTTCACCCAAGGGAACACAATGCCCTATTTGCTTTTCGGCATAATGCCAGGACCATCCGGTTATGCGGGAACGGAACCACTCTCACAACCGGTGCCCTCCCTTATCAATACGCATTCTAGGGTCTTGTTCGAGAGACCAAACAAGTCTATCATTTTCCATTTCATGAATTATTATTATAAAAAAAAACAAACCAAGATTCCAATTCTCTTCTCAATAATTAAGAAAATGCATAGTGTGTAATTGTAAGAAAATCAATAGTCTCCAATACATTTGAAGTCCCAAAACTCATATGGTAGTTTGTTACATGTGAAAACTATCATGGATTATATACAAGGAACTATTCATAATGTTCATTTAATCAATGAAAAGCATTTAGGACAATCTCATAAAAAATATATATATAATTTCACAACTAAACATACATATGTATTTTGGCTTCCAACATTCTCACAAGTTAATATCAAAACGACAGTGAAACCCAAAAATTAAATCATATACATTTAATAATAAAATTATCAACATGAAACTAAAGAAATAAAGTCCCTACCTCAACCAAGAAAATTCAGTGATAATTCCTAAGTGTAGTCAAGCCCAGGGAGTTCACACTACGGCGAAATTTCTGTTAAACTAAAAATAAAATTCTTAGACCCTAGTTTTAAAGTATAATAGTACTAGTGATTTTGGTAATTAGATCAAGGTTTTAAGCACTTAAATTATTCTCAAATGATCTCCAATAGATTCTGGTATTTTACCTATTTTTTTGGAATTTTTCTTGGGTAGAGCATGGAGAGCTCATCCCTAACCTCGGGTAAAAGTGCAATATGACCCTACTCCGGTATTTTGGCCATATCTCCCTCATTTTTTACTCAAATTGAGTGATTCAAAAGCCATATGAAAGCTTATTCAATTTAGAATCTATCTATTTAAGAATCATAAGCAAAATCATAAGATAAATGAGCCGCTTTTTGACTATAATATCACGGCAGCCATTAAAGGGGGCTTTTGAGCTTTCACTTCAAGTTCTTGTAATTTTTCTCCATGATTTTTAGAAATCAAACACCATGAATAAAATTTTCTATCCTAACCCAACATCATTTAGATTCTATTTCATCTATCTTAAACAAAAAACAAATTAGGAGATCAAAAGATGAGTTCAAGGTTAAGATTTGTCTTTACCTCTCTCGCTATAAGGCCGATGTTTTAGCTTGATACTTGATCCCACCACTTCCACCTTCTCCTTCTCTTCTCAAATCTCTCTCTTTCTCTAAGGAAAATATTAGGGTTAGGGTTAAGAAAGAAAAATTGGTACTTATACTTAGGTTTTGGGGACTTAATCTAAGCCCTTGATTCTCATTTAATCTTGACCCTTCATTCCCACTACTAAGGTGTAGGTGTGAGTATCATGTTATGGTGCACCCACCAATAACAATATATCCTCTTAATAAATTTCTCCAATAATATTCCTTTTTTTTGAGAAAATCTTCTCCCCTAATTTCATGAAATTCTCTATATTTACCTCTAACAATGCCTTACAACTTAATACTTAAATATAATTAATTTCTAATTAGTCTCTTAATCACACAATTAAACTTAATTTAAGATACTAATCATCAAAGTCTAACCTCCTAAAAGCGATTTCGTCCTCGAAATTCTACTTACCTCAAGATCCAAAAAGATGTGGGTACTTCTCCAGAATGGTGGATTCCAACTCCCAAGTGGCTTCGTCGACACCATGGTGTTGCCACAACACCTTCACCAACCGAATGATCTTGTTTCTCAACACTTGCTCCTTTGAATCAAGAATTTTGATGGGTCTCTCCTCATAAGTAGCATCTTCCTGAACATGTAGGTCTTCCCAAGAAATCACATGTGATGGATCCGGTTCATACTTTCTCAGCATGGAGACATGAAACACATTGTGCATGTTTGCAAATTGTGGAGGCAATGCTAACCGGTAGGCAACTGCTCCTATTCTCTGAAGGATTTCAAAAGGTCCAACAAATCTAGGGGCTAACTTTCCCTTCTTGCCAAATCGTACTACTCCTCTTTTCGGCGAAACTTTAAGGAACACATGGTCTCCAACCTCAAACTCCAATGGTCTTTTGCGTCTATCAGCATAACTCTTTTGCCTACTTTGGGCGGTGAGTAATCTTTTTTTCATGAGTTTCACCTTTTCTGTTGCCTCTCTCACCATTTCTAGCCCAAGTAAACTAGCTTCTCCAATGTCTGCCCAACAAACAGGAGATCTATAAGGACGTCCATATAATGCTTCAAATGGTGCCATACCAATACTCGATTGATAACTATTATTATATGCGAATTCTGCCCATGGTAAATGATCACACCATCTCCCTCCAAAATCAAGCATGCCAGCTCGCAACATATCTTCCAAAATCTGAATCACCCTCTCTGATTGTCCATCTGTTTGAGGATGAAATGCAGTGCTAAAACTCAATTGTGTGCCCAACGCCTCTTGTAAACTCCCCCAGAAATGTGAAGCAAAACGTGGATCCCTATCTAAAACAATCGATAAACCATGCAGTCTCACAATCTCTCCAATGTAGAGTTTACTCAACGTGGTCAAATCATTAGACATTTTCATTGGTAAAAAGTGAGCTAACTTTGTAAGTCGATCTACAATCACCCAAACTGCATCATATCCATGAGTAGTCCTAGGAAATCCTGATACAAAATCCATGGTGATATGCTCCCACTTCCATTGTGCTACTGGGAGTGGTTGTAACAATCCTGTAGGCCTCTAATGTTCAGCTTTAACCTGTTGGCATACGAGGCACTTAGACACAAAAGTAGCTACATCACCCTTCATTCCCTTCCACCAAAACTGTCTCCTCAAATCCTGATACATTTTTGTGCTTCCAGGGTGGATAGTCAACCTCGAGTGATGTGCTTCTCGAAGCACTTCATCCTTTAGTATTGAATGTTCTGGTACACAAAGTCTTCCAAGATAACGGATTCCTTTGTCTGCTCTAATGGACCAACCTTCTGCACTGTCGCCTTTAGCTATCTCTCTTCGAATAACTTCCAAATTAGAATCCTCGCTTTGAGCAATAATAATTCTCTCCAAAAGAGTAGGCCGAGAGACCAAGTTATACAAACAACTTTGAGAATCTTTCCCACCAACACATAGATCATATTCTCCCAAGGTGTCCAACATTTTCCACTTTAACATAGCCAAGTTGCTAACTATCCCCTGAGACTTCCTACTTAAGGCATCTGCAACAACATTCGCTTTCCCTGGATGATAATGGAGAGCAAAATCATAGTCTTCCAAATACTCCATCCATCTCCGTTGCCTTAAATTTAAATCCTTTTGAGTAAAAATGTATTTCAAACTTTTATGATCGGAAAATACCTGAAATCGCTCTCCATAAAGGTAACATCGCCACAGTTTAAGTGCATGAACTACAGCAGCCAACTCCAAATCATGAGTAGGATAATTCTGTTCATGAGTTTTCAACTGTCTTGAACCATAAGCCACAACTCTACCATGTTGCATGAGCACACAACCAAGACCTCTCAATGATATATCAGTATAGACTACATAATCCTCACCACTAGTGGGTATAACCAAAATTGCGGCTGTTGTTAACCTCTTCTTCAATTCAAGGAAAGCTTGTTCACACTCTTCTGTCCACCCAAACTTCACTCCCTTCTTTGTCAATTGCGTAAGTGGTGCAACTAACCGAGAGAAACTCTCAACAAAACGACGGTAATATCCAGCCCCAAAAAACTGTGAACTTCCGACATGTTCTTGGGCCGCTCCCAATTTACAACCGCTTCAATCTTGGAAGGATCCACAGAAATACCTTCCTTGGAGATGACATGTCCAAGGAACTTCACCTCCTTCATCCAAAATTCACATTTCTCCTTCTTTGCATAAAGCCGATGTTCTCTTAGTACCTGTAAAGTGATCCTCAAATGTTCCTCATGTTCCTTCGGGGTCTTTGAATAAATAAGGATATCATCAACAAATACCACAATGAATTGATCTAAGTAGGGTCGAAACACCCTATTCATTAAATCCATAAATGCTGCTGGTGCATTTGTCAAACCAAAGGGCATCACCAGAAATTCATAGTGACCATAACGTGTTCGAAATGCAGTTTTCGGAATATCAGTTTCTCTCACCCTCAATTGGTGATACCCAGAACGCAAATCGATCTTAGAAAAACACTGAGATCCCTTCAATTGGTCAAATAGATCATCTATACGAGGCAAAGGGTATTTGTTCTTCACAGTGACCCGATTCAATTGCCTATAGTCTACACAAAGTCTCAGGGATCCATCTTTCTTTTTCACAAAGAGGACTGGAGCACCCCAAGGCGAAGTACTCGGTCGGATGAAACCCTTTCCTAAAAGATCCTTGAGTTGATTCTTCAGCTCATTCAATTCAACTGGTGCCATGCGATACGGTGCAATAGAAATAGGTGCTATGCCAGGAAACACCTCAATAGAAAACTCTAACTCTCTCGGTGACGGTAATCCAGGCAATTCCTCAGGAAAAACATCAAGATATTCCTGAACAATTGGAATAGGTATCAAACAATTCCCATCCTGCACCTCCCCTCGAACACTAGCTAAGAAGCTTAAGTAACCCTCGCTTTTAGTTCGAAGTGCTCGAGTATCTAATAAAAGAGACAAGTGGAGAGAATCCCTATCTCCATGAACCGAAAAAGTGACTCCTTCAAGTGTACGCAATGTCACCTTCTTTTTAAAACAATCTACATTAGCATGGTAAGAGGACAACCAATCCATCCCCAAAATCACATCATACTTTGAAATCTCCAAAATAATCAAGTCAACAACTAACTCTTGATCATCAAAACGTATGATACAAGATCGGCAAACCCTATTAACTCTCATGCTATCCCCTACTGGAGTACTCACAAATAAATCACACTCCATAGGTTCGGACTCCAATCCCAAAGATAAAGCAAATGATGCAGAAATGAATGAGTGTGTGGAACCAGAATCAAATAAGACTCGTGCCCAAGAGTTATACACAAGGAAAGTACCTTCCACCACCGCATTTGATGCTCCACTATCTACTGGAGTCAAGGCAAAAACACGACCCTGAGTTCTAGTACCACTACTCTGACCTCCACCTCCCTGTTGCTGTGGTGGTCCCTGCTGACCTGTAGTCTGTTGGGTTTGCGGCTGTTGATAGTGAGGCCGCTGCTCTATCTGTGACAACTCTGACTGTGATTGCGCCGTCTGCTGACGAGGTGGATACTGTCCACGAGATTGCGATTGTTGTTGATGACTCCGATGGGTCTGAGTCTGAGATGTCTTACTAGATGGACAATATTTCTGAATGTGACCCATCTGACCACACCCAAAGCATACTCGTGGGCCACCCAAACTTGAGGTACCACTACCCCTCTGATTTTGTCCTGTTGGGCGCTGATAAGGAGAAGGTCTATGATTTCGCCGACTAGAATTTGTTCCACCCTTTTGTTGGTTGCTCTTACTCTGATCTCTATTCTCCCTTGACTTTTGCAATTCCTCAGACCTTTGTTCAATAATCCCAGCCTTATCCACTAGCAAAGAGAAATCATGAATCTCTAAAGCCATGAGTTGGCGTTGGATATACGGTTTAAGTCCCCTCTCAAATTTCTTAGCCCTCAAAGCTTTAGTTGCCACCAGATGCGGTGCAAAACGAGACAACTCTAAAAACTTTGCCGCATATTGAGAAACAGGAAGTCCCTCTTGGGACAAGTACAAAAATTCCTCCATCTTCTTCTCCCTTGCCGCTGTTCGGAAATAATTACTAAGGAAAAACTCCTCAAATCTTGTCCACGACATCTCTTTTACGTTCTCCCTTCCTTTCACTGAGTCCCACCAATAGTCAGCTTCACCAACCAACAAATGTGCAGCAAACTCTACTCGATACCCTTCAGCAACATCTATAATTTCAAGTATTTTCTTTACTTCCTTCAACCACCTATCTGCCACTAGAGGATCTGGGTCTCCACTAAACTTAGAAGGGTTCATCTTCTTAAACTCTCTCAATTGCGTCATCTTTCCTCCATCTGCAGCTCCAGTATGCATATGAGGGATTCCAGTAGTCGAATTTACTTGTTGTTGCTTCAACATAGCTGTTGTCATCCCACGTAAAGCCTCAAAGAAACTGTTTACATCTACCGCTTGTTGTGGTGGTTGACTAGACGATGATACACCTGGATTTGCTTTCCTCCCCATCCTAAACATAGGAAAATTACACCGACAAAATTCTATGAGAGTTAGTCATCTAGGTTTGCTTCTAAACATTCAATTCAACATGCAATACAATTAAGCATTTAGCAATGTATTACCACAACATATACATAAGTAATCCCTTACTAATGTCCTTTAAACAAGTTATGCACCTTTGCATATAGCACTTAATCCCATTCAAGATCTACTAATGTGCTCTGATACCAAAATTTGTCACGATCCAAACTAATCAGGATATGATCAAGGAATAATCACATATTTAGAGTAAAATTAATTATTGTTTAAAATACAATTTTTCATAGTTGCCAAATTATTATTGTTATTATTTTTTTTTTTAAAAGATTCGGCAGAGTTCCGTTTGTATTTCGATAGAAAAATTCCTGTCATAATGTTTAGTATTTCCTGTAATTAATACTACCAACATTAAGCATCATCTCATAGTATCATTATCATAATACTAATGAAAGAGGTGTCAATCATACTATGACATTCATCCCACATCAATCTTCAATACACATGCCTCATCGGCTTAAAATACATTAATAGTCCAAAATTCAATAATTCCCAAGTCAACACATATAACAATGCCTATGCGCTAAGAAGCAATAGTCCAAAAGGCACATATTCAAAGTTATATGTACAAAAACAAAATATTAACACCAAGCCCAAGGGTCTTTCACTTTCAATTAATCTTCTCCTTGCTCAAATCTGTAAAATAACAATAAGGGGTGAACCAACGCTCAATAGGAACAATATTTCTAAAGTTGCACGAGGTTTCAAAACTATATGAGCATATACAGTTAAATAATTCATTTAAAGATAAGAATCTAGTTGGCAATTCACATGTTGAAATAAATGAGAAATTCATTTGGATGATATAAAAATAAGTGCAAGGTTGAATATTATTAATTTCTGAACCATTCCACAATCCTCTCCAAGGAATCCAAGAATGCAAGGTAGTGATATATGGGACCGAATTTCCTGCAGCTCGGTCAACACTCTCTCAACCCACACAAGTAGGTCCTTCCCGGGGACTTTAGGAATTTTCACCCAAGGGAACACAATGCCCTATTTGCTTTTTGGCATAATGTCAGGACCATCCGGTTATGCAGGAACGGAACCACTCTCACAACCGGTGCCCTCCCTTATCAATACGCATTCTAGGGTCTTGTTCGAGAGACCAAACAAGTCTATCATTTTCCATTTCATGAATTATTATTATAAAAAAAACAAACCAAGATTCCAATTCTTTTCTCAATAATTAAGAAAATGCATAGTGTGTAATTGTAAGAAAATCAATAGTCTCCAATACATTTGAAGTCCCAAAACTCATATGGTAGTTTGTTACATGTGAAAACTATCATGGATTATATACAAGGAACTATTCATAATGTTCATTTAATCAATGAAAAGCATTTAGGAAAATCTCATAAAAAAAATATATATAACTTCATAACTAAACGTACATATGTATTTTTGGCTTCCAACATTCTCACAAGTTAATATCAAAACGACAGTGAAACCCAAAAATTAAATCATATACATTTAATAATAAAATTATCAACATGAAACTAAAGAAATAAAGTCCCTACCTCAACCAAGAAAATTCATCGATAATTCCTAAGTGTAGTCATGCCCAGGGAGTTCACACTACGGTGAAATTTCTGTTAGACAAAAAATAAAATTCTTAGACCCTAGTTTTAAAGTATAATAGTACTAGTGATTTTGGTAATTAGATCAAGGTTTTAAGCACTTAAATTATTCTCAAATGATCTCCAATAGATTCTGGTATTTTACCTATTTTTTTAGAATATTTTTTTTCGGAATTTTTCTTAGGTAGAGCATGGAGAGCTCATCCCTAACCTCGGGTAAAAGTGCAATATGACCCTACTCCGGTATTTTGGCCATATCTCCCTCATTTTTCACTCAAATTGAGTGATTCAAAAGCCATATAAAAGCTTATTCAATTTAGAATCTATCTATTTAAGAATCATAGCAAAATCACAAGATAAATGAGCCGCTTTTTTACTTTAATATCACGGCAGCCATTAAAGGGGGCTTTTGAGCTTTCACTTCAAGTTCTTGTAATTTTTCTCCATGATTTTTAGAATTCAAACACCATGAATAAAATTTTCTATCCTAACCCAACATCATTTAGATTCTATTTCATCTATCTTAAACAAAAAAAAAATTAGGAGATCAAAAGATGAGTTCAAGGTTAAGATTTGTCTTTACCTCTCTCGCTATAAGGCCGATGTTTTAGCTTGATACTTGATCCCACCACTTCCACCTTCTCCTTCTCTTCTCAAATCTCTCTCTTTCTCTAAGGAAAATATTAGGGTTAGGGTTAAGAAAGAAAAATTGGTATTTATACTTAGGTTTTGGGGACTTAATCTAAGCCCTTGATTCGCATTTAATCTTGACCCTTCATTCCCACTACTAAGGTGTAGGTGTGTGAGTATCATGTTATGGTGCACCCACCAATAACAATATATCCTCTTAATAAATTTCTCCAACAATTTTCTATTTTTTTGAGAAAATCTTCTCCCCTAATTTCATGAAATTCTCTATATTTACCTCTAACAATGCCTTACAACTTACTTAAATATAATTAATTTTTAAGTAGTCTCTTAATCACACAATTAAACTTAATTTAAGATACTAATCATCACAGCTTGCCTTATAACTGTTGTTGTAGGTGAACTCAACCAACGGCAAGTGTTCCTCCCAACCACCCTGAAAGTCCAGCATACAAGCTCAGAGCATATCCACCACAACTTGATTTACCCGTTCAGTTTACCCATCTGTTTGGGGATGAAAAGCGGTGCTAAATTCTAAACGAGAACCCATAGCACTCTGAAAAGTTTTCCAGAATCTGGAAGTAAACCTAGGATCTCGATAAGACACGATGGAAACCAGCACACCGTGCAGACGAACCACCTCCTTGACATACAAGGCTACCAACTGATTCGAACTAAAAGTAGTCTGACACGGAAGAAAGTGTACAGACTTTGTCAATCTGTCAACTATCACCCAAATAGCATCGGAGCCCTTCGCCATCCGCGGCAAACCCATGATGAAATCCATCGAGATATTCTCCCATTTTCATTCCGGAATAGGGAGGGACTATAATAGACCTACCGGCCTCTGATGCGGCCTTTACCTACTGGCACACCAAACATGTAGAAACATACTCGGCAACTTACCTCTTCATGTTTCGTCACCAGTAGTGCCTCTTGAGATTCTGGTACATCTTAGTACTTCCAGGATGTACCATGTACTTGGATCGATGAGCCTCATCCAAGATCTCACTCCTCAACTCTGTGTTGGCGGGAACACACAACCTGCCTTTGAATATGATAGCACCGTCACCATTCAAAGCAAACTCCTGACTGCCACTACTAACCGACTTGTCTCGGTAAGCAAGCAACTCAGCATCCGAATTCTGTAACTCTTTGATCCTGTTCAAGATATGCGGCCTAATTGAGATGTTTGACATCATCGGCTCGTATGTAACATGCCTGAGGGTAGTGTCTAGATTACACATATCCTTCAATAACTTCTACTCTTTTACCCTCATGTGAGCCATAACCCCCATATGGTTTTCTGCTAAGATCATCGGCTACTACATTCACCTTACCCGGATGGTACTGAATAGAACAATCATAGTCCTTCATGAACTCCATCCATCGATGCTACCTCATATTTAGTTCTTTCTGCAAGAAGAGATACTTCAAGCTCTTATGGTCCGTGAACGAACTCTTCTTCATAAAGGTAGTGATACAAAATCTTCAGTGCAAAGACAACTGCGGCAAGCTCTAAGTCGTGTCTGGGGTATTCTGCTCATGCTCCTTCAACTGATGGGAAGCATAGGCAACAACCTGCTTATGCTGCATAAGAACACATCCAAGTCCAACAAGTGAAGCATCACTATAGACTTTGAAACTACCACTTCCAGACGGAACTATGAGAATAGTGGCAGTAGTAAGCTTCCTCTTCAACTCTAGGAAACTTGCCTCGCACTTGTCACTCCAAGTGAACTTAGTGTTCTTTCGCGTGAGGTAGGTAAGCGAAACTGCTAAGCTGGAAAATCCCTCCACAAACCTCCTGTAGTGTCCTGCCAGGCTGAGAAAACTACGAATCTCGATAACACTCTTTGGCCTCTCCCAATTCATCACTGCTTCAATCTTCGCAGGATCAACTAAGATACCCTCGACTGACACCACATAGCCAAGAAAAGATACCTTGTCCAGCCAAAACTCACACTTGCTCAACTTAGCATATAGACTATACTCTCGAAGAGTCTGTAATACAAGGCGGAGATCTCTCGTGTGAACATCTTGTGCCTGTGAATACACCAGGATATCATCTACAAATACAATCACACACTAATTGAGCGACGATCTAAACACCTGGTTCATCAGATCCATAAATGCTACCGGCACGTTAGTCAGCCCAAAAGACATGACCGACAAATCATAGTGACCGTATCGAGTTCTGAATGCCGTCTTCGAAATGTCTTCTTTCTTGATCTTAAACTGATGATAACTAGATCGAAGGTTAATCTTTGAGAAAAACTTTGCACCATTCAACAGATCAAACAAGTCGTCTATTTGAGGCAATGGATAATGATTCTTGATAGTAACTTTGTTCAATTGCCTATAGTCAATGCACATTTGCATCGACCCATCTTTCTTCTTCACGAAGAGCACCGAAGCTCCCCAAGTTGAGAAACTTGGTCGGATAAAGCCAAGACCTTGCAATTCTACCAACTAGTGACCATCCTATAAGGAGCCCTAGAAATCGGAGCCGTGCCTTGAGCTAACTGAATCGCAAACTCGATTTCCTGATCAAAAGGTAATCTCGGTAAGGTCTCCAAAAAAACATCCATATACTCACGTACAACCAGAATGGATGTGGAGTCTCGTACTCCCACACTCTCGAGACTGAGAGCTGTAAAGCGAGCAATGTCTCTCCTTTGAAATCCCCTGAAATGAAACTGCTTCAACCCAGCAGGTTTAAAGTTCACCACCTTCTCGAAACACGCCATGTGCCCATGGTGAGCTGAGAGCCAATCCATACCTAGGATAACATCGATATCCCAATCTTGAAATCCCAGAATAATTAGGTCAACTGGCAACTCATGCTGCATGACTTGCACGACACTGCCCAGACACACTTTATCTGTCTCAACGGCTTGATCAGTGAAGTTGAAATAGACAACTCCCTAGATAGCTTACTTAGCTCAGACGTAAAGCCTTCAGCAAAACTAGGTGAGACGAATGAATGAGTGGATCCTGTGTCGATCAACACCCATGCAAAACACTCATTTACTAGTGACGATCTGTGGATTATCGCTACTCAAGTTATAATTTGCTACTTGCATAATACATATTGACACACGCATAACAATAAGCATTACATAGCATATATATATATATATATATACAACGCATCATGGCAACTCTAGAACTTTCACAATATCACACTCGTGCATACCTTGCACAACATCATCAGATGCTTATGCGTCTCTGTCGGTCATGGCAAAGACCCTGTCGCGACCCAAAACCCACCCTAGGAGTTAGAGTGAATCTTGGACGACTTAACCATTACCTACATGACTTGCTTGACGAACCAACCTGCAAAACTCACAGGACATATACAATAGAGGATAACAGCGGAAGCATAACTACAAAACACAACGGGAGTGTAACAAACCTCTAAGTATATATATACACATGGTCCAAGTTTAATACAAAAGAAAACAAAACAAAGAAAGTGCGGACACGCCCGCCAAAATACATGGATATAATCACTCATGCTCACCCACAGCTAAACCACTTAGAATCTACAACCACCTAATGGTAACCCTCTACGGGAGGTTCCTCCAAAGGCTCCTCGACGTACTCCTCCTCCACCCAAGGGCTCGGAGCACAGATATCAAATGGAGCAGCTGCTCCGCCATCACCTGCCGACATAAGAAGTACGGCTGAGCATGGAATACTCAGCGGGTACTAAATACTAACCAATAGTCATAGCATACAGATAGCATATATAAAGCAGGAGACAATTCATGCATATAAAACAGGAAAAATTCATATCAGGACAATAAAGTAAAGGAGTATATAATCATGCTTGAATTCATAAAAGCCGGTAAAACCCTTGAAAATACCGTGCACTTGACTTGACTGAAAATACCATTTCCTTGCTTGGAAGCTTGTCACGTTTGTCTTATCCTATCGTATCATGCGTGTCATGCCATGTCATGCTTGCTTGGAAAGTAAACTACTTGTGAGGGAAGGGAGACCCTTCTTCCTAGAATGATTATGCTTGTCATGCCATGTCTTGTCATGCTTGCTTAAAAAGTAAACTACTTGTGAGGGAAGGGAGACCCTTCTTCCTAAATGCCCATGCTTGTCATGTCCTTTCACTTGTGAGATGTTCTTGTGAGATGTACTTGCGAGGGAAGGGAGGCCCTTCTTATGTTATGTATGCACTTGTGAGGGAAGGGAGACCCTTCTTATGAAAATGCATGATTGTCTTGTCCTTGCCAAAAGCGAGGTAAAACATATCGTACGATATGCCCCACCTCTAAATCCCATTCTTGAAAACCTCGGTAAATCATGTCATGTATGCGTGCTCGTGAGGTCGTGTGCATACTTGCATTTGGAATTAAATATGGCATTTGAGTAATTCATAACACATAACATCAATGATTTGGGCAATTTAATATTGATATCATTTAGGGAAAGCGAACAATCACACTATCATAACCCTAGCAATTTCCATAAACCTTAAACATGCATTTTCTTAATTTATCATTCATTTTATTCACCTTGGCATTTCATCAAACATGGTACATTCATTATTCATTAACCCTACAACATGCTTTTCTAGGTGGGTTATACTCACATCACACTTGTATGTTTATTATTAGTACAATGCCCTTCCCCATTCATTCATTACATCATCCACACGGCATCCATTCGCCAACATCCCTCTCCATTTACCATACATACCACCCATCTCATAATATATATATATATGAAGGAAAACAAGAAGAAATAAGGAAAGGAGAGGCTATAACTAGGAGGGTAGTAAAAAGCACCGACCTTGATCAAGTGGGGAGAAATCCCCCTTTCCAAAACGACCGTGAGTTGCTGCCCTAGCTTGAGGAGAGTGCCCCACACGAGCTTGAGCCGAGACTTGGAGAAAATAGACTTGAGGATGATCTAGGGTCTCAAACCCCTTTGATTTCTCTTCAAAATGGAAACCTTAGGTTTAGGAAAACCTTCTCCTTTCTCTCTATCTCTCAAAAGACTCTAAGGGTTGAGAATGAGCCCTAAAGGCTCGGGTAATCCTATATAAGAAAGGGTATAACACCCGAATGTCGAAAATGCCCTTAGTGAAAATTCTGTAAAACGCGAGGACCGAGCGATCGGTGTTAATGACCGATCGATCGGTTGCCTACCGATCGATCGGTTTCATAACCGAGCGATCGGTTGAAATTTCACTCTCTGGAAAATTTCCCCATAGAAAAATCTCGACCAGTCGATAGCCTCCGAGCGATCGGTTTTGGACCGATCGATCGCTCCATGGACCGAGCGATCGGTGGTCTGTAGGTCCAAACTGTTTTGCCCATAACTTTTGACTCGTTCGTCCGATTTTGACGATTCAACTTGCGTTGGGTTCGTACTTCGAAAACGAACATTTCTGACGTTTCGGAATTTCCAATTTCTTCCTTATTTATTAATTGCATTACTTTAAAGAAAAAAAAATAGCTACGAAGGGTCATGCATAAATGTGAAAAGGTCCGGGGCTCTACATCCTTCCCCCCTTACAAAAATTTCGTCCTCGAAATTTGGATGAGACATGCATTACAGAATCAAACAATATTACAAGCTACATATACAAAACCTATACAAAATTCATTCAAACAATTCCGGGTACTTCGCTTTGATTTCGGCTTCACGCTCCCATGTAGCTTCTTCCCGAGCATGGTGTTTCCATTGCACAAGAATCAAAGGGATTGTCTTGTTGCGAAGCACTTGATCTCTCCGATCCAATATGTGAATCGGCTTCTCAACCAATGTGAGATCTTCTCGAATTTCCAACGGTTCCAATTCTACTATATGCGAAGGGTCCGCAATGTACTTTCGAAGCATAGACACGTGGAAAACGTTGTGAACCGCGGCCATGTGAGGTGGAAGAGCTACTCGATAAGCAACTTCACCAACCCGCGTGATAATCTCAAACGGTCCAACATAGCGAGGACTGAGCTTGCCTCGCTTGCCAAATCTCATGATCCCTTTGCTAGGAGATACTTTCACAAAAACTTGATCCCCTACTTGAAATTCCAAGTCCCTACGGCGCGTGTCCGCATAACTTTTCTGGCGATCTTGAGCGGCTTTCAATCGATCCCGAATGATCTTAACTGTGTTTGCAGTTTGTTCAATCAATTCTGGACCAAGTAATTTCCTTTCTCCTACCTCATCCCAATAGAGAGGAGACCTACAACTTCGCCCATACAAGGCCTCAAATGGTGCCATTTGGATACTTGCCTGATAGCTGTTATTGTAGGCGAATTCAACCAAAGGCAAGTGCTCTTCCCAACTGCCTCTGAAATCCATCATACAAGCCCGAAGCATGTCTTCAATGACTTGGTTCACTCTCTCGGTTTGTCCATCCGTCTGTGGATGAAAAGCGGTGCTGAAATCGAGTCGGGAACCCATAGCTTCCTGAAAGCTTTTCCAGAATCGTGATGTGAATCTTGGATCCCGATCCGACACAATACTGACAGGCACTCCGTGCAACCTCACCACTTCCTTGATGTACAAAGCAGCTAACTGACTAGAGTTGAAAGTAGTTCGGTAAGGCAAGAAGTGAGCGGACTTCGTCAAACGATCCACTACTACCCATATCGCATCTGAACCCCTTGCCGTCTTTGGCAAGCCAACTATGAAATCCATGGATATGTTCTCCCATTTCCACTCGGGAATCGGAAGGGACTGTAATAGACCGGCGGGCCGCATGTGTTCTGCTTTCACCTGTTGACACACCAAGCACCGTGCTACATATTCCGCAACCTCCCTCTTCATATTTCGCCACCAAAAGTGACTCTTGAGGTTCCGGTACATCTTCGTACCCCCTGGATGCACTGTGTACTTTGCCCGGTGGGCTTCATCCATAATCTCCCTCCGAAGATTTGCATTGGCTGGAACACACAGCCTTCCCTTGAATGTGATAGCACCTCGGCTAGTGAGAGAGAAGTCCTCACTACCCTTAGCAACTTCCTTGTTCCGATAAGCCAACAATTCAGCATCCGTGGCTTGGTATTCTTGGATCAAATCTATAATGTATGGCCGAACCGTGACATTTGCCAAGATAGGACTACGGACAGAGTCATTCACACTAATGTCTAGATTTGCCAAGTCTTCAAGTAGCTTCCATTCCTGCACTAACATGCATGCTAATAACCCCGGAGGTCTTCTACTCAAAGCATCAGCCACTACATTTGCTTTACCCGGGTGGTATTGAATGGTACAATCATAGTCCTTCAGAAATTCCATCCAACGCCTTTGCCTTAGATTCAACTCCTTTTGGGAAAAGAGATACTTGAGACTCTTGTGATCAGTGAACACATAGAACTCCACCCCATAAAGGTAATGACGCCAAATCTTAAGTGCAAACACGACCGCCGCAAGCTCCAAGTCGTGCGTAGGATAGTTCTTTTCATGCTCCTTCAACTGCCTTGATGCATAGGCAATGACTTTCTTGTGTTGCATAAGCACACATCCAAGTCCAACGTGTGAGGCATCACTGTACACCTCATACCCAAGAGGTCCAGATGGTACTGTAAGGACAGGAGCTGTAGTAAGCCTCTTCTTCAGTTCCGTGAAACTGATCTCACACTTGTCGCTCCAAACAAACTTCGCATTCTTCCTTGTCAGGTGAGTAAGCGGTGCTGCAAGGCTAGAGAAACCCTCTACAAATCTCCTGTAGTAGCCTGCCAGCCCAAGAAAGCTGCGTATCTCAGTAACACTCTTGGGCCTCGCCCAACTCATAACAGCTTCTATCTTCTTCGGATCAACAGAGATGCCTTCCGCAGAAACAACGTGGCCTAGGAATGCCACCTCTTCCAACCAAAACTCACACTTGCTAATTTTGGCGTATAGCTTGTGCTCTCTTAACATTTCCAATGCAAGGCGAAGGTCGCGTATGTGATCTTCCCGGTTCTGGGAATAGACCAAAATGTCATCAACAAATACAATCACGCACCGATCTAGGTATGGTCTGAACACCCGGTTCATCAAATCCATAAAGGCTGCCGGCGCGTTCGTGAGTCCAAAAGGCATCACCAAGAACTCGTAGTGTCCATACCGAGTCCTGAAAGCAGTTTTGGGAACATCTTCCGCCTTAATCTTTAACTGGTGATAGCCTGATCGAAGATCTATCTTTGAGAAAAATCTCGCTCCCTTCAACTGATCGAACAAGTCATCAATCCTAGGCAAGGGATACCTATTCTTTATAGTGACTTTGTTCAATTGCCGGTAATCGACACACATCCGCATCGAGCCATCTTTCTTCTTAACAAACAACACTGGGGCACCCCATGGTGAGACACTTGGTCGAATGAAGCCAAGGCCTTGCAATTCCTCCAACTGAGTCTTTAACTCCTTGAGTTCAATAGGGGCCATTCTATATGGAGCTCTGAATACAGGAGCTGTGCCTGGTGCAAGCTCGATCATAAACTCAATCTCCCTGTCTGGAGGCAATCCTGGCAACTCCTCTGGAAATACATCCAGGAACTCACTCACAACCGGAATAGTTGATGAGTCCTTTGCCTCGGGGTTAGCTAAGCTCAATGCCGCAAAACGAGCAATAGATCTGCTTTTCAACCCGCGAAAGTGGAATGGTTTTCCTCCTACTGGCTTGAAGAGTACCATTTTCTCAAAGCAAGCTACATGCCCATGATGTGCTGCTAACCAATCCATTCCCAATATAACATCGAAGTCCTGGAATCCAAGGACGATGAGATCAACCGCCAATTCGTGGCTTCCAACTTGGACCACACTATTTCTATACACTTTATCTGCCAATACTGTTTTGCCGAGAGGAGTCGAAATGGCTAACTCCGGTTCTAGCTGACTTGGCCCTGCAGAAAAACCTTCTGAAAAACTCGGCGAGACAAACGAATGAGTAGACCCGGTATCAATCAATACTCGAGCCAAATACTCATTGACTAGTAGGGTTCCTGAAATTTTTAACTAGTGGAGTTAATCCATGCATCAACAGAGTATACACATAGGTATATATATATATCATACCAAGTATGTACACAAGGAATAAAACGCAACATATCAATCATGAATAACAAAATAATTCCAAACGCGTACCTTGCACCACATCATCAGATGCAAGTGCATCACCCTCTGTCAAAGCAAATACACGCCCCTGGTTCGCCTGGCGAGACTGAGGTGTAGACCGGGTAGTCTGAGATGACGCCTGATATGATCCTGCTGGGCGTGTCGGGGGCCTACTACCCTGAGACTGGCCTGGTAAATGCCGGCTAGGGCAATCCCTGATCATGTGGCCCTGGCGACCGCAATGATAACATCCACCAGATGCTCTTCGGCAATCTCCTGCCGGATGCCTTTTGCCGCATGAAGTGCAGACCTCATATGTGTAGGCTGGAGGGACCGGAGGTGGTGTATACCTCGCTGCCTGAGGTGTAACTGGCCGTGGGGCCGGAAGAGCCTGAGGTCGAGGTGCCTGGGGTACATACTGCCGGGGTGCTGGAGGCACATAAGTCGGCCTCATCTGTGGTGCTGGCCATGTATACTGATAAGGACCAGTCCGGGCCCGCCTCTCTAAAGGTACCGAACCACTAGATTGGCCTCTCGCCAATTCTCTCTTCTTGGACACGGTCTCTGAATTGGTCTCAACCAACAAGGCTTTATCCACTACTTCGGCGTAAGTGGTGTGCCTGAAGACCGACACTTTCTCCATGATAACATCCTTGAGCCCTTGCTCAAACCTCCTCGCCTTCATTGCCTCGGTGGCAATCATATGTGTCGCGAAGCGTGATAGCTCCGAGAACTTGGCCTCATAAGCGGCCACCGACATCGAACCTTGCTCAAGGTTGATGAATTCTCTCTCTTTCTTTTCCCGTGCACCGATCGGAAAATACTTCTTGTAGAACGTGTCCTTAAACTCCTCCCAAGTCCACGGTTGACCTTGCATGGTCAAGTCCCGTGTCCTCAATGCGGACAACCACCAATGGTGGGCTTCGCCCTCTAGCATAAAAACTGCCCATGCCACTTTCTCTTCCTCTGTAGGAGAGAGCACCGCAAATATCTTCTCAACCTGGAGGATCCAAGCCTCCGCAGTAAGAGGGTCCACACTCCCGTGGAAGGATGGAGGCCTCAATCTCCTGAATGCCTCAACTCCAGCCGTACGATGTACCGGAGCTGCGGGCGGTGGAGTAGGTGCCGCTGATGCCGGTATAGTTTGCCGAGCCGCCAGGATGGCGAGTGTCTCAGCAATAGAGCCTAAGACCTGGGAGAGGTCCGGCTGCTCATCCTCATCTCTGGAAGAAGATGAAGCTCTGGTGTGTGGTCCACGACCCCGTGTGCCCCGCCTCATGACTAAAGTCCTGAGAACAATAGCACCACATGAGTCTCACTCGAAACCACAGTTTATTTCCATGTCACTTCACAATAATTCAATTTGTATTAGTTGTATAATACTAATATACATCACATCAAGTCATCAGAGTATTCATCACATTATACTTATACTTTAGTGTTCTAGCGTACCTAGGACCCGTACTTGGTTAAAGCAACCATTGTAGACTAAGACTAAAGTTTAGTCTTAAACTTGGAACCAGACTCGTTCCCGACTCACTTCCTTCCTAACTTGTTTCCTAACATATGCTCTTGTCAAGCCGTGGTATAAGATTCTAAGTGACCCTAGAGACCTAAAGCCTAGGCTCTGATACCACTTCTGTCGCGACCCAAAACCCACCCTAGGAGTTAGAGTGAATCTTGGACGACTTAACCATTACCTACATGACTTGCTTGACGAACCAACCTGCAAAACTCACAGGACATATACAATAGAGGATAACAGCGGAAGCATAACTACAAAACACAACGGAAGTGTAACAAACCTCTAAGTATATATATACACATGGTCCAAGTTTAATACAAAAGAAAACAAAACAAAGAAAGTGCGGACACGCCCGCCAAAATACATGGATATAATCACTCATGCTCACCCACAGCTAAACCACTTAGAATCTACAACCACCTAATGGTAACCCTCTACGGGAGGTTCCTCCAAAGGCTCCTCGACGTACTCCTCCTCCACCCAAGGGCTCGGAGCACAGATATCAAATGGAGCAGCTGCTCCGCCATCACCTGCCGACATAAGAAGTACGGCTGAGCATGGAATACTCAGTGGGTACTAAATACTAACCAATAGTCATAGCATACAGATAGCATATATAAAGCAGGAGACAATTCATGCATATAAAACAGGAAAAATTCATATCAGGACAATAAAGTAAAGGAGTATATAATCATGCTTGAATTCATAAAAGCCGGTAAAACCCTTGAAAATACCGTGCACTTGACTTGACTGAAAATACCATTTCCTTGCTTGGAAGCTTGTCACGTTTGTCTTATCCTATCGTATCATGCGTGTCATGCCATGTCATGCTTGCTTGGAAAGTAAACTACTTGTGAGGGAAGGGAGACCCTTCTTCCTAGAATGATTATGCTTGTCATGCCATGTCTTGTCATGCTTGCTTAAAAAAGTAAACTACTTGTGAGGGAAGGGAGACCCTTCTTCCTAAATGCCCATGCTTGTCATGTCCTTTCACTTGTGAGATGTTCTTGTGAGATGTACTTGCGAGGGAAGGGAGGCCCTTCTTATGTTATGTATGCACTTGTGAGGGAAGGGAGACCCTTCTTATGAAAATGCATGATTGTCTTGTCCTTGCCAAAAGCGAGGTAAAACATATCGTACGATATGCCCCACCTCTAAATCCCATTCTTGAAAACCTCGGTAAAATCATGTCATGTATGCGTGCTCGTGAGGTCGTGTGCATACTTGCATTTGGAATTAAATATGGCATTTGAGTAATTCATAACACATAACATCAATGATTTGGGCAATTTAATATTGATATCATTTAGGGAAAGCGAACAATCACACTATCATAACCCTAGCAATTTCCATAAACCTTAAACATGCATTTTCTTAATTTATCATTCATTTTATTCACCTTGGCATTTCATCAAACATGGTACATTCATTATTCATTAACCCTACAACATGCTTTTCTAGGTGGGTTATACTCACATCACACTTGTATGTTTATTATTAGTACAATGCCCTTCCCCATTCATTCATTACATCATCCACACGGCATCCATTCGCCAACATCCCTCTCCATTTACCATACATACCACCCATCTCATAATATATATATATATGAAGGAAAACAAGAAGAAATAAGGAAAGGAGAGGCTATAACTAGGAGGGTAGTAAAAAGCACCGACCTTGATCAAGTGGGGAGAAATCCCCCTTTCCAAAACGACCGTGAGTTGCTGCCCTAGCTTGAGGAGAGTGCCCCACACGAGCTTGAGCCGAGACTTGGAGAAAATAGACTTGAGGATGATCTAGGGTCTCAAACCCCTTTGATTTCTCTTCAAAATGGAAACCTTAGGTTTAGGAAAACCTTCTCCTTTCTCTCTATCTCTCAAAAGACTCTAAGGGTTGAGAATGAGCCCTAAAGGCTCGGGTAATCCTATATAAGAAAGGGTATAACACCCGAATGTCGAAAATGCCCTTAGTGAAAATTCTGTAAAACGCGAGGACCGAGCGATCGGTGTTAATGACCGATCGATCGGTTGCCTACCGATCGATCGGTTTCATAACCGAGCGATCGGTTGAAATTTCACTCTCTGGAAAATTTCCCCATAGAAAAATCTCGACCAGTCGATAGCCTCCGAGCGATCGGTTTTGGACCGATCGATCGCTCCATGGACCGAGCGATCGGTGGTCTGTAGGTCCAAACTGTTTTGCCCATAACTTTTGACTCGTTCGTCCGATTTTGACGATTCAACTTGCGTTGGGTTCGTACTTCGAAAACGAACATTTCTGACGTTTCGGAATTTCCAATTTCTTCCTTATTTATTAATTGCATTACTTTAAAGAAAAAAAAAATAGCTACGAAGGGTCATGCATAAATGTGAAAAGGTCCGGGGCTCTACAGACCCTGCCCTGGTTTGCTTGACGAGGCTGCTGGGTGGACGGCAAGGATCTAGAGGCCTGAGATGAAGACCCCTAAAGTGAAGTCTACCTGCCTGGAGGTCAGACTCCCTGTGGCCCAACTGCTTGCGTGGGTAGTCCCGAATCACGTGACCAACCTCACCACAGTGGCAGCTTCCACCTGATAGCCTACGGCAATCTCCCGTCTTGTGCCGATGACCATATACGGCACACTCCTCAAATGCCTGTGATGTGGGGGAAGCCAGAGGTGTAACCCTCGTAGACTGTGACGTCGTAGAACGTGGTGCCTGAGGAGCAAAAGAAAGCCTCTGAGCTGACATTGACTGAGAGAACTGGTAGGGTGCAGTCCTGGTCCTCTTCTCGAACTATGAAGAACCACTAGATTGACCTTGAGACATGCTTCTCCCGAAGCCATTATCTCTTCTCCTAATGAACTCTTCTGCATTCTTCTCGATGATATTCGCTTTTCCCACTATCTCTCACCAGGATTCCACTTGCAAAATGGACACCCTATCTCGGATGAAAGCCTTCAACCCCATTTCAAACTTCCTGACCCATAGGTCTTCAGTCGCAACTAGATGTGGAGCAAATCTTGACAACCCCATGAACTTAGCCTCATACTCGGCCACATTCATCGCTCCTTGTTCCAACAGCATAAACTCCCTTGCTTTTTGTCCTAAAATGAATCTGAGAAAATACTGCTCACGAAAGGTTTCTAGGAACTCCGCCCATGTCCAGGGTTCCCCTGCCTTCGCAACATCTCTCTGCCTTTGGACAGCCCTCCACCAATGTTTGGCTTCACCTTCCATCATAAAGGAAGCTCATTCAACCTATTGTTCCTCAGTACATCAGAGAGTCCGAAAGGTCTTCTCCAACTGCATTATCCAAGCCTCTGCCACCATTGGGTCCAGAGTACCATAAAATGTCAGAGGCCGTAGTCTCCGAAAAGCTTCCAGTCCCGTAGTGTGATGCACCGGTGGATGTACAGGAGTAGTCGGTGGGGTAGGAGTAGGTCTGGCTGCCAATAAAGCCAAAGTCTCTGCTATACAATCCATAGCATTCGTAAAGTAAAGCGGCATCTACCCTCGGATCTCCGAGTATAGTAACCACGATCCCAACTACCGCATCTTATAATGTGAAATCCTGAGATCAATGGCAAAACATGAGTCTAACTTGGATACCGATCCTCACACAACATATAGCAATTCGATAAACATGAAATGCTACTACTGCATATAGTATACATCTGAGTTCTAAGTTCAACTCAGAGAACTGACTTCTGCTTAGCCCAAGTGAAACCGATCCCTAGAGTAGAATCACTCTTGTTCCAACATAACGGACACCAGCCTATGTGACCTAATGCCTTGGCTCTGATGCCAAGTCTGTCACGACCCAAAATACCACTAGGAGTTAGGGATACTTTGACCCATGACCGCCATATCATACCTCCAATTTAATACATAAGGCACACATGCAAACCTGTCAGAGTACATAGACATACATAGCGGAAGCCATTTACAATGCATAGCGGAAGCAACATATAACTTGTCATAGCGGAAGCCAAATATAGAACTAAGTACTCCTATTACTCGGTCCAAGTTTGAATCGACAAAATACAACCGTATAAGTATCCAACATGTGGAGTGGACAAGTCTCACTCTCACTTAACAAAACGCTGTATCTTTCTAAGTTGGTCGACAAAATTTGAAATCATGACGCCTATCTAATGAGCTGTCATCTTGATAGTGATCCATAGAAGGCTCCGGGTTAAAGTACTCTTCCTCTACCCAAGGCTCCATACCACATAGATCGAAAGGACCCCAAGTACTTGCTGATGATAACAAATATCAGCTGAGTATGGAATACTCAGCGTATACAAACTACTAACAATAAAGTAATAATAACATAAAGCATACGAATCATGGAGAATGAAATCCTTAAAATGCGTCGAAGTGTGAAAACACGAATAGTACATATGATAAAATCCAAAACGACAACCGTGTGAGTCAAGCGATAATCATAGCTTTATGAGTTCTTAGAGTTCATGGAGTTACTTAGAGTTGTTTATGATCCGTAGAGACATAGAGTAATACTGTAGAGCATATCCATAGAGCAAAACATAGAGATCTTAGTGATAGCTTACATCCAAGTATAAAAACAACCTTTCACACCATACAAATCAAGATATATATATAGTATAGAATGAGAAGAACAGCATATGGTAACTAGTGGTATCACTAGATTGGTAGTAGAGTGTATCTACCTTGCTGAAATCAGTGATTTTGATTCCAAAAGCTTGGAACACTTGAAAATCTCAAGTTCTTTGCTAAGAAACACCAAAGGAAGGAAGGATCTTGATCTCCCTTCAAGCTTGAGCAACACCTAGCTTCTCCCCTTCTTCTCCCTCTCAAAAACCTCACAAAATAGTGCACTAAGGGTTTCTGAAACACTAAGGCACGAACAAGCCCTTATATAGGCCAAGGGGTAGTGGCTAAAGACTTAAAAACCCTTAATGAAGAAAATCTGCGTATAACCGATTGATCCGTAGTTTCAACCGAGAGATCAGTTGAAAACACCCCCCTCTGGAATTTTTTCCATACAAATTAGTTAACCAGTCAATAGCAACCGAGCGATCGGTAGAAGACCGATCAATCGCTATATGGACCGAGTGATCGGTGACCCCCTGTTTTGCTGCAAAACTCTATTTTCACTACTTAGATCTTCTCCAATCTCATTTCCAACACCTTTTATGCTTTAAACACACTCCTTAAGGATATATAGACTTATTAGAACATGCACACCATAAATCCAACACGTATATTAACATAAGGTCCATTAGTGTACAAGACCACACTTGAGAACTATTCACACTTATTAGAACATTCATGCCATAAATCCAAGACGTATATTAACATAGGGTCCATTAGTGTACAAGACCACACTTGAGAACTATTCACACACTATTCACTACTTAGGAAAATGAAAACTCGGGGTTCAATAGTGGAGTTTCCATGGTGGGAGATCAGAATCTAAGCGATGACCTACTCGAATGCCAATTACGACACTCAAGTACACATTCACTTGCATGTTAAGTCTATAAGTCTCATGAGTCTCACAAGCATGCATGCATGAAATCTCAAAAGTATTATCTCACAAGCTCACAATTATTGGTCCGCAAAATGGACATGAAATCTCAAAAGCAATATCTCGCTAGTGCATGGGCATGCAACTTACAAGAACATGCATCATGTAAGATCAAGTCTAAGAGTCTCTCCTGCTCACAAGTCTACACGAGTAAAGATGAAAATATGATTTGTCTCACATGTCTTTACACACTCTGATTATTTGTTCACAAAATGATTATGATATTGATTCTGTTCAAATGAGTATCATGTTGTTAGTTAAGCTGCATATCCCCTGAATGTTTTCAATACTCAGTCGACTTGTTATTGTCAGCAGTTTAGAGTCGGAGGCGATAGCAAAGCCTTGGATAGAGGAGGCATACAAAGAAGAGGAAGAAGGTGAAATCTTCACTAAGGATGTGATGTACCTCGACCGGTCTCCTTATTATTAGTTTTTCTTATTTTGCTTTAAGGGAATTGTAATAGACTTATTATACTCAGGTTGATGTTGCTTAGAGTTTTATAGCTTGACTGGATTTTAATCATGGTGAGTTATGTTCATGTTGGTCAAACTTATACGGGATAGTTTGGTTATATATCGAATTTTAATATTGTCATTTTTGGAGACTCATATTTAGTATGCCTTGTATGTCATGGAATTTAAGCAGGTTTTAAGAAATGTGACGGCCCAAGGCCCCATTATGAGCAAGGTGGGGTTTTGGGTCGTTACAGAGGTGGTATCAGAGCTCAAGGCATTAAAATCCTTATGGCTAGGAAGATGTCGACCTTAGAAAAACTACATCAAGTCTAGGAGTTAGGCTGGTCATAAAGTTAAGTTTGAAAGTTAGCGATATCCTTTGAATTATTTCTAAAAGATGTATGGTTTATGATTGACTTCAGGATTTGCAAGTCATGAGGAGAGGTGTGATGAATAATAGAGATAGAAGAGGTAGTGTGACTGATGGAGATACCCCAGCCCAGCCCCAATGTGAGTCGGGCTATTAAGGCGGCTGCAACCATGACTTGACAGGCAGAAATTATGGCTCAGCAGACTGCCTTGCTAGCAGTCGGGCAACCCAGGCAAGAGAGGCCAATTGAAGTCCACCCACCTCGACAACACGGAGTGGAAGCTTTTAGGAGGATGGGTAATTGACCATCATCATGAGATGATCTATACGTAAGAGATATCGATAAAAGTCCATAGGATATATTGTAGGAAAGCTATGTGATGGGACTATTACAGGCAGATATAGCTTTCCAGTTCCTTATACCTTATATAGTCATAGCTATGAGTGAAGCTGGGTACTTCACTTATATGGCTGCCACAATGCTAAGATGTTCTCAATGGTTGAGATTTAGTTTTATCTCAAACTATTGTAGTGGAGACTACACATCAGCATATGGGTGCTTAAATGTACACTGATTGATTGCATTCAATGAGAGATCTCTTGCATAAACATACTATAGATAGTTGGTCTCTCATTCACATTGAACATTTTCAATGATCCTTAGATCTAATAAGTTCATTTATAACTGAATAATAATTTGATTGTTTTGATTCCACCAAAGTAATCTCTACCTTAGGGAATAAGATACAGTGACAGTTGGATAATCAGAAAGCTGTTCAAGTCATGATGAATTTGAAACAAGAAATCCATACTCCTTAATTTGAGAGATTGTCCAAGTTCCGGGTAAGAATGTCAATTAAGCTTAAATCTTACGCAAGTGATTTTGAAATAAAATAAGTTTGAAATATATTTTTATTAAAATATATTATACTTATAAAAGGTTTTTCTCAAAATATTTCTCATGGCTTAATCAGAAGTCTTGGAAACCCGGATGATGTGCAATGGGCTATGAGTTAGAGAGTATAAAAAATCTCGAAGGCCCATTAGGGATAATGTAATTGGAAGGATCAATTGAATTAAAAAATTACTGTGGTGAGATCCTTAATGGTTAATGTTCTTACATTGGGATTCATTTGCAACATTGATATCTCACGTCACTTGCAATTCCGATGTAATTCTTATTTAGGGTCAATGGGATAACATTGGGTAAGCCAGGGTTGGAATGTCCCAGAGCAATTTGTGTCGATGCTCACATAAGAAATATAAGCTCGTAAAATTGATTAAATGTTAATCAATTATTTAAATGATTAAATGTTAATCATTGATTAAATAGATTAATAGTTAATCTATGGTTTAAATTAATTGTTAATTTAAATTGAAAGATTATATTAGTAATTATTTAATTAATCTAATTAAAGGGGAAATGGGTTTGACCCATATCCATAAATCCATAAAGTATGGACCTTTAATGTGGGCCCAAGCCCATGGATTTAAACCCTAGGGTGGGGCTCCCACTTTAGCTCTCCTAATTGGATTAGGATTAGGTTAGTTGAATAATTATTCAATAATAACTCTTTTATTTTTGGAATTAAATTCCAATGCTTGGAAAGTAAGGAACAAGGAGATATTGTTGTAATTGGATTACAACTAGGAGTCTATGACTCCCCTAAGCTCACGCCCTCCCTAAGCTCACGCCCCCATATGGTAGTTTCCTAATTTGATTAGAACTCCTAATTTTGTTGGAGATAATTTATCCCAATAATTAGGGAAATCTTTTGAGAAAATGAATCCTAAATTAGTAGGTTTACTATAATTAGAGTAGTTATAGATAAACTAAGTTTTTATTAAATTAATAATAAGAGTTATTATTAATAAATAATTCCTAAGGGGATAAGTTCTAATTGGAGAAGGATTAGGAGAAGAACCTAATCTATAAATATCCCTCACCCCCCAATCCGTGAGGTACTCCCTCTCTCTCAATTATCTCTCTCTCCTCCTCTCCGTGAGCCCCAAGGCTATTCCCCATGGATTTTCGTGAGCTTCATAGGGTTTTCTAAGTTGGGTTTTTCAACTTTAGGGATTTGAACTCTAAGGTTATTGGTGATAGAAAGTCTACATCAATAATCCATCTATTTCTCTTTATTTCTTCAATACCAAGTTGAGATTCCAAAGCTTCGTTGCGATAGCGAAAAAGTAGGATCGAGGTTCGAGTATTTCTTCGAGAAATCTCTACAAAGAGTTTCGACGGTTCGAGTTGGTTTTTGCTTCACCGGTGAACATCATTCACCGATGTAATTATCTAAACATTTAGATAATATTTTATGTATTCCATGGTGTAAAGATCATCGGGATCTAGTTTTCCACATAAAATTTTATCTAGATTCCCTTCAAGTGGTATCAGAGCTCATAGTTAGGGAGTATTTTTTTTTTGTTTATTTTAAAGGATAATTAAATAGATGAATTAATTCATGAGATGAATTTAATTCTATTTATTTATAATGCTCATAATTTTTGATTTTTATTTGTTCATGTTATTTTTATTATTTTATCGAATGAGATTTGATAATGATAATTAAATAATTTTAAAAACTAGTATTATATGTGATATAATTATTTTTGAAATTTCAAAAATCCATTTTAAATGATTTGATCATTTAATATATATTTATTAATTGTTTAAAATAATTAATGAATTATTTTTCCTATAAATAGATTTTATTCAGAAAATTATAAAACGATATTTTGTGATGAGATCATATTTAAGATTTTCGATTCTCTTAATTTTTTATTTTAATCTTGAATAATAGTAGAATCAATCTTGGATAGTAGTAGTACCAATCTTGAATAATAGTAGAACCAATCTTTATGAAAGGATCTTGCATTCGAGAAAGGATCTTGCATTCAAGTTAAGAATAAAATATCGTAGAGATTTAAGAAATCCTATCTTATATTTTACAAATAATTTTATGAAAATTATTTGTAGGAAAATATAGTTGTTTATTTTCTGGGGTTTGATCTATATAAGATATAGATTTTATCGAGCAAATTGATAATTGTTATCAATTTTTTAATCTTTTTAAATATCAAAAAATTACTCCATCACCAAGTTGCATCTAATTATATGAGATTATAGTTATGGGTCAAATTTAATCTATGATAAATTGTTTATCATGCGTTCATATTAGAGGATAATATGTAGTAGGATTTTGGCAAATTTGTAAAGGGTAAATTCATTTAGATTCCCCGGAAAGGTCGAATGAAATATTGGTTTCCTAATTCCATTTAATTTCCATATTATGCATTGGTGGAAATGCTGCGAAGGAGGATACCCTGATGATGATCTTGATAAGATGATAAAGGAAGGGATCGCGAAGGAGTTTGCGAGTTACCTTTATTCTTATCTCATTCTCTTGCATCCATGCATTTTAATTTTTATTGACCCATAGCGATTAATCTCATATGATGTTTATTGTTATTTAATTATCATGAGATGATACTTGTTTGTTTTAGCATGTGATGATATTTATTGATTAAATATGTTTAATTATTCTGTTGAAATAATTGCCCTTATATATCATGTGTATATAAGACTGGGGACAAGTCCCTAAGTATTATGATCTTCTACCATACACTATGTGATCTTAGAGTGGAGAGTGTGAGTAAGCTGATAGGTCAAAGCCAGGCCCAATCCCTCTCACCTATGTGAAAACATGGTGAAAACTATATAAGCAAATAGTGGGAGCAACAACGACAAAGCGTAAGCTTTCGCTAGGTGTTTATTAGGTTCATGGTAGGTGGGCACATGAATAAGAGATGTCATACAATAATGCCAACGTGTGAGTATAACATCCCTTGTAGATTAGACAGTAGATCGAATGCTCCAAGATTCATAAGATTAGATCTGTAAAATGGAGAAGATAGTTTCTATCTACCTATTCAAGGCGATGTGATATTATGCCCAAAGGCAGGATTACATTAAGCCAGTGTCTAGGTATTCGATGCCAATTGAAACTTCCTAAATTAGCAATATTATTAGAAATAGACCCATAATCTAATAATAATTAATGAATTCAATAGATCCCTAACACTATCTTATTTGTCATTTGATTAGATAATGACAGGGCTACACCCATTGATTGAAATTCTTCATGATGAGAAGTTAGTTGGAACTAACTTTGTAGACTAGGAATTTAGGATATGGATAATACTTCTGACATTTTGTAACACCTTCATGAGATGTTTGGTGTAGAGAATAAGTCTGCCAAACAAACAACGTTAAGGTCTCTTCTTACCCCCTAAATGAGAGAGGGAACTTCAATCAGAGAACAAGTCATGAAGATGATGGGTTTTATTAAAGAACTGGATATGTATGGTGGAGAGATGGATCATATCACCAAAATCAATACAATTCTATAGTCACTCCCTCGGTCATTCAACTTGTTTATAGTGAATTACAGTATAAACAAGTTAGAGATGACTCTTAGTGGGTTGCTAGACTCACTGTTGGCTGTGGAAGATGAGATCAGAAAGGATATTGATGGTGAGATTAAGTTTACTGAAAGACCTATACCAGTGTTGGTGTCTGAAAAGAAAAGGAAGAGAAACAAGGGTAAAGGAAAGTTTAAAGACAACTGGGGTAAGCCAAGAGTTGCCAAAGGTTCTTCAGGAGATGCTGGCAAAGATAAGAAAGGTGAAGGAAAGTGTTTTCACTATGGTAAAATAGGCCACTGGAAGAGGAACTGTAGGACTTACCTCGGAACTCTTAAGAAGGGTCGCGCCAGTACTCAAGGTATGAGATACTTTGAAGTATTATTTACTGTTAAGTCAAACTTTTTGGATGGTTTCCCTAATTCATGGTGCATGAATTTTGAATCCACTGTACATGTTTGCAATTGGTTGCAGGAATTCAAGGAAATCAGGAACTCGACCAGATAGGAGCATATGCTTAAAGTTGGCGCGGATGCAAAAGTTGTAGTCAAGTCAATAAACGGTTTTACTCTTTATTTACCTTGTGGAAATGCATTAGTTTTAGAAGACTGTTTTGATGTGCCTAGTGCAAAAAGAAATTTGATTTTAGTATCTAGACTCTTACTTTATGAATTCTCTATCAATTTTAATTCAATCGTTGAAATTAAGAAAGATGGAATGGTCTTGATTACTGGTAATCTCATTAATGGTCTTTATTTAATATTCCCTTTGGTAAATAATGAATGTCTGCAAAGTAACAATGCCTCATCATCTAGAATGTCTAGAATGAAGAGACATTGCACATAGTCTGCTTATCTTTGGCATAAGAGACTTTGTCATATTAATCTTGATAGGATCAAGAGGTTGGTAAAAGATGGTCCCCTTGAACTCCTCAGGATAGAACCACTCCTTACTTGCGAGTCTTGTCTCGAAGGGAAGATGACCAAGAAGCCTTACCCTAAAAAGGTAGGAAGAGCTGAAGAAAAGTTGAAACTCATACATAGTGATGTATGTGGTCCATTTAACATTGTTGTACGAGGGCAATACCGGTATTTTGTCACATTTACTGATGACTATTCTAGATATGGATATGTCAATTTGATGCAACACAAATTCGACACCTTTGAAAAGTTCAAAGAATTCAGATTAGAATTTGAGAATCAAACAGACAAATCCATAAAGACACTTCGAACAGATCGAGGCGGTGAATACCTCACCAACGATTTTATAGATTACTTAAGGGATAATAGGATTATCTTGCAATGGTCAAGTCCTACCTCACCTCAATAAAATGGTGTTTCTGATAGAAACTAAGGGTTTCTATTCCTACTCCAAGGCAGACCAAACAATAGTTGTTTGGAATCATGCCACCTTCTTGGAGGAAGAAATTGACCTTCTTAAGAATGTTGAATTTCATGAGATGAAAGACAACTCAGCCAGTGTCGAAAATGAACCTAATCCATCCATTATTGTGTCTTCTAATTCTGTTCCACTAAAAAGGTCTGAAAGAGTTTCTAGACCACCAAATAGACTTCAGTATTATACTAATGAGGTTTATCTAGTTACCCCTGATGATGAGGATACAGATCCTAATAGTTATCAGGAAGCTACATTAGATGTAGATGCATCTCAATGGAATAAAGCAATGAATGCTGAAATAGATTCCATGTATGACAATGGCGTCTGGACTTTAGTAGATCCACCAGATGGTATAAAGCCAATTGGATGCAAATGGATTTACGAAAGAAAGAAGAGTGCTGATGGTAACTTGGAGACCTATAAAGCAAGAATTGTTGCAAAATGTTACACTCAAATTCAAGGAGTTGATTATGAGGATATCATTTCACCTGTAGCTATGCTCAAATCCATCAAGATATTGCTAGCAATAGCTGCCCACATGACTATGAGATATAACAAATGGATGTCAAAACTGTTTTCCTTAACGGAATGTTAGAAAAGACATCTATATGAAGCTACCTGAGGGCTTTATTGCTCCTAACCAGGAGAACATGGTATGCAAGCTCAACAAGTCGATATACGGTTTGAAATAAGCTTCTACAAGCTAGAACCAAAGATTTGATCTTTCGATCAAAGAATTTGGATTCCATAAGAATTTAGAGGAATCTCGTATATACAAGAAGGATAGTGGGAGAGTGGTAGTATACCTAATTCTTTATGTAGATGACATCCTACTCATTGGGAATAATGTAGGGATGTTATCATCAATCAAGATTTGGCTTTCTCAGCATTTCTCAATGAAAGACTTGGGAGAGGCATCCTATATTCTCGGAATAAAGATTCTAAGAGATAGGAAATTTCGAATGTTGAGATTGAGCTAAACTTCCTACATAGACAAGATTTTGTCTACGTACAATATGAATGATTGTAAGACAACTCTCATTTCTTTTAGACATGGTATTACTTTGTCTAAAAAGATGGCCCCTACATCATCTGATGAGATTGGGCAGATGAAGAGGTGCCCTTATGCTTGGCAGTTGGGAGCCTCATGTATGTCATGCTATGTACTAGATCGGATATCTGTCATGCAGTGGGAGTCGTTAGTCGGTTCCTAAGCAATCCAAGTATCAGATAATTGGACTGTTGTGAAACACATCATGAATTACCTGAAAAGGACTAGGGATTATGTGCTTACTTTTCACTTCAGGGAAATATCATCTCATTGATGAGATCATTCATTGAGAGGCAAAATATTATTGTTACAAAGATTAGGTCTCAACTTAATGTTGCTGACCCGAAGACTAAAGCTTTATCAGAAAAAGTATTTGTAGCACACTTAGATTGTATGGGATTGAAATCTATGACACAGTGACTTTTAGGGCAAGTGGAGATTGTCAGACATGATGCCCAAAAAAGTCATTTAGATTGTAAGATTCTTATTAATTTGATTAATAGAGACTTCTTCTTTATCTATTGTGTATTTATTATGGGTAATTGACCATGATATGAGACGATCTATACAATATGAGATATTGATAAAGATTCATAGGATATATTGTAGGAAAGCTATGTGATGGGACTATCACAGGCAGATATAACTTTCCAGTTCCTTATACCTTATATAGTCACAACTATGGGTGAAATTGGGTACTTCACTTATATGGCTGCCACAATGCTAAGATGTTCTCAATGGTTGAGATGTAGTTTTATCTCAAACTATTGTAGTGGAGACTACACATCAGCATATGGGTGCTTAAATGCACACTGACTGATTGCATTCAATGAGAGACCTCTTACATAAACATACTATCAGATAGTTGGTCTCTCATTCACATTGAACAGTTTCAATGATCTTTAGATCTGATGAGTTCATTTATAACTGAACAGTAATTTGACTGTTTTGATTCCACCAAAGTAATTTCTACCTTAGGGACTATGATACGGTGATACTTGGATAGTCAAAAAGCTATTCGAGTCATGATGAATTTCAAACAAGAAATCCATGCTCATTAATTTGAGAGATTCTCCAAGTTCCAGGTACGACAATCGATTAAGCTTAAATCCTACACAAGTGATTTTGAAACAAAATAAGTTTGAAATATATTTTTAATAAAATATATTATACTTATAAAAAGTTTTTCTCAAAATGTTTTATATGAGAAAATGTTTCCCATGGCTTAATCAGAAGTCTTGGAAACCCAAATGATGTGCAATAGGCTATGAGTTAGATTGTAAAAAAATCTCGAAGGCCCACTAGGCATAATGTAATTAGAAGGATCAATTGAATTAAAAAATTCATGTAGTGGGATCCTTAATGGTTAATGTTTTTACATTGGGATTCAATTGCAACATGGATATCTCACGTCACTTGCAATTCTGATGTAATTCCTATTTAGGGTCAATGGGATAACATTGGGTAAGCCAGGGTTAGAATGTCCCAGAGCAATCTGTGGAGATGCCCACATAAGAAATACAAGCTCATAAATTATTAATTAACCTAATTAAATGGGACATGGGTTTGACCCATATCCATAAGCAGATAAAGTATGGACCTTTAATGTGGGCCCAAGCCCATGGATTTAAATCATAGGGTGGGGTGCCCACTTTAGCTCTCCTAATTGGATTAGGATTAGGTTAGTTGAATAATTATTCAATAATAACTCTTTTATTTTTGAAATTAAATTCCAATGCTTGGAAAGCAAAGAACAAGGAGATATTGTTGTAATTGGATTACAACTAGGAGTCTATGACTCCCCTAAGCTCACGCCCCGCTATGGTAGTTTCCTAATTTGATTAGAACTCCTAATTTTGTTGGAGATAATTTATCCCATTAATTAGGAAATCCTTTTGAGAAAAGGACTCCTAAATTAGTAGGTTTACTATAACTAGAGTAGTTATAGACAAACTATGTTTTTATTAATAAGAGTTATTATTAATAAATAATTCCTAAGGGGATAAGTTGTAATTGGAGAAGGATTTGGAGAAGAACTTAATCTATAAATATCCCTCACCCCCAAACTGTGAGGTACTCCCTCTCTCTCAATTTTCTCTCTCCTCCACTCCAAAACCGTCAGCCCCAAGGGTATTCCCTATGGATTTTCGTGAGCTTCATAGGGTTTTCTAAGTTGGGTTTTTCAACTTTAGGGTTTTGAACTCTAAGGTTTTTGGTGATAGAAAGTCTACATCAACAATCCATCTATTTCTGTTTGCTTCTTCAATACCAAGTTGAGATTCCAAAGCTTCGCGGGGATAGTGAAGAATTAGGATCGACCTTTGAGTATTTCTTTGAGAAATCTCAACAAAGAGTTCTGACGGTTCGGGTTGGTTTTTTGCTTTACTGGTGAACATCATTCACCAAGGTAATTATCTAAATATGTAGATAATATTTTATGTATTCTATTGTGTAAAGATCATGGGATCTAGTTTTCCGCATAAATGTTGATATGGATTCCCTTCAAGGACAAGAGGCCAAGGATGTCAGGCCCGGTGCCGGTTGCTAGGCCTAGTCCTTATCAGAGGTTTGCAGCTGTGACTCCACAGTAGGCCCCCGGAGTTACTCCACATGCAGTTTGCACGTAGATGTAGGCAATGAAATCTCACCATCCGCAAGATGGTTGTATGGTACACCTGTCCGTACTAAATCACAACCCAAGAAAGGGTTGTTGGGCTTCACATGTGCCAAAGGCACGCGTGCTAGCTGGCCAAGGGCTGGGTCACCACCAGCCCGCATAGCATTAAATGCTGGCAGCAGGGCATTAATTTCCCGCAGACACCCCTTTGTGTGTGTCCTCAGGGGACTGACACGTGGTTAGGGTTTGCCCTTGCTAACAAACTGTCACTTCAGCTCTACGGACAAACTCATGAGTCCATCCACGGGCTAGTCAAAGGCTAGCCTAGTCGTTGGCCATAAACCTAACCCAAACCAAGGGCAAGACCCATGGTCCCACCCTATCTTGGTTTGTGGACTATGTAAGTAGCAAAATTTGTTCTTTGCTTATCAAATTTCCTCCATTGTTGTATGGAGTTTGTTGTTTTGTGTGGGGGACTATCCTTCCAATCTGAGTAAACTTAGACTTTTAATTACCTTCCCTATTTGGGGAAGAACCTCTGATTAAGAAGAAAGATCAAAGTAGAACAGATGTTTGAATAAAATATTTTATTTATTCAATGGGGTTGCCCAGATCCCATGTAGGAGTTACAAGATACCTCATGGAGGTTTTAGCATCAAAAAGAAAGAAAAGAAAGAGAGGTGGCCTTATTGAGGGTTCACCTGGTATTCTTCATATGGGAAAGATCCTCCTTCTTCCTCCTTGGTTGTTGTTGTTCCTACAAAAAGAAAGCCTTTTTGTTCCTTCTTCCCTACGTACATGGGTATTTTTGCATTGAGAGTTTCTTGTGAGAAACTCTCTTTTATATCTTTTGGAGAGTCCTCTTTGGACTCCCCTTTGACTTCCTCTTTTTTAGGAAATCTAAAGAGGACAACTTTCCTTAGAGAGGGACATCTGTCCAAGACAGCTGGTTTCTTTTCTCTTAGAGAAATCATACGAATGAGAGTCCTTTTTTAAGGACTCCAAATTGGTTTCATTTTCTGGAAAACCTGGAAGGATCAAACTTTTCCCCAAAAAAGGGGAAAGATTCTTATCTTTCTAGAAAAGGGAAGATATAACTTCCCATTTTGGACAGGGTGCCATATGGCACTCTCTCATTAGAGAAAGAGAGGGGATCTCTATCTTGGGATCCCCCAAAGCTGGCAGAGAGTCCTTTTTATTAAGGATTCCTTGCCACGTGGCGGTTAGATACTGGCTACCATATGACTGACCTTGGTTAGTTCGTTGTTAAAGAGGTGAGACCCATGGTCTCACTCGCAGTTTAGGTCAGGTCCAAGTATATTTGGACTACGGATCAGGGTCTGACCTTAGTCAGTCCGCGGACCAATATAGGGTGGGTCCATGGGTCCAACCCTTGGTCTAGGTTAGGTCCATGACCTTTTATGGTCACGGACTGGGGAAATCATTGACTGGCCTACAGATGGACTCAAAGAGTCTGTCTGTGAGCTTGAATAAGGGTCTATCCGTGAGGGCAAACCCTATCCACATGGCAGTCCCCTAAGGACTGACACAAAGGATGTCCGTAGAACATTAATGCCCTACTGCTAGCATTTAATATTGGGCGAGCTGGCGGTAAGCAAGCCCTTGGCCAGCTGGTGCTCGTGCCTTTGGCATGCACGAAGCCTAAATACGTATTTAATGGGGGGTGATCCTATGTAGGTAGGTATACCATGCACCCGCTGTAGCACCTCAGAACCTTATTTGACTAATAAATAGTGTAATCGAGGCCAATTGGCAATCCCTGGGTTAGAATTGATGTTCGAGATGACTTGGAGGGTTAATCACCCAAGGGCAGCATGAGAGAAGGGTTTAGGACCCTATAGGTTGTGAAAATGAGGTTGGAAACACCTCTGTGGATCTGTAGGGGCAAAAAAATGAAATCTGGGATGTGCGATCGATCGCAGGTTATGTGCGATCGATCGCATGCAAGCGAAATGGGTCCTGAAGCTTCGGGACCATGTGCGATGCATGGGTCCCCAAGTACGACAAATCATAGGGATCTACGATCGATTGCAAGTAGGTGCGATCGATCGCATACAGGGAATAACAGACCAAAAAGTGTTCAGGTTCATGTTCGATAGATCGCATCAATGTGCGATCGATCGCAGACTAGTGTGCAGTCGATCGTACACGGAAACTGGTGCCAGATTTGAGGGTTTTAAACCCTTGATTTGTTAAGGGATCTCATCTAAACCTAGAGGAGAGAAAGGAGGGGAGAAAGACGAGAAGGGAGATTGAAGGAGAATCCAAATAGGGGTTTGGGATTGAGGTCAAAGGGCTTAAGCTTGAAGAATTCCAAGCTTGTATCACCCTCCATCAAGCCTAAGGTCTTCCAATCAAGGGGTTCTTCGAAGATCAAGCTTGATCTTCAAGGTTAGTACACCCTACTAACTTCTTTAGCAAATAACCAAGGTTTTTCCTTTTTGAAAATCATGATTTGAATCTTGTATTTTCCTTCCCTTGAAATATGCCATATTTTCTAAATCTAAACAAGATAAATTGAATGAATGGTGGGATGTATGAATGGATGAAATGGTGTTGAGGCAATGGGATGCTGTATGTATGTGTCGTACCCCAAAATACCCCTAAGTTTAGGGATACTTTAGGTGTGACTATACTTACCTGTCAAACCATCCTGTTATGAACAAGATAAATACAGTAATAAAACAATGATAATCAGAGTGCGAAAGCTAAACTTGAATGCGGAAGCGTAATCTAATTTTTTCTTTTCTTTATAATGATCCAGAATAGTATTCCAAGTTAACATAGGTACATACAAAACATGCCTAAGTCTAAGGTGGACAGGCCCACCTATCAAAGTATCAAAAATACACAACACCCTCTTGTACTCTTCCCTCAACAGTAGTCGAGGTATGGCCACACATCAAGGTCTCGGTCCGCCTGAGACTGTAATGGAATAGCCGGCTCTCACTCCTCTATATACTCTTCCTCGACCCAAGGCTCCGGGTCGAGGGTTCCCTCAGTACCTGCCGACATGAAAGTATGGCTGAGCATGAAATACTCAGCGAGTACAAGCTACTAGCAAACCATAACAATAATAAAAGCACACAACAGTAATACCATACAAAGCAGTAATAGCATCACAAGAGAAATAGCATAAGGCATGGTACAATGCAATCATCATGACGTGCGTGCATGAATGCGAAAACTCCGATAAAACTCATGCTTGGAAACCCATGTCATGTCTCGGTATGCCTTATAGAAATCATGTATGCATGCATGCATGAATGTCTTGTCATCATCTTGTAAACTTTCATCTTGTAACTTGTGAGCCAGAGGTTAGCACCTGAATCTCCCTGGGCTGCCAACCTCCTTGATATAGGGTTTTCTTGTGAGCCAAAGGCTAGTACCCGAATTTCCCTGGGCTACCAGCCTCCTTGACAATAGGTGATTTTTATTACTTGTTTAGTTTTCTTGTGAGCCAGAGACTAGTGGCCGAATCTCCCTGAGCTACCAACCTCCTTGACAATAGGTGTTTTGGGGTTTTCTTGTGAGCCAGAGGCTAGTACCCAAATGTGCCTAGGCTACCAACCTTCCTGACATGCAATATTTTATTGTTGTTATTATTAGATGCATATGCTCTTGAAAAACTCGGTCATGCGTGCATGCGTGCTCATGTGCGTGCCAATAGTGACAATCGTGGGAATGCAGGTGACAAGAGAGATATGGCATTACATTTCATTTCATGATATGAACATAGGTAACTTTAGTAATTTACATGACATTTGATCAATTTATCATTTATAAGAACACATGCATAAAACCTATTTCCATATTCTTTATTTAATTCATTTATTCATAGTTTAGGTATTTTGTCAAACACTTAACATGCGATTTTTCCTCATGGTTCATTTCCTTCTTTTTAGTGCATATTTTTCATTCAATCACACAAGGTAAGTTCATTATAGGTAAAATACCCATCATCCATTTTTCATTCCACACACCACACATATACCATACATCATACATTCGGCATCCATTCGCCACATCCAACATTCCATCCACACATCCACATCTTTCCCTTTTTCTTGTTTATATTTATTTGAGATGATACATTGCATAGGGAAGGAAAGCATAATATAAATAATCACCATTTACAATAGAAAATCTAGATTATTGCTAGGGAAAGTTAGTAGGGTGTACTAACCTTAAATCAAGGCTTGACCTTGGTAGAACCGTGATTGAAGCTTGAACTTGAAAGAAGAAAGCCCTTACTCGAACTATACTTGATTGGTTAGGAAACCCTCTTGAAAATACCATAGAGAGTGCTGTCCTAGCTTGAGAAGGGAACCCCACACGAGCTTGAGCCTTGAACTTGAAGCAAAACGAGTTGGGGTGATCTAGGGTTCTTAAACCCCTTTGATTTCTTCTCAAAACAAACCCTAGGTTAGAGTCTCCTTCTCCTCTCTCTCTACTCTTAAAATCCTCTAAGTATGTGAATGAAGTCCTAAAGACTCAGGCAAGCCCTTATGGGTAAGGGTTTAACACCCAAAAGATGAAAACGCCCTTACTGAAAATTATGCAAAAACACGAGGACCGAGCGATCGGTGGTTATGACCGATCGATCGGTTGCCTACCGAGCGATCGGTGTTCCTAACCGAGCGATCGGTCAAAAACATGCTCTCTGGAAAATTTCTCTATACAAAAATGTCAACCAGTCGATAGCTACCGATCGATCGGTTTTGGACCGATTGATCGCTACAATGACCGAGCGATCGGTGCTCTGCAAATCAGAACTGTTTTGGCCATATATTTTGACTCATTCATCGGATTTTGACGATTCAGCTTGCGTTGGATTCATATTTCGAAAAGAAACATTTCTGACGTTTCAGAATTTCTAATTTCTTCCTTATTTATTAATTAGACTACGCGGAAGGCCACTTGGCTACGAAAATGTTATTCATTAAAGTTGGAAAAGTCCGGGGTGCTACATTCTCCCCCCTTACAAAAATTTCATCCTCAAAATTTAGACGATTTGTGCATTACATATCAAACAAAAGTACAAGTCATATACAAATTTCTTCCAAACAACTCGGGGTACTTCGCTTTGACTTCGACCTCACGTTCCCATGTAGCATCTTCTCGAGCGTGATGTTGCCATTGCACGAGAACCAACGGGATAGTTTTGTTGCGAAGCACTTGATCTCTCCTATCCAAAATATGAACCAGCTTCTCAACTAAAGTGAGGTCCTCTCGAATCTCTACCAGATCAAGTTTGATGACATTAGAAGGGTCCAGAATGTACTTCCGAAGCATGGAGATGTGAAACACGCTGTGGACCACCGCCATGTGAGTGGGTAAAGCAACATAGTAAGCTACCTCACCGACTCTAGTAATGATCTCGAACGGACCCACATATCTCGGGCTAAGTTTGCCTCTCTTCCCGAATCGAAAAACACCCTTGGTCGGTGAAATCTTGACAAAAACAAAGTCATCGACTCGGAATTCAAGATCCCGCCTACGGGTGTCGATATAGCTCTTCTGCTTATCCTGTGTGGTCTTCAACCTTTCCCGGATGAGCTTGACTCTATTCGAAGTTTGTTCAATCAACTCGAGGCCCAAAATTTTCCTTTCACCCACTTCATCCCAATACAAAGGGGATCTACAACTCCTCCTGTATAAAGCCTCAAAAGGCGGCATCTGTATGCTTACTTGATAGCTATTATTATAGGCGAATTTCACCAAAGGTAGGTGATCCTCCCAACTTCCCTTGAAGTCTAGCATACATGCACGGAGCATGTCTTCAATAACCTGATTCACTCACTCGGTTTGCCCATCAGTCTGTGGGTGGAAAGCTGTGCTAAAGTCTAATCAGGAGCCCATTGCATCTTGAAAACTTTTTCAAAACCTGGATGTGAATCTCGGGTCCCGATCCGACACAATGCTCATTGACACCCCGTGCAACCGAACTATTTCCTTGATGTATAGCTCCGCTAACTGATTGGAGTTGAATGTAGTCCGGTATGGTAAGAAATGAGCGGACTTCGTGAGTCTATCAACAACAACCCATATTATATCGGTCTTTCTAACCGTCTTCGGCAACCCCACGATGAAGTCAATAGATATGTGCTCTCATTTCTACTCAGGAATAGAAAGAGACTGCAACAGACCCGCCGGTCTCAAGTGTTCTGCTTTCACCTATTGGCACACCAAGCACCGTGCCACATACTCCGCAACCTCCCTTTTCATGTTTCACCACCAAAAGTGACTCTTGAGGTTCCGGTACATCTTTGTACCCCAAGGATGCACTCTGTACTTTGAACGGTGTGCTTCATCCATAATCTCTGGTCGAAGATCCGCATTAGCTGGGACACATAGTCTTCCCTTGAATGTAATAGCGCCCCAGCTAGTGAGAGAGAAGTCCGTATTACCCTTGGCAACTTCCTTGTCCCGGAAAGCCAATAAGTCAGCATCTGTGGCTTGATGCTCCTGGATCAAGTTTATAATGTACGGCCGAACCGTAAAATTTGCCAAAACGGGACTGCGGACGGAATTATTTACACTAATGTCCAGATTTGCCAAATCTTCTAACAATCTCCATTCCCACACCAACATGTGAACCAAAAACCTCGGTGGTTTCCTACTCAAAGCGTCTGCCACCATATTTGCTTTTCCCGGGTGATATTGGATGGTGCACTCATAGTCTTTTAAAAATTCCATCCAACGCAGTTGTCGTAAGTTTAACTCTTTTTGGGAAAAGAGGTACTTGAGACTCTTGTGATCCGTGAACACATAGAACTCTACTCCGTAAAGCTAATGGTGTCAAATCTTTAGTGCAAACACGACCGCCACAAGCTCCAAGTCGTGAGTGGGGTAGTTCTTTTCATGCTCTTTCAATTGCCTTGATGCATAGGCAATGACCTTTTGTTACATTAGGACACACCCGAGTCCAACATGCGAGGCATCACTATACACCTTATAACCAACATGTCCTGAAGGCACAGTAAGCACGGGGGCCGTAGTAAGCCGCTTCTTCAGTTCCGTGAAACTGATTTCGCACTTCTCGCTCCATACAAACTTGGCATTCTTCCGTGTCAGGTAAGTGAGAGGTGCGGCCAAACTGGAGAATCCCTCCACAAATCTTCGATAACAGACTACCAATCTGAGGAAACTACGTATCTCTGAGACGCTCTTGGGCCTCTCCCAACTCATGACTGCCTCAACCTTTGCTGGATCTACAGAAATACCCTCGGCCAACACCACGTGTCCAAGAAATGCGACCTTGTCTAACCAGAACTTGCACTTACTCAATTTAGCATATAGCCTATGCTCTCTCAACATCTCTAGAGTAAGGCGGAGGTCTCGTGCGTGATCTTCCCGTGTCTAGGAATACACCAAAATGTCATCGATGAACACAATCACGCATCAGTCCAAGTACGATCAGAACACCCGATTCATCAAATCCATGAATGCCGTCGGTGCATTCGTCAGCCCAAAAGGCATAACAAGGAACTCATAATGCCCATACCGATTCCTGAAAGCCATCTTCGGAACATCTTCCGACTTGATCTTTAACTGATGATACCCCAATCTAAGATCAATCTTGGAGAAGAATCTCGCTCCCTTCAGTTGGTCGAACAAGTCATCTATCCTTGGTAAGGGATAACGATTCTTGATAGTTACCTTCTTCAACTGACGGTAGTCTATACACATTCTCATCGACCCGTCCTTCTTCACAAAGAGAACTGGAGCTCCCCACGATGACACACTTGGTTGGATGAAACCAAGTTGTTGTAACTCCTCAAGTTGCTTCTTTAATTCTTCAAGCTCTATTGGGGCCATTCTATATGGTGCCCTTGAAATCGGAGCGGTGCCCGGAGTAAGCTCTATAACGAACTCAATCTCCCGATTCGGAGGTAATCCAGGAAGTTCGTCCAGGAACACATCCAAGAACTCACTCACAACTAGGATTGGGAAGGAGTTTTGTGCTTCTGGGTTTGCTATACTCAAAGTTGCAAGGCGAGCAATGTCCCTCTCTCTTAATCCTCGGAAGTGAAAAGGCTTAATCCCTTCCAGCTTGAAATTCACCATCTTTTCAAAACACGCAACATGTCCGTGGTGGTTTGCCAACTAATCCTTCCCTAGGATGACATCAAAATCCAAGTCTTGGAAATCTAGGACGATGAGATCGGCTAATAGTTCATTCTCCCCCACTTGAACCACACTATCCCTGAATATCTTGTCCGTATCAACTGACTTGCCGAGTGGAGTTGCAATGGTTAACTCCTGCTCTAACGGAGTAGCCTCAATCAAAAATCCCTTTGCAAAGTTGGGTGAGACTGTCGTGACCCGAAACCCACCCTAGGAGTTAGAGTGAATCTTGGATGACTAATCATGACTTGCATGACTTGCTTGACAAACCAACCTGCAAAACCCACAGAACATATATAATAGAGGATAAAACAGCAGAAACATACTCTAACATGGTACAACGGAAGTCTACCAAACTTCTATGTATATACATAATCCAAGTTATACAAACAGAAATCCAAAAGAAAGTGCGGACAGGCCCGCTAAAATACACAAATATAACTCTCAGCTCACCCACAGCTATTCACTCAAAATATCACAACCACTACCAAATAGTAGCCCTCGACCGGAGGTTCCTCGACATACTCCTCCTCCACCCAAGGGCTCGGAGCACAGACATCGAATGGAGCAGTAGCTCCCTCAGTACCTGCCGACATAAGAAGTACGGTTGAGCATGGAATACTCAGCGGGTACCAAGTACTAACCAACAGTCATAACATACAGATAGCGATACATAGAGCATGAAACAATTCAAACATATAAAGCAGGAATAATTCATATCATAACAATAAAGTAAAGCAGTATATAATCATGCTTGCATTTATAAAAGCCGATAAATCCCTTGAAAACACCGTGCACTTGACTTGACTTAAAATACCATTTTCGTGCTTGAAAACTTGTCTTGTCTGTCTTGCTTGATTCTTGTCTAGCGTGTCATGTCATGCATGTCATGTGTGCTTGCTTGTGATCATGTAACTTGTGAGATACACTTGTGAGATGTCCTTGTGAGATGTCCTTATGAGATGCGCTTGTGAGATGCCTTGAGAGGGAAGGGAGACCCTTCTTTATGTAATGCACTTGAGAGGGAAGGGAGACCCTTCTTCATGATATGTATGTACTTACGAGGGAAGAGAGGCCCTTCTTGATGCTATGCACTTGTGAGTGAGGGGAGACCCCTCGTGGAATGTTTATTCTTGTTTTCTTGTGAAAAGTGAGGTAAAACATATCGTAGGATATGTCCCACCTCTAATCATGTTCTTAAAAATACGATAAATCATGTCATGTATGCCATGCTCGTGGAGTCGTGTGCATACTTGGATTTGAAATTAAAGATGACATTTGGGTAATTCACAATACATATAACATCAATGACTTGAGCAATTTAATATTCACATCATTCAGGGAAATCAAGAAAGCACACTATCATAGGCCCTAGTAATTTCCACAATTTATTTAGCATGCATTTCCTAATTTACAACTCACTTTATTCACCTTGTCATTTCATCAAACATGGTGTGTTCATTGTTCATTATTCATTTAAACCTAAATCATGCTTTTCTAGGTGGGTTTACTCACATCATAAGTCTGTGTTCATTATGGATACAATGTCCTTCCCCTTTTTCATTAATCACATCAATCACACGGCATCCAATCGCCAATATCCATCTCCATTCGCCATTCACACAACCCATTTATAGCACATTCATAGATAAGGGAAAACTAAAGAAAAATGGAGGAAAAGAGGAACATTAACTAGGAGGGTAGCAAATGGTACCGACCTTGAAAAATGAGGAAAGAAATCCCTTCAAAAACGCACGTGAGTTGCTGCCCTAGCTTGAGGAGAGTGCTCCACATGAGCTTGAGCCAAGATCTTGAAGAAAACGGGCTTGAGGTTGAGTGTGGGTTCTCAACCCTTTTGATTTCCCTCCCAACTGGAAACCCTAGGTTTAGAAATCGCCTTCTCCACTCTCTCTAACTCTCCAAATGTCTCTAAGTGTTATAAATGATCCCTAAAGGCTCGGGCAACCCTTAAGAGTAAAGAGTGAAACGCCAAAAGACCGAAACACCCTTACTGAAATTTCTGCAAAACACAATACACCGATCGATCGGTGGTTGATACCGAGCTATCGATTGCCTACCAATCGATCGGTTTCATAACCAAGCGTTCGGTCAAAAATCTACTCTCTGGAAAATTTCCCCATACAAAATTTTCAACCAGTCGATAGCCTCCGAGCGATCGGTTGTGGACCGATCAATCACTCAATTGACCGAGCGATTGGTGGTCTGCAGGATTTGACACAGAGACCATTTTTCACCCATTTCCACTATTTGGACCCATCCTAGTTTCCTTTTGACCTTTCCTAAACCTAGCTAGGGTCACTTAAAGCTTATAGACGTGCTTAAGTAATTTATTTAATTTATTATAGCTTTATTGACAAGATTTTCCAAAGTTTCAATTTCCCATTTCCTTGAGATTGAGATTACTTAGGCTACATGCCTTGGCACACATACCAAGACATATGCAAAAAGTTCCAGGGTTTTACATCCTCCCCCCTTACAAAAATTTCATCCTCAAAATTTGGACGGGACTTGCATTACAAAACCAAACGACATTACAAGGTACATATACACAAGCCTATTCAAACAATTCAGGATACTTTGCCTTGACTTCAATCACACGCTCCCATGTAGCTTCTTCTCGAGCATAGTGCAACCATTGCACAAGAACCAAAGGAATAATCTTGTTGCGAAGCACTTGATCTCTCCGATCCAAAATATGAACCAGCTTCTCAACCAAAGTGAGATCTTCTCGAATTTCCAACGGTTCTAATTCTAGGACATGCGAAGGATCAGCAATGTACTTCCGAAACATAGACACATGGAAAACGTTGTGAACTACGGCCATGTGAGGTGGAAGAGCTACTATGTAAGCAACTTCACCAACCCGCGTGATAATCTCAAATGGCCCAACATACCAAGGACTAAGCTTGCCTCTTTTACCGAATCTCATAATCCCTTTGCTAGGGAACACTTTCACAAAAACCTGATCCCTTACTTGGAATTCCAAGTCTCTGCAGCGCGTGTCTGCATAGCTCTTCTGACGATCTTGAGCGGCTTTCAACCGATCCCGGATGATCTTAACTATACTCGCAGTTTGCTCAATCAAATCCGGACCGAGTACTTTCCTTTCTCCTACCTCATCCCAGTAGAGAGGTAACCTGCAACTTTGCCCGTACAAGGCCTCGAATGGTGCCATTTGGAAACTCACCTGATAGCTATTGTTGTAGGTGAACTCTAGCAATGGCAATTGCTCTTCCCAACTGCCTTTGAAATGCAGCATACAAGCCCGAAGCATATCTTCGATAACTTGGTTCACCCTTTCGGTTTGTCCATCCGTCTGTGGATGAAAAGCGGTGCTGAAATCGAGTCGAAAACCCATAGCCTCCTGAAAACTTTTCCAAAATCTTGAAGTGAATCTCGGATCCCGATCTGACACAATACTGACTGGCACCCCGTGCAACCTAACCACTTCCTTGATATATAGTGCGGCCAACTGACTAGAGTTGAAAGTAGTTCGGTAGGGTAGGAAGTGCATAGACTTCGTCAGACTATCTACTACAACCCAAATCACATCTGAACCCCTTGCCATTTTTGGCAAGTCAACAATGAAGTCCATGGAGATGTTTTCCCATTTCCACTCAGGAATAGGAAGAGACTGTAATAGACCTGCGGGCCGCATGTGTTCTGCATTTACCTGTTGGCATACCAAGCACCGTGCCACATATTTTGCAACGTCCCTCTTCATATTTCGCCACCAAAAATGACTCTTGAGGTTCTGGTACATCTTTGTACCCCTACGATGCAGTGTATATTTCGAACGGTGAGCTTCATCCATGATCTCACTTCGAAGATCCGCATTGGCCGGAACACACAGCCTTCCCTTGAATGTAATAGCACCACGACTAGTGAGAGAAAAATCTTCACTACCCTTGATAACTTCTTTGTCCTGATAAGCCAACAATTCAGCATCTGTGGCTTGGTATTCTTGGATCAAATTTATAATGTATGGCCAAACCATGACATTTGCCAAGGTAGGACCACTGACAGAGTCATTCACACTGATGTCCAGATTTGCCAAATCTTCGAGTAGCTTCCATTCATACACCAACATGTGTGCTAATAACTCCAGAGGTCTTCTACTCAAAGCATCAGCCACTACATTTGCTTTACCCCGGTGGTATTGAATGGTACAATCATAGTCCTTTAGAAATTTCATCCAATGTCGTTGCCGTAGATTTAGCTCTTTTTGGGAAAAGAGGTACTTGAGGCTCTTGTGATCCATGTACACATAGAACTCTATCCCGTACAAATAATGTCACCAAATCTTAAGTGCAAATACGACCGTAGCAAGCTCTAGGTTGTGAGTTGGATAATTCTTCTCATGCTCCTTCAATTGCCTTGATGCATAGGCAATGACCTTCTTGTGTTGCATGAGTACACACCCAAATCCAATGAGCGAGGCATCACTGTACACCTCATACCCAATAGGTCCGGATGGCACAGTAAGAACAGGGGCATAGTAAGCCTCTTCTTCAGTTCCGTGAAACTGATCTCACACTTGTTGCTCCATACAAACTTTGCATTCTTCATTGTCAGGTAAGTAAGCGGTGCTGCAACGCTAGAGAAACCCTCTATGAATCTCCTGTAGTAGCCTGCCAACCCAAGGAAGCTGCATATCTCTGTGACACTCTTGGACCTCGCCCAACTCATGACTGCCTCTATCTTCTTTGGATCTACTGAAATGCCTTCCGCGGATACAACGTGGCCTAGGAATGCCACCTCTTCCAACCAAAACTCACACTTGCTAAGTTTGGCGTACAGCTTGTGCTCTCTCAGCATTTCCAAAGCAAGGCGTAGGTCGCGTGTGTGATCTTCCCGTGTCTGGGAATAGACCAAGATGTCATCAATAAATACAATCACGCACCTATCCAGGTATGGTCAGAACACCCGGTTCATCAAATCCATAAAAGCTGTCAGCGCATTCGTAGTGCCCATATCGAGTCCTGAAAGCAGTTTTGGGAACGTCTTTCACCTTATTTTCAATTGGTGATAGCCCGATCGAAGATCTATCTTCGAGAAAAATCTTGCTCCCTTCAACTGATCGAACAAGTCATCAATCCTAGGTAATGGATACCTATTCTTTATAGTGACTTTGTTCAACTGTCATTAATCGACGCACATCCGCATCAAGCCATTCTTCTTCTTAACAAATAATACCGGGGCACCCCACAGTGAGACACTTGGTCGAATGAAACCAAGGTCTTGCATTTCCTCTAACTGAGTCTTCAACTCCTTGAGTTCAATAGGGGCCATTCTATACGGAGCCCAGAAGATGGGAGCTGTGCCTGATGCAAGCTCGATCACGAACTCAATCTCCCCATCGGGAGGTAATACTGGCAACTCCTCTAGAAATACATCCAGGAATTCACTCACGACTGGAATAGTCGAAGAGTCCTTTGCCTCGGGGTTCGCTAGGCTCAATGCCGCAAAGCGAGCAATATCTCTACTTTTCAACCCCCGAAAGTGGAATGGTTTTCCTTCTACCGGCTTGAAGAGTACCATCTTTTCAAAGCAAGCTACTTGTCCATGATGTGCTGCTAACCAATCCATTCCCAATATAACATCAAAGTCCTGAAAACCAAGAACGATGAGGTCAACCGCCAACTCATGGCTTCCAACTTGAACCACACTATTTCGACACACTTTATCTGCCAATATTGTTTTGTTGAGAGTAGTCGAAATGGCTAACTCCGGTTTTAGCTGACTAGGCTCCACAGAAAAGCCTTCTGAAAAACACAGTGAGACAAATGAATGAGTAGACCCGGTATCAATGAACACTCGAGCCAAACACTCATTGACTAGTAAGGTCCCTGAAATTAATTTAACTAGCTACATCAATCCAAGCATCAACAGTGTATACATATAGGTATATATCTATATAACATGCCATATATGTACAAAATCAAATAATACATAACAATTTAATTTACGGATAATTAAATAAATTACAACTGCGTACCTTGCACTACATCGTCAGATACAAGTGCATCACCCTCTGTCAAGGCAAAAACTCGCCCCTGGTTCGCCTGGTGAGATGTAGGTGTAGACTGGGTAGGCTGGGAGGATGCCTGGTAAGATCCCGCTGGATGAGCTGGGGGCCTAATCCCCTGAGACTGGCCTGGCAAATGCCTACTCGGGCAATCCCTGATCACATGGCCCTGCTGCCCACAGTGAAAACATCCACCTGATGCTCTTCGACAATCTCCTGCCTGATGCCTTTTGCTGCATGAAGTGCAGACCTCATACGTGTATGCCAGAGGGGCTGAAGGTGGTGCATACCTCGCTGCCTGAGGTGCAACTGGCCATGGGGCTGGAAGAGCCTGAGGTCGAGGCGCCTGTGGCATGTACGACAGTGGGACTGGAGGCGCAGAGGTCAGCCTCATCTGTGGTGCTAGCCATGTATACTGATAAGGGCCGGTACAAGCCCGCCTCTCTGGAGGTGCTGAACTACTGGCTTGGCCTCTCGCCAACTCCCTCTTCTTAGACACCGCTTCAGAATTGGCATCGACCAATAAGGCCTTACCTACCACCTCAAGGTAGGTAGCATGCCTGAAAACCGAAACCTTCACCATAATAACATCTTTAAGCCCTTGCTCAAACCTCCTCACCTTCATTGCCTCGGTGGCAATCTTATGTGTTGCGAAGCGTGATAGCTTTAAGAACTTGGTCTCATATTGTGCCACCGACATCAAACCTTGCTCAAGGTTGATGAATTCTCTCTCTTTCTTTTCCTGTGCTCCAATCGAAAAATACTTCTCATAAAAAGTGTCCTTAAACTCCTCCCAAGTACAACGTTGGCCCTGCATGGTCAAATCTCGAGTCCTCAAGGCGGACAACCACCAATGGTGGGCTTCGCCCTCTAGCATGAAAACAGCCCATGCTACTTTCTCTTCCTCTATCGGCGATAGAACCGTAGAAATATTTTCCAATCGGAGGATCCATGCCTCCGTAGCAAGAGGGTCCACACTCCTATAGAATGATGGAGGCCTCAATCTCCTGAATGCCTCAACCCCAGCTGTACGATGTACTAGAGCCGTAGGCGGTGGAGTAGGTGCCCTATGAGGGTATAGTCTGCTGAGCCGCCAGTATGGCGAGTGTCTCAGCAATAGAACCTAAGACCTGAGAGAGGTCTGGCTGCTCATCCTCATCTCTAGAAGAAGATGCAGCTCTGGTGTGTGGTCCACGACCCCATGTGCCCTGCCTCAAGACTAAAGCCCTGAGAACAATAGCACCACACGAGTCTCACTTGAACCCACAATTTGTCACAGTTCCAGTTCACAATAATTCAATTTGTATTAATTGTATAATACTAATATGCATCGCATCACAACCATCGGTGTATTTATAATATTATACCTTAGTGTTCTAGCGTTCCTAAGACTCGTACTTAGTTAAAACAACCATTTTGACTAAGACTAAAGTTTAGTCTTACACTTGGATTCATGACTCGCTTCCGACTTACTTCCTTTCTAACTTGTTTCCCAACATATGCTCTTGTCAAGCCGTGGTATTAGATTCACTTAAAGACCTAAAGCCAAAGCTCTAATACCACTTCTGTCGCAACCCAAAACCCACCCTAGGAGTTAGAGTGATTCTTGGACGACTAATCATGACTTGCATGACTTGATTGACAAACCAACCTAGAAAACCTACAGAGCATATACAATAGAGGATAAAATAGCGGAAACATACTCTAACATGGTACAGCGGAAGTCTACCAAACCTCTATTTATATACATAATCCAAGTTATACAAACAGAAATCCAAAAGAAAGTGCGGACAAGCCCGCCAAAATACACAAATATAACTCTCAGCTCACCCACAGCTATTCACTCAGAATCCACAACCACTACCTAATATTAGCCCTCGACTGGAGGTTCCACCAAAGGTTCCTCGACATACTCCTCCTCCACCCAAGGGCTCGGAGCACAGACATCGAATGGAGCAGTAGCTCCCTCAGTACCTGCCGACATAAGAAGTACGGCTGAGCATGGAATACTCAGAGGGTACCAAGTACTAACCAACAGTCATAGCATACAGATAGCGATACATAGACCAGGAAACAATTCACACATATAAAGCAGGAATAATTCATGTCATAACAATAAAGTAAAGCAGTATATAATCATGCTTGCATTCATAAAAGCCGATAAAACCATTGAAAACACCGTGCACTTGACTTAACTTAAAATACCATTTTCATGCTTGAAAACTTGTCTTGTTTGTCTCGCTTGATTCTTGTCTAGCGTGTCATGTCATGCATGTCATGCGTGCTTGCTTGTGATCATGTAACTTGTGAGATACACTTGGGAGATGTCCTTGTAAGATGCGCTTGTGAGATGCCTTGAGAGGGAAGGGAGACCCTTCTTTATGCAATGCACTTGAAAGGGAAGGGAGACCCTTCTTCATGATATGTATGTACTTGCGAGGAACGAGAGGTCCTTCTTGATGCTATGCACTTGTGAGTGAGGGGAGACCCCTTGTGGAATGTTTATTCTTGTATTCTTGTGAAAAGCGAGGTAAAACATATCATAGGATATGTCCCACCTCTAATCATGTTCTTGAAAATACGATAAATCATGTCATGCATGCCGTGCTCATGGAGTCGTGTGCATACTTGCATGTGAAATTAAAGATGACATTTGGGTAATTCACAATACATATAACATCAACAACTTGAGCAATTTAATATTCACATCATTTAGGGAAATCAAGAAAGCACACTATCAAAGGCCCTAGCAATTTCCATAATTTATTTAGCATGCATTTCTTAATTTACAACTCACTTTATTCACCTCGACATTATATCAAACATGGTGTGTTTATTGTTCATTATTCATTTAAACCTAAATCATGCTTTTCTAGGTGGGTTTACTCACATCATAAGTCTGTGTTCATTATGGATACAATGCCCTTCCTCTTTTTCATTCATCACTTCATTCACACGGCATCCAATCGCCAATACCCATCTCCATTCGCCATTCACACAACCCATTTGTAGCACATTCATAGATAAGGGAAAACTAAAGAAAAATGGAGGAAAAGAGGAACATTAACTAAGAGGGTAGCAAATGGTACCGACCTTGACAAATGAGGAAAGAAATCTCTTCCAAAAACGCACGTGAGTTGCTGCCCTAGCTTGAGGAGAGTGCTCCACACGAGCTTGAGCCGAGATCTTGAAGATAACGGGCTTGAGGTTGAGTGTGGGTTCACAACCCTTTTGATTTCCCTTCCAAATGGAAACCCTAGGTTTAGAAATCGCCTTCTCCAAGCTCTCTAACTCTCCAAATGTCTCTAAGTGTTGTAAATGATCCCTAAAGGCTCAAACAACCCTTAAGAGTAAAGAGTGAAACGCCAAAAGACCGAAACACCCTTACTGAAATTTCTGCAAAACACGATACACCGATCGATCGGTGGTTGATACCGAGCGATCGGTTGCCTATCGATCGATCGGTTTCATAACCGTGCGATCGGTCAAAAATCTACTCTCTGGAAAATTTCCCCATACAAAATTTTCAACCAGTCGATAGCCTCCGAGCGATCGGTTGTGGACCGATCGATCGCTCAATGGACCGAGCGATCGGTGGTCTGCAGGATTTGACACAAAGACCATTTTTCATCCATTTCCACTATTTGGACTCATCCTAGTTTCCTTTTGACCTTTCCTAAACATGACTAGGGTCTCTTTAAAGCTTATAGACGTGCTGGAGTAATTTATTTAATTTATTATAGCTTTATTGACAAGATTTTCCAAAGTTTCAATTTCCCATTTCATTGAGATTGAGATTACATAGGCTACATGCCTTGGCACACATACCAAGACATATGCAAAAAGTTTCGGGGTTCTACAGAGACAAAGGAGTGAGTGGATCCTGTGTCGATCAACACTCGGGCTAGATACTCGTTCACTAATAAAGCGCCTGTGCGATTTAGTAACTAAAAGTAGATTTCAAATAATAACAAACATCATACATAGGTAACCCCTAGTACAAATAATCACATATCAAACCATAGAAATTTTACACAACTTAAACTCTAGAATTCTTGCGTACCTTGCACGACATCGTCGGATGCACATGCGTCTCTCTCGGATAGGGCGAACACTCGGCCCTGGGTGGCTTGGCAAGAAGGCCGTGTAGACTGTGAGGCTCTCGAAGCCTGAGAAGAACTAGGCTGAGACATCTGCCTAATCGGGGGCCTGCTCCCTAAAGACTGAGCTGAAAAATGGCGTTGGGGACAATCTCTAACCATGTGGCCTTGGTCACCACAATGGAAAAAACTTCCGGAGACCCTCCGGCATTATCCCGCTGGATGCCTCCTTCCACAAAGAGTACAGAAATCGTGCAAATAGGCAGAAGGAGCATATCCCGTAGCCTGAGTAACTGCGGGGCAAGGAGCATATGAGATAGCCGGGTGAAAAGCTGGTGGAGCAAAAGTGTGAGGAGCCTGTGGTGCTGAATACATCCTCACTGAGCCGGCCCTGGAGACTGATACAAGTTAGTCCTTGCTCTCTTCTCCCCTGAACTACTCGACTGTCCCTTCTCCATTCCTCTTCTTTTAAAGAACTCTTAGGATTTCGATTCGGCCAAAAGCGCCTTGTCCACAACTTCCGAATATGTCTCATGTCTAAACATCGAGACTCGATCTTTGAGGTAGGCCTTCAATCCTCTCTCAAATTTCTGGGCTTTCATAGCCTCGGTCGCTATCATGTGTGGAGCAAATCGAGATAGCTCCGAAAATTTGGCTTCATAAGCCGCTACAGACATATTACCTTACTCCAAGGAAATGAACTCGACTTCCATCTTCTCTTTCATCCCGATCGGAAAGTACTTCTTGTTGAAAACTTCAAAGAATTCTTCCCAAGTCCAGTCTTGACCTTGCTAGGTCAACTCTCGGGTCCGAAGTGCAAACTTCCACCAATGATTGGCCTTGCCTTCAAGCATAAAGGCGGCCCATGTGACCTTTTCCACTTCAGTCGGTGCCAATACTGAGAATATCTTCTCGAGTTATCGAATCCAACCCACAGCAACAAGTGGATCAATGCTTCCATAAAAAGTTGGGGGCCTCATCCTCTGAAAAGCCTCAATTCCGGCTTGTGCTCGATTAGGAGGAGCCGGTATAAATGCGGCATTAGGCAGAGTAGCCGGTTGCCTTACCGCCAACATAGCCAAAGTCTCGGCTATGGATGCGAATGCTTGGGCAAAGTCGGGTTGATCATCACCCGATGGAGCATCACCTCCATTGCCCCTCGTGTTGTACCCGCGACCCCAGGTATTTCGTCTATCTACCCTTTTAATATTTAACAATTAAGTTATTAATCAAGGGATGATGAACTTAAAGTACAAAATAAGGGAAACAAGCAAATCACAACACAAGCAATTTTTATGTGGAAATCCTTCAAGGAAAAACCTCGGGACCTAGCCCAGTAATGAGAATCCACTAAGACAAAGTATCAGATACTTACAGACTCGAACCTCAACCCAACAGGACTTGAATTTCTCGATCCACGGCTAGTCCTACACCCCTCAATAAGTAATCACGATCTCGCAAGACTCCCAATCTACCGCAGTAGTCTATTCTTCTCTTGTGTCTCGACAACCCCAATCTCCACGATCGATCTCCGTCAATGACGGCTTCGGATTCCACCAACCAAATCACATAACCATGATCCTCCTCGGATCGATCTCCTTCGCAAAGGCTCCAGAACACTCCGGCCAATTTGTTCTTTCCAGATTGATTAAAATCAAATCCTAGATGGATTTCATCAATGGGAAAGCCCAAGTAAGCAAGAATGGAACAATGCATTGCAAACTCTAGGATGGAAGAGAAACTAATCAAGGGAGGGAGAGAAAATAAAACATGGATTTCTATGAACTCTAGAGATAACCTAACTTTCTCAATACTCTCCCAAAGTCCCCATTTATGGACTAGAGTGGTTCCAATTAATATAGAAGCAAAAACCATGTTTTAGAAGTTGCCAAAAACCAAAATAGCAAGAAAATCAAGGACTGGGTCGACCTAAATGCGTACTTCGGTCGACTCAAGTGCCACTTTGGGTCGACCCAACTTTTGTGGGTTCTTTGTTGATTTTTTTCATACATATTTTTGAGGGACTGGGTCGACCCAATATGGTCTAGGTCGACCCAATAGTGACTTTTGGCAGTTTTTCACACTTTGTCTCTTTAAGCTTTGCTTCATATTGGTCTAGGCATTTTGTAACAATATTCTATGATTCTGGGCATTTCCATATGGGTAAGTTTTGCTCTCTAGGTCTCACTTACCATCCTAAAGCTTGAGTCATTCTTGGGTGATGTTTCTTCAAGCTTTGTCATGACATCTTCTTCACTTTTCATCGAACCGGATGGTGTGACCTAAGGAGAACTATAACCACTTTTGGACTCGGAATTTAGCCAACAAAAAATATGAATTTACACTAATTTTTTCCTAAGCCGCCCCTCAGGGTATTCAACTTAGTGAGTCATTGTGCTCTAAATTTTGCTTAGGCCGTCTTTTAAAGTTTTGGTCTAGCGAGCGTTTTGATTCCTAGGAGTAATATCCCATCAGGAATATTGCATTGGTTAGAGGGATCATTCGTTCTCCATCCATTCATGTCAATAGGTATGCTCCATTGGATTATACCTTGTCGATGACGTAAAGCCATTCCAACTTTGGCTCGAGCTTCCTCTTAGTTTTCCGAGCGACAATGATTGCAGTGTTCATCAAGAGTTTCGAGCTCTGTAAGACAAACTTTAGCTGAGTCTTCTTTTGTGATAGACTGCTGAATTGCCACCTGTAGGGAGAGAATTTGAATTTTAAGGGGGAGAACTACTTCACCGCCGAAGAACAGAGAATACGTCGTGGCCTGCGTCGGAGTCCGGTGAGTAGTTTTGTATGCCCAGAGGGTTTCGAGTAGGCGTTCATGTCAGTCCCGTTTGCTTTTATCCATAACTTTCTTAAGAATTTTATACAAAGTCTTGTTGAAGGCTTCAGCAAGACCATTCGCGGCTCTATAGTTCTAAGTGGAATGGTTCTCTCGGATACCAAATTTGGTATACAACTTATGTATAGGGGTTCTTCGGAAAGGTTGCCCATTATCCGTGATAATGCTTTCTGGAATCCTGAACCAATATATGATTTTGGTCCGGATGAAGTCTGCCACTGAGTGGTGTTTGACCTCTTTGAGAGCGACAACTTCGGCCCATTTTGAGAACTAGTCCGTTGCAGCTAGGATGTATTGATGCCCATGATGGTGGCGTGAATGGTCCTATGACATCCATTCCTCATGTCGCGAATGTCCATGAATAAGTTGTCATGTGGAGAGGCTCGGGAGCCCGATATATGAAATCAGCATGAGATTGACAAACTTCACATTTTCTTGCATAGTTGAGACAATTAGTGATCATCATAGGCCAATAGTAGCCTAATCTTTTCAGCTACATTTATAGCTTGAGCCCAGCTTGGTGGGTGCCGCAGATCCCGGCATGAGTTTCTTCTATAGCTTGATCTATTTCATTTCCTGAGAAGCACCTCATTAAGATACCTTCTAGGGACCTTTTGTATAGAGTTTCTTCCGACATCACAAATTTTGTGACCCGACGACGGAATTCAACGCAATTGACATGGTATCCAAGCAATCGACCATGTTGGAGATAATCGATGAAGGGCTGTCGACAGCCTTCATCCTTTTCTTTGATTATCATAGAACAAACTATTTCTAGGAGGTCTATCTCCAGAAGAGGTTTGAGAGTTCTAAATTCCCCTATTGTGATAGTCAGCACCCTATCTATTAGGAGAGTTAGAGATGCTACAAGATCAGCCAGTACGTCGACTTGATTGTTGAGTTCTCTATAGACATGGAAGAAGCTGCTTCTTGGAATTTGAATAAGTAGCTGGTCCACTCTCTTCTGATAGGGAAGGAGGCTAACTCTTCTCACTGTATATTAACCTGATACTTATTTGATGACGAGTTCTGAATTCTCATAGATAGTTAGTTCATCCACTAGGATCTCGAGAGCCAATTCAAGACCTGCTATCAGAGCTTCATATTCAGCTTCATTATTTGAACATCCTTCTATTAATGTGAAGGAATAGAGTAGGATTGCGTTGTCTAGTGTGACAAAGAGAATGCCAGCACCTGATTTGTTCTCATTTGGGTTGATGCGTTTGATTCCATCAGGGCTTATTTAAACTCCATCAAAGTACATCTTCCAGCTTGGTTTGACCAGTACCTGCATAACTTCTTCATCAGGGAGGTCGGTGACCAAAGGTGAGTCCGAAGAAACCGGATGTGCTACAAGGAAGTCAGCAAGGCTTGCCCTTTCATTACCTTTTGTGGCACAAATTTGATTTCGAATTCAGACAGGATACTGCCTATTTTACCATTCTACTAGAGAGAGTGGGGCAAGACATTATATATTTGAGAGGATTGGCTCTAGATATCAATTTCACCAAATGCTTCAGCATATAATGCCTTAATTTCTTCAGAGCAAAGATAAGGGTCAGAGAGACTTTCTCAATTGGCATGTATCTGCATTCTGCTCCAACCAAAAAACCTGCTTAAATAATACAACACATTTTCTTTTCCTTGGTCATTGTCCTGAGCATGGAAAGCTCCAAGAGATCCTTCGAGCGCTGCTATATAGAGGATAAGTGGCTTTCCTCTAATAGGACCAATGAGGATTGGAGGGTTGGTGAGATATGTTTTGATGCTATTGAGGGCATCTTGACAAGCCTGATCCCACTGGAATGGTATTCCCTTCTTCATCAGTTGGGAAAATGGTTGGCATCTTCCAGCCAAGTTGGAGATGAATCTCCAGATATAAGCAAGTCGACCCTGAAGTCCTTTCAACTCGTGAAGATTTCTTGGAGGGGGCATATCGCGAATGACCTTTATCTTAATAGGGTCAATCTCGATTCCTTTGTGGTGTACCACAAAGCCTAGGAATTTCCCAAATGTAACTCCGATCGCGCATTTGAGCTGGTTCATTTTAAGTTGATAATGTCATAACCTATCGAAGATTTCTCAAAGACCAAGCAGATGATTGCTTCGTTGCCTTATTTTGACAACCAAGTCATCTACATAGCACTCGAATTTATCATGGAGAATATCCCCAAGTGACCAGTTTTGGGTGAGCTCGTCTTTGTGCCTGCTTGATTGGCCTGACATCTCTTCAGTTGTGTGATGATGGACTGAAATTTTCAGACCTAAGCCAGGTATTTCTGTATAGTTTCAGGCAAAGACATCCTTGTACTCTTTTAGGAGATAAAGATATTTCTCTTTTAGAGAGGGGAGCACTGATGAATGTTGGCCTTGGGTCTTGTTCTGAGCTGAGGTTAACTTCGAGGAGATCATCAATAGTTACTTGATCTAATGCCCCGAAAATTTGGTTCACTATTCAAGTGAATAGTGTTAGTGAATGGTGCCGAGGGCACTAGTGTTGGAAGGGCCAAATGCCTTTATTATAAGTTGAGTTTACTTAATGAGTTAAGTGAGGGTACTAAAGAATACCCCTTGATGTTTAAGAGTGTTAAATACTCTCAGTGATCAAGGTATGATCAAAATTGAAAAGAAAAAGGTCTTTGCCTACCCTTCACTTTAGGGAGGCATATTTTTGTCACTGTTGGTCGGAATTGAGTGATTCTTGAAATTTTGGAAAGGTATTGGAACCCTATTCGAGTTTCATGTGTATCATTTTTCACAATTTTGAGTCGGGGTTAGGTTAAAAGTTGGATTTCCAAAATCGGGTCGGCTGCAAATCTTGGCTGTCACAACCCATTGCAGACCAGTCAGCTTTGGGGGTAAAATGGTCCATGAATAAAGGAAAATTGGAATTTATAAAACACACAATTTTTTCCACATCGAAAGACGAATCCAACGCATGTTGAATCGTCAAAATATGTTGAGCGAGTCAAAAATTATGGCCGAAATACCAAAGCGGGAAAAATATGGAAAACCTGCTGTTAGAGTTATGAACGATCTCCGAACGATCGTAATTATGATCGATCGTAGAGTTGCTACGACCAATCGTAAAGCCCCAGAAGTGCTGTAAACTCACTTAGCAACCTACGATCGATCATAGGAAGCCTACGAACGATCGTAGACGCGCGAATCCAACTTTTTTTAGCGTGATTTTTGGGGTTTTCGTCCCTTGGCCTTTAAATACCCAATCATTTTGGGGGTTTTGGGAATCCTAAACCAAAAGGAGAGATTGGAGAGGAGAAGGAAGGGAAGATTTGGGGATTTCCAAGAGGGGTTTTGTGTTTGTCGCGCCCCAAAATCCCACCTAACTTAATGTGAGACTTTGGCACGTGACTTAATCATTAATTCCATAACTTCTTTTCATAAGCATTTAAGGCAATTCTAAAAACATGGACCTAAAATTTTATTTTATTTTTTAAATAAATGCAATCAAGTCCAATATCTGAAATAAATACTAAGACGTCATAATCAATTTAAAATCAACCTCTATGAATCTCCAGTCATAAACTCAAACTAACTATAAATCCATAATTAGTCTATTACAATTCTAAAATTCAAAATCCAAATATACTAGTGGTCTAGTGTCTTGTGTATGGCCAGTAATCCAAGTTCCATTCTCCATTAGGATAGTCACCTGCTGGCTCTTCCTGCTCTTCCTCGTATTCTTCCTCCTCCCAAGGTCCTGGGGCACAAATGTCAAATCTAGCACCTGCCGACAACAACAGTCATCGGCTGAGTAACAAGTTACCCAGCGTATATACAAAATCCTGCCTAACAATATACGAGATTTCATAACAATATATTTTAAGATTCAACATCACGAGTGAACTCACAATATTTCAAAGTACAGAAGCATAATTAAATTTGATTCTTACACCTGATTACTTAGGCTTATTTCTCTTATTTATCTTGCCTATTTTTGTTCATGAATTTATTCAATAACATGCAATTGCAATAAATTAAAATAACTCTACCCCATATATCGGGTAGAGACTAACATATACCCCACTTTCTGAGGTACCACACAATATACACATTATCCGGTGTACACGGCTTGTCTACACATTATCCGGTGTATACGGCTTGTCTACACATTATCTGGTGTATACGGCCTGTCTACACATTCGCCGGTGTATACGGCTGGTTTTGCCTTGATCATAGGCCTGTGGGTACTCGGGCAGTGCAAAACTCAATCATGCATAATGCTTGTGTCCTTGTGTACTTGCATATTACTTGTCATCTTGTTTATTCTCATGCTTGTTCATGTATAGATTTCGTGAATCCGTGTGAATGAAATAAAATACTTGTAAATCATGCATAGATTTAAACATGCAAGGGTTCTCCTAAGTGATCAATATATAGCATAATTTGTCAAATAAAATAAGGGATAATTTGATTTACCATGTCTAAATTTTTAATACGCATCTATAATCAAATAAGTTTCACAGAGCCTTAGTTTTCACAACACGTAATGATCTCAAACAAACTTATAATAATTTCATCAATTCTGAACATCATCCACTTCCTCCATTCTCATCATTCATACACCACAAAATCAATCCCATTCCCCTTGTTGAGATAGAATAAAAAAAACTATCATAAACAACATCTTTTTCAAATAATTATCACAAGGAAATCACCATCTAAAATGTTCTCTATTCATCATATATATATTATCCATCAGATAACCCAGATCTAAAATTTTCTAACATCGTCTATAGATTTTTCAAGGAAAAATCCTGATTTAGAACATTACAAAAATTATCATATATATTTTCCATAAAAACAAATCTGGGTATAAACATCGTAAAATCATCATATATAATTTTCCATGAGAAAATCTGAGTATAAACATCATAAAATCCTCATATATAATTTTCATCATAGTTTAAAACAATAAAAACATATTTACTATTGTCGTTCTTACTTTGGATCCTTTTCTTCATCATATTTGTATCAATAATCCTTATATTGAGAGGAAGGAAGTCGTATTTACCTCTCACGATCGCTTCCCTACGATCAAACATTTGCGAATGGGATGAATCTAAGCCTTTTTGCACTTTTTCCTTACAACACCTTTGATTTCTCCTCTTGGATCTCTCCAAAACCCTTTTCTCTCACTCTCTTTAATAAGAACTCATAGGTTTTTCTTATATTTTTTTCTCTCTAATAAGTTTTAGAATGATTAAATACCTAAATTCCATGAGTTAAGGTCTTTATATAGGCAATACAAGGGTTAGAAAGTGATAAGAACTGCTAAAACACTATTCACGATTACTGTTCACGCGGTACTGTTCACGCGGTTACTGTTCATCGTATTTACAGTTTTACCACTGAACTTTGAATAATTCTATAGAGCTCAATTCTTATCGGATTAACCTGAAATTTGAACCATAGCTACTTTAGGTCATATAGAATCTACATTAAAATTTTCATAAATTTTGGATTGCATAAAATGACCAAAATGCCCCTCTTATGATAAAGGAGATTTCGTCTATTTTTTTTTCACTTGATTAATTTATAAAACACCCTCATGCTACTTTAATTGTTCCAATTTTAAACTTATGTAATAAATTAATCATGACAACGGAGAATATTAAAATAATTGATACGAATACCAAGAAATTAAATTTCGGGTCTCTACATCCTACACCCCTTAAAGGAATTTCGTCCTCGAAATTGTGTACCTTAGTTAAACAAGTAGGGATACTTCTCTCGAACTTCATCTTCTCTTTCCCAAGTGGCCTCTTCAACGGAGTGATGTTCCCAGCGAAGGAGGAAAAAACGAATGATCTTTCTGCGTAGCACATGCTCTTTTTGATCCAAAATCTGAACAGGTTGTTCTACCATTGTCAAATCTTTTGGAATTTTCAAATGCTCAAAATCTATAATATGTGAAGGATCTGGAATGTACTTCCTCAACATAGAAACGTGGAAGACATTATGAACTGCCGCCATGTGAGGAGGCAGGTTAACCCTGTATGCCACTTCTCCTACTCTTCTGATAATTTCGAATGGTCCAACATACCTTGGACTTAACTTCCCTCTCTTACCAAACCTCATAATTCCTTTGGTAGGCGATATTTTAACGAAGACAAAATCTCCAACTTGAAATTCCAAATCCCTTCTTCGAGTGTCTGCATAACTCTTCTATCTACTCTGGGCAGTCTTCAATCTTTCTCTGATCAAGTTAACCCGGTCTGCCGTCTGTTCAATTAGCTCAGGACCCAGAAGTTTTCTCTCTCCCACTTCATCCCAATAAAGAGGAGATCTACAACTTCTACCATACAAGGCTTCGAAAGGTGAAATCTGAATACTTGCTTGATAACTGTTGTTATAAGCAAATTCAACTAAGGGTAAATGCTCATTCCAACTACCTTGAAAATTAAGCATACAAGACCGGAGCATATCCTCAATAATCTGATTCACTCTTTCTGTCTGACCATCAGTTTGAGGATGAAATGCCATGCTGAAATCCAGGCGAGATCCCCTGGCTTGCTGGAAACTCCTCCAGAACCTTGATGTGAACCTTGTATCTCTGTCAGAAACGATACTGACAGGTACTCCATGTAAATGTACCACTTCCTTAATATAAAGTTCCACTAACTTGTTAGCATTATAAGTAGTCCGATAAGGAAGAATGTGAGCTGACTTAGTAAGACGGTCCACCACCACCCAAATGGCATCAAAATTCTTGGTTGTCTTTGGCAATCCCACAATAAAGTCCATAGATATGTTTTCCCACTTCCACTCAGGAATAAGGAGGGGTTGCAATAACCCTGCAGGTCTCTTATGTTCGGCTTTCACTTGTTGACAAACCAAACATTGAGATACATGAGTAGCCACATCTCTCTTCATATTCCTCCACCAATAATGCCTCTTGAGATTTTGGTACATCTTAGAACCACCTGGATGAACTGTATACTTGGACCGATGTGCTTCATCTAAAATCTCTCGTCTCAAATCTTCATTATTTGGGACACATAACCTGCCTTTAAACGTTATAGCTCCTTCTCCATTAACTGAGAAATCCTCCTGACCATTTTCGAAAGACTTGGCTCGATAAGCTAATAATTCTTCATCAGACTCTTGCAATTCTATGATTCTGGTTCGCATATATGATCTGACTGCAAGATTAGCTACCAATGGTCCGCCTATACAAAGAGTGAAACTTGTTTCATTGTTGGACATATCTTCTAACAATTTCCAACCTTTGACCCTTAAATGTGCCAACAAACCAGAGGGCCTTCTGCTAAGTGCATCTGCTACCACATTAGCTTTCCCTAGATGATATTGGATCGAACAATCATAATCTTTCAAAAATTCTACCCAATGGCGTTGTCTCAAGTTGAGCTCTTTCTGAGAGAACAAGTACTTGAGGCTCTTATGATCTGTAAAAATTTCAAACTCTTCTCTATACAAATAATGCCGCCAAATCTTTAGAGCAAAAACCACTGCTGCTAGCTCAAACTCTAGAGTAGAGTAGTTCTTCTCATGGTTCTTCAATTGTCGGGATGCATAGGTAATGACTTTACCATGTTGCATGAGAACACATCCCAAACCAACATGCGAAGCATCACTGTAAACTACAAATCCACCACTACCTGATGGAACAGTGAGGACTGGGGCTGTAGTAAGGCGCTTCTTCAATTCCAAGAAACTCTGCTCGCATTTATCATCCCATGTGAACTTGGCATTTTTCTTGGTCAAGTGAGTATGTGGTGCTGCCAGGCTAGAGAATCCCTCTACAAATCTTCTATAATATCATGCGAGGCCTAGAAAACTCCTGATTTCTGTAACACTCTTTGGCCTAACCCAATCTGCAACAGCTTCAATCTTCGCGGGATCTACTGAAATCCCTTCTGATGATACGACATGGCCTAGAAATGCTACCTTCTCAAGCCAAAACTCACATTTACTCAATTTAGCATACAACTAATGCTTTCTCAAAGTCTTGAGGGTAACCCGAAGATGCTTCCCATGATCCTCCCGGGTGGGTGAGTATACAAGGATGTCGTCTACAAATACTATCACATGACAATCCAAGACTGGTTTGAAAACTCTATTCATCAAGTCCATAAATACTGCCGGTGCATTAGTTAAACCAAAGGACATAACCAGAAACTCAAAGTGTCGATATCTTGTTCTGAAAGCTGATTTAGGGATATCCTCTTATCTAATCTTCAACTGATGATACCCTGACCTCAGATCTATCTTAGAAAAGAATTTTGCTCCCTTTAATTGGTCGAACAGATCATCAATCCGTGGCAACGGATATTTGTTCTTTATGGTGACCTTGTTTAACTGCCGATAGTCGATGCACATCCTCATCGACCCATCCTTCTTCTTTACAAAAAGAACTGGTGCACCCCATGGTGACATACTTGGTCTAATAAAACCCTGTTTCAGTAATTCTTCAATTTGTACCTTCAACTCTTTTAGTTCCGTTGGGGCCATCCTATACGGTGCTCTGGAAATTGGTGCAGTGCCTGGGGCTAAGTCAATGACAAAATCAATCTCCCTATCTGGTGGTAACCCTGGTAACTCATCAGGAAAAACATCCATGAACTCACAGACTACAGGGATGACAGAACCATCTTTTTCCTCTGGATTGGAAAGACTTAAGGCCGCAAATCTAGCGATGTCTTTCTTCTTCAATCCTCTAAAATGGAAGGGAGTTCCATTAACTGGCTTGAACTTCACCATTTTCTCATAACAATCTACTTGCCCATGGTAAGCTGCAAGCCAATCCATTCCAAGAATGACATCAAAATCTTGGAAGTCTAGGATGATCAGGTCTGCCAGTAGCTCATGTTGTCCCACAAGGATGACACAAGCTCGGTATACTTGGTTGGTGACTACTGATTTACCAATAGGAGTCAAGATGGATAACTCCTTATCTAACTGGCTCAGTTCTGAAACAAATCCCTTCGCAAAACTAGGTGTAACAAACGAATGTGTTGATCCTGTATCAATCAATACATGTGCCAAACATTCGTTAATCAATAGGGTGCCTGAGTTATTAAATAACTAAGTGTCAAATTCATGCATTATTCACATAATATAAGTAGCATATTTTATCCACACATCATATTTATAAACATCACAATAATCATAGAAATATCATATCAAATATAAATATAACTAAAGTGTACCTTGCACCACATCATCTGATGCGTGTGCATCCTGATCTAATATTGCAAAGACCTTGCCCTGGGTCACCTGACGTGGCTGCTGCTGTGGGGGCTACTGGGGTTTAGGAGCCTGAGGAGGCTTCTACTGTGGTGCCTGCCTAGTAGGTGGCCTATTCCCCTGAGGCTGGACTTGTTGAGTGGCCTGCTGACTACGGTGAGGACAATCTCTAATCCGGTGTCCCAGTTGACCACACTGGAAACATCCCCCTGTGAGTGCTCGACATTCACTAGCTGGATGTCTCTTCCCACAATGTACACACACATCAAACATAGGTGCAGAAGAAGTGGGCTGCACATACCGAGTGGCCTGAGAAGTAGTAGGGTGAGGCACAGTAGGTCCAGATGGAGGTGCAGGCCTCTGATAAGGGTCGGCCTAGCTGTAGGCGGTTGGCCTGAAAATCTGGGCCTCTTATCCTGTGGTCCAACCCTGCTTGGCTGTCCCCTGCTGAATTTCTCTTTTTGATTCATCTCTCTCTTCTTCAAGAACTCCTCTGAATTCTTTTCAGCCAACTGAGCCCTATCGTTCACTTCAGCGAAAGTCTCGAGTCGAAACATTGAGACTCGGTCTCTAATAAAATCTCTCAATCCTCTTTCAAATTTTCTTGCTTTCATTGCCTCTCTGACAATCATATGAGGTGCAAACCTGGAAAGTTCTGAGAACTTGGCCTCATACTCGGCCACTGTCATCTTCCCCTGTTCAAGAGTGAGGAACTCTGCTTCCTTCTTTTCCCGGATAACTACTGGAAAATACTTCTTATAAAACACATCTAGAAATTCCCCCCATGTCCATGGTTGACCAGCTCTGGTCAAATCTCTAGTCCTGGAAGCTGCTCTCCACCAATGTTCTGCTTCACCCTCCATTACAAAGGCTGCCCATGTCACTCTTTCAGTATCTGTGGGAGACAGAACTGAAAATATCTTCTCCAGCTGTAAGATCCATGCCTCTGCAGCTATTGGATCTGTGGTCCCATAGAATGACGGAGGCCTCAATCTCCGGAACGCCTCAATCCCCGCATGTGGCCTGGGTGGAGGGGGTACATGTGCCTCTGCTGGTCCAGGAGCAGTTGCAACAGGTTGTCTGGCTGCGAGGAGTGACATAGTCTCGGTAATCGATCCTAGCACCTCAGTTAAATCAGGCTAGTACATACCAATTGGATGTCCTTCATCAATACCCCTTCCAGCATTACCTCTTGTGTTATATGCACGACCGTGCCTCATTGTGATAATCCTGAGAGCAAACGGTAACAATTAGTCTAACTTGGAAAAATAATTCATCCTAATACTTAGGCTTTACTCTAATCATCACAATATATCCTAGCATGTTGTATCCTAAGACTTAAGCCCTAGCTAACCTAATGCCTTTGCTCTGATACCAACTCTGTCGCGCCCCAAAATCCCACCAACTTAATGTCAGACTTTGGCACGTGACTTAATCATTAATTCCATAACTTCTTATCATAAGCATTTAAGGCAATTCTAAAAACATGGACCTAAAATTATTATTTTTTCTTTAAATAAATGCAATCAAGTCCAATATCTGAAATAAATACTAAGACGTCATAATCAACTTAAAATCAACCTCTATGAATCTCCAGTCAAAAACTCAAACTAACTATAAATCCATAATTAGTCTATTACAATTCTAAAATTCAAAATCCAAATATACTAGTGGTCTAGTGTCCTGTGTATGGCCAGCAATCCAAGTTCCATTCTCCATCAGGATAGTCACCTGCTGGCTCTTCCTGCTCTTCCTCGTATTCTTCCTCCCTCCAAGGTCCTAGGGCACAAATGTCAAATCTAGCACCTGCCGACAACAACAGTCATCGGCTGAGTAACAAGTTACCAAGCGTATATACAAAATCCTGCCTAACAATATATGAGATTTGATAACAATATATTTTAAGATTCAACATCACAAGTGAACTCACAATATTTCAAAGTGCGGAAGCATAATTAAATTTGATTCTTACACCTGATTACTTATGCTTATTTCTCTTATTTATCTTACCTTTTTTTGTTCATGAATTTATTCAACAACATGCAATTGCAATAACTTAAAATAACTCTACCCCATATATCTGGTAGAGACTAACATATACCCTACTTTCCGAGGTACTACACAATATACACATTATCCGGTCTACACGGCTTGTCTACACATTATCCGGTGTATACGGCTTGTCTACACATTATCCGGTGTATACGGCTTGTCTACACATTCGCCAGTGCATACGGCTGGTTTTGCCTTGATCATAGGCCTGTGGGTACTCGGTCAGTGCAAAACTCAATCATTCATAATGCTTGTGTCCTTGTGTACTTGCATATTACTTGTCATCTTTTTTATTCTCATGCTTGTTCATGTATAGATTTCGTGAATCCGTGTGAATGAAATAAAATTCTTGTAAATCATGCATAGATTTAAACATGCAAGGGTTCTCCTAAGTGATCAATATAAAGCATAATTTGTCAAATAAAATAAGGGATAATTTTATTTACCGTGTCTAAATTTTTAATACGCATCTATAATCAAATAAGTCTCACAGGGCCTTAGTGTTCACTACACGTAATGATCTCAAACAAACTTATAATAATTTCATCAATTCTGAACATCATCCACTTCCTCCATTCTCATCATTCATACATCACAAAATCAATCCCATTCCCCTTGTTGAGATAGAATAAAAAAAAATATCATAAACAACATCTTTTCAAATAATTATCACAAGGAAATCACCATCTAAAATGTTCTCTATTCATCATATATATATTATCCATCAGATAACCCAGATCTAAAATTTTCTAACATCGTCTATAGATTTTTCAAAGAAAAATCCTGATTTAGAACATTACAAAATCATCATATATATTTTCCATAAAAAAAAAAAATCTGGGTATAAACATCGTAAAATTATCATATATAATTTTCCATGAGAAAATCTGAGTATAAACATCATAAAATCCTCATTTATAATTTTCATCATAGTTTAAAACAATAAAAACATATTTACTATTGTCGTTCTTACTTTAAATCTATTTCTTCATCATATTTGTATCAATAATCCCTATATTGAGAGGAAGGAAGTCGTATTTACCTCTCACGATCGCTTCCCTACGATCAAACGTTTGCGAATGGGATGGATCTAAGCCTTTTGGTACTTTTTCCTTGCAACACCTTTGATTTCTCCTTTGGATCTCTCCAAAACCCTTTTCTCTCACTCTCTTTAATGAGAACTCATAGGTTTTTCTTCTATTTTTTTCTCTCTAATAAGTTTTAGAATGATGAAATACCTAAATTCCATGAGTTAAGGTCTTTATATAGGCAATACCAGGGTTAGAAAGTGATAAGAACTGCTAAAACACTATTCACGGTTACTGTTCACGCGGTACTGTTCACGCGGTTACTGTTCATCATATTTACAGTTTTGCCACTGAACTTAGAATAATTCTATAGAGCTCAATTCTTATCGGATTAACCTGAAATTTGAACCATAGCTACTTTAGGTCATATAGAATCTTCATTAAAATGTTCATAAATTTTGGATTGCACAAAATGACCAAAATGCCCCTCTTATGATAAAGGAGATTTCGTCTATTTTTTTTCACTTGATTAATTTATAAAACACCCTCATGCTACTTTAATTGTTCCAATTTTAAACTTATGTAATAAATTAATCATGACAAATCAGAATATTATAATAATTGATACAAATATCAAGAAATTAAATTTCGGGTCTCTACAGTGTTGATCAAGGGGGAGTCCAAATCAAGCTTGGATTATCCTCTCCAGCAAGGATCTTCATCCTCAAGTTGTGGTGTCTTCTTCTTCAAGTGGGATCATCCTCTATCAAGTTGGGGGTTTTCCAAACAAGGGTTTTCTCCAATCAAGGGTTGATTTCAAAGGTTAGTACACCCTACTAACTACCTTAGTAATAACCTAGGTTTATTTTAAAAAATGCCTGTGGATTTCTTTAGTTCGTTCTTTTCTTGATTTGCCATATTAAATCCCTAAATTAAACAAGATAAAGAAGAAATTATGGATGTGTGAATGAGTAGCTGAGGCGATGGATGCCATGCGTTGTTATAGATGATGTATGATGAAAATGGTGGAAGGGCATAGTACACATAAGGAACACACCCCATGTGTTTGATGGAATGGTTGAATGAAAAGACATGAAATAAATAAATATAATAATATTGCACACCACTTGTTTGATAAAATGCATGAATAACATTGAAAATCAAGACTAAGGAAATTAACGACTACGATATACTTGCCCACCAAATGTTTGATAAAATGCCTAAATGAGAAGTAAATGAGTTTGATGAAAATTATGAAAACACGGATCGCATAGTTCTTCTTATAGTCAAGTCAAGGCAAGGATGCTAATGTGTTCCGCTCGATTATAGTCCGGGCATTAGTCAAGCAAGAATGACAAGAACCTAGCATGTCTGTCCACTCATAGTTCAGGTACTAGTTAAACAAGACAAGCAAGTAAACAAGAAAACATGCATGATTCTCACCAGCCAAGAATAATCTTATGAGATGTATAAGGAACTCACAAGGTAATAGAAAACACATATGAGTTAAAGCATGTATAGAATGTATGATTTAAAGTATGATGTTCAAGAATTGCACAAGTGTTAGTTGTATTAGCTTCCGCACTTTGATTATGTATATGTGAAAATGAATTGTACCATGCATGATATATTATTGTTTTTACATATTATCGTTATTACTATTGTTAGCTAGTAGCTTGTACTCGCTGAGTATTCCATACTCAGTCGTACTTTTTTATCGGTAGGTACATTATGCGATATATGGACTCCAGGTTCCTTGGATAGAGGTAGCTTATGTAGAACAGGAGACCGCTCTGGTTGTCACCCAGATATTAGGAGTCTTGGCATGTGGCCAATGGTTGGGATGAGTGAGAGGGAGAGACATGTATTTTGGTTCCTTATGTATGAGGATGTTTGTCTCACTTGAGTTGGGACTCAATTAAGGAGTTTATGTTCATGTTGAAAATTCTATTCAATTATTGTAATCAATTGCACTTGGAATATAGTTAAGTCATTAAAGAAATTTTTAGTTCACTATTTTGCATGCCTTGTATACTCTTTGCAAGTTTGATTTAAGGTTAAGTCACATCGCCAAAGTATTCTAACTCCTAGGGGGTATTTTGGGGCATAACAGAAGTGGTTTCAGAGCTTAGGCATTAAAGTATGAGACCACGATAAATACAAGGCATTAAGTTTAAGGAAAGATTCATATTCCAAGTGTAGACTAATCACTTAGTCTTTGTCTATAACAAGTTGATTTCACTCGAAGTTAGTGTCTTTTTCGCTAGGAAAACCTAAAATTTTATATATACTTACACTATTGCATGTTGTATTCTTATGTGGTATTATATGCTATGTGTTGTGTGCATACTATATGATAGATGCATAGTGAAAACATATGCTTGATGAACGAGTTCCTAGTTAGACTCATCAGTTGAGCGATTCTCAGGCTAGAGTCTAGCCTAGGTGTTAGTTGACAAAGGGGGGTGGTCCTTTGTCATACATTGTATTATTAGATCTAGGTAGGGATTTGTTTCCCAAGAGAGGCTATAGGATGCTCTTAGGTCTTACAAGTCTAGTATATTTATAGTTGCGAAAATAAGGACATAGGTTTTGATATATATACTATTATGCATATTCGGTGTAATTTGAATTGTTTAACTATACTTAATGTATCTTACATCACAAATAAGCATAACTCGTACATCACGATATGATGATAGTCCATGTGAGTTTAGGTAACCCCACGACTAGTAAGAACATATATGGATATCAATATATTTCTAACCAACTCTGGGATGTTTGAGGCACGCTTCTAGGTACAAATGCACATTATTTGCAGCACGTCCTAGACCCGATGCTCAGTCCAAAATAATAAATGAATTATAACTCCAAGGATGATCATGTAGATCATGCATCGCATAAGCATCGTGCATCGCATGAGCATCATACATATCATTTGCATTATACATTTTCATACATGGCACACATTTCATACATGGCATGAACATCACACACATATCATAAACATCATATGCATATCCTGCGTGCATCATGTAGATCTTAGAAGCATCTTACATGTCACCAAGATTAAGAAGATTTCACTTAAATAACTCAAATAAATGATACTAGTCATTAGTCCTAATCTTAAGTTGGGTAAGGTCTTAAGCATGTAATCGGTTAGATACCTTAAAATGAGCGTGAGAACTTAGCTTTGCTAGGAAAACTAATTGTATGACTATACTAGTAAGTGTGCCTCGATGTATTATTATGTATGTATAAACATGAAATGATAGTTGAAATTGGCGACGAGATAAGTTGGGTTCCAAATTAGGCTCATGCTTTGCTATTGTTCTTAGGATTTGATCATGAGACGTGGCAATCAGGGTTGCGTTTACCCTACTTGGGAAAATGGAGGTGACGCTCTGGTAGGTGATGAGCAACCTGACCTTACACAAGTATTAGGGTCGATAGCTAAGACCTTAGCTATGCTCGCAGCCAGACAACTTGCCACTCCCCATCCTACTGCAACACTAGTGCCGGCTCATCCAAACAGAGCACAGGCAGGGATAGATAGGGCTGGCAATGGATCGGATCATATTCGGATCCGATCCGATTAGTTGGACTTTGGACCCTATATATGATCTGTCGGATCGGATCAGTGGAATCCAATTATAATCAAATCAGATCGGATTTGGATATAGGGTGATCCGATCCGATTAAAATCTGATCTGATTAAAATAATTTTTTTAAATCATTTTAAATATATTACTTAGATTTTCTATGCATAAAATATTAATTTTTAAAAAATTAACATTAATTAGAGTTAATTAAGGTATTATTAGATTTTATATTATTAAAATAGATTTTAAAAAAAAAACATTAACCTTATTCGGATCGAATTGGATCGGATTCGGATCTTACAAAATATAATCGGATCAGATTCGGATTGATTACTTTATAATCCGACGGATCTCAGATCGGATTCAGATCTGTCAGATTCTGAATCTGATCGGATTCGGATCTAGGCAGATCCAGCCCGAATCCGACCCATTGACAGCCCTAAGGATAGAGGCATTTTAGAGGATGAGGCCTCTAGTATTCTATGGTGGCACAGACCCATTAGTTGTAGAAGCATGGGTTAGGCAGCTGGAGAAGTTTTTCTCCATCTTGATGCCTACGGAGGGAGAAAAAGTTGCATGGGCCACCTTTATGGAAGGTGAGGCCGATCACTGGTGGATATCCACCATCAGAACGAGGGACTTGACTTGAGCAGGTCAAGAATGGACTTGGGAAGAGTTTCTTGATGGTTTCTACAAGAAATACTTCCCGGTGGGAGTTAGAAAAAAGAAAGAACTAGAGTTCATTACCTTGGAACAAGGGAACATGACAGTAGTTGAATATGAGGTCAAGTTCTCCTAACTGTCGAGGTTCGCCCAATACCTAATAGCCACAGAGGCAAGGAAGGCCATAAAATTCGAGAGGGGATTGCAGGCCTACATCAAAGACAGGGTTTCCATGTTCAGGCATGAGACCTATGCCAAAGTTATGGATAAGTCCCAATTGGCTTAAACGAATTTTGAAGAATTCTACAAGAGGAGAGAAAGGTTGAGAGGCCAGTCCAGTGGCTCAACGCAGCTTGAGAAGAGGGTCAGGATTGCCCCGTATGAGACCTCTAAGTCTACACCAATTCAGAGGCCTCCTTTTTCACCACGAGTCCCTAGCCTCACTACTACTCAGACAACCCGATTCTTGCAGCCCTTATCTTCTATGTCGGGAAGTGATCACTGTAGTCACTATAGAAGGAAGCATACTGGGGATTATCGGAAGCTCAAGGATGGATGTTTCTATTGTGGGGATCAAGGCCACTTGATCAGAGGTTGTCCTCACCGTTTGCCTCCAGCTCAACCTTGGGCAAGCAAGCCTCAGTAGCTCTCATAGTCACCTCTATAGGTGAGCTAGGGCAGAAGTTGCCATGCCAGGGTTGGATGCTTAAGCACCACAAAATGTAGGCTGAAGTGCTTAGATGGAAATTTTGTTTTGTAAAGAATGATGTAATGTTGTATTTCAGTATGCTGCCTATGTGCAGAAACATGCAATATTATGTTATGAAAGTTTTCTTGCTTTACGTGGGTGTTCAGTGATATGAAAAAAAAAAAAAAACCTAAGTGCCTTGCTAATAAGCAACCGCCTAGTTTTCTGTGGATTGTTGATGAATTAGTATGTCTTTTAGTGTAACTAGGTGACCGAGTTCAAGGTTAAGGGTAGGAAAGGCATTTCCGCTTAATGTTACATCATCCAAATTTCGAGGACGAAATTTCTGTAAGGGGGAGACAATGTAATGCCCCGAAAATTTCATTCGCTGTTCAAGTGAATAGTGTTAGTGAATGGTGCCGAAGGCACTAGTGTTAGAAGGGCCAAAGGCCTTTATTATAAGTTGGGTTTGGTTAATGAGTTAAGTGAGGGTACTAAATAATACCCCTTGATGTTTAAGAGTGTTAAAATAAGAGTGTGAAATACTCTCGGTGATCAAGGTATGATCAAAATTGAAAAGAAGAAAAAGGTCTTCCCATACCCTTCACTTTAGGGAGGCATATTTTTGTCACCGCTGGTCGGAATCGAGTGAGTCTTGAATTTTTGGAAAGATATTGGAACCCTCTTCGAGTTTCATGTCTATCATTTTTCATAATTTTGAGTCGGGGTTAGGTTAAAAGTTTGATTTCCAAAACAGGGTCGGCTGCAAATCTTGGCTGTCACAACCCATTGCAGACCACTCAGCTTTAGGGGCAAAATGGTCCATGAATAAAGGAGAATTGGAATTTATAAAACATAAAAAATTTGTTCCTCACCGAAAGATGAATCCGACGCATGTTAAATCGTCAAAATATGTTGAGCGAGTCAAAAATTATGGCCGAAATACCAAAGCGGGAAAAATCTGGAAAACCTGTTGTTAGAGTTACGAACGATCGTAATTACGATCAATCGTAGAGTTGCTATGACCGATCGTAAAGCCCGAGAAATGTTGTAAACTCACTGGGCAACCTACGATCGATCGTAGGAATCCTACGAACAATCGTAGATGCGCGAATCCAACTTTTTTGAGCGTGATTTTTGGGGTTTTCATCCCTTATCCTATAAATGCCCAATCATTTTGGGGCTTTTGGGAAACCTAAACCAAAAGGAGGGATTGGAGAGGAGAAGGAAGGGAAGATCTGGGGATTTCCAAGAGGGGTTTTTTGGAGATCAAGGGGGAGTCCAAATCAAGCTTGGATTATCCTCTTAAGCAAGGATCTTCATTCTCAAGTGGTGGTGTCTTCTTCTTCAAGTGGGATCATCCTCTATCAAGTTGGGGGTTTTTTTCCAAACAATGGTTTTCTCCAATCAAGGGTTGATTTCAAAAGTTAGTACGTCCTACTAACTACCTTAGTAATAACCTAGGTTTATTTTAAAAACATGCTTGTGGATTTCTTTAGTTTGTTCTTTTCTTGATTTGCCGTATTAAATCCCTAAATTAAACAAGATAAAGAAAAAATTGTGGATGGGTAGTTGAGGCGATGGATGCCATGTGTTGTGATGGATGATGTGTAATGAAAATGGTGGAAGGGCATACTACACATAAGGAACACACCCCATGTGTTTAATGGAATGAAAAAACATGAAATAAATAAATATAAGAATGTTGCACACCACTAATTTGATAAAATGCATGAATAATCTTGAAAACCAAGACTAAGGAAATATGAATAAAGGTTAAAGAAACGTTCCATGTTAAGTGTTCGACAAAATGCATGAATGAGAATTCAAGGAAATTAAAGAAGATTATTAAAGCATGTTTATGTGGTTTTCTTAGAAATGGTAATTTTAGATCAATTGCGCTATATGCTTGTTTTAAATTCCAACATGATCATAAAAAGAATTGAAATGCTGTCGCGCCCCAAAATCCCACCTAACTTAATGTGAGACTTTGGCACGGGACTTAATCTTTAATTCCATAACTTCTTATTATAAGCATTTAAGGCAATTCAAAAACATGGACCTAAAATATTTTTTTTTTCTTTAGATAAATGCAATCAAGTCCAATATCTGAAATAAATACTAAGACGTCATAATCAATTTAAAATCAACTTCTATGAATCTCCAGTCATAAACTCAAACTAACTATAAATCCATAATTAGTCTATTGCAATTCTAAAATTCAAAACCCAAATATACTAGTAATCTAGTGTCCTGTGTATGGCCAGCAATCCAAGTTCCATTCTCCATCAGGATAGTCAACTGCTGGCTCTTCCTGCTCTTCCTCGTCTTCTTCCTCCTCCCAAGGTCCTGGGGTACAAATGTCAAATCTAGCACCTGCCGACAACAACAGTCATCGGCTGAGTAACAAGTTACCCAGCATGTATACAAAATCCTGCCTAACAATATACGAGATTTGATAACAATATATTTTAAGATTCAACATCACAAGTGAACTCACAATATTTCAAAGTGCGAAAGCATAATTAAATTTGATTCTTACACCTGATTACTTATGCTTATTTCTCTTATTTATCTTGCCTATTTTTGTTCATGAATTTATACAACAACATGCAATTGCAATAACTTAAAATAACTCTACCCCATATATCGGGTAGAGACTAACATATACCTTACTTTCTGAGGTACCAAACAATATAAACATTATCCGGTGTACACGGCTTGTCTACACATTATCCGGTGTATACGGCTTGTCTACACATTATCCGGTGTTTACGGCTTGTCTACACATTCGCCGGTGCATACGGCAGGTTGTGCCTTGATCATAGGCCTGTGGGTACTCGGTCAGTGCAAAACTCAATCATGCATAACGCTTGTGTCCTTGTGTACTTGCATATTACTTGTCATCTTGTTTATTCTCATACTTGTTCATGTATAGATTTCGTGAATGCGTGTGAATGAAATAAAATACTTGTAAATCATGCATAGATTTAAACGTGCAAGGGTTCTCCTAAGTGATCAATATAAAGCATAATTTGTCAAATAAAATAAGGGATGATTTTATTTACCGAGTCTAAATTTTTAATACGCATCTATAATCAAATAAGTCTCACAGGGCTTTAGTTTTCACAACACGTAATGATCTCAAACAAACTTATAATAATTTCATCAATTCTGAACATCATCCACTTCCTCCATTCTCATCATTCATACACCACAAAATCAATCCCATTCCCCTTGTTGAGATAGAATAAAAAAAAATATCATAAACAACATCTTTTTCAAATAATTATCACAAGGAAATCACCATCTAAAATATTCTCTATTCATCATATATATATTATCCATCAGAGAACCCAGATCTAAAATTTTCTAACATCGTCTATAGATTTTTCAAGAAAAAATCCTGATTTAGAACATTACAAAAATCATCATATATATTTTCCATGAAAAAAAATCTGGGTATAAACATCGTAAAATCATCATATATAATTTTCCTTGAGAAAATCTGAGTATAAACATCATAAAGTCCTCATATATAATTTTCATCATAGTTTAAAACAATAAAAACATATTTACTATTGTCGTTCTTACTTTAGATCTATTTCTTCATCATAATTGTATCAATAATCCCTATATTGAGAGGAAGGAAGTCGTATTTACCTCTCACGATCGCTTCCCTACGATCAAACGTTTGCGAACGGGATGGATCTAAGCCTTTTTGTACTTTTTCCTTGCAACACCTTTGATTTCTCCTCTTGGATCTCTCCAAAACCCTTTTCTCTCTCTCTTTAATGAGAACTCATAGGTTTTTCTTCTATTTTTTTCTCTCTAATAAGTTTTAGAATGATGAAATACCTAAAATCCATGAGTTAAGGTCTTTATATAGGCAATCCTAGGGTTAGAAAGTGATAAAAACTGCTAAAACACTATTCACGGTTACTGTTCATGCGGTACTATTCATGCGGTTACTGTTCATCATATTTACAGTTTTGCCACTTAACTTTGAATAATTCTATAGAGCTCAATTCTTATCGGATTAACCCGAAATTTGAACCATAGCTACTTTAGGTCATATAGAATCTACATTAAAATTTTCATAAATTTTGGATGGCACAAAATGACCAAAATGCCCCTCTTATGATAAAGGAGATTTTATCTATTTTTCACTTGATTAATTTATAAAGCACCCTCATGCTACTTTAATTGTTCCAATTTTAAACTTATGTAATAAATTAATCATGACAACCGAGAATATTAAAATAATTGATACGAATACCAAGAAATTAAATTTCGGGTCTCTACATCCTACCCCCCTTAAAAGGAATTTCGTCCTCGAAATTGCGTACCTTAGTTAAACAAGTAGGGATACTTCTCTCGAACTTCATCTTCTCTTTCCCAAGTGGCCTCTTCAACGGAGTGATGTTGCCAGCGAAGGAGGACAAAATGAATGATCTTTCTGCATAGCCCATGCTTTTTTTGATCCAAAATCTGAACAGGTTGTTCTACCATTGTCAAATCTTCTCGAATTTCCAAAGGCTCAAAATCTATAATATGTGAAGGATCTGGAATGTACTTCCTCAACATAGAAACATGGAAGACATTATGAACCGCCGCCATGTGAGGAGGCAGGTTAACCCTGTATGCCACTTCTCCTACTCTTCTGATAATTTCGAATGGTCCAACATACCTTGGACTTAACTTCCCTCTCTTACCAAACCTCATAATTCCTTTGGTAGGCGATATTTTAACGAAAACAAAATCTCCAACTTGAAATTCCAAATCCCTTCTTCGGGTGTCTGCATAACTCTTCTGTTTACTCTGGGCAGTCTTCAATCTTTCTCTGATCAAGTTAACCCGGTCTGCCGTCTGTTCAATTAGCTCAGGGCCCAAAAGTTTTCTCTCTCCCACTTCATCCCGATAAAGAGGAGATCTACAACTTCTACCATACAAGGCTTCGAAAGGTGCCATCTGAATACTTGCTTGATAACTGTTGTTATAAGCAAATTCAACTAGGGGTAAATGCTCATCCCAACTACCTTGAAAATCAAGCATACAAGACCGGAGCATATCCTCAATAATCTGATTCACCCTTTCTGTCTGACCATCAGTTTGAGGATGAAATGCCGTGCTGAAATCCAGGCGAGATCCCATGGCTTGCTGGAAACTCCTCTAGAACCTTGATGTGAACCTTGTATCTCTGTCAGAAACGATACTGACAGGTACTCCATGTAAACGTACCACTTCCTTAATATAAAGTTCCGCTAACTTGTTAGCATTATAAGTTGTCCGATAAGGAAGAAAGTGGGCTTACATAGTAAGAAGGTCCACCACCACCCAAATGGCATCAAAATTCTTGGCTGTCTTTGGCAATCCCACAATAAAGTCCATAGATATGTTTTCCCACTTCCACTCAGGAATAGGGAGGGGTTGTAATAACCCTGCAGGTCTCTTATGTTCGGCTTTCACTTGTTGACAAACCAAACATTGAGATACATGAGTAGCCACATCTCTCTTCATATTCCTCCACCAATAATGCCTCTTGAGATTTTGGTACATCTTAGTACCACCTGGATGAACTGTATACTTGTACCGATTTGCTTCATCTAAAATCTCTCGTCTCAAATCTTCATTATTTGGGACTCATAACCTGCCTTTAAACGTTATAGCTCCTTCTCCATTAACTGAGAAATCCTCCTGACCATTTTCGAAAGACTTGGCTCGATAAGCTAATAATTCTTCATCAGACTCTTGCAATTCTATGATTCTGGTTCGCATATATGATCTGACTGCAAGATTAGCTACCAATGGTCCGCCTATACAAAGACTGAAACTTGTTTCATTGTTGGACATATCTTCTAACAATTTCCAACCTTTGACCCTTAAATGTGCCAACAAACCAGAGGGCCTTCTGCTAAGTGCATCTGCTACCATATTAGCTTTCCCTGGATGATATTGGATCGAACAATCATAATCTTTCAAAAATTCTACCCAACGGCGTTGTCTCAAGTTGAGCTCTTTCTGAGAGAATAAGAACTTGAGGCTCTTATGATCTGTAAAAATTTCAAACTCTTCTCTACACAAATAATGCCGCCAAATCTTTAGAGCAAAAACCACTGCTGCTAGCTCTGAATCATGAGTAGGGTAGTTCTTCTCATGGTTCTTCAATTGTCGGGATGCATAGGCAATGACTTTACCATGTTGCATGAGAACACATCCTAAACCAACATGCGAAGCATCACTGTAAACTACAAATCCACCACTACCTGATAGAACAGTGAGGACTGGGGCTGTAGTAAGGCGCTTCTTCAATTCCAAGAAACTCTGCTCGCATTTATCATCCCATGTGAACTTGACATTTTTCTTGGTCAAGTGAGTAAGTGGTGCTACCAAGTTCGAGAATCCCTCTACAAATCTTCTATAATATACTGCGAGGCCTAGATAACTCCTGATTTCTGTAACACTCTTTGGCCTAACCCAATCTGCAACAGCTTCAATCTTCGCGGGGTCTACTGAAATCCCTTTTGATGATACGACATGGCCTAAAAATGCTACCTTCTCAAGCAAAAACTCACATTTACTCAATTTAGCATACAACTCATGCTTTCTCAAAGTCTCGAGGGTAACCCGAAGATGCTTCTCATGATCCTCCCGGGTGGGTGAGTATACAAGGATGTCGTCTACAAATACTATCACATGACAATCCAAGACTGGTTTGAATACTATTCATCAAGTCCATAAATGCTGCCGGTGCATTAGTTAAACCAAAGGACATAACCAGAAACTCAAAGTGTCCATATCTTGTTCTGAAAGCTGATTTAGGGATATCCTCTGATCTAATCTTCAACTGATGATACCCTGACCTCAGATCAATCTTAAAAAAGAATTTTGCTCCCTTTAATTGGTCGAACAGATCATCAATCCGTGGCAACGGATATTTATTCTTTATGGTGACCTTGTTTAACTGCCGATAGTCGATGCACATCCTCATCGACCCATCCTTCTTCTTTACAAAAAGAACTGGTGCACCCCATGGTGACATACTTGGTCTAATAAAATCTTGTTTCAGTAATTTTTCAATTTGTACCTTCAACTCTTTTAGTCCTGCTGGGGCCATCCTATACGGTGCTCTGGAAATTGGTGCAGTGCCTGGAGCTAAGTCAATGACAAAATCAGTCTCCCTATCTGGTGGTAACCCTGGTAACTCATCAGGAAAAACATCCATGAACTCACAGACTACAGGGATGATAGAACCATCTTTTCCTTCTGGATTGGAAAGACTTAAGGCCGCACATCTAGCGATGTCTTTCTTCTTCAATCCTCTAAAATGGAAGGGAGTTCCATTAACTGGCTTGAACTTCATCATTTTCTCATAACAATCTACTTGCCCATGGTAAGCTGCAAGCCAATCCATTCCAAGAATGACATCAAAATCTTGGAAGTCTAGGATGATCTGGTCTACCAGTAGCTCATGTTGTCCCACAAGGATGACACAAGCTCGGTATACTTGGTTGGTGACTACTGATTTACCAATAGGAGCCAAGATCGATAACTCCTTATCTAACTGGCTCGGTTCTGAAACAAATCCCTTCGCAAAACTAGGTGTAACAAACGAATGTGTTGATCCCGTATCAATCAATACATGTGCCAAACATTCATTGATCAATAGGGTGCCTGAGTTCTTAAATAACTAAGTGTCAAATTCATGCATTATTCACATAATATAAGTAACATATTTTATCCACAAATCATATTTATAAACATCATAATAATCATAGAAATATCATATCAAATATAAATATAACTAAAGTGTACCTTGCACCACATCATCTGATGCCTGTGCATCCTGATCTGATATTGCAAAGACCTTGCCCTGGGTCACCTGACGTGGCTGCTGCTGTGGGGGCTACTGGGGTTTAGGAGCCTGAGGAGGCTTCTACTGTGGTGCCTGCCTAGTAGGTGGCCTATTCCCCTGAGGCTGGACTTGCTGAGTGGCCTGCTGACTACGGTGAGGACAGTCTCTAATCCGGTGTCCCAATTGACCACACTGGAAACATCCCCCTGGGAGTGCTCGACATTCACCAGCTGGATGTCTCTTCCCACAATGTACACACACATCAAACATAGGTGCAGAAGAAGTAGGCTACACATACCGAGTGGCCTGAGAAGTAGTAGGGTGAGGCACAGTAGGTCCAGATGAAGGTGTAGGCCTCTGATAAGGAGTCGGCTTAGCTGTAGGTGGTTGGCCTGGGCCTCTTATCCTGTGGTCCAACCCTGCTTGGCTATCCCCTGCTGAATTTCTCTTTTTGATTCATCACTCTCTTCTTCAAGAATTCCTCTGAATTCTTTTCAGCCAACTGAGCCCTATCGTTCAATTCAGCGAAAGTCTCGAGTCGAAACATTGAGACTCGGTCTCGAATAAAATCTCTTAATCCTCTTTCAAATTTTCTTGCTTTCATTGCCTCTGTGGCAATCATATGAGGTGCAAACCTTGAAAGTTCTAAGAACTTGGCCTCATACTCGGCCACTGTCTTCTTCCCCTGTTCAAGAGTGAGGAACTCTGCTTCCTTCTTTTCCTGGACAACCACTGGAAAATACTTCTTATAAAACACATCTAGAAATTCCCCCCATGTCCATGGTTGACCTGCTTTAATCAAATCTCTAGTCCTAGAAGCTGCTCTCCACCAATTTTATGCTTCACCCTCCATTACAAAGGCTGCCCATGTCACTCTCTCAGTATCCGTGGGAGACAGAACTGAAAATATCTTCTCCAGCTGTAAGATCCATGCCTCTGCAACTATTGGATCTATGGTCCCATAGAATGACGGAGGCCTCAATCTCTGGAATGCCTCAATCCCCGCATGTGGCCTGGGTGGAGGGGGTACATGTGCCTCTGCTGGTCCAGGAGCAGTTGCAACAGGTTGTCTGGCTGCGAGGAGTGCCATAGTCTCAACAATCGATCCTAGTACCTCAGTCAAATCAGGCTGGTACATACTAATTGGATGTCCTTCATCAATACCCCTTCCAGCATTACCTCTAGTGTTATATGCACGACCGCACCTCATTGTGATAATCCTGAGAGCAAACGTTAACAATTAGTCTAACTTGGAAAAATAATTCATCCTAATACTCAGGCTTTACTCTAATCATCACAATATATCCTAGCATGTTGTATCCTAAGACTTAAGCCCTAGCTAACCTAATGCCTTTGCTCTAATACCAACTCTGTCGCGCCCCAAAATCCCACCTAACTTAATGTGAGACTTTGGCACGTGACTTAATCATTAATTCCATAACTTCTTATCATAAGCATTTAAGGCAATTCTAAAAACATGGACCTAAAATATATTTTTTTTCATTAGATAAATGCAATCAAGTCCAATATCTGAAATAAATACTAAGACGTCATAATCAATTTAAAATCAACCTCTATGAATCTCCAGTCATAAACTCAAACTAACTATAAATCCATAATTAGTCTATTACAATTCTAAAATTCAAAATCCAAATATACTAGTAATCTAGTGTCCTGTGTATGGCCAGCAATCCAAGTTCCATTCTCCATCAAGATAGTCACCTGCTGGCTCTTCCTGCTCTTCCTCGTATTCTTCCTCCTCCCAAGGTCTTGGGACACAAATGTCAAATCTAGCCCCTGCCCACAACAACAGTCATCGGCTGAGTAACAAGTTATCCAGCGTATATACAAAATCCTGCCTAACAATATACGAGATTTGATAACAATATATTTTAAGATTCAACATCACAAGTGAACTCACAATATTTGAAAGTGCGGAAGCATAATTAAATTTGATTCTTACACCTGATTACTTATGCTTATTTCTCTTATTTCTCTTGCCTATTTTTGTTCATGAATTTATTCAACAACATGCAATTGCAATAACTTAAAATAACTCTACCCCATATATCGGGTAGAGACTAACATATACCCTACTTTCTGAGGTACCACACAATATACACATTATCCGGTGTACACGGCTTGTCTAAACATTATCCGGTGTATACGGCTTGTCTACACATTATCCGGTGTATATGGCTTGTCTACACAATCGCCAGTGCATACGGCTGGTTTTGCCTTGATCATAGGCCTGTGGGTACTCGGTCAGTGCAAAACTCAATCATGCATAATGCTTGTGTCCTTGTGTACTTACATATTACTTGTCATCTTGTTTATTCTCATACTTGTTCATGTATAGATTTCGTGAATCCGTGTGAATGAAATAAAATACTCGTAAATCATGCATAGATTTAAACGTGCAATGGTTCTCCTAAGTGATCAATATAAAGCATAATTTGTCAAATAAAATAAGGGATAATTTTATGTACCGTGTCTAAATTTTTAATACACATCTATAATCAAATAAGTCTCACAGGGCCTTAGTTTTCACAACACGTAATGATCTCAAACAAACTTATATTAATTTTATCAATTCTGAACATCATCCACTTCCTCCATTCTCATCATTCATACACCACAAAATCAATCTCATTCCCCTTGTTGAGATAGAATAAAAAAAAATATCATAAACAACATCTTTTTCAAATAATTGTCATAAGGAAATCACCATCTAAAATGTTCTCTATTCATCATATATATATTATCCATCAGATAACCCAGATCTAAAATTTTCTAACATCGTCTATAGATTTTTCAAAGAAAAATCCTGATTTAGAACATTACAAAAATCATCATATATATTTTCCATGAAAAAAAATCTTGGTATAAACATCGTAAAATCATCATATATAATTTTCCATGAGAAAATCTGAATATAAACATCATAAAATCCTCATATATAATTTTCATCATAGTTTAAAACAATAAAAACATATTTACTATTGTCGTTCTTACTTTAGATCTATTTCTTCATCATATTTGTATCAATAATCCCTATATTGAGAGGAAGGAAGTCGTATTTACCTCTCACGATCGCTTCCCTACGATCAAACGTTTGCGAACGGGATGTATCTAAGCCTTTTTGTACTTTTTCCTTGCAACACCTTTGATTTCTCCTCTTGGATCTCTCCAAAACCCTTTTCTCTCACTCTCTTTAATGAGAACTCATAGGCTATTCTTCTATTTTTTTCTCTCTAATAAGTTTTAGAATGATGAAATACCTAAAATCCATGAGTTAAGGTCTTTATATAGGCAATCCTAGGGTTAGAAAGTGATAAAAACTGCTAAAACACTATTCATGGTTACTGTTCACGCGGTACTGTTCACGTGGTTACTGTTCATCGTATTTATAGTTTTGCCACTGAACTTTGAATAATTCTATAGAGCTCAATTCTTATCGGATTAATCCGAAATTTGAACCATAGCTACTTTAGGTCATATAGATTCTACATTAAAATTTTCATAAATTTTGGATGGCATAAAATGACCAAAATGCCCCTCTTATGATAAAGGAGATTTTGTCTATTTTTCACTTGATTAATTTATAAAACACCCTCATGCTACTTTAATTGTTCCAATTTTAAACTTATGTAATAAATTAATCATGACAACCGAGAATATTAAAATAATTGATACGAATACCAAGAAATTAAATTTCGGGTCTCTACAAATGCCATATGTGTACCTTGAACCATCTATGATAATATGATCGTCATGAATGCCACACACACCAAGCACGCATGCAAGAACCAAAATTTTTATGTATAATAATTTGGAAAGAAACACCAAGAACAAGAAACGTGAATTGTGAAACAAGCATGAATGTCAAGGGTAGGGCATATCCCTAGGATATGTCATACCTAGTTCACAAGAAAACAAGACAAGCAAGCAAGACAAGCAAGAAAATCAAGTTGCTAATGTGTTCCGTTCCATCATAGTCCAGGCATTATCTAAGCAAGTAAATTTACTAGTGTGTTCCGTTCCATTATAGTCCGGGCATTAGTAAAGCAATTCAAGATACTAATGTGTTCCGTTCAATCATAGTCCGGGCATTAGTAAGCAAGAATAACTAGTGTGTTCCATTCCACCATAGTCTGGGAATTAGTAAGTAAGATGCTAATGTGTTCTATTCCATTATAGTCCAGGCATTAGCAACATAAGGCAAGAGCTAGTATGACCGTCCGAGTCATAGTTCGGGTACTAGTTAAACAAGACATGAGGCTAATGTGTTCCATTCCATTATAGTCAGGGCATTAGTCAAGCAAGAATAACAAGAACCTAGTATGTAACGACCCATAATTTTAATATAATAAAATTATATGTTTATGGGTCCTTAATGAAGGTTAATTAGTTAATTAATTGTTAAATTACTAAGAAGGGGATTTTGCTCGGGGTTGAAGTGTACCGAGGAAATCTCAGTATTGTTTGATGAAAATAGCACACAGTATGCCGGTCGACTGCCGGGACACACCCCTACCATATCGGTTCAGTCAGGTATCATTTCGCGGGACCGCGGGGTCATTATGTGTGATAAAATTGAGAAAAATGGAAAATTTCTATATTTCCAGAAATTAAGTGGGACCCAATATCTGTTGGAGATCCTAATAGAAATTCGTGTGGTTGGCACTAATACGTGTCGGTCAACCATGGGAACTAATGTCTGTCGTCACGGCAGTTAGTTATCTCAAACGAAGAAACGGCGGCCTGTTTTGTGTTCGAAATCAGGAAATTAGTGGGTTTTGCAATTTTCTTCCAGACTAAAGTGTAGCTGTCAAAACTCAGTATTTTTCTCCGAAATTTTTACAGTAGGTGTCGGACTGCTCCAAGTTCGGTCACCTAAAATTTCGTCAAAATCGGATGTCACTAAGTAGGATTACGGAGGCCGTATATGCGAGAAAATACGGAATAATAGTCAAATGGTCAACGGGGACCATTAATGGTGGTCATGTGCATGGCACATGACCCTTGCATTATAAATAGGGGGCAGCCCCTTTTACTGTCACGGTTTTTGCAACAGTGAGATTCTGCCACAGCACTTTAGAGAGAGAAAGTGAGGAGAGAGAAAGGAAGAGAGAGAAAGAGGAGAGAGAAAGGAAGAGAGAGAAAGGGAAAGGGAGGTCCTCTTAGGGTTTTTCGACATCCCCGACGCGTTGGCGGCGTCTGATTTTCTCTCTAGCGTCTCGTTTTGCGTGTAAAGAGAGAGAGAGAAAAAGGTAGAGAGAGAAAGTTGCATGCGCTCTACTCCGGGGTTGATCGTCGTTGGGAACGCGTTGGTGACATCCGTTTTTGCACTAGCTGCCTCGAAACGTGTGAAACTGTAAAACCCCTCTCTTTTCTTCTCTTTTTCCGCTTATTTTGCTATATTATTTCATATGAAGTTTATGCATGTCTTTTGACGTGAATGAAAAAGGGTCGGAGACCCCTATGTGATGTTGTGATTTTATGTGGTCCTTCGGGAAGCCCAGATCGGGTCCCGGGTAAATTGTATCGTCACTCTAGGATGACGAAAAATTATTTTGCATGTCTTGTAAGGCTATGGAGACATCCATTAGCTTGAAAATGCTCCCTAATGGGACGGTGTGTTACTGGAGTTAGTTCACGGGCGCAAGGCCCAAGTATTTCAGTTAATCAAGCGAGGCTTGGGTTAACTGGGGTTAACCTGTGGTTAAAAATTCTAACCAGGGTTAAGTAGTCCGTGGTTCCTCTTTGACTAGGTCAGGAGAGACGGTGTCCAGTAAGGCCCGGGGTTCCTCCGTGACTGATAGTCGGGAGATGTCGGTCTGTTTGTCTAGGTCGTCCGTGGTGCCTCTTGGACTAGGTCAGGAGTGGCGGTGTCCTGCATGGCCCGTGGTTCCTCCGTGACTGATAGTCAGGAGATGTCAGAGTCCTAGGGAGTTAATGTGGCTAAACATCAAATAGTGTATAGTCCGGGGTTCCTCTCTGGGTGGGTCAGAAGATGTCGGCACCGTGTCTATCGGGGTCCCTTCTTGGTGGAACGTCAGGAGATGACGGCATTGGTAAAGATGTCGGGGTTCCTCCGTAGACTAGCCAGAAGATGACGGTAGGCAGGTTGGTCGGGGTTCCTTCATGACTGATACCCAGGGCGATGGCGGCGAATACACGGTAGATGTGGTCAGTTAATTGAATGAAAAAGTATGTTCTTATTGGGCGAATGCCCATGTGTGTGTAAGCTTCGGATACAAAGTGGTCTGAGTTGGTATACTCAAGGTTGGTGTATTTGTCTGAGTTATTAAACTCATGGTTCGGTATGGAATCGTCAGATTCCAGGTGAGTTGGGTTGGTATACCCAAGGTTTGGTCGTGTTCGGGTGAAAGCCAGAACAGCGTGTGTGAGTCAAAATGACTCAATGTATTATGGTTAGAATTTAGAGACTTTAAGCTGAACGTTTGTGGGCTGTGGCCAATTAATAGAGTCTCAGGACTCGAAATGAAACATGATTGATGATCAAAACGATAACTTGGTAATATAATACATTCATAACTGAACCTCATAATTGGAAAGTAATGTGAGGTCGGGAACCTCGGTTAGGGTGACGTAACCCTAAGTGACCTTAGGTCACAGTTTAAAATATAATGTTCTATTTTATTGTAACATGAAAATTGAACTGCTTATTATATCATTATTGATGCGTGTTATTATGTGGAAAATAGTTTAGAAGGATTGTGGTTTTATTGGGCTTTATAGCTCACTGGCTTTTTATGTTAGCAGATCTCGGAGCTGCTGACCAGTAAATGAAAAGTTCAACTGGACATTTTGGAAGCTTGTACGAGTTGTACCCGGCGTGATAGAAGCGCCTACTTTTGTAAAACAAACTTGATGTAAATAATACAGGTATATGGTTTGTATGATGACTATTGTGATGACAGATATTATTTGCTTTTGGAAGCATCTGATAAATGTTTAAATTTCCCGCATTTTTGCGGGTAAAGTCTTCCGCTTGCATGAATTGATGAACGGACGTGCGTCTCGGAACTTGATTCCCTAGGCGCGGGTTCGGGGCATCACAATTGGTATCAGAGCGAATAGCAATAACCATCACACAAATCATACTTGAGCATAATACACCTAGGAACCGTTGGATAGGAAATCCCTTAGAGATTTATTTGATATTCCTAGTTGAGTAATTGCTGTACATGTCATGTTTCGAAATTAAACATTGATTTGGAATATGTGCATGTGCAAGAATGGCAAGGACGCACCGAATTCCCACAAAGAAGGAGATAGCTCTGTTTGAGTGGGCGGTGACTATGCAAAGAAGACGTCACGCTGGATGGTCGTGTTACCACACTATACACCTAAAGGCGGTAAAACCACTCCGTAAGGGATTGACCGCACAAGCAATGCGCGAATCCCTGAGAAAGAGCGAGATTGATTGGATTTTGAGAGAGGCTAGACCTGAGACAGAGGACCAGGCACCGCAGGAGGGTAGTGTAGCAGTCTCACCGATAGAGGTTGAGACTTACAAAGTATGGGATCATGGTGGAAAAGCGTGGTGCATCTATATCTTTTTGGCGTTTTGGAATATAATAGATGCCCTATTCGATCTTTCCATCATTAGATCACTTTTTGTATGTGTCCAGCTACATGATGTTTTGTATACGCTGGTGTACTACTATATTGTATAGTGTTGCTTTGTATATCTTAACAGTGAAATGAATGAAATGTTTCTTTTTGACTATCGAACTCTTGAGTGCATTTCTTTTCATTTCATTATATAAATATAAAGCGTTTGCTATTGTATAATTAAAGGAAAACTATATCTACTCCGTCAGGGAGGGTCATTTGCACAAAAACAGTCTACGATAGGTGTTCTATCCTTATTCATAGTGTGCAAATGATCGTAGATTTGATTGTTCTAGACATGAAAGACTATGATATCATCCTTGGGATGGATTGATTGGCCAATTACCATGCAGTGATAGATTGTAATGCCAAGAATGTGGTATTTCGAATTCCGGACATTCCAGAGTTCGAAATGTAGGGGATTGTTCGAAGTCAAGCACCCAAGCTAATATCAGCAATTAAAGCATGTCACCTTCTAGATAAGGAGTTTACTGGGTATTTAGCAGCAGTGGTGTTCGATAAAGATGAAGATGACACTTTAGGGAATACCCCGGTGGTTAGAGAGTTTCGAGATGTGTTTCCTAATGAATTACCAGGACTCCCTCCTACTAGAGAAATCGATGTTACTCCGAGTATAGACTTGATATCTAAAACACCGTACCGGATGGCTCCGGCTGAGTTGCAAGAACTAAAGATTCAGTTGCAAGACCTATTAGATAAGGGCTTGATCTGTCCTAGTGTTTCACCATGGGGAGCACCGGTGTTATTTGTCCGAAAGAAAGACGGGAGTTTGCGTCTGTATATAGATTATCGTCTGCTGAATCAAGCGACGATTAAGAATAAGTATCCTCTCCCCAGGATCGATGATCTATTTGATCAGTTGCAAGGCACCCAAGTGTTTTCAAAGGTTGATTTACAGTCCGGCTATCACCAATTGAGGGTCAAAGAAGAAGATATTCAGAAGACAACATTCCAAACTAGGTATGGTCACTACGAGTTCTTGGTGATGCCTTTTGGACTGACAAATGCGCCTGTAGCCTTGATGGAGTTGATGAATCGTCTTTTCAGGTCGTACTTGGATCAATTTATTGTGGTATTTATTAATGATATCTTGGTGTACTCACCTAGTCATGAGAAGCACGCTGAGCACTTGAGGATTACGCTACAAACATTAAGAGATAATCAGCTGTATGCTAAATTCTCCAAGTGCGAGTTTTGGATGGAAGAGGTAGCCTTTCTTGGGCATATTGTGTCAAAAAATGGAATATCTGTTGATCCTTCCAAGATTCAGGCAATAACCGATTGGGCAAGGCCATCCACTGTTACTGAAGTTCGAAGTTTTCTGGGATTAGCTAGGTATTACCGCAGATTTGTAGAAGGTTTCTCGAAGATAGCAGCTCCATTAACGGAATTGACTAAGAAAGATGTGAAGTTCGAATGGACGGCATCTCGGGAGCGAAGCTTTCAAGAATTAAAGAAGAGATTAACAACCGCTCCAGTATTGAAAACTCCCTTAGGATCTGGAGGATTTGAGGTGTATTGCGATGCTTCCAATAAGGGACTCAGATGTGGCTTAATGCAAAACAAAAAGGTCATTGCTTATGGTTCGAGACAACTCAAGATTCACGAACGGAATTATCCCACGCATGACCTGGAGTTAGCTGCGGTAGTGTTCGCACTAAAAATTTAGAGACATTATCTTTATGGAGAGAAGTTGGTGATCTATAGTGATCACAAAAGTTTAAAGTATCTATTCTCCCAAAAGGAACTCAATATGCGACAACGTAGATGGATGAAATTCTTGAAGGATTATGACTATGTAATCCAGTATCATCCTGGTAAGGGTAACGTGGTTGCGATGCCCTGAGTAGAAAGACAGTTGGATCCGTAGTATATGTGAGGGCAGAGCGATGGAAGATGATCGAAGAATTCAAGAGTTGGAATCTGAGTCTAGGATTCCAGGGTAATAGTGCCAAGTTGGCTAGTATTCAGGCCAAGCCAGCGTTGTTACAAAAGATTCAAGAAGCACAGTTGGAAGATCAGGAGATCAAGGTTATTAGAGATAAGATTCTTCAAGGAAAAATGGGTGATTTTGAAGAATCTGAAGATGGAATACTTCGATTCAAAGGTCGAATCTGTGTGCCTAGAAATCCTGAGTTGAAGAATGAACTGCTCAATGAGGCACATCGATCTCGTCTTGCGGTGCACCCCGAAAGTACAAAGATGTATCAGGATGTGAAGAATAACTACTGGTGGAACGGCATGAAGAGAGAAATTGCAGAGTATGTATCTCGATGTCTTGTTTGTCAGCAAGTCAAAGCAGAACATCAGAAACTACCTAGATTGTTAAATTCATTGCCTATTCCCGAGTGGAAATGGGAACACATTACGATGGATTTTGTAGTAAGGTTACCAAAAACAAGGAGTGGACATGATGCCGTTTGGGTGATAGTTGATCGATTAACGAAGTCGGCTCACTTTCTTGCTATCAAGGATACCATAACCCTGGAAAATTTATCAAAGTTGTACATTAAGGAGATTGTGAAACTGCATGGCGTGTTAGTATCTATTGTGTCAGATCGCGATCCGCGATTTACTTCCCGATTTTGGAGGAGCTTGCAAGAAGCTTTAAGTACACAACTAAACATGAGTACAGCTTATCATCCGCAAATCGATGGACAGTCTGAGCGCACAATACAAACTCTAGAAGATATGATGCGCACTTGCAGTCTGGACTTTCAAGGAAACTGGGATGATCATTTGCCATTGATCGAGTTTGCATATAATAACAGTTATCAGACAAGTATTCAAATGACTCCTTATGAGGCCTTTGTGAGTACCTGAATTTTACCCTCCCTTCCCGATCAGGATAAATCCCAATAAGGAATGGTGATAAATTGTAATTGAGTTGTGAGTCGCCACCTATCTAATTATGAGGGAAATAGGTCCCTGAATTTGTTGGATAAGGCATGGTCTAGAAATCAGAGGTCAGGGTAAGGGATTCAGTTGAGTTAGGGGAAGGTGTTAGGCACCTCTAAACCCCCATCCGGAGATGGTTACCTACTCCCTAAGTTTGAATCAAATAAAGGAAACCATAAGAAGCTTGCAATTTTATCTATATGCTGAGCAATGTAATATTGAATGAAATATATGAATTGAGATGGATAGAGTAGAAACGGAATAGGGATTCTATCCTAGGGAGAGCTGAACCCGATCAGGGTTGCCTACGTATCCACAGTTAGTGGAATCAAGCCACACGTAGTTCCGGAGGGAAGTTGATGGTTTGATTTGATTGGACTGGATTGTGGATGATTGAAAAGTTTGTTGCTCCTAATTGAGGAGCGAGGTGGCCTTTTAAGCTCGTGCTGAGGAGCGAGGTGGCCTTTTAAGCTCGTGCTGAGGAGCGAATGGATTTTTCCGGTTTGAATAGAACCAAGGTTCAGATGAGGGCTTAGCTAGGGTTTGGCTTGATTGATTTTAGGGTTTAGCTGGGGTTTAATCAAAGCTTAACTAAGGTTTTACTAGAGTTTTAATTAGAGTTAACTGGGGCTTAATCAGGTTTAGCTAGGGCTTAAGCTAGGGTTTTAACTATAATTAACTAGGTTTAATCAGAGTTTAACTAGGATTAACTGGGGGTTAATCGGGGTTTAACTAGAATTAACTAGGGTTTTAACTATAATTAACTGAGGTTAATTAGGATTAACTGGGGTTAAGCTAGTTCTGGACGGGGATTTGGACAGGGATTCGACTAGGCGGGCTAGTTTTGAACCGGGATTTGGGCAGAGGTTCGACTAGGCGGGCTAGTTTTGAACCGGGATTTGGGCAGAGGTTCGACTAGGCAGGGCTAGTTTTGAACCGGGATTTGGGCAGAGGTTCGACTAGGCAGGGCTAGTTTTGAACCGGGATTTGGGCAGAGGTTCGACTAGGCGGGGCTAGTTTGAACCGGGATTTGGGCAGAGGTTCGACTAGGCTAGTTTGGACCGGGATTTGGGCAGAGGTTCGACTAAACGGGGCTTTTAGCAGTCTAAAAGTAAAATTTAAAGACAAAACATAATTTAAGCAATTAATAATAAAGCTCAAAAAATTGAAAGCGAGATTAGGGATAGAGGGATTACCTTCCCGAAAGTACGGTGAACTTTCGGACAAAGAGGGGATGCTCCAAAAGAAAAAGAAAAAGAACTTAGAACTTTGAACACCCGGGAAATGATTTTCCAAGGGTTTTTCTAAGTCATAGGACTTTAAAAAACCAAGGAAAGGGTGAGTGAATTGGTGAGATTTTGAGGAAAGGGGTTGGGCTTTTATAGGGGATGAAAAAGGAGAAAAAAACCAAAATTTTCGATGTGGGACTATCTTGTTTTTGAAAAAATTTCGCTTTGGTCGTTTTTGTGAAAAACGACCAAAGCAAAAGGTCGGCAATGACGGAAAGTAGGTCGGTTTGCGGGGGGAAAAGACCAAAACAACCGGATATTAATTTGGTCGTTTATGACATAAACGACAAGCTGAAACAAACCAAAAAAATTTGGTCGTTTTTGCCAAAAACGACCAGCCAAAACCTGCCTAAAAAAGGCTGGTCGTTTTTGGTATAAACGACCAAAATAAAGCTTTAAAAAGTGATTTTGAGCTATATTATGCATTTGAAGCCTGATTTGAGCCCGGAAACAGCCGAAATTTAACTGATAAATCCAAGAAAAATATTTTAGATAAAAAGTGAGTTTTGAAGTATTTTCCAGGGGTATTTTTGTCATTTTGCACCTTAGGGGCATTTTGGTCATTTTCCCATTTTAAAATCCGATTTAATCCCAAAAATTGCCAAAATTCATCAAAAATTTGTAAAATCATTTTGAACCCAATGACAATTTTTTTAGCATTTTTTCAAGGGTATTTTGGTAATTTTTCACCCTAGGGGTACTTTGGTCATTTTTAAAAATCAAAACACCTGGAAAGAGGTTTTTGAAAGAGGGTTTTTGGGAAGATTTGAAGGTGTTAACGGTGTTAAAAGGGTGCAAAATTGGGGTGCTTACAGTTGCCCCTCTTTGTCGGAGGGTGTGGGCATGTGAACGACAAAGACTATCAGACCGCAATTTTGTGTGCATGTGAACAAAACCTGTTAATTTTGAAGACAAAAGGGTCAAAAAAAGAAAAAGCTATATTATGCTTAGACTGCTTGCCACAAATAGGATCCTAGTGGATGGGGTTGATGGGAGAACCTGTTTAGTTACTAGGGATAGAGAGGAGAAATGGATGGTTTAAACTTTGGTGAAGTAACATCCGAAATGAGGGAAAAATGGTGGATGATAAGCTTAGCGATGTCAGCCAGATTGACATGTGCTTTTAGCCTCTTCATAGGAGGAATTGATTTCGAAATGTGCTTTTAGCCTTTTCGCAGGAGGGATCGATTTTGAAAATGTGCTTTTAGCCTCTTCACAGGAGGGATCGCTTTTGAAATGTGCTTTTAGCCTCTTCACAAGAGGGATCGCTTTTGAAATGTGCTTTTAGCCTCTTCACGGGAGGGATCGCTTTTGAAATGTGCTTTTAGCCTCTTCACGGGAGGGATCGCTTTTGAAATGTGCTTTTAGCCTCTTCACAGGAGGGATCGCTTTTGAAATGTGCTTTTAGCCTCTTCATAGGAGGGATCGCTTTTGAAATGTGCTTTTAGCCTCGTCACAGGAGGGATCGCTTTTGAAATGTGCTTTTAGCCTCTTCACAGGAGGGATCGCTTTTGAAATGTGCTTTTAGCCTCTTCACAGGAGGGATCGCTTTTGAAAATGTGCTTTTAGCCTCGTCACAGGAGGGATCGATTTTGAAATGTGTTTTTAGCCTCGTCACAGGAGGGATCGCTTTTGAAATGTGCTTTTAGCCTCGTCACAGGAGGGATCGATTTTGAAAATGTGTTTTTAGCCTCTTCACAGGAGGGATCGCTTTTGAAATGTGCTTTTAGCCTCGTTACAGGAGGGATTGCTTTTGAAATGTGCTTTTAGCCTCTTCACAGGAGGGATCGCTTTTGAAATGTGCTTTTAGCCTCTTCACGGGAGGGATCGCTTTTGAAATGTGCTTTTAGCCTCTTCACAGGAGGGATCGCTTTTGAAATGTGCTTTTAGCCTCTTCACAGGAGGGATCGCTTTTGAAATGTGCTTTTAGCCTCGTCACAGGAGGGATCGCTTTTGAAATGTGCTTTTAGCCTCTTCACAGGAGGGATCGCTTTTGAAATGTGCTTTTAGCCTCTTCACAGGAGGGATCGCTTTTGAAATGTGCTTTTAGCCTCTTCACAGGAGGGATCGCTTTTGAAATGTGCTTTTAGCCTCTTCACAGGAGGGATTGCTTTTGAAAATGTGCTTTTAGCCTCGTCACAGGAGGGATCGATTTTGAAATGTGTTTTTAGCCTCGTCACAGGAGGGATCGCTTTTGAAATGTGCTTTTAGCCTCGTCACAGGAGGGATCGATTTTGAAAATGTGTTTTTAGCCTCTTCACAGGAGGGATCGCTTTTGAAATGTGCTTTTAGCCTCGTCACAGGAGGGATCGCTTTTGAAATGTGCTTTTAGCCTCGTCACAGGAGGGATTGCTTTTGAAATGTGCTTTTAGCCTCTTCACAGGAGGGATCGCTTTTGAAATGTGCTTTTAGCCTCGTCACAGGAGGGATCGCTTTTGAAATGTGCTTTTAACCTCTTCACAGGAGGGATCGCTTTTGAAATGTGCTTTTAGCCTCGTCACAGGAGGGATCGCTTTTGAAATGTGCTTTTAGCCTCTTCACAGGAGGGATCGCTTTTGAAATGTGCTTTTAGCCTCTTCACAGGAGGGATCGCTTTTGAAATGTGCTTTTAGCCTCTTCACAGGAGGGATTGCTTTTGAAAATGTGCTTTTAGCCTCGTCACAGGAGGGATCGATTTTGAAATGTGTTTTTAGCCTCGTCACAGGAGGGATCGCTTTAAAAATGTGCTTTTAGCCTCGTCACAGGAGGGATCGATTTTGAAAATGTGTTTTTAGCCTCTTCACAGGAGGGATCGCTTTTGAAATGTGCTTTTAGCCTCGTCACAGGAGGGATCGCTTTTGAAATGTGCTTTTAGCCTCGTCACAGGAGGGATTGCTTTTGAAATGTGCTTTTAGCCTCTTCACAGGAGGGATCGCTTTTGAAATGTGCTTTTAGCCTCGTCACAGGAGGGATCGCTTTTGAAATGTGCTTTTAACCTCTTCACAGGAGGGATCGTTTTTGAAAATGTTGGCAGAGGCTTGAAATTTGAAAGTTTTGAGGTTGAAATTGAGTTGAACACCGAAGGTGCGAAACTGAGGATGATCTCGTGCTTGCTCGGGCTGCTGCTTCGAAGAGGCTGAATCAGACTTCGTTGATGCTTTGAGCGATTGTCAAGACAAGGTCGATCAGAAAGGATAAAAAGCTTTTTTTTTTTTTTTTTTTTTTTTTTGTAAATTAAACCCTTACTCTTGAAGAAGTAACATATAATGACAAGAAGTCCTGACCTACTTAGAAACATCGCTCAAGGTAGTGAAAACTAGTTTTGACTTTCCCATCATATGCTGAATCATTGCTTGCTTTATCAAGTGCCTTGGACCGTGGTAGTGACAAATTTTCTGAACCCAAAGATGGATTACTGGGACTGGTAATATTCATACCCTTCTGGAACTTGAGGTGACGTCTTCTGCCGAACATTCTGCTCAAACTCATCTCAACTTTTCCCTTTTTTACCCTTGGAATGACCAAGTCTAGGGGTCGCATAATTTTTGCGCATGAGGCCATTTCTGGTTTTCACTCATGCCTGCGAAGTTGGTAGTAGTTGTTTCCCTTTTTTGCCCCTAATAACGATATTAGGTCTGGGGTCGCATAAGTTTTGCGCACCAATGCCATTTCTGGTTTTCTGACAAATTTTCTGAACCCAAAGATGGATTACTGGGACTGGTAATATTCATACCCTTCTGGAACTTGAGGTGACGTCTTCTGCCGAACATTCTGCTCAAACTCATCTCAACTTTTCCCTTTTTTACCCTTGGAATGACCAAGTCTAGGGGTCGCATAATTTTTGCGCATGAGGCCATTTCTGGTTTTCACTCATGCCTGCGAAGTTGGTAGCAATTGTTTCCCTTTTTTGCCCCTAATAACGATATTAGGTCTGGGGTCGCATAAGTTTTGCGCACCAATGCCATTTCTGGTTTTCATTGGGCCTGCGATTTTGAAATGGAACATCTCCTCCCATCATTGCCTTGTAGGTACTTGTATCTTGCTCAAACACACATTTATCTGATTGTCTGTACTCTTAATCTTTAGGGGGATCTAAGAGGACTTGAGGTAGGACGAAACGTAGGCCTGGGGACCGAAATTTTTAGGGCACCCTTTTCTCATTTTTCCCTTGAGCGCCTCTTTTTTGCCAACTTTTGCCTTTTTGGCTTCTTTTTTTTTTTTTTTTTTTTTTATTTATTTATTTATTTTTTTTTTTATGAAGGCTATTTTTTGCTCAACTGAGTGATTATTTTTGACCGCGCCTATTTCTCAGGCTGCCTACGTACCCTTTGCAGGATCAGGTCATGACGTAGTTCAGTTACGGGGGGTGCCCCGGTATGAAAGTGTGATGAAAGAAAGGATTGTAAGGCTGAAAGGGTTAACTAGCGAATTTCATTGATAAAATTTTAAAAAGGTTACAAAAGACAGAGGTGAAAGATGTGCCAACATGGCCTCCTATCATTTCCCCAATTGATTAAGAGTACAGACAACTTCTAAGCAAGCTTTCAAGCATAGTACTTTTTGACCTGGTCCATGTTGACTGGCTCTGGGAGATCTTCGCCGTCCATATGTCCCAAATGAAGGGCACCGCCAGAAAACTTTTTACGAACAATGTATGGACCTTCGTAAGTGGGGCAAAACTTCCCTCTCGGATCTGGACGCTTGGGTAGCATTTTTCGGAGCACCAGGTCTCCTACTTCAAAGTCTCGAGGCCGGACTTTCTTGTTAAATGCTCGCGCCATACGCCTCTGATAGGCTTGCGAATGACTGATGGCCTTGAGTCGTTTTTCCTCAATCAGATTAAGTTGCTCGTATCGGGCCTGGATCCATTCTGCCTCTTCCAACTCTGCTTCTACCAAGATTCTTAGGGAAGGAATTTCTACCTCAATTGGTAACACCGCTTCCATCCCATAAGCTAATGAGAATGGTGTTGCCCCAGTCGAAGTACGGATGGAAGTTCTGTAGGCCATGAGTGCATAAGGAAGCGTCTCATGCCATGCAGAATATTTGGTTATCATCTTTTCAACTATTCTCTTCATGTTTTGTTGGCCGCTTCGACCGCACCATTCATTTGTGGCCTGTACGGAGTAGAGTTATGATGCTGGATCTTGAACTTCTCACACAACTCTGTCATCTCTTTATTGCGAAAATTGAGAGCATTATCAGTGACAATCTCATACGGAACACCGTATCTACAAATGATGTCTCTCTTCAAGAACTTTTGAACTGCTACAGCTGTGACATTGGCATAGGAAGCAGCTTCGACCCATTTAGTGAAGTAATCGATGGCTACTAGAATAAACCGATGACCATTAGATGCTTTAGGTGTGATTGGGCCGATGACGTCTATGCCCCAGGCCGAGAATGGCCATGGTGCAGTGAGATTATGTAATTCAACAGGTGGTGCATTAATGCGGTTGGCATAGATCTGACATTGGTACATACTCTGTACGTGCTTGCAGCAATCTGATTCCATAGTCGTCCAATAGTAACCCAGTCTCAGAATTTTCTTGGACAACATCAACCCATTCATGTGTGGCCCACAGACTCCCCCATGAACTTCTTCCACAACTTTAGCGGCTTCTGATGCATCTAAACACCGTAACCATACCAGGTTCGGTGATCTTTTGTACAAAACCCCTGCAGAGAGGACAAACTGAATGGCTAACCGCCTGAGCGCTCTCCTGTCAGTCTTGGTAGCTTCTAAAGGGAAGGTTCCTTCGGTTAGATACTGCTTGATCTCGGTGTACCAAGGCTTCTCATCTGATTGTTCTTCTATCTCGAGACAATAAGCTGGCCTGTCTTGCTATAAGATCTCGATTGGTCTTACATCAATACCTCCTGGAATTTGAATCATTGAGGCTAGCGTGGCTAGTGCGTCTGCAAATCGTTATGGGACCTTGGTCTGTGACAGAAAGTGATTCTCTTGAACCTTGTGATTAACACCTTCAGACATGCCAAATAGGAATCAGCCTGGCCCTCTTTAATAGCCCAAGATTCGTTTGCATGACAAACTACTAACGATGAAATCACCATACACATCTATTTCTTCTACGCCCATGTCAAAGCCTCTCTCAAACCAGCTATACAAGCTTCGTATTCCGCAGCATTGTTTGAGCATGCAAATTTTAAGCTTAACTGCTATTGGAAAGTGAGCCCCGGATGGCGAAATCAACTACTCTACTCCTGCTCCTCTACCTTGACTGTTTGCTGCTCCGTCGAAATATAACTCCCAGTCGAATGGCTCTAGCTCTTCTCCTTGCTGTGAAGAGAACGGCCTCGGCCGGAATTGATCATGCACCGAGACATAGTCATATGGTGAATTATAGGCCAGGTGGATCGGCAATCGCTTGTCCTTTGATTGACTTCTGAGTCATATAAGTGGATATCAAATTCCGAGAGCATCAATCAACCAACGGGCTATTCTCCCTATGGTGCTGGCTTTTCCAAGAGATATTTCAAGGGTCCATCCGGGAGATCAGAATTACAGGGTATGCCAAAAGGTAATGCCTGAGACGCTGAGAAGCCCAAACGAAAGCCAAGCAAGTTTTCTCCAATAGACTGTATCTTTCCTTCGTATTCCAGAGATCGTTTACTAATGTAGTAAATAGCTTGATCTTTTCTACCAGAATCATCGTGCTGAGCCAAAACACACCCCATTGGAGGTATGTGTTACTGAATATACAATAGCAGTGGTCGGCCGAGTCGGGGGAACCAGTACTGGGTGGTGTAAGAAGGTACTTCTTGATTTGTCAAAAGCCTGTTGCCCATTCTTCTGACCAGATAGTGGGTTCATTTTTCCTGAGAAGTTTAAAAATGGGTTCGCAGATCGGAGTGAGTTGCGCTATAAATCTGCTAATATATTGAATTCTGCCAAGAAAGCCTCGAATTTCCTTCTCAGTTTCGTGGTGCAGGCATGTCAATAATAGCTTTCGCCTTTGAAGGGTCAATTTCAAATGACATCTTCTGCTACAATAAATCCAAGAGCTTTCCCGAAGTGGTGCCAAAGACACACTGGCGGGGTTTAATTTTAACCCAAAATTCCTGAGTCTATTACAGAATTTTCTTAGGTTAGCTGGGATGATCTCAGCCTTCGGGGATTTGACAATCATGTCATCCACGTATATTTCTGCCTCCTTATGAATCATGTCATGAAACAATGCAGTCATAGCTCTCTGATAGGTTGCCCCCGGCATTTTTGAGCCCAAATGGCATAACTCGATAGCAGAAAGTACCCCAGGGGAGTGATGAATGCAGTTTTGTTCATATCCTCTTCAGCCATCTTAATCTGGTTATATCCTGAGAATCCATCCATGAAGGAAAGCGTCTCATGGCCTACTGTATTATTGACCAGTACATCAATGTGTGGAAGGGAAAAATTATCTTTAGGACTGGCTTTGTTCAAATTTCTATAATCAACACACATCCTGACCTTTCCGTCCTTCTTTGGTACTGGTACGATGTTGGCAAGCCAATCAGTGTATGATGCTACTATCAAGAACCCTGCGTTGATTTGTTTTTCGACTTCTTCCTTAACCTTCTGTGACCATTCCGGCCTCATTCTTCGAAGCTTCTGACGAATCGGGTTTCATATCTGGATGCAAAGGGAGCCTGTGAACTACTAGATCTGCATCGAGTCCGGGCATATCTCCATAAGACAAGCAAACACATCTTGGTACTCAAGAAGAAATTCAATCATAATGGTCCTCTGCTCAAGACTCAGCGAAGTGCCGATTTTTTACATACTTAGGGTCGTCATCAATCCAGATTTATAGTCTCAGAATCCTCAACACAGGTTTTCGATTTCCCTCAACTCGCAGACGAATTCGCTCTAAAAGGTGCAAGGATCTCTTTGGGAGGTTCATCTTCCTGCTCTTGAGGCATCAGATTCTTAATTCCAAGAGTTTCAGCTCGATGAATGGATTAGTTTGGTTTGAGGCGTTTCCACTGTTCGAACCAATGATTTTTAAATTATTATTTGTTCGGAGTTTTTAGGCACCTCAAGAAATGAGAAAGAAAATTTTTGGGAGGCGTCTGAGTCAAGTAGAATGCTGGACGTGGAGG